>BSBN01000054.1:3744776-4993034 GCA_027924645.1 Cunninghamia lanceolata
GATCCAAAGACTTCCACAAACTTGCCTGAATCACCAAGAACATCCACACTTCTTCTGCTTACTGAAATCCTTCTCTCCTTCATCCAGAACCTTAAGAACACAGTCTGTCATAACTGTCACAAAAGAATAGATGCTTGCGAACCTTCAAACCACGCACCAATAGAGTTGATACACCACAAAGACTTCCTCAACACTCCCTTAAATTTACAAGAACAGGAAACTTCATTTCTGTAAGGAAAGCACAGGTGCGGAAAACAGCTTCCCTAATGTTAATTCCCAGGGGACAGTGTAGACCAGTCACTTTTGAAATTACAATAACACAGATGAATACACAAGAGAAACCAAAATAGACAATAGTTAGAACACAGACACACAGAATTACGTGGGAAAACCCTTACGGGTAAAAAACCCACCACCACAAGAAAACAATCTTTATTACAGTAAGATATACAGTTACAATAAAGAACTCAGCTTCTTGCTCTGGTGTTTGATTCTCGACATCATACACAGTTCATCTCCCTGTACATTTACAGAACGAACCTTTATTCAAGTCTCATCATCATAATACCAACGACACCTATAGACATATCATTCTATTTCCAATCTGCAAGAACAAGAATCGTTACAGACTTCTGCTCTAACTGATAGAACAAATTCCTCATACGTCGCTGCCATCTAACCGTCGCAACGGTTCACATTTCAGTGAGGCGTTTAGTCCCACATGTACCAAGTCGCAAAGGACTTTGCAGTTTATAACCGCCAACAGGCGAAAGAGTATTGTCAGCAATTTTGTTGCCGACAATACCAAGCCTCCAAGTCCATCGGCATAACAACTCCCATCGGCCCTCAGACTTCACCTCCCACCGATGAGCATTGTCTCCCCGATCACCAAGGTTACCATCGGTATGACATTCTCCATCGGCAAAAGATCTAGCCCTCGCTCCGACAGAGGTTTGTCTCACCGATACCAATAAGACTTCCATCAGGATGTCCGCAGTACATCGGCCCAACACCTTTAGCCGACGGGTATTCTCTTGCCGATAGACATACGCCATCGGAGTGACTACTCCTGTCGGAGTAACTCTACAGTGTTTGGCCGATAGGCCTTGTCTTGCCGACGACCAACCCGTAACCTTCGTCGGAGTGACTACTCCTGTCGGAGTAACTCCACAAAGTTTGGCCGATAGGCCTTGTCTTGCCGACGGTTGAATGCTCCATCGGGGTGACACTCAGCATCAGACAAACCTTCGATGCTTATTCCGACGGCCCTTGTCTCACCGATGCCAATGGTCTTCAACACGGTCCTGCCGATAGTGCTTCGTCACAGCGATGCCGACATCGCATATCCTCAGACCAATGAACCAAGGAACAGTTGAACTAAAATTCATTGAACCTACCAAATGAACTCTAGAAAGGTTCAACAAAGAGGTTCAAACAAGAGGTTCAACGAAGTGGTTCAAAGCATAGGTTCAACTAAGAGGTTCAAGTAGTAATTTGAGACACAAGTTCTCTTCAATTTCTAGATCTCACCGGACCTTTCTTTTTACACTCTGTCACCTCTGAACACTTACCAGAACTAGTTTTACTTGAGCGGCCACAACTTCTTTATATCTTAATGTAGACCTCTGAAATCTCTACTGGATCACCTACAGACATATCTACAAACCCTTTAATCTGTATCCTCTAATCATCATCCTATCTTGGACTTTTGTTTACAGTCATCACTGTTCTTCACTATTCCTGATTAAGACTAATTTTCTTAATATCCTCAGCTCACGGCTCATCCAGACCTTATCATTAATGAAACAAGAGTATGTTGACATCAATGACAACACCGGTTAGGCCCATACTTGCAACACATGGACATTTGTGTTTGTTTATGTTTGATATATATCATGATCATTTGTGCTTATGTTTATGTTTCAGAGATTTCATGGACATTTCTATTTATGTTTATGTTTTAGAGATAGACAGTTATGTTTGAGATATCACACATGGACATTTATGTTTATGTTTATGTTTCAGAGATATACATGTTTATGTTTGAGATATCACATGGACATTTTTGTTTATGTTTATGTTTCAGAGAGACATTTATGTTCCAAATATAATGGACATTTGTGAACTTATGTTTACATTGATATTTGACATGTCATATATTTGTGTTTATGTTTTTGTTTATAAATTTCACATGGATGGGCATTTATGTTTGAGAGATTTATGTTTGGTCCAAAATATAATAAATTTATTTATTTCAAATATTAATTTGAAAAATAATTCACATCTAGGAGTCATGTCTAGACAAATTAGTCCAACAAGTTATAAATTGGAATGAAATTATCTCCAGTTGAATATAGAGGTCGAATAAGTCAATATTGTTAGAAATTTTGATCATTTGTTGATCACTAATTATTGTATTTAACTAATGTTTTCATTTAAATTAATGAACTACATAGATCATAAGATGAACAAGTGTAGCTAGATTGACTATATTACTAGGCGCATTTCAATTCACTAGGGGAAATAAACACAAATATATTTGGACATTTTGAATCTAATATTGACTTTGTTGAGCTAATGAATAAATAATTGGAAATTCTATGAAGGAAATTGATCACGCACACTAAATCTTAAAATATTTATTTATTGAAAGTTAAGTAATTCGTAATTTCTATGGTTCTTTTTGGATTTACATGAGTCAAATATTGGGAGGTTAAATAATTGAGTTAAATCTTTAGGGAAATTTTATTGATTAGATTTGTCAAGCATAACCATGTTTAATCAATTTATTTAATCTATTAAACATTTATTAGATCAATACCTACCCTTTAAATTTACAAAAGAAATTTAGAAAATTAGAGAAATAGGTCTACCATAAATATCAAAAGAAAATTAGACAAATACCTACCCTAAATATCAAAAGAAAAATAGACAAATACCTACTCTAAATTGCTATATTTGATAAACAATACTTGGTTTTATCGTAGACTAAAACTTTTGAGATTTGCTTTTAATTTTGAAAAAAACTAAAAATTATAATTTCTAAAAAATATAATAAAATTAGCATTTTGTATGTAATTTCATCAAGATCACCAAATAATAACTTAATCAATGTATTAATTGTTTTTTCATAACTTCTCTATACAAGAAAAAGAGCTTCCCTTAGCTTCAAGAAATATTTATTATGTATTGAAAAGGCCAACCACGTGAAGGTGGAAGCTCATGTGGCCTCACCTAAGACTTAAGACACATGTAGTCTTGTAGACGTAAGAGACCTAAGACACCTATTGTATAGTATGTGCCTAGATATTATAGACGTAGTAGACCTAAGACACCTAGATTTTATACCTTATCATAGTCTAGACCTAAGACACCTAGACATCTATTATAGTTCTACCTAAGACACATCTAGACACCTATTATGGTAAACCTAGTTGACATATAGCATTATACCTTATTCTAGTCTCTACCTAAGACACCTAGGACACCTAGATTAAACTATACTTTATTATAGTCTCTAGACCTAGTTGACATATAGTATCTACCTAAGACACCTAGAATATATTAGACCTTATGTTAGAAAGAAATGTAGAGGAGATATCAGTCCAGAGATCTGGTCCTCAGTCAAGTCTTTGTAGTCAGTTTATACCCCAATCAGGTAGCTAGAGATTGACAGTAAACATAAAGAATAACAAAAAAGCTCATCACACATACGTCACAATAAGACAACACATATAATTACCCGGTACCAATAGACTTCCATATATATATATATTAGCAGCAATGAAATGTATACATCCATTGTTCATCCTTCGGCATAGTTACATACATGTCTTCTATGTCATGGCTTACATCAGTTTATATCTCTATTCTCATATCATGCTTACTTCTATTCTACTATCTCCTATCTTTATATATATTGTATCTATAACATAGGGATGTGTCATCTATCGGCTTCTGAGCTCCACATTTTGTGCTATCTCCTTCGGTTAGCTCTATTCTCTGTCAAGTATCTTGCTAACATCATCCCCTCCACAAAATATGTCTTGTCCTCAAGACATGCAAATCAACTGCTAGGTAGGATAGTCTTGTAGATTTGTTTGAGCTAAGCTAGACTCGTATCCCACTACCTTTTGGCCTTAGCCACCATGGCTATCTGTCCTTCTACTTTCATGTATGTTTCCTTTGCTTCCTCTATACTTTCAGGTATCTTTATAGTTTGTGTGGTTTTTTTGGCCTCTGCAAAACTACTAGTTAGGTTAGCCAATCTCAAGATTACTACCTCCCTCAATTGTTTTATTTGACCTTTTATCTGATCCCTTTGTTGCTGGAGCTATTGATGTTGATTATGCAATGTCTCCACCTGTGCTCTTATCACTCCATCCTTATCTGCCAGAGGGTCATACTATGTCACCACATTTGTGATCTGAATCTCTAAAGCATCCATTTGATCTTTTATTACTTTTGTGGATTGTGGCCATTTTAGACAAAACTAGTATAGTATATTAGCCTCCGCTATGCTCCGTTGAAGGTTCTTTATTTGTCTCCAGTTGAGTGTGTGCCTTGACACACTTATTTGTCATTTCCTCCAATCTTTTCTTATTTAGTTGCTCAGTGACCTTCTTCTCTAGCTAGCTAGAGTACTCCTTGAACCCTTGTGTTAATTGTTTTAGCTGATCTGACAGGGGTAAGGTAGCATCTCTTCATGTCTCTAGCATCTCCTTTGCTAATGTGTCTACCACATCCTGTAGGAGTTCACTTCCTTCCACATGCTACTTCAGAATTTCTTCTCTGGTGGAGGAATGAAACACATCTCCCAATTGTAGCTTCTATAGTGGAGATATTCTGACAAGGTTTATTTGTCCTACTACTAGCAACTGTAGCAATTGTGGGGTCAAAATTGGCATTATTTGTTTTTGTTGTTCCAAAAAATCTTTGATAGACTCAATAGAAGATGAAGCCTCTAGAATATCAGTTTGCTCCAGTTCCTTTTGTTCCTCTATAGTCTCCTCTCTTCCTTCTTCCTTATCCTCTGGTTTCTCTATTTGCTACTTTGTATTCATCTCCTCCATCCTTGTATTCTCCGAAGGAAGTACTCCTTGTTTCAGAGCTTCTGGAAAACTATCCCCTGCTCTGTCCTCTTCTTTTGCTGGTGTCTCAGTATTATATGGAGGTGAAGGTGCTGGTTGTTATTGTTCTTGCTCTTTGATAGCTTGGTATATCTTTGTTGTTATCTCTTCTATTTATTTTTGTATTTTCTCCTCTGCCTTCTTGTTCCCACTCATGAGGGTATCTACCCTATGTTTTTTCTTAGCTCCATGGCTTGTTGTTGTATCAACTTATTTTTCTCTTTTGGTGACAATGTGTCACTAAGTTTACTAATAGCATCTTGCCTTATTTGTTCCTCCAACTGGAGGGCCTTATTTCTCCTTTCCCTCAGTTCTTCTATTAAGCTCTCCATAAATCCCTCCATTATTTCACCTAATGTTTTATTCTTGTCCCTCATGTATTGTATCATAGTAATTACTATCATTTGTTTATTTTCTTTAGTTGTTCATCTTCATATAAAAGAGTAGTTTATTTTAACATACCTACATTTTCCATTGCATTGATCAGTGCCTCCAGGTTATAGGTCTCCTGTGTTGGATCCTCTGATTTTTATGCTGCCAGTTCCTCCTCTAGTTTCTTTTGTGTCTTCTTCCTCTTCAAATTTGATTGTTGCTCCTCTCCTTCTTCATCTGATTCAATTTCCTCTGGTATTTCCTTAGTTTACTTTCTTTTTACCTATTGTTTCTGTCAGGGGGCCTTCTTCATTGTGTTCCTCTTCATCCCTGATAGGACTTCTGATGCTACTCTTTCTCTAGATGATACAATAGAGAATGATGGTGCATGTGAGGTTATCCTTTCTGATCTCCTTATTGTAGGAGCCTCTTTAGTAGTAAAGGGAGTTGATGTGGCTGGCTTCTAAGCTGAGGTAGTTCCCTTCTCTAAAACTCCCCATAGTTTATGCAACCTTTTTCTATTCTTGTCCAAATTTTCCTCTACATCCTTCCTGTGTTTCCTATCCATAACCTCTGAGTAAGTGACGTATCTCTCTGCACTTTTGTCCTTTAGTTTGCTTAATAAGTGTTGTGCATAAATATTGACTTCTGCTGCAGTTATCTCATATGGCAACTTAGGTATCCATGTTGTCCTCGTCTCCACTGCCTCCAAAGATGTGAAATCCTTATTAACCAAAAATGTGATGTCTTTCATGTATTTCTTCACTATTCCATAAGGGATTCTATCCCTTGCCATCATCTCTTCCTATAGGGTTCTGAAAAACCCCCAATATGTGGTACTATATGCTTTGGAATAAAAATTGAAGCTATTTGTCATTTGACCTCTAATACTACTGATATATTTTGTTCCAATTGTTTCCCCTTATACCCCAGTAGCTCATTCAAAAAATAAAATGCAAGGCAAATGATTAATGTACCATACCAAAAGTTGTAGTTGGAGTCTTTGATCTTTTGCAGGTTCTCCAAGAGCTGTTGGTGTATTACTTCAAATAGGTTAAAATCTTTACCCTCTTCCACCATCTGATAGGTTGTGTGAATTACAGTTGTTGTGGTCAAACCTTCCTAGTTGGCATAATATACTTTATAAGCAATGCCCATTGTAGCATACTTTAGCCTCAGATCTGTGATGTCTTTCACATGCATGTTTCTTCCATCTATTATAGCTCTAGTCAACTCCCTTACTTGATACGTTCTTATAGCTTTCATTTCTGGTAGGGGCCATATGACACTTAACCTTGTCACTACCCTAATAGCCTCCTTTGTTATTCTGTAGGGTTTGTCCAGATATATGAACTCATTGTGTACCCTACTTAGGATGATCCTTACCCACTCGTGGGTATCTATGAAATCAGAGTAGTCTTTCCATTTATCTAATTTCTTTGCTTATATATTTGCATATTTTGGCATATACCATGTGTCTCTCAATAGTGTGCCTCTCAACTCTTCAAACTTTGTGTGATTGATCTCCACTAGAGTGTTATGAATATATTTCCTGACATCCTCTACATATACCACACTTGTCGACACATTTGAGAATGCACTGTCTGGATCCACATCTAGGGATTTCCAAGGACATGTCTTGAATTTCAGCCGTGGCTTGTGAGTAATGTCTATCAGCTCAGGATTCCTCATTATCTCTTCTCTAGTTGCATGTGTGCTTCTTCTCTTCATTGCTAAATTCTCTGCTTGATTCTTCTCTCGGAGCTTTGATTTCGCCAAATTATGAATACAAAGTGAGGTTCCTTTAGTAAGATTAGGGTTAAATACTTTTTTGTTTTGCCCTAATTTTTCCTGCTTATCTTTATTTTTATTTTTCTTCATTACTTTATTCCTTTTCTCCTTATGGCTTAAGTTCTTATCCTTGTTAGTGGCTAAGCTTTCATACCGTATGTTGTCATGGTGGAATCTTTCTGCAATTGATTTCTTTCTTCCAAAAATGGATAATTTAGCGATTTGATGTCCTAAGCCACCATTCTCCAATGTTTTCCTTCTATTCCTTCTCCCTTTTTCCATCCTCTTCACTTGTGGCTATCTTGCTTGTATCTCTAGTGCTTCAATCATCTAGGAGTGTTGAAGTTTCTGCTTCTTTTGTTTCTTTTTGTAATATTTCTAAGATATGGTTTCCTTGTCCTCTCTATATGTGTCGGAAGGGGTCTACCGTGGTTTTTGATGAAATGCAGAAGATTGTGGTATGTCTTTATTACCAGTCCTGATCATGAATATGCTCTGGTAGCGAAGCATTTTCCTTGTTTTTCTTTTCGGTTCTTCTCTCATCCAAGCTTCCAAAGCTTCCTCATTTTCTATACTATAGTGATCATCCTCTATTTCCACTTCACCATCAGAATCAGACTCTTTTATTGTCTCCTCTGCATCCAACCTTGTAATTGTCTAGAGATTCTTTGCATCCTTGTCACTGTATTCATCTTGATTGATTTCTTCTATATATGCTTCCTCCATTGATGAACCCAAAGGGATATTGACAACTTTGTTCTCATTGGAAAATGATAGCTCTTCTTTCTGGGAGTTTATGACACCATTTGCATCTACAAACCATCTCAAGCCCAGAGGTTCATTAAAGGCTTCTCCTTGATCCTTCATGGCTACCACAATGAAATCTAAGACATGTTTGATCCTCATCAAGTTAACTTCAGCTTGCTTCCATGTTCCCATTGTCTGCATGTTAGATCCATCCACCAAGATTATGTTGTAAGTGGTTTCTGATAGCGTAGGCCTTCCTAACTGCTCCCACAACTTCTTTGCGATCATGTTAACATTTTCTCCCAAATCTATCATGACATTCTGGACCTTTTTGTGATTGATGTGAAGAACCACCATAAGTGGTTTTGTCTTCCATTCTCTGTTTGTCCTTCCCATCCTTTGGAGTTGACCTTTCTGACCTTGTTCCTTATTCCAATTTTTAGAGAATTGCTTTAGTTTGTGAATCAGTCTGTGTTGTTGTGCCAATTAGGCTAACTACTTGAGAGCATCCACTTCCTCTTCGGTGAAATATTGCTTGCATTGCCTTTCCTTTTCTTGTTCCTTCCTTATTGTGTGTTTATCCTCCTTCACAACTTCTTCATGTTGTTTCTTGGTGGGAACAAATTCTTCATCCTTCTCACTATCTTCCTCTTTAGTCTCAATGATATAGTGCCTTTTGGTATTGGTTCCTTGTCTTGTGACTACCACATCTTTCTCCTTCCTTTTCCTTCTCTCCTTTCCAGTATGTTTTGGTGTGCTTCTCTAGTAGTACTCTTCTTCTTCTGTGGATTCAATTGAAGATATGTCTGTCTCCTCTCTGTTGTTCTTCTGGCAAGTTCTTGCTCCTCAATCTTTTGGTGTTCTTCTTATGATCCTTGCTCGTTTTTTATTGTTTAAGTTTTGTAATTCATCATTCTTAGACTATGGTTGTGCATTCCAGAAGTATTGTTGTGCTCTCTCACAAGAAAATAGGTCATGCTCTATGCTATTACAAAATGAACATTGTGTCTTCTTTTCAACCCAACATTCATTAGCAAAATGTCCTAACTTACCACAATTGAAGCATGTGGCATCCTCCTTCTTTGATTTCTTCCATAGCCTCTTCCTCCTCTATAGCCTCCAAACCGGTCTTTGTCATCATTATTATAACTATTTCCATATGACGGACAACCAGAATTGGAATTTTGTATTGGATTAATATTCCTCTAATTTCTCCAACTTGGTTGCTTGTAGTCATAATCATATGAAATTCTTTCTTTCATGTATGTCATATTACTGTTCTTCATAGAGTTTGTATTGTTTCCACCATACCATGCTTCATCTTCTTCATCGACAAAGTCTCTTTTCCTCTGAAAGTTTTGCAAAGGGCAATTTGGTGTCTCATGGTCATCCCATTCTCCACATAATCCACAGTATATTGAATTCACTTTTTTTATTGTTGCTTTGGTATTTGATTTTATTATGGTATCTTGTCTTTCACCTCTCAACCTAGGGCATTCATTTCTCAAGTGTCCCTCTCTTGTGTAGTATGTACACCAAATATTAGGTCTTCCCTTCTATGTATTCCCCTCCTGCTTAGCTAATATCTCCTGCCTCAGCTTCAACTGCTCCAATTCCATATTTTCCTTCATCTTATCTTGTCTATGCTAGGATTGAGACTCTACCTAGCAGTCCATTGTCACTGCTTCTGCATATGTTTCAAAAAATCCTTCTAATCTTATCTCAAGGATTATTCCAAAAATAAACTATTCTACCTTTTGCTTCTCAGTCAATGGTTCCTCCAATATCCTAGTTTTCTCCTTGAATCTCTTATCAAAAAACTTTATTGATTCTTTCTCCAATTGCATCAAATCTCTCATCTTGCTTACTCCTTCTATTGAAAAATTTGGAACTCCAAAGTTCTCCAAGAATAGCTTCTTGATATCATCCCATTCCTTATCATTATTTAGGCATGTCTTTCTATACCACTTCAATGCTTCATTCCTTAAGGTGCCTATGAAGTCAAACAACTTGATTCCATCTCTTGTTTCTCCTTTCTGGTTCCAAATAGACTCCTACACAAAAACATACTCGGCTGCTTGAGTAGTATCCTTCTCAAATACAGGTAACTTAACTAGGGTATCCATGATTTCTTTCCTTCCACTCTCCAGTACTTTGTGGTATATTTCCTCTGATTTAGTTCTCCAATTCAATTGTCTTCTATCAACTTGCTTTCCTTCTCTTCCCTTATCTCTCTGTAATCGAATATCAAAGTATTCTTCTCCTAAAACCTCTATAAAATTGTTCCAAATCTTTGTTGTTGTCTCTGCTTCCTTGTTTTCTTGAATATCTTCCTTCTCAACTAAAATTCTCTTGACTTTATATGGCACTCGGGGTGGTGCATGGTCCAGGGGTTGTGTCTCTTCATAATGTCTCTTCAAATTAGGGGATTCTCTTATCATGTTGACGTACAATGGTATTCAAATAGCCTTCCAAAACCTTCAAAACTCCTCTCAATGTTTACCACACTTTCTCCTCCTTCTCTTATCTCCTTTATGCTTCAGTAAATTAATTCCTCTATATATTCCTCATCCATCTTCAAAATCACTGGTGTTAACTCATATGTTCTGGTAGTTTGCAACATAAACCCTAATTCATCTATTTCTTCTCTTTCTCTTCCGTATTCTTCTTTGGCAGAACCCTCCCTGGCACACTCAACAACATCCTTCATGACGTGCTTGTTTTCTTCCTTCCTTTTGACAGCACCCACAATGGCATACTCTTCAAATTCTTTGGTCTTTTCTTCCACATCTTCTATCATCCTTTCTTCCTCCATCATTTGTGCCCTTTCCATTCTTTTGTAGCATCATTCTTGTCTCTCTTGAGTTTGCATCAATATCTATTCTTCGCTTATCTCCATTCCAGTTTTGATTTCTTCATCGATCTACTTTTTCTTTCGTCACTCCCGTTTCACCATGGGTTTGCTTGATTTGGCCCATGGAATCATTATTTGAAGAGTCACATCATTTGAAAGGTCCTTCCAGACCCTACCCCCTTCCCACTTGTCATCCCCTTAAGTGTCTACCCCTTCTTACAAAGGTAGAAACCTAAGGATATGTGAATTCCTCCGCACTTTGAAAATTTTTCCTACCAACCTTGCCTTTACTTCTTTCCAGAACTCTGCGCTACTTCTTCAGATGTTTTTCCCTTTCAATCCTTAACTACCCTTTTCTAGGGTCCCGACAATGAAGACAAATGTTAGGAAAAAATGTAGAGCAGATACTGATCTGGAGATCCAGTCCTCAGTCAAGTCTTTGTAGTTAGTTTATACCTTGGTTAGGTAGCTAGAGATTGACAACAAAACATTAAGAATAACAAAACAAATCATCACACATACATCACAATAAGACAACACACATAATTACCTGGTACTGGTAGACTTCCATATATAGATACATATTAGCAACAATCAAATGTATATATCCATTGTTCATCCTCCGACATAGTTACATACATGACTTCTATGTCATGGCTTACATCAAAATATTTCTCTATTCTCCTATCATGCTTACTTCTATTCTACTATCTCCTATATTTATATATATTATATCTATAACATAGGGATGTGTCATCTGTCAGCTTTCGGCCTTTGCATATTGTGATATCTCCTCCAGTCAGCTATGTTCTTTGTCAAGTATCCTGCTAACACCTTATTCTAGTCTCTAGACCTAGTTGACATATAGTATCTACCTAAGACACCTAGATTAAATTATACCTTATTTTAGTCTCTAGACCTACTTGACATATAGTATCTACCTAAGACACCTAGATTAAATTATACCTTATTCTAGTCTCTACACCTAGATGACATTTAGTATCTACCTAAGATACTTAGAATTTATATATACCTTGTTGTAGTCTAGACCTAAGACACCTAGAGACACCTAGATTTTATATGTAAACACCTAAAAATGGCTAAGTCGAATTAAATAAATATTTTAATATTTATTTTATTTTCATTCATCTATCAATTAAATAAATATCATAATTTATTTAAGTGATTCACATCCCTCCAATAATTAAATAAAATCAATTTATTTAATTAAATTCCATATATTCTTCTATAGTCTCATATAATTAAATAATCTCAAGATTTATTTAATTAATCCTAAATTCCTCTATCCTAAGTCCTAATTCCATAAATCCACCTCATTCTTCCACCTCACCATGTTGCACACATAATTAAATATTTTAGTATTTAATTAGCTAATATCCCCTCACCCACATGTCCTATTTATCCTCCAATCAAATTAGTTAACTCATCAATCAAATCTATTAACTAATTCGTCAATTGAGTTCACTGGTCAATCTATTATGTTGACTCCCCAATCAACCCAGTTAACTGATCAACCATCTCAGTTAACTCCTCAATCTATTCTTTTAACTCCCATAACTCATGAAGAAGGCTTGGACACTTGTCCTCTCCTGATTTGTGCGCATTCCCTCAAGTCTTCTCAATTGTACACCTCACAGGTAATTCCTCTAGTCATGGATCTATTGACACTTAGATTTGGCCTCTCCTCAGCCTATATAAGCAAGGTCTTCACACCCATTTGCATCCATCTCAAGTTTTAACAAACTTACTCTACAGGAATCCTACTAGCGTGCCTTTGGCAAAGTCATCTCCATTTGCATTTATACAACATCATTATCATAATCATCAACCCATTATCATCCAATCATGTCTCTATCAATCCATCTCCATTAGTATTGCATTGTAGCATGATCTCCATTGTATTATCCACCTACAACCATTCTACTCTTGCCATCTTCAACAACCAGGAAGTATACACAAAGATCAAGAAGAGATAGGCGAACAATGGAAGCATAGAGGTAAAACAGTCTTCGAAGGTATAATCTTTGTTTACTTGTATTTACATCAATTTTCATTGAGTTATTGGATACTTATTTGTTTTAAACTATTGTTCACATTTTACACTAACATTATACATTATTCTCTAAGTCTAGACCTAAGATGTATATGTACTTGACACCTATTATATACCTAAGGTCACACCTATTATATATATCAAATTCCAAGTCACCTAAGTTAAAGACTACATGTACTTGACACCTAGAAGTTGAAGATTCTATAGATCACATGTAGAGATCATACATGTGCAACAATAAACAATAACTTGAAATCCTTTTAGCTCTACATGATTGCAAAAACAAATCTAGAGGTCAGGCCATGATGAAATGTAAATAAAAATTTAGAACCTAGAGATCATTTGATTTAAAGATAAAATTTGTTATGAAGTTCCATTGAAATTATAATGAAAGGAAAGAACTATTAAAGCAAAAATAAAATAATTAATAGTACATGTCTAGTGAATACCTGAAATAAAGTGTAAGTTATTGTCCACAATTTTCATACCACATTGATTGGTTCAACTTGCTCTTTAGTAACATGTAAAATTCTCTCATGGTCATCTCTATCTAGTCTCCACTTTTGATGTCCACATGCACGTGGAACTTGACAAAGAGATAGGCTGGTAGCAATTAATAGGTGGCTATACTGATACACCATGTTGTTAGGTTGGTAATCAATAAAATGAATCTCATTTTGAACAATTTTGACTTGCTTGAGATATGCCCCTTGCACTACAACTAAACCTATGGGAAACAACATTCCATCACTTGTTTATGGTTTTGTTAATTTCATAATCTCTTTGTACAATGCAATAAATAATAATTAACACCTTCTATGTTTCCAGCCTCTGCTATGACTATAAAAACATCTCCTGCACCATGTAATGAAATGTAAAAAAATTAGAGTGTGTCATGAATTCTGATATTTAATAACCAAATTACAATTAAATTTTATCAACATATTAAAATTTAAAAAATTGGAAGTTACAAACTTTGCACAATATATAAACCTTTTTTAATCAATCCAAAAATGTGGTAATAATCAATTGAAATCAAAGGAATGTCTTCAAATCTTTCATCTTCATCTTCGTCGTATGTGTCAATAACAACTAGTGGCACCAAATCCATTCACTGACATATCCACGTTGTTGGTTGTTGCAATTCTCATAATTTCCCAAAATGTAGTCATAACAAAAATAAGAGTAATCCCTAGTGCACAATGTCCATGTGCGCCTATCTGTACTCATGACACAATGCAAAGATCTTGTTTTCTCTACCCTCTTGCATCCATGCATTGTTCTTCTATCTACACCTACAAATTATATATATTTACAATTATAATTTTGTCCAGAATTATAAAACTATAATCACAACATGAAATAAAATAAATTAAACACTTGTCAATTTTTTTAAACAATACATACCTGATATCTCCCAAAACACTCTATTTGGATGTGGATTCCTCCCTGAAGATGTGTCGAACTCACATGCGAAGTGTTTCTTACACCATTCAACAACATCATATGCATCATTTATATGAGCTCCCTCATAATTCTTTTGATGTTTGCTTAGAGTGCATTTGATGCAAGCTCATGTGCCATCATGTTCACTCTTTCCATGCCTACTCTCGAAGAAACTCCAAACATGTGGTATATCATAATATCAATGATATCTACAAAGTGCATAAAATGGCCTTGATGATTTGAATTATGATGCACACCCATTTGACCATAGAAAATTCTTTTCAATTTTCACACCCCTTGTTACCAAATTGTCAAAAAACTTCTTAAAGAAATGTTCTACAAAATGTGTGTCACGCTCTTTATCATCACTAATATAAAAGTGATATTATATCTTAATGACTCGTTATTGATATGTACTGTCAACACCATCCAAATCCAATTGTGCATGTCAATAACACACATGCACCATAATAGTAACCTACTCTAAATAATAATAATGTGTTTGAATCTCCTTTTGATGGGTAAAAAATTAATTGTCTGCAAAGTTGACTACTAATAAAACTATTTCAGGTGGGAAAGTATCTCTTAACAACTAAAACTATTTTGCTTGCCACTTAGCAAAAAATACATGTTGTATGTATGGTTGATCAATTTACAAAAAATTTCCATAAATGTTCCAATACGTACCTCCTCTTCTCTGTAATCTAACCTTGTGGATTCTTTCCCAAATTTTTTTCAAACTTTATGTACTTGAAACTCTTGTAATTTACCATCTTCGTCATGTCAGTATCTTCATTACTCAAAGACATTTTTACCAAATTTCCATATGTTCCGCAAAGTCCTTTATGCATTTCATTGGATCATCTACATCATCATCAAATTTATCACATAAGATGGATGCTATGAACTCACTTACCCGTTTAGGAGGTGCATTTTGAACACCATCACTTTCTTCTCTGATCTTTCAAAACACCTAATAGTAAAGATCAAACTCAATATTATAACGACAACAACAAGTTTCAAAACTTTATTTTCCTTCACATAGTGTGGCCTTAACATTTCAAACATTATTTTCCCAATCTTTATATGAGGATTTTCATCACAAAACATCACATACATCTCATGCTATGTTATGTCTAACTAATGTTTTGTATGCAGTTCATAACTATTTGGAACAATCCTGTGTTTCAAAACATCTCTACTATTAGATGAAGGATGAGTATGATCATGCCAATAACTTGAGATCAACTTCCTAACACCATCTTCAATCTTTTCAGAATGAGGAGCCCTACACATCATTGGCCAATTGCCTTCTGCAGTACTATCATCCAAAACCTTTCTCCTTTTCACATATCTTATTAGTGTCTTTCTACTTTTAAGCCAATTTTACTTGAAAGTGAAATGATCTGATGCTTTCTTAGCATTTGTGGACTTACAATAGATGTCAACATCACTCTTCCTAAAATGCTCTTGTCCACTGATCAAGATTTTTTGCCAATGGAACGCAAACATTTTTTAACATTTTCAACAATATCTTTTTCTAGGCATCTTTTCCTCTTTTTTGTGAAATCTACACCCAACAATTGTAAAGGCTCTTTTAGATCATCAAAAAGAAGTATACTTGATAACAGTTGGGCTTGACCAAGTGTATCACGATGTTTAAAGTGCTTCTCAAGTATTTCCTTTGAAATTCTATTCAATGATCTCTTAGTAAATTGAATAGGTTATTCAACATATAATTTCAATTTCTCTATATCCATTTCAAGTAAATGATCTTGTAACATCAGAAAATGTCCCCTTGGGGGCTTTTCCCTCTTTAGGTTTAGCTCCCGGGTCTTTTACATGCATTTAGGACATCTTACTTCATAATTTGGCATTTCAATGGAATGAGCCCTAGGTAACATGACAAATGGGACCTAGGAGGACCCCTTGAGCTTGACCTTGCCCAAAATAGGGGGGAGGACTTGGGCACCCGTGCCCTAGTCCTACCCTATTTTGGGGCAGCCCCAATTTTTGGGTGTCGGTTTATGACCGTTATTTGGGTCCTATGTTGACACAGTAAGTTTGAATTATGAAAATCTTGGTGGGAGTGTTTATACTTGCATATAAAAGCATGTTTAGGCATTCATTTGGAAACTAGAGCATTACTAGATGATCATTGTGAACTTCAGGCATTCTCAAGGTGATTCAAGGCTTTCATTGTGTTGCAAGAGAAAATTTGTGTGGTTTATGTGTTTGTGTTTATAGATTTGATCATCCATTTCATCATGGAATGAAGAGCATCTTCCTCCATGAGATCTTCACTACAAGGTGACATTATATTGTGTTTTTATCACCATTTCCTTTGGTTTTTACCTCTGCCTCACAAGAGCACACACTCTTTATCTGACAACAATGTTCGAAGACTTAAGTGTCCTCTGGGGTTTGATTAAGGCAAGCCTCTAAACACCATAACCCCTCCCAATGTTTTGTGATTGCAGGTTATAGGTGTCGCATCTGGAAAAAGTAGAGTTGCGGGAAGGATCAATAGACATCAAGGGTTTAGGATCTGAAGAGAAGAAGGACATCAGATCCTTTTCAGGACTTGGGCACTCGCTTCTATGTCCTCTGCAGTTGAATTTTTGGTAACAAAAGTTATAGTGTTGATCAGTGTCAGAAGAAGGTTAGGATTTGGCAAAGAAACCGGTACCTTGGACTTGGGTGCCCACTCCTGTGTCCCTAACTTTTCTGCCTCGAAACCCCAAAAATAGGTTCTCTGTGATTTGATATCTTTCTTCCCTCTGCAAGAGTTTTTCCTATTATTCTTCTGTTTACAGTTATATTTGCATAATTAGGGTTTTGATGGTCAATTAAGCATAAGAGAATTAAATTTGATAATTAAACACCCTAATCCAAGCTTCCCTACATCTCATAATGACCTAGGTTATGATAGTGCCTGGCCATTTGACCCTAGATCCTTGAATGTATAAGGTGAAAGGAGGATTCAAACATCTAAACACTAAAAACTAAACAATCCCAATTTTACCCTAAACATTTTGGTGAACTTGTGTTTTTGGACTTAAATTGCAACTTGCTGAGTGTGTGTCTTCATATTTGGATTGATTTCATTCATTCATATAATCTTTCATCTTATTGCATTGAGAAAATTACAAAAAAATTGAAAAGTTTGCAAAAATTTGAAAACCCTAGCTTGCATTTTCATGTAGATCATTAAATTACATCAATTATTTCTAAATTTCTCTAATTCATGATTTTTACATCAGATCTGATATAAACTACAGAAAAACACAAAAAATCAATAATTTGCATTGCATTTTCATCATTAATTTTCTAGGTTTTTGTAGAAATTTTGACAATTTTTAATTAAACCTAGTAATTCCAAAATCTAGGGTTAGTAGGCAAAATCTTCTTTCTTATTTTTCTACTAATTTTAGAGGCTCATTAAAATTAAAATTTGGCTGTAGTCTTGCATTTAAGTGTAAATTTGAATTTAGATTTCAAATATTTGCAATTTTGTATAGAAAATTTCAACAAAAACTAGTAATTTTCATGCATTTTCATTAGATTTGCATTGGCATTTTGCACATTAAAGCTTGGAAATCATTTTCAGATCTAAGAGTAATTTATTTTCATCATAAATTAGAATTCAAAACATTCACATAACATTTTGTTTTAAGATCTCAAACCTAGGACTTCAAAAACAATGATTTTCACTAAATTTGGCCTTATCGACTCTATAAACTTGCACCATAGACATGTTGTGAAGGGTATTTTTGTGTTAATTGGCTATTATCAGGGTAATAATTTTCTTCCCCTCCTAAAAATATTCACAACACCCTTTTAACGGACTCTTGTATTGAAAATTCGGTGAAAAACTACATATTTGGCTATTTTTGCCCTAGGGTTTGGCCTAGTTTGCACTCTAAGCATGTTGTGACAAATTTTATGGATTGAGGTGACTGATATCATTGATTTTATTTTCCACACCTCCTAAAATTCATTACAACACCCCTTTTCCTAGGTCATGGAGTTGAAAAATAGTGAAAAATTGCATATTTTGCTATATTTTCAATTAGGTTTGACATTAAGTGGCATTAAAAGCATGTTGTGTTGGGTATTTTGATACTAAGTGGCTATTATTACTAATATAATTTTATTTCCATCATCACTTTCCTCACAACACCCTTTGTTATGCTCTTTTGCATTGAGTTTTGGTGAAAAAGTGCCTATTTCGACATATTTTCACTGTAGTTTGACTTGGCATTATCTTGGATTTGCATCAAGAGTGTGTTGAGAAGGATCTTATTGCTGTTTTGGACTGATATTAGACATATAAGTTTCTACCCTTGACTAAAATCCTTACAACACCCTTTGCTTTCACTTATTTGCATTGAAAAAACATTAAAAAAATCAAGCATTTAAAGCTATTTTTACATATAGTTTTGCACTTGTCTTTTGCGTCAATTTGGAAAGCTTCTCAAAAATCTGATCTTACATTTAAATGGCACCTTCATGTCATTTTTCAATGGTATCTTTACATGCATTTATCAAAGATCTTGATTTTGACCAATTTTTAACCCTCATGAGTGAACATCCTACAATATTAGAAAGCTTAACTGAGTTCTTCTCCATGAGTAGCAAGGAAAAGGCTGATGATGATCCCATAAGTTATCCTACTTCCCCTATAAATGAATACTCAAATGAGAAGACTAGGGATAGCTTTAGTAATTCCGCTGCTCTCCCTGGCCAAGATGAAGCATTAGTGAATGAAGAGCTCCCTTTAACAAAGAACATTCCATGGGTAGAAAATGAGCATTCATTTAACAATAATCAAATTCCTACCTCTGTGGATCATCCCACCAACCTCCTTCCTTTATTTGATTGTTCAAACACCTTGGATTTCACTAAGGAATAGAAGACCTTTAATGTCCCTCCTTTGTTTTAATATTCAAGTCATTTGGACATCACTAAGAGGATAGAGAATAAGCATGCTAGTAAGCTTCAACAGGAAAACATTCCACCTAGACAAATGAACTTTGATCTTGGTACTTCCTCCTCTACAACACAAAAATCCATGACAAAGCAAAGCCCTATGTTACAAAAACTAAGTCGTAAAGCACAACGTTAACATCCAAAAAGGAGAAAGAGAAGGTGGCGAGCTTACCTTGCATCTCAACAAGAAAACATTGATCCTAACATTGAACCAAACAAACATGATCCTAACAATGAACAACATGATGAACAAGACAAGAGTTGGGCTATGGTACCTTATGTTCCACTTTCCTCTAGCATTTGGGGGTGGGAAGATGATGATGATTTGCTTGATGATAAGACTTAGCCCGGAAGACCCTACAGGTAAGTATCTCTAACCCTTTATCTCTCTTGTGATGTGCTTCCCTCATGATGTGTTATGTGTTGTTTAGGCCTCCTGGGATGACCTCAGATTCTCTCGTAAGGTCTAAGATACCAAGAGACTGCCTCTATCGTGACCTTCTTCTATTTGTATCATCATTCTTCTAAATTGCCTCTCTCTGATTTCATTGTTGTGTGTTGTGTCTTATGAACATAGCATTACGGTTGGTGACTTGGGGGCACCTTCCTATGTGACTGTCCCTAAGACACTTGTTTCTCTTCTCTGGTTTATTGTTTCCTTCCTCTAGTGTTTCTATCTAGTGGGCGGATGACGAAAAACATTTATACTAATGCAGACCTAGTGTCCCTTTCAAGAGCAATCAAAAAATGGACTTAGTTCCTAATATGATGATGGGGTTGTATATCTTATCCGGCGCTTGGCTAGTAGAAGCACTCATGCTTTCTGTGTAGTGAATTTGATGATGTTTTTATCGCATTTACAAACCTTAACAATGTTGTTGCTCTATGCACCTTTGTTTGTCTTTGAATCTAGCCTTAGCGATACTTGATTTAGAGAGCTTCATGATATAGCCCCACAATTATCCTCAAACTCTGAATTCATTGTATAACCTTGGATCTTTGTGTGGTTAATCATATGCATTGATGTTGTTTATCATGATTTTGTAGACACTAACATGTTTCTTGCAGGGATGTGTTTGTGGGAACATTTGGCGATCGTAAAGTACATGTCACCTCTAGGGGGCATGGGCTTTGTGAAAGTCAATGTTCCCTTGTGTGTTTTCTTCCTACCTTAACATGTTTGATATCAATAACTGATATCAACCACCTTAAGGTGGGGGCATATATAAGGTAAGTTGTCTGTTATAGATGTTAGCAATGTGTTTGTCCTCAGGTGCAAAGACCTGCGCGATGAGTGCATCAGGCATCCTGAGTTTGTTTGCAATCAATCAACCAATCATGTAAGCCCTCTACGGAGGTAGGATAATACGTATATCCTTTTTATCTTAAGCCCTTTGTGGAGGTGGGGATGGTGTATTTCTCAGAGCAGATTGCATCATCCTGTCATTTTCAAAAGTCCTCTGCGGAGGCGGGGAGCGGTTCCGTGACTAACTCAACCATTAAGCGTGTTGTTAGTAATTGTTGTGGCGAAGTCCAATCATTAGTGTGTGCCTGTAATGTGCCTGAGATGGTGATGAGCCTAGAAATAGGGAACACACCATCGCTTGTCTGCCGTGTTTTCTCTGTGTCTTCAAGTGTGTGTGTTTTTACATGCTTGTTTTGTGTGGCATGTTTGTTGCCCCATATGCAGTATAAAGACCAGCACCTTAGGGTTGTGCTTCCTACATTTTGGGAGGTTTTGCGTGTCTTGTGTGTGTGTTGCCCCATATACAAAGACCTGGGCGATGAGTGCATCATGTATTATGGGAGGTTTGTTTACTTTCCAATACTTGCATCTGCATTTCATATGTATGAGAAAAAGAAAAAGAAAATAAATCATGCATGTCTTCTATGCATTAATGTGTCTTCTATGCATTGACTATCTTCTCTATGTTCTACGTGACTGTAACCGTCTTCTCTATGTTTTGTGTGCCTGTTACTATCTTCTATGTGATTGGCATGTCTTCTCCGTGCTTGGCGTGTTTTTTGTGTTTGTGACCATACTTTAATGCATGTATCGGCCTTGAGTTTATACATACATTAAAGTGGGAGCTAAATATAACATCCAAAAATGTCCCCCTGGGGGCTTTTCCCTCTTTAGGTTTAGCTCCCAGGTCTTTTGCATGCATTTAGGACATCTTACTTCATAATTTGGCATCTCGATGGAATGAGCCCTAGGTAACATGACAAATGGGACTTAGGAGGACCCCTTAAGCTTGACCTTGCCCAAAATAGGGGGAAGGACTTGGGCGCCCATGCCCTAGTCCTACCCTATTTTAGGGTAGCCCCAATTTTTGGGTGTCAATTTATGACTATTATTTGGGTCCTATGCCGACACGATAAGTTTGAATTACGAAAATCTTGGCGGGAGTGTTTGTAGTTGCATATAAAAGCATGTTTAGGCATTCATTTGTGAACTAGAGCATTACTAAATGATCATTGTGAACTTTAGGCATTCTCAAGGTGATTCAAGGCTTTCATTGTGTTGCAAGAGCAGATTTGTGTGGTTTATGTGTTTGTGTTTGCAGACTTGAGCATCCATTTCATCATAGAATGAAGAGCATCTTCCTCCATGAGATCTTCACTACAAGGTGACATTATATTGTGTTTTTATCATCATTTCCTTTGGTTTTTGCCTCTACCTCACAAGGGCACACACTCTTTATCTGACAATGGTGTTCAGAGACTTAAGTGTCCTTCGGGGTTTGACTAAGGTAAGCCTCTAAACACCACAACCCCCTCCCAAAGTTTTGTGATTGCAGGTTACAGGTGTCACATCTAGAAAAAGTAGAGTTGTAGGAAGGATCAACAGACATCAACAATTCAGGATCTGAAGAGAAGTAGGACATCAGAGCCTTTTCAGGACTTGGGTGCTCGCTCCTGTGTCCTCCGTAGTTGAATTTCTAGAAATAGAAGTTACAATGTTGATCGGTGTCAGAAGAAGGTCAGGATCCCACAAAGAAACTGGTACCTTGGACTTGGGCACCCACTCCTGTGTTCCTAACTTTTCCACCTTGGAACCCCATAAATAGGTGCTTTGTGATTTGATATTTTGCTTCCCTTTGCAAGAGCTTTTTCTATTATTCTTTTGTTTACAGTCGTATTTGCATAATTAGGGTTTTAATGGTCAATTAAGCATAAGAGAAGGAATTTTGATAATTAAACACCCTAATCCAAGCTTCCCTACATCTCACAGTGACCTAGGGTATGATATTGTCTGGCCACTTGAACCTAGATCCTTGAATGTATAAGGTGAAAGGAGGATTCAAACATCTAAACACTAAAAACTAAACAATCCCAATTTTACCCTAAACAGATCTATATTTCTGAAAGAATTTTTTCGCTTCACCTCTTTAATTAGATTGATATACATATCTATAGAAGGAAGCGATCATGACCCCTCTCCAACATCAAAGTGTATATGGGCCTCTTATCTGACATTAATAGTTTGTGGTTGGGCCTTCTTCTTGACTTCAACTATGTGTGTTTCAGCCTCCTCTAGTATCTACATTAGGCTCAATTTCTACTCATGTATTTGTATGTTGATCCCCTACATATATCATATGAAAGAGAATATTTTAGAATATATTTAAGGGATGGATTTGTGTGTGTGTGTGTAAAGTTCTCATTTTAAAAAAACTATAAGTTTTAACATTTTAATATTTTATCATTCTCTATTAAATATAATATTAAATATAAGTTCAAATATATAGCACTGTTTTTCCATTTACTCTCAAATCACTATAAAATTAAACATGTACATTTCTAATGTATCATTTTCCTCATGTCTAGATATATACTTGCATTTAATGGTAGCATAAATAGGTGCACAAGCATATTTTGAGGTGACTTGAATATCATTTGAAATTATTTAGATAATATACAAGATTGAATTTAAGATATGATGCCCATAATGTGGCAAAGAAATATAACTTACATCCATGTGGGCCTATATTACTTGTTTATGTAGGAGCATCCCTGGTTCGAGAGCAATCTTGCATCAACCAAAAACATTTGCATTTCAGTTTGTTTGCATTTTAGTTTATTTCTTTTCATTTTCCAGTTTAGTTTAGGTAGTTCAATCAATAGCAATTTCTGTATTTTGGTCCGCATTCTACCACAATTGCATTTTAGACCTTGTGGAGCTAGACTTGGCATCTAGATTCATTCATTCACATCATAACTAAAATTCAGAGCATTTGGATTAGGTACTAGTAAGATATCACTAGCAGAAGATTAATTATTTTCTTAAAACAGATCATCTTGATAGTCTCAAACAATCAGCTGAATGAGAAGACTTGTGGAGCATTTCGCAACTCATAGAGCTAAATTACACATCATTCAATGTTGTTTGGTTTCTGGCCGACCTTCCCCGAGATTCGCTCATCATTCCATTCATTTGCGGAGGAGTTCCATTCATTTAGGTCTGACCTATCCGTGTACACATGTTACAACTCTTCATTGGAGTTTGTGACCTTCTTTGGCCAATGTAGAGGAATCATATGTTTTAGAGATGGTATATATTGATGTAATAGATGCCTAGGAAAGTAGTGAATTACATAGTGATAGTTGATAATTTGAATTTCTCGTGAAGGAGCTTCAAAGCTATCTCTTGTGCATATTTTGATATTCTGTAATCAGGCCTGTGAGCCCTAATTATAAGCTCGCATGTTGCCAGCCAATTTGCATTTGAATTCTATGATATATTGAATGACTGAATCTGCATTTATTTCATATCTTTGAGTTGTTTTCGTTGTGTTTACTCTAGCTGCATGGCTTGGATAGTTCATTCTGTGAACCCTCCTGCCATGACTGCACCAAGTGGTATTAGAGCCAAAGTTTGAATCTTTGGGAGTGAATTGAGTGAAGTGGTGAAGGAATTTCATAAGATCTTATTGTGGATAGATCACCAAATCCAAGGCAGGTTACTTGTGTTGCAACTGATCATTTATTGTGAGGCAGTTGTCACCTTGTAGCCTGATCACCGAACTTGAGGCAGTTTACACTTGATCCTAGGAAGAGATGTCACCGAGGTGAATCCCTACTATTGGAACAATGGCTAGAAGAATGGATGAGATGATGGAGATGATGAAAACCATGTGAATTCTCTTAGATGTTGTTGAAGAAGAGAGGTGAAGAGGACTTACACCTAGACCTAATGTTGAAAGTGATGATGATGAAGAATTTCAATCCGCTGATCAAAATGGTGAAACCCTAGGAGGTGATGAAGAAGAAGAATCAGACCAAGTCAAGATGTTACAAGCTATTTCAAAGATTGGGAAAAGACCTAGAGTTGATGTACCTAATTACACTAGCAATCTAAACCTTGAAGAGTTGATTGATTGGATAAATGACATGGAAGAATACTTTGAATATGAAGAAGTTGAAGATCCAGAGAAGGTGAAATTTGCAAAGACAAAGTTGAAAGGACATGATACTTGTTGCAAGTATAGGTTTAACCAGTGTTGTCATTGATGTCAACATACTCATGTTGCATTAATGAGAAGGATTGGATGAGCTGTGTGCTGAGGATATTGAGAAAATTAGTCTCAATCAGGAATAGTGAAGAACAGTGATGACAACAAGGTAAAAGTCCAAGATAGGTTGAGGATTAGAGGATGCGGTTTAAAGGGTTTGTAGATATAAGTCTTGAGATGCTCCAGTCAAGTTTTCAGAGGTCCTTATGAAGATTTGAAGAAGTTATGGTCGCTCAAGTAGAACTGGCTCCGGTAGGTGTCCAAAGGTGACAGAGTGACATAGATAGGTCCGGTGAGGTTCGGTAATGCATTATCCCATTCTGCGGATTTGAGGAAGTGTTTGGGAAGTCTGTGTAGTGTGTCAAATCATTTTGTTTGTGGTTTGAAGGTCCACAAGTATCTATTCCTTTGTGACAGTAATGCCAGATTGTGTTCTTGAGGTTCCGGATAAAGGAGAGAAGCATTTCAGGAAGTAGAGGAAGTGTGGATGTTCTTGGTGTTTCAGGCAAGTTTGTGGAGGTCCTTAGATCGTGCCCAGTTCATGTTTATGGTCTGAATTAGAATTGGGGTCCCAAAAATGAAGAATAACTTCCAGATGATGGTGTTCTTTCTGTGACTAGCCGACCAGATGAATTATACATCTTGCGGGTGTCTTTGTGGATGCTTGCCGACTTAGATGTTTGTTTCTAAGTTGATGTCATGTATAAATAAGGGATTGCGAAGTCATTTCAATGATGAACTCATGGAGATGAGCGTGTGGTAGTGAAGAGAAGAGCGAAAGGCAGAGTAGAAGGTTTGAGCTTAAATGGAACTGACTCAAGCATGGTGAAGATGCTATTTACCAGTTCAAGTATGTGATACTTATTCTTTTGTAGACAGTGTGTCTCTTGTAGGTAGTGAGCCTCTTGTGAGCAGTGTGCTCGGGTAGTGAGCCCTAATTGGCATGTGCCATTTTGTTCTTTCTATTCTTCTAACAGAGAATATTATCTTGGGTTAATCACCCCGTGGTTTTTCCCTTAATCGGGTTTTCCACATCAAAATATTGATGTTATGTGTGTTAATGTGTATTTGCTCTTAACTTGTTGGATTATGCTCTCATGATTGATTTACTTTTATGCTTGTGTGGAGTTGAGTATTTGATTTGGAAAAAAGTTTTGGACAACTGATTCACCCCCCCTCTCAGTTGTCTACCCTAAGTCTAACAATTGGTATCAGAGCTAAGTTCCTCTGAAAGGAGCTTAACCGCTTGAGGAGATCCAGGATGTTGTCCTACAAGAAGGATAGTCCAAAGTTTGATGGAACTAACTTTGCTCTTTGGAAAGGTCGCATGAAATGTCACTTGTAGTGTATGGGATTTGCTTACTGGTCCATGGTTACAAAAGATTATGTACCTCCACAAGGTGGTCTGACAACCCTAAATGAAATCACAGATGCTGAAAACAATCTGCAGACCAAAGAGGCTCTTTTAAGTGCATTATCTGACTCAGAACTCTCAAATGCTATTGATCTACCAACTGCCTTTTAGATTTGGATTAAACTGGAACTTTTGCATGAAGGAGACTAGTATGTTGAATGTCCAAAGTTACAAAGTCTAAAAGGGAAATTTGAAAAACTGAAGATGAGAGATGATGAAAATATTACCTCTTTTATGCCAAGAGTGAATGAGCTGGTTTGTGGAATTAGAAATGCAGGTGGAATCCTAAGTGAAGAAGAGATTGTTGGCAAAGTCCTCAGATCCCTTCCTGCTTCTTATAAAATCAAGGCTTTTGCAATCGAAGAATTCAGAGCTCACACAACAGTCACAAGAGATCAATTGGTTGGTAAGCTGGCTGCTTTTGAAATGGCTGAATTTGGAGATGATCCTCCAAAGATTGAATCTGCATTCAAAGCCAGTGCCTCTGAAAAAGGAAACAAAGGTTTGATCCAGGAGAAAACTCTTCAAGGAACCTATCATGGTATGAAAAAGCAAGAAAAGACTTGGAAGAAGAAGAAGCTGAAACTGCTCATCTTGAAGCTCTTATTGCAAAAAAATTGCCAAGAGGATCCAATAAGTATGAAGGGAAATTACCTTTCAAGTGTTTTAACTGCAATAAAATTGGTCATTTTGCCTCAAAACGTCTGGAAAGATTTTCAAGACCAAATCCTAACAGATCAAGATTTCAAAAGAATTGTTACTATGTTCATGAAGAAGATGATAATGAAGTAGTAACAGATGATGAATCAGAGACAGGAAACAAATCCGGTAATGAATGGGTGTTTATTGCCATCAAAGAAGAGGAACCAATATCCTCTGTATTTGTCAATCATGAAGTTGAAGAAAAAGCTCTGGCTGCTCAAGTTGAAGCAAAGGATGATTGGGTCATTGATAGTGGATGCTCTCACCATATGACAGGTGACAAGAATAAGTTCTTAATTTTGAAAAAGTATGAAGGAGGAATTGTAAAGTTTGGAGATAATTCTGTTGGCAGAATCAGAGGTAGAGGAACTATTTCTCTTGATGGAAAGAACAAAACTGGTAATGTACTGTATGTTGAAGGATTAAAGCACAATCTTCTCAGTGTTGGACAGCTAGTGGACAAAGGCTATGATCTCAGATTCAGGAATAGAAAATGCAAGATCTATGAAAGTTTTGGAACAGAGATTGCATCCAGTACCCAAACAAAAGGTAACATCTTTCACTTGGCTGGTACTAGTAAAAGTTGTTAATTTGTTCAAGTTGATCAGAGTTGGTTATGGCATAGAAGAATGTGTCATGTGAACTTTGATAATATCATCAAGATAAGCAACACTCAGGCTGTAAGAGAACTTCCAAAATTGGTAAAACCTACAAATAGTTTGTGCAAAGAATGTCAGTTGGGAAAACAAAGCAGAATCTCATTCAAAAGCAAGGAACAATCTTCTACCAGATTATTAGACTTGGTTCATATTGACTTATGTGGTCTAGCAAGAATCAGGAGTGTGTAAGGTGATAGATACTTCATGTTGCTAATTGATGACTATTCCCAGATGATGTGGGTAACCTTTCTGAAAGAGAAATCAGAAGCTCTTGAGAAATTCAAAATATTCAAGGCTATGGTGGAAAATGAGACCGGATTAAAATTGAAATGTCCGAGGTCTGATAGAGGTGGAGAATTCACATTCGGTGAGTTCATAGACTTCTGTGAGAAACATGGAATAAAGAGACAGTTGTTTACCCCTAGAACTCCATAGCAGAATGGAGTTGTTGAGAGAAAGAACCGGACCATCCAGGACCATGATGATGGAAGCAAATGTTCCTTAGATCTATTGGAGAGAAGTTGTCAGCACTGCAGTCTACACTCTCAATTGAGTTCAAATTAGAAACTATACCAGTAAGACTCCTTATGAACTCTGGTTTGGCATTACTCCCACTATGAGATACTTCATAGTTTTTGGTAGCAGATGTCACATTAAAAGGGATGAAGATCTAAGAAAGTTTGATGCTATAAGTGATGAAGGAATATTCTTGGATTATTCTACTCAAAGCAAAGCATACCGGTGTTACAACAAGAGACTGAGAAAGATTGTAGAAAGTGTAAATGTGAAGGTTGATGAAGAAATTGAAAGACCCTCAAGAATTCATGAGCATGATGAAGATGATCAGAATGGTGTTTAGATTCAATGTATCCAAGCCTCTTCTGAGAAACAAAGTCAAGTTGATCCGGTAAGACAGGAAGAAGAGATAAGTCTCAATGAGACTGATCAAGAGTTAGAGGTGTAAGAAACTCCCAAAATTTCAAGGTATGTAACTCTAAACCACTCTGAAGATCAGATCATAGGTGACAAAAGGAAAGGGGTGCAAACAAGGAGGAGAATTGCTCAAAATTTAGATGATTATTGTCTAATTTCAAAGATTGAACCTAAGACAGTAAATGAAGCCTGCAATGATGAAAACTGGACTAAGGCAATGGAGGAAGAACTGATGCAAATTGAGAAGAATCACACTTGGGATCTTGTTCCCAGACCAAGAAATAAAAATGTGATTGGAACCAAATGGGTCTTCTGGAACAAATTGAATGAAGCTGGTGACGTGATCAGAAATAAGGCCAGATTAGTTTGCAAAGGTTACTCTCAAATAGAAGGAGTTGATTTTGAAGAAACTTTTGCTTCGGTGGCAAGAATTGAAGTAGTCAGATTATTTCTTGCATTTGCTGCCTTCAAGGATTTCAAGGTGTATCAGATGGATGTCAAATCTGCCTTCCTAAATGGTAATTTGGAAGAAGAAGTGTATATTGAGCAACCAGATGGATTTTAATTGTCTGATCATAGTGACATGGTCTGTAAATTGAAAAAGGCACTATATGGACTGAAGCAAGCCCCAAGAGCCTGGTATGAAAGATTGGATAAGCATCTCTTGAAGATTGGTTTCAACAAAGGTACTACTGATAGTAATTTGTATTTCAAAATTGATCATGAAAATATCTTAATTGTTGAAGTATTTGTGGATGATATCATTTTTGGAGGAAGAGATAGTATGTGTAAAACTTTTGCAAGTCAAATGAAAAGTGAGTTTGAGATGTCGATGCTTGGTGAAATGAATTTCTTTTTGGGTCTACAAATTACTCAAACAAAGAAAGGAATCTTCATTTCTCAGTCAAAATATGTGAAAGAATTGTTAAGGAAATTTGGGATGGAAGACTCAAAGCCAATGAACACTCCAATGGCAACCGGATGCATGTTGAGAAAAGATGATGACTCTCCCAAAGTTGATCAGACAAAATATACATCAATGATTGGAGGACTGTTGAATCTCACTCAAACTAGACCAGATATAATGCAGGTTGTTGGTCTTGTTGCGAGATTCCAGGCTGATCCCAGAGAATCTCATGTCATGGCAATCAAAAGGATTTTTAGGTATCTAAAAGGAATAGTTGAGTATGGTCTGTGGTATCCTAGAGATCATGATTTCTCTCTTCATGCATATACAGATGCAGATTGGGTAGGAGATGTGGATGACCGGAAGAGTACCAGTGGTGGAGCTTTCTTTTTGGGAAAAAGATTGGTTTCTTGGCTAAGCAAGAAACAAGAGGCAATATCTCTATCTACAACTAAAGTAGAATATATTACAGCAGCAAGTAGTTGCACTCAAGTTTTGTGGATGAAGCAGATGCTAAGAGATATTAAAGTAGAATATGAGGAGCCTATCACAATTTTCTGTGATAATTCAAGTACAATAAATATTTCTAAGAATCCGGTGTTGCATTCTAAGACTAAGCATATATCTATCAAGTTTCACTTTTTGAGAGAGCAAGTGAACAAGGATGAAGTCAGATTGGAGTATGTGCCCTCCAAGGATTAGATTGCAGACATCTTTACTAAACCTCTTCCCAAGGACTCTTTTGAGTATTTTAGGGAGAAGTTAGGGGTTATTGCCCCTCCAGTAATAAACTAGGATGCACTAATGTGCATCAGTCCAGTGGATATCACAGTCATATCTTGTGATCCAGATTGATGATGGGGAGCTACTACTTAGGGGGAGCATCAGGTGTGATTCTGAAGTTGCAAGTATGAGCCCTTTGCCATTGATCTCAAAGGGGGAGAGAAGACATGTGAAAAACAAGTGGTTGATGATCAAAGGGGGAGCAGTACAAGAAGAGAAGACATGTGAATAGTTGTTGATAGGGGGAGTTGTGACAGTAAGGAGAAGTTCTTGTCTTGATGGTTTTTCACATCATATGTTGCCATCAATGACAAAGGGGGAGATTGTTGCAAGTATGGGTTTAACCAATGTTGTCATTGATGTCAACATACTCATGTTGTATTAATGAGAAGGATTGGATGAGCTATGTGCTGAGGATATTGAGAAAATTAGTCTCAATCAGGAACAGTGAAGAACAGTGATGACAACAAGGTAAAAGTCCAAGATGGGTTGAGGATCAGAGGATACGGTTTAAAGGGTTTGTAGATATAAGTCTTGAGATGCTCCAGTCAAGTTTTCAGAGGTCCGCATGAAGATATGAAGAAGTTATGGTTGCTCAAGTAGAACCGGCTCCGGCAGGTGTCCAAAGGTGACAGAGTGACACAGATAGGTCCGGTGAGGTCCGGTAATGCATTATCCCATTCTGCAGATTTGAGGAAGTGTTTGGGAAGTCTGTGTAGTGTGTCAAATCATTTAGTTCATGGTTTGAAGGTCCACAAGTATCTATTCCTTTGTGATAGTAATGCCATACTGTGTTCTTGAGGTTCCAGATAAAGGAGAGAAGGATTTGAGGAAGTAGAGGAAGTGCGGATGTTCTTGGTGTTTCAGGTAAGTTTGTGGAGGTCCTTGGATCATGCTCAGTTCATGTTTATGGTCCACATTAGAATTGGGGTCCCAGAAATGAAGAATAACTTCTGGATGATGGTGTTCTTTCTGTGACTAGCCGACCGGATGAATTATACATCTTGCGGGTGTCTTTGTGGATGCTTGCCGATTTAGATGTTTGTTTCTAAGTTGATGTCATGTGTAAATAAGGGATTGCGAGGTCATTTCAATGATGAACTCATGGAGATGAGTGTGTGGTAGCGAAAATAAGAGCGAAAGGCAGAGAAGAAGGTTTGAGCTTAAATGGAACTGACTCGAGCATGGTGAAGATGCTATTTACCAGTTCAAGTATGTGATACTTATTCTTTTGTAGACAATGTGTCTCCTGTAGGCAGTGAGCCTCTTGTGAGCAGTGTGCTCAGGCAGTGAGCCCTAATTGGCATGTGCCATTTTGTTCTTTCTATTCTTCTAACAGAGAATATTATCTTGGGTTAATCACCCCGTGGTTTTTCCCTTAACCAGGTTTTCCACATCAAAATCTTGATGTTATGTGTGTTAATGTGTATCTGCTCTTAACTTGTTGCATTATGCTCTGATGATTGATTTACTTTTATGCTTGTGTGGCGCTGAGTATTTGATTTGGAAGAAAGTTTTGGACAACTGATTCACCCCCCTCTCAGTTGTCTACCCTAAGTCTAACACTACTATATGGTGGAAAGAAGTTTAGTTGGATAGGAATAGAAGAGGAAAATAAAATATTACAAAATGAGACAGGATGGTGACAAAGTTGAAGAATTAGTTTATACCTGCTAACTATGAGTTGGAATTGTTGAAGAGATTGCAAAACCTAAGACAAAAGGAGAAATCTATGGAGTATACTGAAGAATTTCATAGGATAATCATAATGATAGGACATAGTGAAGCAAGCAAGGTGAAAGTGGCTAGATACATCAATGGACTGAGATTGAATATTCAAGAAGAACTGAGTTTGGTAAGGATGAAATCTTTGGAGGAAACATATCAGTTTGCCTTGAAAGTTAAAGAGAAGTTGAACAAGAGACAAGATTAGAGACAGAGAGGTAGAAGAGGTAAATTTCAGAGAGGTAGAGCATTTTCCAGAGGATAAAGATCATATGCGGAGAAGAACAGACAAGAGAACACATTCAAGGAGGACAAAGATAACAATGCATACCAGAGAGATGATAGAACTTTCTAATGCAGAGGAAACCCTAGTCCATATCGGAGTGAAGGATACATAAGAGAAGGAAGAGGACCTGATAGGAGGACATTTAAAGGAGCCTATTTCAAGTGTGGAGGTAAAGGACATAGAGAATTTGAATGTAATCAAGGGAGTACAAGCAAGAGAACAGAGAACAGTGGAAGAGCAACTTATGTTGAAGAAGAACCTGTTGTATCACCTAGTTCGGTTGGTAAACCTGAGAAAGGAGAATAACTTGTCACGAGGAGAGCACTATTTCAAGTAGAGATAGATGAGGAACCACTGCAGAGGAAAGTTTGTTCAGAACCAGATGCAAATCAAGAGGTAAATATTGTAAAGTTGTAATTGATAGTGGTAGTTCTGATAACCTAGTTTCAGAGGAGATGGTGACTAAGCTGAAGTTGGAAAGATTGAAACACCCTAAGCCCTATCAGATAGCATGGATTCAAGATGATCATAAGGTACTATTGAGTGAGCAATGTTTGGTGAAATTTCATATTGGATCTTATCATGATGAAGTATTTTGTGATATTATGCCTATGGATGTATGTCATATCTTGTTGGGTAGACCTTGGCAGTATGATAGGAAAGCTATACATGATGGCAGAAAGAATACATACACTATAACATCAAATGAAAAGAGAATTATTCTGATTCCTTTGGAAGATGATCCTAAGAGTGAAGTATGTGGAAATGCTAGAATCTATTTGGTAGATGGAAGGAAATTTCTAGATGGTTTGAGACATGAGAATATGTGTTATGCTTTGATCCCTAAGAAGCCTGAAACATTGAAGGAGATTGAAGAATCACAACCAAAGGAGATAACTGAGTTGCTGATAGAGTATGAAGATATCATATTAGATAATGTACCTGAAGGATTGCCACCAATCAAGAGTATCAATCATCACATGGATCTTATACTTACAACTAGTTTGCTTAACAAAGCAACACATAGAATGACGCCAACAGAGAATGAAGAATTGAATAGACAAATACAAGAGTTGTTGAGGAAAGGTTTGATTAGAGAAAGCTTGAGTCCTTGTGCAGTACCTATAGTGTTAGCACCAAAGAAGGATGGAGAATGGAGAATGTGTACAAACTCTAGAGCATTAAATAAGATCACAATTAAGTATAGATTTCCTTTACCTAGGATGAATGATATCATGGATTGTTTGAGTGGAGCAAGATATTTTACAAAGATAGATTTGAAGAGTGGATACCATTAGATCAGGATCAGAGAAGGAGATGAATGGAAGACTACTTTTAAGACAAATGAAGGATTGTATGAGTGGTTAGTGATGCCTTTTGGATTGACAAATGCACCTACTACTTTCATTAGATTGATGAATGAAGTTTTGAAGAAATTCTTGGGAAAGTTTGTTATTGTATATTTGGATGACATTCTAATTTTTAGTAAGACAAAAGGAGAACATTTGCAATACTTGAGACAAGTATTGCAGAGACTAAGAGAAGAAAACTTGTTGATAAACATCAAGAAGTGTAGTTTCATGAAGGAAGAGTTAGTATACTTGGGATTTGTGATTTCTGTAGAAGGATTGAAGATGGACCCTGAGAAAGTGAGAGCAATTGTTGAATGGCCTACACCGGGGAGCATTGGAGAAGTTAGATCATTTCATGGATTAGCTAGTTTCTACTAGAAGTTCATAAAAAATTTTAGTTCAGTTTGTAACCCTATGACAGAGACAATGAGAGGTGACAGAAAAGATTTCAAGTGGACATCAGGAGCAGATAAAAGTTTTGAATTGTTGAAGCAGAAAGTGACAGAGCAACTTGTTTTGGCATTACCAAATTTCAATAAGGTATTTCAAGTAGATTGTGATGCAAGTGGGAATGCAGTAGAAGCAATGTTAAGTCAAGAAGGTAGACCCATAGCATATTTTAGTGATAATCTGAATGATGCAAGGAGAAGATATTCAGTTTATGATTAGTTCTATGTCATAATTCAAGCCTTAAAGAAGTGGAGACATTACTTGTTGCCTAAGGATTTTGTGTTGTATATAGATCATCAAGCTTTGCAATATTTGAACAGTCAAGGAAAGTTGAATCAGAGACATGTGAGGTGGGTAGAGTTCACACAGAGTTATACTTTTGTGTTGAAGCATAGGAGTGGAAAATCAAACAAAGTTGTAGATGCATTAAGCAGGAGAAGGAACTTGCTGACAAAGATGAGAATTGAAGTGTTAGGTTTTGATGAATTGAAACATATGTATGAGGGAGATACTACTTTTGCAGAACCTTGGAAAGCATGTAAGGAACCTATTGTGACAGATAGGAGTAAGTGGTTGGACTATTTCATTCAAGAAGATATGTTGTTAAAAGGGAAAATAGTTATGCATACCTAGAAGTTCAATGAGAGATAATTTGATCAAGGAGAAACATAGTGGTGGATTAGCAGGACATTATGGCATTGATAAAACAATAGCTTTGGTGAGTGAAAATTACTTTTGGCCTTAGATACATAAGGATGTTAGGAAATTTGTGCAAAGTTGCAGAGTTTGTCAAATTGCAAAAGGAAGTAGTCAGAATACTGGATTGTATAAACCTTTAACAGTACCAGAGAGACCTTGGGAAGACATAAGTATGGATTTTGTGATGGGATTGCCGAAGACATAGAGAGGACATGATTCAATATTTGTAGCAGTGGATAGATTTTTAAAGATGACACATTCATACCTTGTAAGAAGACAACTGATGTAGTGCATATAGCTGGCCTATTTTTCAAAGAGATTGTGAGATTACATGGATTACCTAAGAGCATAATTTCAGGCTGAGACACAAGATTTCTTGGATACTTTTGGAAGACACTTTGGAAGAAGATGAAGGCATATTTGAAGTTTAGTTCAACATTTCATCCATAGACTGATGGACAGACAGAGGTAGTGAACAGGAGTTTGGGAAACTTGTTGAGATGTTTGGTTGGAGAGAAGGCAAGAAGTTGAGATTTGATTCTTTCACAAGCAGAGTTTGGATAGAATAATTTAGTGAATAGGAGTACCAGAAGAACATCTTTTGAGATTGTTACCAGAGTAAACCCTAGAGGAGTGACAGAGTTCAGAGACATCAGCATGGAAGAAAAGAGAAGTGTAGATGCAGAAGAATTTACAGAACACATGGAGATAGTGCATAATCAGGTTAAGAAGCATTTGGAAGAGATGAACATCAAGTACAAAGAGAAGGTAGATGAGAATAAGAGACACAAAGAATTTGCAGTTGGAGATGAAGTGATGGTGTAGTTGAGGAAAGAAAGATTTCCAGTTAGGACATATAACAAGTTGAAGATGAAGAAATTTGGACCTTGTAGGATACTCATAAAGTTTGATTCAGGAAATGCATATGAAGTGGAGTTACTAGAGACATTGGGTATATCACCTATTTTGAACATTGTAGACCTATATCAGTATCATGAAGTAGAGTTCAATGACAACATTGAAGAAGACTTGAAGAAGCAGTTACCACAATAAGCACTGGATCATATTGAAGACATCTTGGACATTAGAGTTGGGTGTAACACCAGAGGAAGACAATACAAAGAATACCTTGTGAAGTGGAAAGGTAGACCAGAAGAAGATTCATCATGGATTTCTTAGGCTGATGTGGACCATCTTGGTTTTCCTCTAACCCCAACAAAGTGAGGGACTCACTTTTTTAATAACCCCAGATGTTTGATGCAGGAGCATCCCTAGTTCAAGAGCAATCTTGCATCAACCAAAAACATTTGCATTTTAGTTTGTTTCTTTTCATTTTCCAATTCAGTTTAGGTAGTTTAGTCAGTAGCAGTTTCTATATTTTGGTCCACATTTTACCGTAGTTTTATTTTAGATCTTGCAAAGCTGGAAATAGCATCTAGATTCATTCATAAACAACATATCTAAATCTTAGATCATTTGGATCAGGTACTGGTAAGATATCACTAGAAGAAGATCGACTGTTTTCTCATAATAGAGCATCCTGACAATCTCAAACAATCAGTTGAAGGAGAAGACTTGTGGAGCATTTCACAACTCGCAGAGTTAAATTACATATCATTTAATGTGTTTTGGTTTGTGGCCAACCTTCCCCTAGATCTACTCATCATTCCATTCATTTGTAGAGCAGTTCCATTCATTTAGGTCCAACCTATCCATGTACACACGTTACAACTCTTCATTGGAGTTTGTGATCTTCCTTGGTCGACGCGGAGGGATCATATGTTCCGGAGATGATATATATTAATACAATAGATGCCTAGAAAAGTAGAATTCAATTGTTGATCATTAGTATCTAGTGGATAGTGGAATTTGTGTGAAGGAGCTTCAAAGACATATCTTGTGCATATTATGAAATCAAACTTGTGAGCCCTAATTATAAGCCCACATGTTGCTGGCCAATTTGTATTTGAATTCGATGATATACTGAATGACTGAATCTGCATTTTTTTCACATCTTTGAGTTATTTTCGTTGTGTTTACTCTAGTTGCATGGCCTAGATAGTTCATTCTATGAACCCTCTTGCCATGACTGCACCAAGTGGTATCAGAATACCTTGTGAAGTGGAAAGGCAGACCGAAAGAAGATTCATCATGGATTTCTCAAGCTGAGGTGGACTATTTTAGTTTTCCTCTAGCCCCAACAAAGTGAGGGACTCACTTTTTCAATAACCTTAGATATCTGATGCAGGAGCATCCCTGGTTCAAGAGAAATCTTGCATCAACCAAAAATATTTGCATTTCAATTTGTTTGCATTTTTGTTTGTTTCATTTCATTTTCTAGTTTAGTTTAGGTAGTTCAGTCAATAGTAGTTTCTGTATTTTGGTCTGCATTCTATTATAGTTGCATTTCAAACCTTGCAGAGCTTGAATTAGCATATAGATTCATTCATTCACATCATATCCAAAATTTAGAGCATTTGAATGAGGTGCTAGTAAGATATCGCTAGCAGAAGATCAACTGTTTTCTCATAACAGAGCATCCTAACAGTCTCAAACAATTAGCTAAAGAAGAAGACTTGTAGAGTATTTTGCAACTCACGAAGATAAATTACACATCATTCAATGGTGTTTGGTTCATGGACAACCTTCCCCAAGATCCGCTCATCATTCCATTCATTTGTGGAGGAGTTCCATTCATTTAGGACTGACCTATCCATGTACACACGTTATAGCTCTTCATTGGAGTTTGTGATCTTCTTTGGCCAACGCAGAGGAATCATATGTTATGGAGATGATATATATTGATGTAATAGATGCCTAGGAAAGTAGTTAATTACATAGTGATAGTTGATAATTTGAATTTCTCGTGAAGGAGCTTCAAAGCTATATCTTGTGCATATTCTGATATTGTGTAATTAGGCATGTGAGCCCTAATTGTAAGCCTGCATGTTGACGGCTAATTTATATTTGAATTCTATGATATACTAAATGACTGAATCTACATTTGTTTCATATCTTTGAGTTGTTTCTATTGTGTTTACTTTAGTTGCACGGCCTAGATAGTTCATTTTGTGAACCCTCCTATCATGACTGCACCACTTGTCCACATGCATATATATGAAAGATGAATGTACCTAACATGTAGGAAGCACTATTAAACCAAGACTCCATACTACTTACATGGGAAATAACATCATGATGAAGAGATCCATACATATTTATGCCAAGAAAACTAGGAACTGGTCTTCCTAGAACTTAATTCCCTTTCTTGTGGGAAATGTTGGTCTTATTTTCACAAAAGGTGACTTAAAGGAGGTGTACGAGAAAGTAGTAAAATATAAGGTTGGAGCTCGATAAAATGTGGGTTTGGTTACTCTAGTTGATGTGGTTGTTCCCCCTAGAAACACTGGTTTAGATCCATCTCAGATGTTAGACACACAAGAATACTAAGAGGGGGGGTGTGAATTAGTATTTGAAAAAATTTCAATTTTGACAACTTCAACTTATCCAGAGCAGATTAAACCTTAGGCATCACAATATCAACATGAAAGAACAACACATAACACTAGATATATGTGGAAAACCCTAAAAGGAAAAAACCACGGTGAGGATTAACTCACAATATATGAATCTCAAATAATAACTTTGTTTTAGGGGCTTTAACCCAAGGAAGCTGCTACTCCCTAAGTAACTTTGATTTAGGGTCACTCCCAAGGAAGCTTCTACTCCCCGATGACTTTATTTTAGGGTCACTCCCAAGGAAGCTACTACTCCCTGAAATGAGAACACACTTACAAGAGATTACAGTATGACAATCTTTTCTACTGTCTGAAAACTAACATTGAAACTCACACTTTTGATGATTGCACTTCTGCCTCCTCACACTTTCTTCTAAAGATATGATTAGTTAGGCACACTCTATACTTGATCACTTTCACAAATATGACCTCAAGATGAATCTAAACAGCATCAACAACATCTACTCTTTCTCCTTCAGTCGCACATCAATAATGCATTTATTTTGCCTTTTATCTGCTTGCGAACCTTTACAATCAAATTGCAATCATACTTCACCTCACTCACTTTGATTCACTATTTATACATGATATTATATTGATTACATTGCTTGTTGGCTAGATACAATATGAACAATACATTTACAAGTCATCCAAATAACACACAATATGAAATGTGTAGAAGATAGGTCCTAAGTGAACACACACATTACACCAGTAGAAGATCCAAGCCTTGCGGACCCCAACACTTGCTTAACTAGGTCCAAAACATCCTTCACAACTTCAAACACCAAGGAATTACATTCGTACACTCTGCTCATTTGAAAATAGGACAGCTTTAAAAAGAACACATGAAGACTTGAAGTATAACGACCACATTAACTTGAGAAACCTTGTGCGGTACTGGAAACAAGAAAGATCATCGTGGAAATTTTCTAGATGAGTCCACATGACTCATAAAACATCCCCAAATAGTCCTTGTCCACTGTACATCAAAGAATTGTGCCACATAGCTTCAATCATTAACTCTGAGAACACTCTATCATCTGGAACACACTGCAACATGCTATTATTTGAAAAACTGAGTTGTAAACCACCAGGAACCTTGAAACTGGAGAGAAGCATATAATACACATCTAGAAACATGTCCTCAAAACCATTGGGGCAATTATTCATTTGCAGAGGAATGCGGAGCATCCCAACAAACCTTCAACACTGACTTACTATGCCAGAACATATGCCAGTACTCTTATCATGCACAACTTTCATATTGGAAGGGTAAATTATCTGAATCTCTAGAATTATCATATTCACTAGAATCTTAACATACCTTCAGAATTACATAGCCAAATCTACAAATGTGGAGGAATGCAAAGCATCCTTCTTCCATGTAGTGATTGTCTTCACAGAACTAATCATTGTCTTCACTTTATCTTTTGCAAAACATACTTCCGGTAGTCCATACATCATAACACTTGGAATATGCAAGATTTGTCATTATATTGAGCTATATTCCAATCCACAAAGGCCAAACCAAACTGATGGAAATGCAGAGCAATTTCCCAGACAGTCTTCAAAGGTGGTCATTCTGAAACAAAGACTGTCACCAACTTCCAGAGGCTAAATCTTCTTTGTCTTAACACATGCATTCTTAGGGACAATACAGGAGAGAATACAACATATATTAGTCCATCAATACCATATCTTAGTGCTTCTAATTCCCATCTGAATGTATATTCTTCAGGAGCATGACATGCATATCTCAATGTATCTTCAACTTCCAATTCTCATCTCAATATATATTCTTCAGGGGCATTTCATCCAACTATGAACATTATTACACATTCATAACAATGTTGACATCAATGAAAACCTTGTGATAGTGTTAACATTAGTGACAAACAATACAACAATTGGAACCATATGTGTAACATCAGACTCCTTTTTTCATACAAGTTAAATGTTCCCACAAAAGTACTATTTAATAAGTGTATTATTGAAATTATAACATCTGTAGAGCACATTACAAAGGGAGAAAAAGTTAGTTCTTCTGTGGTAACATTGCTTTCCAACTGTGGTATTCATCCATTTTCATATCGGCTTGTTGTACAAATCATATATACATACTATCGATCTGTATTTGATCCTATTGTTCTTGATCTTATAGAAGACAATTTAATTGAAAAATATTTATGATTTATATATCTAAGATGATTTAATTAAAAAAAGGTGATGATGCTAACAATGTTTGACATCAACTATGTGTGCTTCAGCTTCCTCTACTCTAGTATCTAAATTAGGCTCAACTTCTACTCCAACTTATAGATGTATGTTGAGATACATACATATCATATTAAAAAGAAGATTTTAGAATATATATTTAAGGGATGGATATATACTTACATCCATGTGGGCCTATATTACTTGTCCATGCATATATATGAAAGATGAATGTACAACATGTAGGAAGCGCTATTGAACTGACTCCATCCTACTAATGAGAAAGAACGCCATGATAAAGAGATCCATACGTATTTATGCCAAGAAAACTAGAAACACCACTTCCCAGAACTTAATTCCCTTGCTTGTGGGAAATGTTCCAGTCTTATTTTCACAAAAGGTGACTTGAAGGAGGTGTGCGAGGAAGTAGCAAAATATAAGGTTGGAGCTTTGAAACATGTGGGTTTGGTTGCTCTAGTTGATGTGGTTGTTCCCCCTAGAAACACTAGTATAGATCCATCTCAGACTTCTTTTTTTCATGTGTTAAATGTTCCCACAAAAGTACTATTTAACAAGGGTATTATTAAAATTATAACATCTGTAGAGCTCACTATGAAAGGAAACAAAGTTAGTTCTTCCAAGAGGCAATTTTGCTACCCAAGTGTGGTATTCATTCATTTTCATATATCAACTTGTTGTACAAATCATATATGACTATGGATCAGTATTTAATTCTATTGTACCTAATCTTATAGAAGACATGATTTAATTGAAAAAGATTTATGATTTATAGAAGATGATTTAATTGAAATATTAGGTGATGATGCTAATTATGTTTGACATTGTACAAGTGAGGTGTAATGTTATTAACACAAGAAATTAGAAACTACCTAACTATATCTCTTTGATTCAAATATCTCTTTATCGTAGTTGATAGGATAAGAGATTTAAAAATGAATGTATAACATATATGAATCTAATTTTAAAATCTAAAATTAGAAACCATATTCAAATTCCCAGGTATAGTTGTGGAAGTAGGATAAAGAGTTATAAACTCTAGAGATAAACTAGGGTTCATCTAGTGAATTTAACCTAAACAATTTAGATTAATGCAGAACATTATAAGAGTCTAATTCTAGTTTAAAATTAAATCTAAAACTAGAAACTATATTAAAACCCTAGAGTTGACGAAGGAGGGAAAAAAGATACAAACCTTAGAGAGAAACTAGTTAAATTTAATTTAGAGAAATTTGGTTGGAATCTATGAAGAATTTAAACTTTATATAAATACAAACTAATATTTTTCAAACATTTTCATAGAAATTGAAAAATACATACCTTCTCTTTGTTTGTAATATCTTTGCAATTTTTCTTCACGTAATTTATGTTCCTTTTCTGCTAAATATGACCGTGCAGTCTTATTTTTCCTTGTCTTTTTATTTCCCATCTCCTTCTTTGTAAAATATCAGTCAAAAATTGCTTTGCTAAATATTTTGTCATCCAAAGTCTCCCAAAATTGCAAACACAAATTTTCCAATTTCACTTGCAAAAAAACACAAATAAAATGTGAAATTTTCTTTATTATTTGATTTACAAAATTACAAAAACTACCTCTTATTTATATGTCATCGCATAAACATTTTTTTTAAAACTATCAATGCAAAGGACCTTTGTTCGAAGGTCGATGGTTAAAATTTTTTTAATATTTTTTAATTCAGGGACCTTTGATCGAAGGTCGATCATTAGAAATTTTTAAAATTATTTTGGCTGGCCAAGGGGACCTTTGTTTGTAGGTACCTTTATTTGAAGGTAAAATCTTCGAAAACATGTCCCTATGAGCAAATGACCTTCAAACAGAGGTGCTTGGCTAGCCTCTTTCACTCTCTACCACAAATTTCCCTCATAAATTTTAGTTTCAACGCTCGGGCTGGACCTTCAAATGGAATAAACTTGCAAAGATAATTTGCAAGATTGTAGCCCTTGAAATGAGCTTTCCAACAAGTATAACTTTTATTATATTTAATTTGACTATATTTTTATTTTTATTTTTTTACTGAACATAGGTTTTTCACCAAACATCAAGTTCTCTGTTCTACGCATGTGGAAAAATAGTAAAATAGTGAAAACAATTCTAAAAAATATTTGTGCCCTACGTATTGATGTTCTTGTTTCAACAAAAAAAAAGAATTTTGATACATATAATACAAGTTATGTGTTACGACATAAATGTATGTTGAAATTATAATTAATCTCACTTCAAAAACTAATTAAAAAATATGCAACACAAAAATTATGAAAAAATATCCATGCCCTAGAATTGGTGTTATAAATCTATATTTTAAAATTTTGAATTTTATCATTTGTATAAAAAAATTTATGTGGTACAGAAACAACGCCACTTTTTAAAAATGTTGTTTACTATAAAAAACAAGTTATTAAAAGTTACGTAAAAAAAATTCTCAATTTATTTCTAAATTTTTTTAAAAATATATATTTAGAATCTACATACAAAATCTCACAAATCACTAGTTTGCATCATCTTCAAATTCTTAATGGTTTAGCTATTATAGGTGTCATAAAGTGAAGATTTGGTTAAAAATGTTGATTTCAATGTCCCACTTTGGCCAAAAAGTGGAACATAGTATTGTGGGACCAACATAGGGAGATCACATGATAAAAGGAGAATAATTAAAGCATACTTCAATTCTTAAGGGGAATAAAGGAATTAGATAAAAATAATCATCATATAGGCGACCTACATATTTTTAAATATTATTTTTGATATATCTCATGACTATTAATTTGGTCCACTAAGGGGTTTGACCTAGGAGAAACCATTCATTTATCATGTTGGCAAGCTCATAAACAGTGTCCCTAGACACCACCTTAATAGATTTAGACACCTAGAAGGTGAAGGCAAGCATCTTTAGGTACACATTCTATCAATCCATTCCCACATGGCACATATCAATCACATGTAGTAGATTAGGTTTGAGATAGTCATGATTGACTTCACAGGGCTTGGAATCAATCTGCATAATTGTTTATGATAGATCATACTCTAATACATTCATCAAACTCAAGTTTATAATTTTGTTACAATGGTGAATTAATTTATAACAACATTAGTTTCATTCCTCCTCCTCATTGATCCTAGAGCTAAGCCCCTATATCCTCTTATTTAATTATTACATTTATTTCAATTCAATTATAAATCCCAACTCTTTTATCTAGGTTAATTGTTTGCTAGTTGATTGAATTTACTTAATTTGACTAGATAAATTTATTTATGTAAATGGGATTTATTCTCCCATACATCATTAGTGAAGTCAATGTGAATCAAACATATGACCTTCTGATATTAAAAATAATTTAAAACATCAAATTTGGCCCACCAAAAGGGGTTTAAGCTAGGGGAACTTATTCACCTATTGATTCAACAAACTCCTAAATATTATTTCTAGATATCACCTTGACAAACTCAACTATTAAGAAGGTGAAGGAGCTCAATTTTTTTAGATGCACATTCTAACAGATCATTTCCATGTGGCATAAATCATATCCATGTGTCAAATCAAGCTTGTGATAGCTAGGATCAAATGTTTTGATGCTAAGAATTAAACCACAAAGTTTTCTAAGATAGTACATATTCTAATATAGTCATCACACCAAGGACATTAATTTTTGGATAGTCAGAATTCAGTTTATTACAACTTTAACATCATTCTTCCATCATCGATCTAGAGTTAACCCTCTTTATCCTCTTATTTAAGTATCACATTTATTTTAGTTCAATTATCAATCCCAATAACTTTTACCTAGAATAATTAGTACTTAATTAATCACAATTATTAATTTACCCTATGTAATACAATTATTTTCATTATAATAAAATTTAAATACATTAAAAAGATTTATATCAAATTAAAATAATTCAAAGATTTAAAAAATTGTTTTAATATATGTAATATAATAAAAGACTTTCTAAATAGGTTAAAACATGAAATTCTAAAATAAAATCATACAAACATGATAAATTTTAATTATAAGAAAATAAATTTAAATATTTGGAGAATATATAATAATAATAAATAAATTTAGATAAATAATAAGAGTAACTTTTATTTATATTATCAAATCATAACTTCACTTATTTGATTATCACCCTTATAGATCAAACTCTTAATAATACCAAGGGTCTTGATTCATACAATGGTCAGAGGGGATTGTATATTTTTAAATATTGAATAAGTTGATTATAATATGATTATTAGATATCAACAATCAACAACATATCTAAACATATGTCACAAATCTACTAGAAGGTAACAATACAATAAATGTGAAACTAAAAACATAACTAAAATAATAGAGTAGCCACAACTAGTAATATAAAGAACAACTATCACTCAAACTTATCAACAATGGGAACTTGCTACTATCTATGTCCAACTTGTTTGCCATTTTTGTTCTCCCTGTTGCCTTTGGTCACCTCCTTACTTGGAAAACTACTCTTCTTGGTCTCTTAATCTCCCACAACCCAGTTTCTCAAACCTATCATCAAACTATTATCAAACATATTTAAAAATTAAGATGTATGGTTGTGTTTTTAGATCTTGTATATCTATAGGGAGTTTACATGCAATAGGTTCATTCCCACAACCCAATCTCTAAAACTTGTCATCAAACTATAATCAAATATATTTAGAAATTGAGATGTATAGTTGTGTTTTTAAATCTTGTATATCTGTAGGGAGTTTACATGCAATTAGTTTATTCCCACAACCCGATCTTTGAAACCTATCATCAAATTGTTATCAAACGTATTTGGAAATTAAGATGTATGGTTGTGTTTGTTGGAAACAAGGCAGATAACTAAGAGGGGGGGTGAATCAGTTATCTTAAATATCTTAACTTCCTTTGAAACTTTAATAATTAGTGCAGCATCAAAACATATAAGCATACATAATCATGAGAGCAGAAATAAAATCAACACACATAACACAAGAATTTTTACGTGGAAAACCCTGTTAAGGGAAAAACCATGGGGTGACTAACCCAAGATTGTATTCTTTGTTAAAAGAATAAGAAGTACAAAATGGCACTTGCCAATTAGGGCTCACTGCCCGAGCACAATGCTCACAAGAGGCACACTACCTACAGGAGACTCACTGTCTACAAAGTTTACAGAAGGTAACCAGGTGTTTGAACTGATGAGAGGCATCCATATATGCTAAGGTTCAGTTCTAGTTAGGTACAATATACTAATTTAATGCACTTCATTCTTCCTCTGCTTTAGTGCTTCTTTTCTATCACATACCGGACTTGTATTGCTGCTTCCACACTTATCTCTGTCTTTCCTCACATACTATTTCTTCACACACACATCTTCATACTGAAATCCATCTGGTATATATATTCGCACCAAGGATTTCAACATCTTTCTAGTCGGCAACTAGAATATTCAAGATATTTACAAAACACTGATATGTCGACTGATTCCATGCTTAATATGTGATGCGTATCAAAAACATAGACATAGAAGTCATCAATCATATCGGTTAACCATGTATGATCCCTCAAATAGCTTGATCTGTTAGTGTAGGTTTTTTATTTTCCTTAGGGATATTTCTTTTTCCTACACATTATTAAGCTTGCTTAGGTTTATTATAAGTGGTAGTATGAGGACACGTGGTGAAATACATCAGCTACATCTGTAACTCTCTCCCACACATGGGTAGTTGAGTTACACATCCTCTTTTGGATTTTTGTGCCACCTCTCATAACCACTATTCTGTCCTTACCTAAGTAGGTTATGGGGTAGTTAGAGTTCTCACACTCTTTTGTCTTTATGTGCCACCTTTTATAACTCCTTTTTTGTTTTCATGTAAGGAGGTTATGCCACATGTTTTGACATTTACCAAGTAGGTAAAACCTCCCACCTTTTATGGGATATGGGAGTTAATGCACCTCTTAGATGTATATGCCCTATTTTTGCTATATATACAGCACTCTCCTCTCACCGTAGCTAGTTAACTAGCTCGAATATTAGTTCAGTGATAGCTCAGTGAGAGTATTGAGAGTCTTCTCAAAATTCTCTTTCTTTGTCTCTATTTTTCTCTCATTTCAGATATCTCTTCATTCTACTATTTTGATCTTTGATCATCTGTTGAGTGGAGGCGCATATGATCTACAACCGACAACGGATCCTGGCTCGGTTCTCGCTTCTCGTAGAATCTAACATGGTATCAGAGCCGTGTTGTCTAGTATAGCTCATTATTTTTCTAATTTATTTGAGAGATTTGAGATTATTAGATCGCTAATATTTTTCTTAAAAACCAAGTATGCTCTTCTCCTGCATCCTTGAATGAACTGGAGAATCAGAACAGTTTAAAGGAAAATAGGCATCTGGGTAATCTGGTTTGCATATATGTGTTCTTGTGAAATCTGGGTGATTGCAACTTTGTGGTAATATTGGAAGCATTTTTCAGTACTTTCAGAGTGTCCAAAAGGCTTGAGAAAGTCAAAAGTGACTTTTACTTCACCAAAATCAGAGATTGGAGGACACGGTAACAAATCAGGGTTATTTTTTTTTAAATTTTTACTGGAGCCATTTTCATTTGTGCTTCAAATTTATAGCTTCTACTCATTTTAAGAAAAAAAAAAGTTTTCTATTTTTGTTCCCAGGGTCGAAAAACTTTCTGGGTATCTATTAGTTTTTGGAATTAAATTTCAATTTTGTGAAAATCAAGTCAAAATCAGGCGTGAGCCATTTTTAACGGGCATATTCAACAACCTTTCTTAAAATTTGCATAACTTTTGCCTCGGGTGTCGGATTTTCGCAAATGAATACTTGAGGGAAAGCTAGAAATGAGAACTTTCTATCCACATAGGTCTCATTAAAAACTTCTATTATTTTCCATCAGATATTGCAGGTTGAATCTGCTGCACTTTCTCTCTTCAACAGGTCTTTTCTTTTGCCTCAGGTCTCCATTTTTCAAAAATAAATAGGTGATGGAAAGGTATTGAAGAGTATTACACAGATTTAAGGCTATTTTTCTCAGATTTTGTATCAATTTTATTTGTATCAAAATTTTAAATTATGGCCATTTGAGGCCTAGCAAGCATTGAAATCTGATAAAAGGCCTTGTAATCGCACTAATTATAAAGTGCCAACCTTGTAATATTTGGGGGGGGGGGTGATTTTTGAGACTAGTGGAAAGGGGGGGTGTCTCGTGTGTCTTCTTTCTTTGCACTTTTCCTTCTTCTTTGCAATCTTCTTTTCTGCTCTCATGGATGCATCTGCAATTCCAGTCTTAACTCCATATAATTATTTTGAATGGAAATCTAAGATGGTAATATATCTAAAAAGACATGGATATCATCGTGTAACAATGGGACTTGAAACTAAACCACAAGATGCTATAGAAAAGATAAAATGGTTTAATAAATGTGATGAAGCCTTTGGTACTCTGTGTATGTCAGTCTCTCCTGACCTTCTTTTTCACATTGAATCTTGCACTACACCAAATAATGTATGGACCACATTAGAAAAACTCTTTGGTAAGCAGGATGAGTTAAGAGGTCATCAATTGGAGAATGAACTCATAGGGTTGAGTCTGAGCAGTTTTGACACCATACAAGACTTCTTCACAAAGTTGAAAGCCATCAGATTGCAGTTGAAACAGTGTGGAATAGAAAAAGAAGACAATCAACTGATCTTAAGCATTCTTTCTAAGCTTGGTCCGAACTATTCTATCTTTGTTTCTACCTTTTATGCCACAAAAAGTGCCCTAGGTACAAACTTCAACATGCCTTCTCTAGATGAGTTTGTTGCAGAATTCACCAAGGAGCAGGATAAACTAGTTCACATGGGTACAATTAAACCCTCGAAGTCACATGCCTTGGCTGCAAATCAAGGCACAAAAGAATAGAAGGGGTCTAGCAAACAGGAAAAGAAACAAAAGAACCAAGGAGAGAAGTAGAAAGATCAGAAACCTGCTGCTCCAAATGCAGCTAATCAGACCTCTTCATCAAAAGGTGAACAACCTAAGAAGGAGAAGGTCAAGTGTTCTTACTGTAAAAGACCAGGACATGATGAGCACAAGTGTCTAAAGAAGCAGATTGATCACCTGTCAAATCTTCTTGAGAAGAATAATATCAAGGTGCCTGATTCTGTTAAACAGAGTTCATCAGAAGGATCTTCAAAGGACATAGAAAAGAGTAAGGGGAAAGGAAAGGGCAAGGCCCTAGTTGCAGTTGCTTCACAACCTGATACTTGGATCATTGACTCAGGTGCTTTGTACCACATGGCTTCTTCTCAGGAAAAGTTTGTCTCCTTAGAGCCATGTACTATGCGTACCATACTTATGGGTGATGACACTCCTGTTGAAGTGCATGGGAGAGGGTCTATTGACATGGGTGAAGGAACATTTCAGGATGTTCTCTGTGTTCCATCTTTGTCAACTAATCTCTTATCTATTTATCAGATCACTCACACTGGCTTTGGCAAGTAGGTTGAGTTCACACCAGATAATGTGGTAATCAGTGAGTTGCATGATGGGTCTATAGTTGCTATGGGAAAAGCAGATCATCAGTCCAGACTGTATCAGTTTTCTCATTTTGTTCCTGACTCTCCTTCAACCATTTTACTCACTCATTCAGATGAGGTGAGTCATTTGTGGCATCAGCGGTTTGGCCACTTGAATTACTGCTACTTGCAACAACTCAGTCAACAAGACATGGTTTCACGGTTGCCTTCAATTTGATTCTCTGATGGAGTTTGCCAGGGATGCATTCTTGGTAAGCATCCTGAGGAGAAGTATGACAAAGGCAAATCTTGGAGGGCCACACAACTTCTGGAGTTGGTTCATAGTGACTTGGTAGGACCATTTCCACATCCTTCTTTCAGTAGGGCTAGATATGTTCTGACATTCATTGATGATCTTTCTAGATATACTTGGGTATATTTTCTCAAGCAGAAGTTTGAGGTCTTTGAGTCTTTTCAGGACTTCAAAGCTTTTGTAGAGAAATAGTCTAGGAAGGCCATCAAGATTATGCGTATAGATAATGGGGGGGAATATGTCAACCACAGGTTTTAGCAGTTTTGTGCCCTTGAGGGCATTGATTTTCAGCACACAGTTCCCTATAGTCCACAATAGAATGGTGTCGCAGAATGTAAGAATAGGTCTTTAAAAGAGATGGCCAATTGTATGATTCACTCCAGATCTATGGCACCTCAATACTGGGCGGAGGCCATCAATTGTGCGTGTTACATCCAGAACCACGTTCCTCACAAAGTTGTGAAGGGAGTAACTCCTTTCCAAGCTTGGACTGGTCGGAAACCCACAATTAAGCACTTATGAGTGTTTGGTTCTCCTGCATGGGCCCACATTCCAACAAAGAAATGCAAGGCTATGGATCCACAGAGCAATCCTTGCATATTTGTTGGATACCTAGACAATGTCAAGGGCTACAGGCTTCTTCACCCTACAACTCATGAGTTGTTCATTGAGAGGAGTGTTCGTTTTGAGGAGGAATCTTCTAGTTCTTCTCCTACCACTTCTCCATCAATAATTACATTGGAGACATTGCAGCATGATGATAGTTCTTCAGAGGATCTTAATCCTCCTGATCCACATGAGGAGTTTTCTTCCTCCACTTTAGATGGCAACAGTGATAATGAGGATTCACCCTCTTCTCCCAGTCATCATTCAGAGGTTGATGATTCTCCTCTAGATTCTCCTGCCACAGGGCCTCTTTGGGCTCGTCAAACATTATAGTCAGCAAGTGATTGGGTTGGTGATCCTTCAGATACAAGAAGAACAAGGTCACAATTTCAGCAGGCTCCACATCTCTTCATTGCTTCAGCTTCAGATCCACAAACTTTTCAGGAAGCTTCTGGTGTCCCTGAGTGGAATGCAGCAATGCAGGAAGAGATTAGTTCCTTGGAAAGGAATCATACATGGGATTTAGTCCCTCTTCCTAAGAGAAGAAAACTTGTTCGATGCAAGTGGATCTATCGAACAAAATTTGTAGCATATGGGTCAATTGACAAGCATAAGGCTCACTTGGTCGCTAAAGGATTCTCCCAAGTACCTGGGATTGACTACTCTGAGACTTTTGCGCCAGTAGCCAAAATGAATTCCATCCGACTTATGCTTTCTATAGCTATAGCCCATCATTGGGAAGTTCATCAAATGGATGTGAAGAGTGCTTTTCTTCATGGTGACCTTCAGGAGGAAATCTACATGGAGCAGCCACAGGGGTTTGTTCAGGATCCTTCAAGGGTTTGTCGACTTCGAAAGTCTCTCTATGGCCTCAAACAGGCTCCTCGGGCCTAGTATGCCAAGATGGATTCCTTCCTTCTGTTAGTTGGATTCACTCGATGCCATTCTGATCCGAACGTATACATATTGCAGCAGGATGATACTCTGACATTTCTACTTCTCTACGTCGATGACTTGTTGATCACAGGGAGTCACTCATCCACCATCAAAGCAGTGAAAACTGCACTTCATGATCGATTTCTGATGTCAGACTTGGGTCTTCTACGCTACTTTTTAGGGATTGAGATTACTCAGTCATCTTCAGGTATCTTCATGGCACAACCCAAGTATGCACTTGATATGCTCTCTAGATTTCGCATGGCTGACTGTAAGCCTGCACCGACTCCATTTTTGTCAAGGGTCAAACTTGAGGCTAAGTGCTCTGTACTCTTGGTTGATGGCACTTTATACCAACAACTTGTTGGGAGTCTCATCTATTTGACTCACACGAGGCCTGACATTTCATATGCCGTGGGTATGGTCTCTCGATTTATGCAGAAGCCACGTGAGTTGCATTAGAAAGCAACTAAGAGGATTCTCCACTATGTTTAGGGAACTCACAATTATGGGATTCACTATGCAGTGGGCGTGGAATTTTACTTTTTGGGATACATAGATTCAGATTGGGCAGGCGATTCTCATGATTGCAAGTCTACTTCAGGCTATTGCTTCTCACTTGGTTCCAGTCTAGTTTGTTGGTCGAGCAAGAAGCAATCTGTAATTGCTCTTTCATCTATAGAGGCTGAGTATCAAGGGGCAATTAATGCCACCACTGAGGCCATCTGGCTTCAGAATATTCTCACTAAGTTTGGCATTTCATTCAGAAAGCCCACAATCATCTTTTGTGATAATCAGAGTGCAATACAGATCTCAAGGAATCTAGTCCATCACCAGAGGACCAAACACATTGAGATACATATGCACTACATTCAGGAGCCAATTCATGCAAACATCATTGATCTCAAGTACATTCAGACATTGGAGCAGATTGTAGACATCTTCACCAAACCCTTCACTGAGAGCAAGTTCCTTCATCTACGAGCTTTGCTAGGGGTGCGACATATGTCTACTTCTGGGGGGGCTTCTTAGTCCTTCGCTTCACTCTCTCTACTCTTGGGGGTTTTCTTTTCTCTCTTTTGGGGAGGAGTTTTTCCCATTGGGTTTTCTCCTTTCTCCATTTGTGAGAGATTTTTCTTTGTACATGGGTACCTCACCAGGCTTCACTTGCCGGGACCCATATCTTTTCACCCACCTAAGCTACGCTTAAGGGGGGGTGTTAGTATAGGTTTTTTATTTTCCTTAGGGATATTTCTTTTTCCTACACATTATTAAGCTTGCTTAGGTTTATTATAAGTGGAAGTATGAGGACACGTGGCGAAATACATCAGCTACATGTGTAACTCTCTCCCACACATGGGTAGTTGAGTTACACATCCTCTTTTGGATTTTTGTGCCACCTCTCATAACTGCTATTCTGTCCTTACCTAAGTAGGTTATGGGGTAGTTAGAGTTCTCACACTCTTTTGTCTTTATGTGCCACCTCTTATAACTCCTTTTTTGTTTTCATGTAAGGAGGTTATGCCACATGTTTTGGCATTTACCAAGTAGGTAAAACCTACCACCTTTTATGGGATATGGGAGTTAATGCACCTCTTGGATGTATATGTCCTATTTTTGCTATATATACAGTACTCTCCTCTCACCGTAGCTAGTTCACTAGCTCGAATATCAGTTCAGTGATAGCTCAGTGAGAGTATTGAGAGTCTTCTCAAAATTCTCTTTCTTTGTCTCTATTTTTCTCTCATTTCAGATATCTCTTCATTCTACTATTTTGATCTTCAATCATCTGTTGAGTGGAGGCGCATATGATCTATGACCGACAACGGATTCTGGCTCGCTTCTCGCTTCTCGCAGAATCTAACATGATCAACATCAATTACTCATCCGGATTGAAGTTTGATACTCTGTCGGTCAGTTCTTCCTCAGTCTGCTCTGCCTTTCTGGAACCCAACACTCAGATGCTCATATCTTTTCATGATTCATCACCGGAGGCTCAATCTCTAGAATATAGTAGTCATGATACTCCTCTTGACTTGCCCAAGTCCGTAACTTGTTGAGTTACACCATCTGAGAGATCCAGACCTGATTGTCAGACCTTGCTGCATGCTCTGTTCTTATTCACCGGACCAGAACACTCTTCAATCTGACTTTTGGTATAGGCATACTATTCTCTACGGATGTGTAGGATAGACTTTGTTGCCATTAATGACAACAATCATGAAGCCACACAGTGTCTCTTGCCAACAATCTCCCCCCTTTGGCATTGATGGCAACACTTAGTGAAAAATGACTAAGTGTCGAAGCAAACTCCCCCTTGGTTGATGCTCTGTCTTATGTACAATTTTTACTGGAGCTCCCCCTTAGTTGGATTCCACATTTTTCATTAGTTCTCACTCCCCCTTTGACATCAATGGAAAAGGGTGGAATCCGCACACCAAAATTTGCAAAAATTAACCTATACATAGCTACACAAGTATATATACATGTTATACTTACATATACGTAAGTATATCTGCAAAAGTGGTCTTCAACTGTACAAATTCGGTTGCCCAACTCTACTTCATTCTGTCCAAAATTGAGATGTGACCACTCAACAAAAATGCATAAGCTTTTGCCCTTCTTAGGTCTGCTAGATCACTGGTCTAGGCTATGGTCTAAGCATCAGTAAGGCCTCATGCATTGCCTCTAACTTAGGGATAATTATCCCTCTAAGTTCACTCATCCTTCTTATTATATTCTTCTTCTCCTTTTCAAGCCTCTTTATTTCATTTATAATGGCAATAGCCTAGCACTCTTGATTCATTATGGATGTGGTGAGGGGATCAAAACTCTAAGATAAACTTGACAGTTTACCTTCTTGTTCTTTCACCTTCTTTTCAATATCCTCTGTCACTTTAGACCAGGATAAACAAAATTTGTACATTTCTCCACCATCTTTAAGAGCATTTTCTAGGCTCTTTATTGCAATATCTAGGGTCCTCCTATCATTAGCTATGAGTTCATGTACTTCAGTGAATTTCTTTCCCAAAAACTCTTTCCAGACTTTCTCTTCTACCGATTTCTCTAAAGAATCAAAATAGGTGCTAACAGAGTTAACTAGAGATTTCAAATTACTAGATGGAGAGGCCGAAGGATCCTTTTGGAAGGATGGCATGATCTTCTCCAGCATCTCGGATGCAATTTCTATCAACTCACAGTCTTCCATGTGAGATTTTAGAAGCTTTTCTTTTGCCTTGGCATGAGCAAAAGATGCTATCTTCATTGTCTGGACCAGAGAGAGGAAATCAAAATTTAGTGGTCCTTGGAAGAGTTCTGGTTCATCTATCTCCATCATCTCTTTGTTCAAGAATTTCTTCACTGCCTCTGTAGTGTCTCTTGTTGGAGACTAAGTCTTCTTTTATTTTGGAATCTCTGAACTGTCATCAGAGATCTTCTCTATTTGTTCTTCTTCTCTTCCCTTTCTCTTCTCTTCTTGACTCACTTTCTCCTCTTTTCTTCCTTCTCCTTTAGTTCCTGAGTCTGGAATGTCTACAGTTGGATCCGGAGGAGAGATGTTAACTGCTTCATGGACTTCCCCTTCTAGAACAGAGGAATCCAAGTCCTTAGACTTCTCCTCATCTATCTCTTTTGGCTCTTCTACATTTTTCTCAGTAGATTCTTCTTTAGATGTATTTAATCCTTCAACATCCATGGTAGAAGGTTCTTTATCTATTTCCTCTATAATAGGAAGATTGAATCTTTTGAAGGCATTCTGGAGGATGTCTTCTGTTTCTCTTGCTACCTGATCAGTCTCTCCAAGCATTAGTTTGTTCATTCTTGCTTTGCTCTAGAACTCATCTTTGCAGTCCTTAAAGATCAGGTTCATTTGCTTTGGAGTAATGGAAGGATAGAGCTGAATAGCAATCTATTCTCGGATCTCTAAGTCCTTTGCCTTAGCATTCTCCTTTCTCAGTTCAAGTACCTTCTCTAGACTTTTGGAAATTAATGAAATGATTTCAATAAAGGCTTTATTATAAATATTTAGGTACTTGACTGTAGCTTCTTCCAAGATTCTTTTGTCTGTGTCACTATACTCATCATAAAATTTTGTTACTGGTTGCATATTCTCATCCATAGTGACTACCTTGATGACATCATCAATAGAAAGAGTGGGCTTTTCAACAAATTCTTCTATCCCTTCTTTGTTTTTGCTGGCAGAGGATTCCTCAGATGTTTTCTTCTTCTTCTTCATTTTCTTAACTTCCTCATCAGACTCTGTTTCTTCATCATCCTTTTGGCATATGTAGGACCTTGTGGCCTTTGTTTTCATTCTCTTTTCTCCCTTTCTGGATGTCTTGGCTTCCGGTTTTGAGGCTTTTGAGTTCTTAGAGGTGGCAGGTGCAGAGCTCTTGGAGGATCTAGTCCGGGAGGAGGCTTGCACTGGAACACTTTCTTTTTCTACTTCTTGTTTCTCTTTCTTAGCTCTTTCTATTTTCTCTCTATTTGCATCAACTGCCTCTTTTGATATGCCATATCTCTTGGCAATTTCCTCTACTTCCCTTCTAACTTTCCTTTTTATTTCCTGTTGCCTTAATTCAACATGAATCTTTACACTTAATTCTTCAAAGGTTCCAAACCTTTCTGACTCAGGTCCTTAGGCTGACTCAGCAAGTGTTGGACATGTAGCTCCAAGATTTTCTCATCAACCTCATATCCCATTGGCATAATCCAAACTGTTATGGGCTCAACTGCCTCCATTAGGCATTGATCAGTGTCTACCATGAAGCATACTGTATCCTTATACTTTTCAACTATTGTTTGAGAAATTCTTTCTCTGTCCTGCATCATACTTTAGAAGTTCTTAAAGTATCCCTAGAGCGTTGTGCTTTGAGCCTTAACATCAACAAGTCCATACATATAGTCTCTAATTTGTATGGCAACCAGTCTGTCATTTTACCATACCCAACCACTTGATCCGGGTAGCTCATTCATATAGTAAAAGAATAGACACAATATTAAGCCACCATACTTGAATGAGTTCTTCTTATCCTTCTTGATCTTCTGCAAGTTTTCTAACAGTTGGTTTAGAAGAAGATCACATAGGTCATAATCAACATTTTCCCTTAGCATCTGATATGCTGTATAAAATGCAATTTCGGACACAGAATTTTCCCTACTGGAATGATAGATTTTATAACCAATTATCATAGAGGCAAATTTGATATCCGGATCTATAATATCTTCTATTGTTAGGGCTCTTTTGTTAAACTTAGATCCGATAGCTTCACTTACTGTCTGATTCTTGATAGATTTGAGTGCAGGCAACCCACCAGATGAGTGCAATCCGGTTACTGCCCTAATGGCATCTTTTGTTATCTTGAAGGGTTTCATCAACTACATGAAATTGTCATGTATTCTGCTAAGAACATACCAGACCCATTCATCTTCTGCAAAATAGGGAAAGTGGATGCAATGTCCAAAATGCTTATCCCGGAGGGCCTTGTATTGAGGTTTGAGTTCAAAAGTTGCATCTATTAATTGTTTATGGTAGATATCCATCAGCTTAGATTCTCCAAATTCCTCAATATTGTTGTGGTTGTACACCCTAACATCTTCTACATGTAGAACCTGATGATAACTGAGAGGGGGGGTGAATCAGTTATCCTAATAATTCAACTTTCTGTACTTTCTTAACAGTTAATGCAACATTAGATCAAATAAGCAAGCATAATCATGAAATGGAAATAACACCAATACACATGACACAATGATTTTGACATGGAAACCCTGTTAAGGGAAAAAACCATGGGGTGATTAACCCAAGATATTATTCTCTGTTAGAAGAATAGATAGAACAAAATGGCACTTGCCAATTAGGGCTCACTGCCCGAGCACACTGCTCACAAGAGGCTCACTGCCTACAAAAGACTTACTGTCTACAAGAAGAAAACTTGAACTGATGAGAGGCATCCACAAATGCTGAGGTTCAATTTCGGTTAAGCTCAATAGACTGATCTGCTGCACTTCATTCTTACTCTCCTTAAGTGTTGCTGTCCTCTTACATTCTGAACCTATTTTCTACCTTTTGTACTATTCTTCTGCTTTTATTCGCACTTTCAAAAATGCACCACACACAACACACACTTTCACATCTAAATCCATCTTGTATATATATCCGCACAAGTGATTTCAACACTTTTCTAGTTGGCATCCAGAATAGTCAATATTATCTCAAACTCTGGTTTGTCAGCTGAATCCTTGTATACCAAGTAATGTGGATCAAGAATATTGTTGTAGAAGTCTTCAATCATGTTGGCCAATCATGAATGATACCTCAAGAAACTTAGTCATTAGAAATATCTCTTCCAGATTTGGGTCTAACACTCTATCGGTACAGTTCTTCCTCTGTCCACTCTGTCAAACAAAAACCCAACACTCAAGTGCACATATCTCTTCACCCTTCCATAACCAGAGGCTAAATCCTTGGAATCTATTAGTCAAGGTATTCCTCTTGACTTTACCAAATTTGTACTTCACTGAAATACTTCCTCTAAGAGATCCGGACCTGACTGTTGGACCTTGCTGACTGCTCTATTCTTGCTTACCAGATCATAACACTTCTTCAATTTGACTTCCGGTAGAGACTCATCATGTCTTGCGGATGTGTGGGATAACCTTTGTTGCCATCAATGACAACATTCATGAATGCCAACAATCTCCCCCTTTGGCATTGATGGCAACACTTAGTGAAAAATGACTGTCACACTATACTCCCCCTTGGCTAATGCTTTGTCTCTATGTACATTTTCTGGAGCTCCCCCTTAGCTGGATTCCTCATTTTTCACTGCTCATCACTCCCCCTTTGACATCAATGGCAAAGGGTGGGGTCTGCACACCAAAATTTTCAAAAATTAATCTATACTTAGTCACATAAGTATATCATCCGGTTGTACTCTACATATACTTTAGTATGTCTGCAAAAGTGTTTTTCAATTGTACAACTTCGGTTGCCCAACTTAGCTTCATCCTGTCCAAAATTGATATGTAACCACTCAACAGGAATGCAAAAGCTTCTGCCTTCTTTAGATCTGTCGGATCATTTGTCTTAGCGGTGGTTTGAGCATCACTTAGGGCCTCATGCATGGCCTCCAACTTAGAAATGATTATTCTTCTAAGCTCATTTAACCTGCTAATTCTGTTTTTCTTTTCTTTCTCTAGCTTCTTAATTTCATCCAAGACTGCAATAGTCTGACATTCTTAATTTACTATGGATGAGGTAAGTGGATCAAAATTTTGAGAAAGTTTTGTTAGTTTGATCTCCTATTCTTTCATTTTCTTCTCAATCTCCATTGCTGCTTTGGACCATGATAGACAAAATTTATATATTTCCCCGCCATCTTTAAGAGCATTTTCTAAGCTCTTTATCCCTATATCCATATTTCTTCTATCATTTGATATGAGACTTATTACTTCAGAGAATCTTTTATCCAAAAACTCTTTCCGAACCTTTTCCTCAGCTGATTTCTCTAAGGACTCAAAATGAGTGCTGACTGAACTAACAAGAGACTTAAGATTACCTGATGAGGAAGCCAATGAGTCCTTCAGAAAGGATGGCATGATCTTTTCAAGCACACCGGATGCAGCTTCTATTAGCTCACAGTCATCCATGTGAGACTTCAAGAGTTTTTCTTTTGCCTTTGCATTAGCAAATGAAGCTATCTTCATTGTTTGTACCGGGGAAAGAGAATCAAAATCAAATGGTACTAGTAGAAGTTTCGGTTCATCAATCTCCATTGTCTCTTTGTTTAAGAATTCTTTGACAATTTCTACAGTGTCTCTTGCCGGAGACAGAGTTTTCTTTTCTTCTGCAGTCATAGAGTTGTCATCTTCTTTTCCCTTCACTTCTTTTTCTTTCTCCTCTATTCTTTCTTCTTCTTTGGGTCCGAAGTCAGCAGGGGAAACTGGAGGAGTAATGTTTGTTTATTCATGGGCCACCTCTTCTAGAGCAGAGGATTCCAAGCCCTTATCTTCACTGGTGTCCATTACTTCTTCTGTCATTGCCTCAATAGATCCTTCTTCAACACTGTGGCCGAGGGATCAACACCTAAGTCCTCTATAATAGGAAGATTGAATCTTTTGAAAGCATTCAGGAGGATCTCTTTTGTTTTGTTTGCCACTTTATTAGTTTCTCCAAGCGTGAGCTGATTCATTCTAGCTTTGCTCCAAAACTCATCCTTGCAATCTTTGAAGATCATATTCATTTGTTTTTGAGTGATTGAAGGATAAAGTTGAATAGCTATCTGCTCCTAAATTTCTAGATCTTTGGCTTGGGCATTGTTCTTCCTTATTTCAAGTTCCTTCTCTAAGCTTTTGGGGATTAGAGATATAATTTCAATGAATGCTTTGTTGTAGATGTTTAGATACCTGACTGTGGCATCTTGCAACATCTTCTGATCATCTTCACCATAATCATCATAGACTTCAACCATTGGCTGAAGATTTCCATCCACAGTAACTGATTTGATGATGTCATCAATGCGGAGAGTGGGTTTTTCAACAAATTCCTCTACCTTTTCTTCTTCGCCTTGACCGGTAGAGGATTTACCGGATGTTTTCTTCTTTTTCTTCATTTTCTTGACTTCTTCATCAGATTCAATTTCTTTTTCATCCTTTTGACTAGCATAAGATCTTGTGGCTTTTGTCTTAGTTCTCTTCTCTCCTTTGCCAGATGATTTTGCTTCCATTTTTGATGCCCTTGAGCTTTTAGCAGTGGCAGGTGTAGATTTCTTTGATGATTTGGTCTGGGTGGAAGATTCTACCGGACCACTTCTTTCCTCTTCTGCTTCTTTTTCTTTTTCTGTTCCTTTTGTCTTTTCTCTATGGGCATCAAGTGCCTCTTTTGAGATTCCATGCCTCTTGGCAACTTCTTCAACTTCCCTTCTTACTTTCCTCTTGATTTCAGGCTGTCGAAGTTCTACATGGATCTTTACACTCAATTCCTCAAAGGTTCCAAACCTTTCTACCTTGGGATCCTTTGGTTGACTCAACATGTGTTGAACATGCAGCTCCACGATATTCTCATCCACCTCATACCCCATTGGCATGATCCATACTATTCTTGGTTCCACTGCCTCCATTAGACACTGATCAGTCTCTACCATAAAGCATACTGTGTCTTTGTATTTCTCAACTAGAGATTGGGGAATTCTCTCTCAAGCTTGCATCATGTTCTGAAGGTTTTTGAAGAAACCCCAGAGAGCTGTGTTTTGTGCTTTGTCATCACCAAGTCCATGCAAATAATCCCTGATTTGTATGGCAACCAGTCTATCATTCTGCCATACCCATCCACTGGATCTGGGTAGCTCATTCATAAAGTAGAAGAATAGACAGATTATTAGGCCACCAAATTTGAAGGAATTCTTCTTGTCCTTCTTTATCTTCTGCAGGTTCTCCAAGAGTTGGTTTAGAAGGAGCTCACAAAGGTCATAGTCTACATATTTTCTCAACATTTCATAGGTAGTGTAGATAGCAGTTCCAGGTACTGAATTCTCCCTGCTAGAATGATATATCTTGTAGCTGATGATCATGGATGCAAACTTGACATCCAGATCAGTGATGTCATCTACTGTCATTGCTCTTTTGTCAAACCTAGATCCGGTAGCCTCACGTACAGTCTAATTCTTGACAAACTTGAGAATAGGTATCCCACCGGATGAGTGTAAATCGGTAACTGCCCTAATGGCATCTTTTGTGATCTTGAATGGTCCATTCAACCACATGAAGTTGTCATGTATTCTGCTCAAGACATACCGAACCCATTCATCCTCAGCAAAGCAAGGGAAATGTATATACTATGCAAAGTGCTTCTCCCGGAGGGCCTTGTATTGGGGTTTGAGCTCAAATGAATCATCTATTAGTTGTTTGTGGTAGATATCCCTCAATTTGAACTCTCTGATTTCTTCAATGTTTGTGTGAATGTAAACCCTAATATCTTTTGTATGTAAGACACCATGCGGAACACAAGAAAATGCTCCTAGGGGATCTACTTCCAAGGATTTGTAGGGATGTTTCTTAAATTTGGGGCGAGGCCTATCAGTGATCTTCAAAATATTTGAAGTAGACATCTTTTTAAAAGATTTGCAGAGAGATATTTAAGAACGGAAAATACCTTCTGCGCCTTTAGGTTTCATGGAGTGAGCCGGATTGATTTTTGGATGAATTGACTTCTGTAAATGATCTTTGATGGCCTTGAGGAAATTTGTTGCAGAGCATCTCTTTTCTTCTTCTTAAATGCAGAATGAGCAAATGTTTAATAAGAATAACCCTTATATTACTCCGCAAACCCTAAAACCAAGTTGCAATAAATGCTCGACCTAAGTCATTTCGGTTTGCCTTATTCAGATGACTTGAGGAACCGGATCAATCTTGATCTAAACATCTTGCGGATCTTCCAAATCTTAACCATAGTTTATTTAGATGTTTATCTTATGAACCCTTTAATCCGCAACTCTCCTTGTGCCAGTTCCAGCACCAATTGACTAGTTGGGGGAAAATGGTTTTCTTTGTGTCTCCCCCTGAGCTAGAGCTCACTTTTAATTTTCAGAAGGAATATCAGCACTAGAGTCTAGTGCGGATCCATCCCCTACATTCTCTGTACTTTTCTTCACCCAAATCTTGTTCATCTCACTTTGAACTTCATCCGCATTCACTTTTCATTTTCCCTTGTCTTGATTCTGATTATGATGTACCGGACCTCTTTTGTCCTGATTCTTGCTTCTAAATAATTTGGCAATATGACCGGATCTATTGCAAATTTGGCAAACAACATTTCTTTGCATATTTGATTGATATCCTCTTGATCTGCATTGGTTATCCATATGACCCATTCTATTGCATGCAAAGCATCTACCATTGAATGAATTGTTCATTTGCATATTACTACATTCATGAGATTTGTGACCATACCTTTTGCAGTTGAAACACTATTCAGAGAAGGATGTATTAGTCTGATTCATTCTCTTTCTGTACGGATTAGCTTTATGACCAAAGTTATTGCAGTTGTGGCAGTATCCATTAAAGGATGGATATCTTTGAGCATTAGGATGCCTTACCGGAAGTCTTCTAGGCCTGTTCCTTGGATTTTCTGATCCAAAATTCTTTTGACCGGATCCAGAGCTTTCACCTTTTTCATATCCCAGGCCACACTTGTCATCTACCCTCTTTTGGATTTCAAGGAGAACTTCAAGTTGAGCATAGCTTATCTTGAATTTCTCTTTGTATTCATTTGTTGTTTGAAGATCCCTTTTAAGAGAGACAATTTGATCCTCAAGTTTTTCTTCATTATCTTTAGCATCTTCAAGATCAGATTCAATATGTCTGATTATTCTATCCATCTTGTGGCAGTCTTCTAATTTTTCTTTGAGATATTGTCTTAGGTCATCTTCAGATTTTCTTCTCTCTTCAATTTCTTGGGTAAACTTCATAACTCCTGATTCAATTTCATGTCTTATCATGATGATTTCTCTTGATAACTTTTCACATAACTTGGTTTTCTCTTTCAGATCTCCACTTGTATCATTTGCTTCACCTTGACTTGCCAATTGCTAAAGTAGCTCCTTTCTATTTTTCATAGAGAGACTCAGTTTCTCTTTTAGTTCTTTTATGAAATCATCATCTTGTTTGAGTCTTTCATTTAATTCATTGACTTCAGAATTTGACTGCTCAAGATCATCAAGGGCAGACTTAAGTTGGTTCGTCATACCATACACATCTATTTGAATTCCCAGATCTTCCTCAAGCTGTTAGGCTCTGTTGGGAGGAACTTGGCTCTGATACCAATTGATGATAACTGAGAGGGGGGGTGAATCAGTTATCCTAATAATTCAACTTTTTGTACTTTCTTAACAGTTAATGCAACATTAGATCAAATAAGAAAGCATAATCATGAAATTGAAATAACACCAATACACATGACACAATGATTTTGATGTGGAAACCCTGTTAAGGGAAAAAACCACGGGGTGATTAACCCAAGATATTATTCTCTGTTAGAAGAATAGATAGAACAAAATGGCACTTGCCAATTAGGGCTCACTGCCCGAGCACACTGCTCACAAGAGGCTCACTGCCTACAAAAGACTTACTGTCTACAAGAAGAAAACTTGAACTGATGAGAGGCATCCACACATGCTGAGGTTTAGTTCCGGTTAAGCTCAATAGACTGATCTGTTGCACTTCATTCTTACTCTCCTTAAGTGTTGTTGTCCTCTTACATTCAGAACCTATTTTCTGCCTTTTGTACTATTCTTCTGCTTTTATTCACACTTTCAAAAATGCACCACACACAACACACACTTTCACATCTAAATCCATCTTGTATATATATCCACACAAGTGATTTCAACACTTTTCTAGTCGGCATCCAAAATAGTCAATATTATCTCAAACTCTGGTTTGTCAGCTGAATCCTTGCATACCAAGGAATGCGGATCAAGAATATGCTTGTAGAAGTCTTCGATCATGTCAGCCAATCATGAATGATACCTCAAGAAACTTAGTCATTAGCAATATCTCTTCCAGATTTGGGTCTAACACTCTGCCGGTACAGTTCTTCCTCTATCCACTCTGTCAAACAGGAACCCAACACTCAAGTGCACATATCTCTTCACCCTTCCATAACCGGAGGCTAAATCCTTGGAATCTATTAGTCAAGGTATTCCTCTTGACTTTACCAAATCTGCACTTCACTGAAATACTTCCTTTGAGAGATCCGGACCTGACTGTCGGACCTTGCTGACTGCTCTATTCTTGCTTACCGGATCATAACACTTCTTCAATCTAACTTCCGGTAGAGACTCATCATGTCTTGCGGATGTGTGGGCTAACCTTTGTTGCCATCAATGACAACATTCATGAATCCATATAGAGTCTCTTGCCAACAGAACCCCATGCGGACTGCTAGAGAAAGCACCTAAGGGATCAACTTCTAGGGATTTGTAGGGGTGTTTCTTGAACTTTGGGCACAACCTATCAGTGATCTTAACAACCATTGGAGTAGCCATCTTTGAAAAAGATTTAAAGAGAGATATTCAAAAATAAAAATACCTTTTTACGCTTTTAGGGTTCACAATAAGAGCCAGAACAGGTCACTGGTTAAATCAGATTCTCCTGTTGATCTTTGAGATAGTTGTAAAAACTTGATGCAGAGATCTTCCTTTCTTCTTCTCAAATGCAAATGTGCAAATGATGATTAAAAGAACCCTTTTATCTCTACACAAACCCTAATTTCCTTTTGCAATAAATGCACCACTTAAGTCATCCGGTTGCCTTGATCTGAGAGAGATCTTTCTGAATCACTGAGATGCACTTAGAATCATTTTCAATGATAATTGACAATGTATCTTCTTTCCTCCAATCATTCCATGAATCCACAGATCAAGATATCTCAATTTTGAATCATACCGGATCTGTCTGTGAAAATCCTGCTTTTACCGGATGGCTATCAAACTGGATCAATCTTGGATGATTAAACTCTTGCAAAACTCCATGCGGATCTTTCACATTTTTACCAGGGGTTATTTAGATAATTTTTTGATGACCCTTTAATCCGCAATCATTTTAAGTGCCAAATTTAGGCACCAATTGACTGGCTGGGGGAATTTATCTTTCTTTGTGACTCCCCTTGAGCCAAAGCTCATCTGTTTAGTTTCTAGAAGGAATATCAGCACCAGATTCTGGTGTGGATCCATCCCCATCATTTTTTGTACTCTTCTTCACCCAAATCTTGCTCATATCCCTTTGAACTTCATCCGCATTTACTTTACCTTTTCCCTTAATTTGATTTTGATTATGATGCACCGGACCCCTTTTATCCTAATTTTTACTTCTGCAAAATTTGGTAAAATGACCAAATCTATTGCAATTGTAACAAACAACATTTCTTTGCATATTTGATTGATATCCTCTTGATCTGCATTGATTAGCCATATGTCCCATTCTATTGCATGCAAAGCATTTACCATTGAATGAATTGTTAATTTGCATATTTCTGCATTCATGAGATTTGTGACCATACCTTTTACAGTTGAAACACTGTCCAGAGAAGGATGAATTAGTTTGATTCATTCTTCTTCTACACTGAGTTGCTTTATGACTGAAGTTGTTGCAATTGTAGCAGTATCCATTGAAGGATGGATATCTTTGAGCATTTGGTTGTCTTACCGAAGGTCTTCTAGGCCTATTTCTTTAATTTCCTGATCCAGAGTTCTTCTGACTAGATCCAGAGTTTTCACCTTTCTCATATCCCAAACCATGCTTGTCATCTACCCTCTTTTTGCTTTCAAAAAGAAGTTCAAGTTGAGCTGAGCTTATCTTGAATTTTTCTTTGTATTCGTTTGCTATTTGAAGATCTTGTTTAAGAGTGTCTATCTGATTCTCAAGTTGTTCTTCATTATCTCTAGCTTCTTCAAGATCAGATTTAAGATGCCTAATTATACTGTCCATTTTGTGGTAGTCCTCTATGTTTTCCTTGAGAGATTGTTTTAGATTATCTTCAATTTTTCTTTTCTCTTCAATTTCTTGGGTGAATCTCATAACCCCTTATTCCATCTCATGCCTTACCATAATGACCTCCTTTGATAGCTTCTCATATAGCTTTTTTTTCTCATTCAAATCTTCATTAGTATCATTGGCTTCACTCTGACTTGCTAATTTTTGAAGTATCTCCTTTCTCTTTTTCACAGAGATACTCAATTTTTCTTTTAGCTCATTTATAAAATCATCAGCTTGTTTGAGTCTTTCTCTCAAGTTGTTGACTTCAGATTGAGATTGCTCAAGATCATCTAAGGCAAACTGAAGTTGTTTCTTCATACCATATGTTGGCAAGAGACACTATATGGACTCATGATTGTTGTCATTGATGGCAACAAAGGTTATCCCACACATCCACAAGACATGATAGGTCCTCACCGGAAGTCAGATTAAAGAAGTGTTAAGGTCCAGTAAGCAAGAACAGAGCAGTCAGTAAGGTCCGACATATAGGTCCGGATCTCTCGGTAGAAATATCTCAATGAAGTGCGGATTTGGGGAAGTCAAGAAGAGTATCTTGACTGATATATTCCAAGGTTTGAGCCTTCGGTGTGGAAAGGATAAAGAGATATGAATGCTTGAGTGTCGAGTTCCCAAGTGACAGTGTGAACAGAGGAAGAACTGACTAGCAGAATATCAGACATTATTTCAGATGTGTTACTGATGATGGAAAAGGTTCTTAAGGCATAAGTTATGTTTGGCTAACGTAATTGATGACTTCTACAAGTATATGCTTGATCCGCATTACTTGGTGTACAAGGATTCAGCCGATAGATCAGAGTTTGAGGAAATTATTAACTGTTCTGGATGCCGACTAGAAAGGTGATGAAATCACTTGTGCAGATATATATACAGGGTTGATTTAGATGTGAATGTGGGTGTTGTGTGTCATGTGGTGCCAAAAAAAAGTAGAAGAGCAGAGTGAAGATAGCAGAAGAGGTCCGGAATGTGAAAGTACAACTGCATCAAGAGAGAGTAAGAATGAAGTGCAGTAGATCAGTCTATTAAGCTTAACCGGAACTGAACCTTAGCATGTGTGGATGCTTCTCATTAGTTCAAACATTGTGTTATCTTCCTTGATTGTAGACAGTGTGTCTCCTGTAGGCAGTAAGCCTCTTGTGAGCAGCGTACTCAGGCAGTGAGCCCTAATTGGCAAGTGCCATTTTGTAATCCTATTCTTCTAACAGAGAATACAATCTTGGGTTAATCACCCCATGGTTTTCTCCTTAACAGGGTTTCCACGTCAAAAATATTGTGTCATGTGTATTTCCATTTCATGGTTATGTTTGCTTGTTTGAATTGGTGCTACACTAATTAGTAAGAAAGTTTAGAAAGTTGAAATATTTAAGATAACTGATTCACCCCCCTCTCAGTTATCAACAATTGGTATCAGAGCCAAGTTCCTCCTAACAGAGTCTAACAGCTTGAGGAATATCTAGGAATTCAAATGGATGTATATGGTTTAAGGGAGCAACTCAAGACTGCCCTTGATGATCTTGAGCAGTCAAACTCTAAAGTCAATGAATTAAAGGAAAGACTCAAACAGGCTGATGATTTCATGAAAGAACTAAAAGACAAATTAATTCTCTCTATGAAAAAGAGAAAGGAGCTACTTCAGTAGTTGGCAAGTCAAGGTGAAGCCAATGATACAAATGAAGATCTGAAGGAGAAAACCAAGTTATGTGAAAAGTTATCAAAAGAAATCATTATGGTAAGACATGAAATGGAATCAGGAGTTATGAAGTTTACCCAAGAGGTTGAAGAGAAAAGAAAAATTGAAGATGATCTAAGACAATCTCTCAAGGAGAAATTAGAAGATTGCCACAAGATGGATAGAATTATCAGACATCTTGAATCTGATCTTGAAGATGCTAAAGATAATGAAGAAAAACTTGAGGATCAAATTGTCTCTCTTAAAGGGATCTTCAAACAACAAATGAATATAAAGAAAAATTCAAGATAAGTTCTACTCAACTTGAAGTTCATCTTGAAAGACAAAAGAGGGTAGATGACAAGTGTGGTCTGGGATATGAGAAAGGAGAAAGCCTCGGATCTGGTCAAAAGAATCTTAGATCAGAAAATCCAAGGAACAAACATAGAAGACCTCCGATAAGACAGCCTAATGCTCAAAGATATCCACCCTTCAATGGATATTGCCACAACTGCAATAACTTTGGTCATAAAGCTAATTAGTGCAGAAAGAGAATAAATCAGACCAATACATCCTTCTCCGAACAGTGTTTCAACTGCCAAAGGTATGGTCACAAATCTCATGAATGTAGAAATATGCAAATAAACAATTCATTTAATGGTAGATGCTTTGCATGCAATAGAATGGGTCATATGGCTAATCAATGCAGATCAAGAGGATATCAATCAAATATGGAAAAAAATGTTGTTTGCCAAATTTGCAATAGATTCAGTCATATTGCAAAATTCTGTAGAAGCAAGAATCAGGACAAAAGAGGTCCGGTATATCATAATCAGAATCAAGATAAGGGAAAACAAAAAGTGAATGCGGATGAAGTTCAAAGTGAGATGAACAAGATTTGGGTGAAGAAAAGTACAGAGAATGTAGGGGATGGATCCGCACCAGACCCTGGTGCTAATATTCCTTTTGAAAATTAAAAAGTGAGCTCTGGCTCAGGGGGAGACACAGAAAACGTTGTTCCCCCAGCCAGTCAATTGGTGCCGGAACTGGCACAAGATGAGTTGCGGATTAAAGGGTTCATAAGAGAAACATCCAAATAAACTATGGTTAAGATTTGGAAGATCCGCAAGATGTTTAAGATCAAGATTGATCCGGTTCTTCAAGCCATCCGAATAAGGCAAACCGGAATGACTTAGGTAGAGCATTTATTACAACTTGACATTAGGGTTTACGGAGCATGTAAGGGTTTTCTCATTAAGCATTTGTTCATTCTGCATTCAAGAAGAAATGAAAAGAGAAGCTCTGCAACAAAATTCCTCAAGCTCATCAAAGATCATTTGCAGAAGTCAATTCATCTAGAAATCGATCCGGCTAACTCCGTGAAACCGAAAGGCACAAAAGGTATTCTCCATTATCAAATATCTCTTAGTAAATCCTTGAATGATGGGTACTCCAAATATTGTGAAGATCTCTAATAGGCCTCACCCCAAATTCAAGAAACATCCATACAAATCCTTGGAAGTAGATCCCCTAGGAGCTTTTTCCAGTATTCCGCATGGTGTGTTGCATGTAGAAGATGTTAGGGCATATATTCATGTGAATATTGAAGAATTTGGGGAATCTAAGTTGGCTGATATCTATCACAATTAGTTAATAGATGATTCTTTTGAGCTCAAACCTCAGTTCAAGGCCATTCGGGCTAAGTATTTTGCACAGTACATTCATTTTCCCTGTTTTGAAGAAGACGAATGGGTCCGATACGTGTTGAGCAGAGTACATGATAACTTCCTATGGTTGAATAGACCATTTAAGATTACCAAAGATGCAATTAGGGTAGTAACCGGTCTGCATTCATCTGGTGGGATACCCGTTCTCAAATCTGTCTAGAATCAGATAGTGAGTGATGCAACCGGATCAAAATTTGACTAGAGAGCTATGACAATTGAAGATATCACTGATCCGGATATCAAATTTGCATCCATGATAATTGGTTACAAAATTTATCAATCCAGTAGGGAAAATTCAGTACCGGGAACTGCAATCTATACAGCTTATCAAATGCTAAAAGAAAATGCTGACTATGATCTGTGTGAACTTCTTCTTAACCAACTATTGGAGAATCTACAGAAGATCAAGGAGGATAAGAAAAATTCCTTCAAGTATGGTGGGCTGATATTGTGTCTATTTTTCTACTTCATGAGTGAGCTGCCCGGATCAAGTGGTTGGGTTTGGCAGAATGACAGACCTGTTGCAATCCAAATCAGAGACTATCTGCATGGGTTTGGAGATGCCAAGACAAGAAATACAGCTCTGTGGGGTTATTTCAAGAACTTCCAAAATTTGATGCAAGCAAGAGAGAGAATTCCCAAATCTCTAGTTGAAAAGTATAAGGATACAGTTTGTTTTATGGTTGAAACTGATCAGTGCCAAATGGAAGCTGTGGAACCAAGGAGAGTTTGGATCATGCCGATGGGGTATGAGGTGGATGAGAAACTTGTGGAGCTGCATGTCCAACACATGCTTAGTCAACCCAAGGATCCCAAAGTAGAAATATTTGGAACCTTTGAAGAATTGAGTATAAAAATTCATGTGGAACTTAGACAACCAGAGGTAAAGAGGAAGGTGAGAAAAGAAGTTGAAGAAGTTGCCAAAAGATATGGCATATCAAAAGAGGCACTTGATGCCAATAGGGAAAAGATGGAAAGGACTAAGGAAGAGAAGAAAGAGGCAGATAAGGGAAGCAAGGAAAGTGTTCCGGCAAAATCTTCCACCCGGACCAGATCATCAAAGAGATCTGCACCTACCCTTGCCAAAAGCTCAAGGTCATCAAAACTAGAAGCACAATCATCCAGCAGAGGAGAGAAAAGAACAAAGACAAAAGCCACAAGGGCTTATGCTAGTCAAAGGGATGAAGAGGAGACTGAATCTGATGAAGAAATCAGGAAAATGAAGAAAAAGAAGAAAACATCTGGTGAAACCTCTACCAGTCAAGAGGAAGAAGAAAAGATAGAGGAATATGTTGAAAAACCCACTCTTCTCATTGATGACATAATCAAATCAATCATAGTGGATGGAAATCTTCAGCCAATGGTTGAGTTCTATGATGATTATGGTGAAGCAGATCAGAAGATATTGCAAGATGCCATAGTCAGATACCTAAATATCTACAACAAAGCATTTATTGAAATTATATCTCTTATCCCCAAAAGCTTGGAGAAGGAACTAGAAATAGGAAAGAACAATGCCCAAGCCAAAGACCTAGAAATCTGGGAACAGATAGCAATTCAGCTATATCCTTCAATCGATCCCAAGAAAATGAATATGGTATTCAAAGATTGTAAGGATGAGTTCAGGAGCAAAGCAAGGATGAATCAAATTATGCTCGGAGAGACTAACAAAGTTGCAAAAGAGACAGAAGAGATCCTCCAGAATGCATTCAAAAGATTCAACATTCCAATTATAGAGGACTTGGGTACTGATCCCTCGACTACAAGTGTTACAGAAGAGTCTACTGAGAAAATGACAGAAGAGGTAATGAATACCGGTGCAGAAATAGCTAAGGACTTGGAATCCTCTGCTCTGGAAGAGGTGGCCCATGAACAGACTAACATTTCTCCTCCAGTTTCCCCTATTGACTCTGGATCTAAAGAAGAAGAAATAATAAAGGAGAAAGAAAAAGAGGTGAAAAGTAAAGAAGGAAGTCAAGCTGAAAAGAACATAAGTGACACTGCAGAAGAGAAAAAGAATCTGTCTCCGGCAAGAGACACTGTAGAATCTGTCAAGGACTTCTTGACAAAAGAAACTAATGAGATGGATGAACTGGAATTACTAAAAGGGCCATTAGATTTTGACTCTCTATCTCCGGTACAAACAATGAAGATAGGTTCATTTGCAAATGCGAAGGTCAAAGAGAAACTACTGAAATCTCACATGGAAGACTGTGAGCTTATAGAGGTAGCATCCGAAGTGTTGGAAAAGATCATGCCATCTTTTCAGAAGGATCCCACAGCCTCCTCTTCTGGTAATCTTAAAACTCTAGTCAATAGTATTAGCACACATTTTGATTCTCTAGAGAAATCAGCTGAGGAGAAGGTCAGGAAAGAGTTTTTGGATAAGAGATTCTCAGAGCTACAAGGGATAATTTCAAATGACAGAAGAGTTCTGGGTATTGGGATAAAAAGTTTGGAAAATGCCCTTAAGGATGGAGGTGATGTATACAAATTTTGTATATCCTGGTCTAAAACAACAGTGGAGATTGAGAAGAAAATGAAAGAATGGGAAGATAAACTGATAAAACTTTCTCAAAATTTTGATCCACTTACTACATCCATAATGAATCAAGAATGTCAAATGGTTGTAGTTTTGAATGAAATTAAGAAGCTTGAAAAAGAAAAGAAAAATAGAATTAGTAGGTTGAGTGAGCTCAGAGGGATAATTGTCCTAAGTTAGAGGCCATGCATGAGGCCATAAACAAAGCTCAAATCACAGCCTGGACCAATGATCAAACAGATCTAAAAAGGGCAGATGCATTTGCATTCCTATTGAGCAGTCATATATCAATTTTGGACAGAATGAAGTAAAGTTGGGCTATAGAATTCATTCAATTAAAAACAACTTTTGAAAACATACTTCAGTTTATGTAAGTATGCCATATGTATATACTTATGCAGACAAGTATAGTTAAAATTTTGAAAATTGTGGTGTGTGGACCCTACCCTTTGCCATTGATGTCAAAGGAGGAGTGAGGAGCAGTAAAAAATGAGGAATCCAGCTAAGGGGGAGCTTCAAAAAATATACATAGAGACAGAGCATCAACCAAGGGGGAGTATAGTGTGACACTTAGTCATTTTTCACTAAGTGCTGCCATCAATGCCAAAGGGGGAGATTGTTGGCAAGAGATACTATATGAACTCATGATTGTTGTCATTGATGGCAACAAAGGTTATCCCACACATCCGCAAGACATGATAGGTCCTCACCGAAAATCAGATTGAAGAAGTGTTAAGGTCTGGTAAGCAGGAACAGAGCAGTCAGTAAGGTCTGATAGATAGGTCCGGATCTCTCAGTAGAAGTATCTTAGTGAAGTGCAGATTTGGGGAAGTCAAGAGGAGTATCTTGACTGATATATTCCAAGGTTTGAGCCTCTGGTGTGGAAAGGATAAAGAGATATGAATGCTTGAGTGTCAGGTTCCCAAGTGACAGTGTGAACAGAGGAAGAACTGACTAGCAGAATATCAGACATTATTTCGGATGTGTTACTGATGATGGAAAAGGTTCTTAAGGCATAATTTATGTTTGGCTGATGTAATTGATGACTTCTACAAGTATATGCTTGATCCGCATTACTTGGTGCGCAAGGATTCAGTCGACAGATCAGAGTTTGAGGAAATTATTAACTATTCTGGATGCCGACTAGAAAGGTGATGAAATCACTTGTGTGGATATATATACAGGATTGATTTAGATGTGAATGTGGGTGTTGTGTGTTGTGTGGTGTGAAGAAAAGAAGAAGAGCAGAGTGAAGATAGCAGAAGAGGTCCAGAATGTGAAAGTACAGCTGCATCAAGAGAGAGTAAGAATGAAGTGCAACAGATCAGTCTATTAAGCTTAACCAGAACTGAATCTCAGCATGTGTGGATGCTTCTCATCAGTTCAAACATTGTGCTATCTTCCTTTATTGTAGACAGTGTGTCTCCTATAGGCAGTAAGCCTCTTGTGAGCAATGTGCTCGGGCAGTGAGCCCTAATTGGCAAGTGCCATTTTGTAATCCTATTCTTCTAACAGAGAATACAATCTTGGGTTAATCACCCTGTGGTTTTCTCCCTTAACAAGGTTTCCACATCAAAAATATTGTGTCATGTGTATTTCCATTTCATGGTTATGCTTGCTTGTTTGAATTGGTGCTACACTAATTAGTAAGAAAGTTCAGAAAGCTGAAATATTTAAGATAATTGATTCGCACCCCCCCCTCTCAGTTATCAACACCATACATATCCATTGAGATTCCTAGATCTTTCTCAAGTTGTTAAGCTCTATTTAGAGGAAATTGGATCTGATACCAATTGTTGGAAACAAGGAAGATAACTGAGAGGGGGGGTGAATCAGTTATCTTAAATATCTTAACTTCCTTTGAAACTTCAATAATTAGTGCAACATCAAAACATATAAGCATACATAATCATGAGAGTAGAAATAAAATCAACACACATAACACAAGGATTTTTACGTGGAAAACCCTATTAAGGGAAAAACCACAGGGTGACTAACCCAAGATTGTATTCTCTATTACAAGAATAAGAAGTACAAAATGGCTCACTGCTCACAAGAGGCACACTGCCTACAGGAGACTCACTGTCTACAAAGTTTACAAAAGCTAACCAGGTATTTGAACTGATGAGAGGCATCCATATATGCTGAGGTTTAGTTCTGGTTAGGCTCAATATACTAATCTAATGCACTTCATTCTTCCTCTGCTTTAGTGTTGTTGTTCTGTCACATACCGGACTTGTATTGTTGCTTCCACACTTATCTCTACCTTTCCTTGCACACTATTTCTTCACACACACATCTTCATACCAAAATCCATCTGGTATATATATCCGCACCAAGGATTTCAACATCTTTCTAGTCGGCAACTGAAATATTCAAGATATTTACAAAACACTAATCTGTCAACTGATTCCATGCTTAATATGTGATGCGTATCAAAAACATAGACATAGAAGTCATCAATCATGTTGGCTAACCATGTATGATCCCTCAAATAGCTTGATCAACATCAATTACTCATCCGGATTGAAGTCTGATACTCTGCCGATTAGTTCTTCCTCAGTCTGCTCTGCCTTTCTGGAACCCAACACTCAGATGCTCATATCTTTTCATGATTCATCACCAGAGGCTCAATGTCTAGAATATAGTAGTCATGATACTCCTCTTGACTTGCCCAAGTCTGCAATTTACTGAGTTACACCATCTGAGAGATTCAAACCTGATTGTCAGACCTAGTTGCATGCTATGTTCTTGTTCACTGGACCAGAACACTCTTCAATCTAACTTCCGGTATAGGCATACTATGCTCTGCGGATGTGTGGGATAGACTTTGTTGCCATCAATGACAACAATCATGAAGCCACACAGTGTCTCTTGCCAATAGTGTTTTCAAATATTGTATATCTATGGGGAGTTTACATTCAATTATTTTATCCTTACAACCTAGTCTTTGAAACCTACCATCAAACTATTGTCAAACATATTTAGAAATTAATATGTATGGTTGTGTTTTCAGATCTTGTATTATTTGTAGGGAGTTTACATGCAACTAGTTTATTCCACAACCCAATCTCTATAACCTATCATCAAACTATTATCAAACATATTTATAAATTAAGATGTATGGTTGTGTTTTTAGATCTTGTATATCTAAATTGATTTTACATGCAATTAGTTTATTCTAACACATTTCTTTAGATGACAAACCTAGCTCATCTTTTGCAAGACTCCCTACAAGGCTAGTTGCAAGACTCTCTACAGGCACACATCAATATATTTTCTAACATATCACCAACATCTAGAACCAATAACATATAATTTTATTATATTCAAGTTACATAGTTCATTTACCAAGGGGTTAGATGTGAAAGAAAAACAAAAATGGATTGTATTTTTTCTATATATTTTTTTGAAAAAATGATGTGGTCAAGTATAACTTTTAAATTTGATGGTTCCTTGTGGTTGTCAAATGATTTTTTAGTGACACTTTACTTTCAAACTTATTCATCATATACATAAATATATGAGTTGAAATTATATACATAATGGTGAAATTTATTTATTTATGCTATTTCTCATTTAGTTTTATGTTTATTTTGAGGAGAGTGCTTTGATACATAGACATATTGATAAATGGAAAAACTTTTTTTAAAGTCAATCCTATTTCCCAATGCTACCTACCTATCCATTAGACATATTCCTATACACTTCTCCCTTACTCCATCCATATGTTTACACATCCTTATACACTCACCATATCCACTTATTTATTTTACCTATGCATATGCATATTTCCATACATGCATTACCTACTTTCATCTACCCCCCTCCATGACCCAAGACAAGTTTGTAATCACAAGGACCTCCTCATGGTCATGAACTCATCCTTCCCAAATTTAAAATTTAAATTTAAATTTGGTCAGTTCTCACCTATACCCTTCCCGCCTAGGGATGACTAAAGAAAAATTTGCACAATGTGTTACTATGTGCTTGTATTTAAAGGCATTCAATGCATTCATTTTATTAATCAAGGAATCATCAAGAATTATCTAATTATCATTCACATTACACACTTCAATTGGTACACTAAAACTAATCTACATCTACACAATCTTTTCTTAGGAGAATATGCATGATTGAAGAGTGTTATTTTTATTTTGTGCACATTTGTGGGTTCACCTAGGAGAACATGTCCACTTGTGACATAGTGACAACCCTACCAAGGTATTTATAAATACCACTAGTATTTAAACATTAGAAGATGTAGAAGATATAGAGGCATATCAAATGACAAGAATGTAAGTTTGTAGATTTTATAATACAAGTTTGTAGGTGCAAGACAAATATACAGGCCTAGAATCAACCTTGATCCATGGACTTGTCCCTATAAAGAGTAAATAGAATATTTTGATTTCAAGGAGAATATAAAACTATCATTATCTATTTTAGATTTTGAAGTATTTAAATTTATGTGTCCTTCTATATTGCATACATTTGTTTGTCATGGAGCTAAGCACATGTTATCTAATGGATCCAGTTTGAATATATGTACATTAAAATTCATAAAACTATTGGGGTATTCATCAAGTGATCTAGAAGTCTTGGTCATCTCCATCAAAGCATATGCAAACATAGAACAAGGGCACCATATGTCTTCCTATCAAAGCAAGTCCTCTAACGCTACCCACCCTATGTCACGTGGTTGATCTTGACCTACCATACAATCTTCTTCTCGGCTGACCATGGTTGCATGACATGCAAGTCGTCCCTTCCACCTATCACCAATATCTAAAGTTTCCTCATAACAGTGTCAAAGTCACTATCCCCGCTGATCAACAAACCTTTTAATATTGTAAAACTTTGGAAGTTGTCTATGATAGGCAATTCCATTGTCCTAGCACTTATGGGGAAAACATTAAAGACACTTCATCCACTCCATCCGCTGTGTCTAATCCTTTGCACACATCCACCTCATCATCCACCCTGATCCCTCAGGTATCCTAGGTCAAGATCATAGATAAAGGGTGTGGTGAATATGATCTTCATAATGCCTTTCATGTGGGACAACTATTTTTGTCTCCCCACTCCAATGGTCTTCAATTATAGAAAGAATTCAAGAACAACAGTGAAGGATAGATGACACGATCTCCTTTGTTCCAACAAAGGTCTCCCAAGAAGAAGAAGAGATCAAAGAATCCTTGAATGATTTGTTATATCATGATGAAACCGACCGAGCAAAAGCAAACCTTGAATATTTTAAAGATAAATATATTGTACCATATCAAATGTGCACTAAAATTCCCTACCATGGGAAAGGAATTGGCATCAACAAGCAAGGACCCACTGAATCGATTCCAGTTGATCCCACATCTCCCAAGCAGTATGCCAAGTATTTTGGCTTAGGATATGCTCCACCCACTATGGAAATCCAAGGTCCTACTAAAATCTTGGTAGATGTGGTTTAATCCTCTTCTAATGTTGAAGACATTACACTGACTGTCATCATAGCTTCATGCAAAGACCTTGACCTCTCATGCATCTTCCTTGACAACGCCATTTTCCCCATCGACCTTTCTCTCGTCCATCCCAACCTCATTGATTGAGATCACCAAGGAACACCACCTCTTGATACATTCCAAAATGATGAGGCTCTCACTGCATTCCTAGAACTCTATGACACCTCACAATATGATATATGCTTGAACACCGATGCCTAATTTAGGGAAAAGGAGATCCTTAATCCAAGTAAAAAATCAAAAAATATAAAAAAGTGCCCTAGTGAAAACTCTCTAAGGCGCTATCGGACACAAAAGAGAAAAATAAGGATGTATCTCTTGGTGAAAACCTCTCTAAGACGCTAGGAAACTCCATCTTCCTCCCATACCTTTATACTGGAAAGAACGCTCCACCATCTTTATTGAAGGAATATAAGAAATCACTCTTAGCACCAAGGAACAACCCAAGATCACCTACATTGCAGAAAGTCTCACTATCAAAGAAAAATACAATCTCTTAGCCATACTTCAAGAGGCACCAGATCTCTTTTCTTGGTCCTATGTAGATATGCTAGGGTTAGATCCCTCCTTAGTGGTCCATCATCTTGTGGCATATCAAGACGCCTAGCCAGTCAAATAGAAGCTCTGGAAGATGCATCCTCAAGTCACCCTTCTTGTCAAAGAACTACAAAAACTGTTGGAAGTAGGCTTCATGCACCCTATAGACTCCTTGAATGGGTTTCAAATATTGTTCTGGTTGCTAAGAAACTTGAGGGCAACGAAGTTTATACAAATTTCTGAGACCTAAACAAAGCATGTCCAAAATATTACTTCCAACTTCCTAACATCGACATCATTGTGGTTTTAATGGCTGGACATGAAATGCTCTCTCTCATGGATATATTTTTGGGGCATAACCACATTAGAATTTCTCTCAAAGATCAACACAAGACAACCTTCACATGTCCCTGGGGAACCTACTATTGGCAAGTCATGCCCTTTGGACTTAAAAACATAGGAGAAACTTATCAATGTGCCATGACCACCATTTTCCATGACATGCTACACAAGATCATGGAAGACTATGTAGATGACCTCCTTGGGAAATCCAGAACAAGGGAAGAACATCCTGTGGTTTTATAGAAAATATTTGAACGCCTCAGGGAATACAAGCTATGCCTCAGTCCTAAGAAGTGTGTTTTTAGGGTCACATCAGGAAAATTTTTGGGCTTCATTGTCTCCTACAAAGGAGTTACAGTGGATCTAGCAAAAGTCACTGCCATCATAGAAATGCCACCACTAAGAACCCTAAAACAACTTTGTAGCCTAAAATGCAAGCTTCAAGCTATATGTAGGTTCATAGCTCAACTGGTAGACAAGTGTCAACCTTTCTATCATTTGCTATGAAAAGATACACACTTCAAATGGGACCAAAACTATCAGCAAGCCTTTGATCACATCAAGGAATATTTGACATCACCTCTAGTTCTCATGGCACCCATTTTTGGAAAACCCCTACTATTGTATATCTCAGTAACTTCAATAGCGTTGGGGCACATCTAGCACAACATGATGAAATTGGCCATGAAAGAGCTATATATTACATCAACAAGACTCTTGTTGGCTATGAGCTCAACTATACACCCATGGAACGAGTATGTCTAGATGTCATTTTCAACTCCCAAAATCTACAACACTAAATTCTAAGTCACTCAATCAAGCTCATTTCTAAATTTGACCCCCTCAAATACCTACTTTCTAGAACTTCACTCACATGACAAATGGCAAAATGGGTTATGCTACTCAATGAATTTGACATTGAGTATGTGGATCACAAAACCATCAACGGTCAATTTGTGGTAGGTTAGTTAGTTGAAGCACCTCTCATTGATAAAAAATTATTGTCTATTAACTTTCCATATGAATCCATCATTACGACAATAGACTCAACAATCTAGAAACTATATTTCGATGGATCATTCACAAATCATGGCTCTGGAGCTGGAATACTCTTGGTCACTACCCAAGGTGACTACATCCCTAAAGCATATAGGCTTGCATTTCCCTACACCAATAATGTGGCTAAGTATGAAGTTATGATCATCAACCTTAAGATGACAACCCAATGTAATATCCAACAATTTCAAGTTTATAGAGATTCCCAATTGGTCATCAAATAAGTCAATGATGAATACCACACTAAGGATGACAAGTTGATGCCCTATAAGAAAATGGTGGATGAATACAAACTTCACTTCACCTATATTCAATTTGAACAAGTGCCCAGACTCCATAACAAAGTAGTTGATGCCATGGCTACCATTAGGTCCCTCTTTTGGATATGCCCCATGATAGCCATCAATGTGAATTCCTTGTGGAACAACTCCTCCTACCAACATATAAGGTCATCGAATCAGAATTCATATGTGAGATCATTGGTGCTAAAACCCCTTGGTATCATAACATCTATGCCTATCTCTAACATTATACTATCCCATCTGAATTCTCTTGCAAATAAAAAAGGTCCCTTAGTCGCAAAGCTTCTCAGTACATTATCCTCGCCAACACCCTTTATTGCCAAAGCTATGATGGTACTCTTTAGAGATGTTTAAATATAGAAGAAGGTTCACTCACACTACACGGAGTACACGCAGGTATCTGCGGTGCTCACACAAGAGGTATTGTCCTCACCAAAAATCTCTTATGCATAGGATATTATTGGCCCACAATGGAACATGATGCATGTGAGTATGTGAAGAAATGTAAGCCTTTTCAGCAGCATGAAGACCTCATTCACACTCCCTCTCAGGCATTGGAACCAATCATGACACCATGTCCCTTTTCTCAATGGGGCCTAGATCTTGTTGGCAAGATTCACCCTTCCTCCTCTGATGGCCACAAATTCATCATCACCACCATTGAGTACTTTACAAAGTTGGTTGAATCTATTCCCCTGACTTTTACCTCTAGTTCATAGATCACTAAATTCATCTTCTACCACATCATTTTTCAGTATGACATCCCATCCACCCTTGTCACAGATAATGGAAAACACTTCAAAAGCAATGATGTTCATACTCTTTGTGAACAATTCTACATCCAACATCATTGGTCCGCCCCAGATTACCCTCAAGGGAATGTCCAAGTTGAGGCAACTAATAAGATCCTACTCAAAATCCTTAAGAAAGTTATCAATAAAATTGGTCGTGATTGGCACCTCCACATCCATCCCACCATTTGGGCCTACTACACTAGCATTCATACCCCAACTAGAGCCACTCCATACTCACTTGTATTTGGAGCTAAATCCATCTTGCCAATTGAGATCGAACTTCCCTCCTTACGCATTTCCGTGTGTAGTATCATCACTGAGGAAGATTACCATGTTACATGCCTACAAGAGTTAGAGTTATTTGATGAATGGTGTCGCAATGCCTTGAATCATCTCCAAGCATACCAGAACCAGCTCCATAGATCCTACAACAAGAAAATCCATGCCAGAGAATTTGCAGTAGGTGATTTGATTCTAAAAGAAAATCAAAAGAACCTTTTAGAACGGGATAAGAAAGGAAATTTTAAACCTAATTGGTTGGGCCCCTATGTAGTTGTCTCTAAATATGATTCAGGGCATATTGACTTGCCACTCTTGAAGGTGAAAATTTTGAAGAACCCATGAACATCATCCATCTCAAAAGGTTCTATGTCTAGGTTGTTGAATACCCTATCAAAAACTACAAAAAAATATAAAAGTATCAAAAAATAGAAAACAAATCAAAAAAGGAAAAATAGCAAAGAAAAATCATTCATCCTATCTTGAAAACCACTTCCTATGGTGCCTTGGGAAATTACCACGATGAAAACCTTCTTGCATGTGTCATGTGTAGTCTCAAACTAGATCCACTATCATCCATTTTCCATCATTACTACATACACCATCTCCACCAACTTCCAATCCCCCGAGACATCCCCATTATCTAAGATTCCATCCCTTTGTCCTCCAGTTACCATACTTGGTCCATCACACCACCCTAGTTCTCTCCCCTCTCACAACTCACGCACCCATTATGTCCCTTACCTATTCCTTCATCATTTTTTAATACATCCAGCAAAAGAGTGAGTAACAGAAAAGCAGCAATCAACCTCTACCATGACTAGACCCCTGGTTGATCCTTACACTTAGACTATCCCTCACCATCCATCGAGCCTCCCACAATGCCCTAATCTCCCCCCTCCCCCAGCCTACTATTGTGATTTTGATACCATGGTATGGTTTGAAAACTTACAATTCCATCCTTTATTCACCTATTTTCCATTATTACTACATCCAATCATCCCATCATCCCACTCATCAATCAACCAAAACTACATACATCACTACCCGCACCCTAGTGTGCCTTGATCCTGTGGATACATGGTATGTAGGCAGTCTGGAATATGAAGGATGTATCCAATACGTAGGCACACAAGATTCCACCTCCCCATCCTTTTTGGTTGTCCCTACTATCTGAGCTTGATTTCTCTACCATTCACATCACATCACCCATCTACACTTGTTTCATAATAAACAAACACCATCCCATCCCATCTCCATACTCACTTAGACTTGACCCTCACATGATAGGCATACCACACCATACTTCCACAACATTGTGCTTCTATCAAAACACATACACTGAGATTATCCTTGACCATGGCATATGGCCTACATATCTATCTACTTATCATTCGACTTATCCAAATCATCATAAATCCCTACCTTACAGATGAGTTGGTCTTTTGTTTGCTGATTTTCCTTTTTTTGTTCTATTTCCTGATTATTTCAATACTGCCTTGATCTTTCTATATCTTAGCTTTTTGTATGTCGTGCTTGTTGGGTGTTTTTATTACTCCAACTTAATATTCATATCTTGTGTGTGTTGGAAGGGCTTCTTGCATACCAATTATCCTTTTGAATCTAAGGTTCCTTAATACCTTTTGTGTACCAAGTACTTATTCTCTAAGTTTTTCTCCCTCACACGTCTAGACAAGATTGTATTATCTTGGGCATGTATAAGGTCATCCTTTGTTTTCCCCGTCAAGTCTTATTCATGGGATATGTTGTCACCTTGGTTCCTCATACCCTGGTACATAATGTCTCATGCTATATTAACATAAGTGCTCATAATCTACACTGTATTTTTATACATTCAAAAATCCCCCTTTCCTATAAGAATCCTGATGTTTGGTATCTCCCATAGGGTTTGGACTCTCCACCCACATCCTATATCGATACCTACATCACACATTACTTCCCATCATCATCATCCCCTTTCACTCCAAGATTCATCAAAGAGATCTTCCCATCATATCACCCTCTCCTCCTTACCATTTCATTGAAATAACTTGGATTGGAACCCACCCGTCTTTCACCACCACCTACCCAATTTATCCCATGTGCATATCCTCCTTTCTACTACCTTCTTAACCACCCATCCTATGTATTTCCCTTCACCCTCATACCACCCATATTATTCCCTGTGACCATTTTCAGGGCCCATGTATCATGATCAATAAAGAGACACAAAACCACACATGCATGACCCATCTGCATACCATGTACCTCGCATACAACACCAACTTATGTAACATTACCCATTCCATTATTGAATTTCATTATTCCATTCCATTATCATTATTGCATCTATTCATCATCTCATTATCCATTGTTCATTTGCATCCATAATATATGTTTATTAATCTAAACATTATCCATTCCAGTATTGCATTTCATTATTCCATCCCATTATCATTATTACATTTTATTATTCCATCCCGTTATCACTATTACATTTATTCATTATCCATTATTCATTTGCATCCATAATATGTGTTTATTAATCTAAACATTATCCATTCCATTATTGCATTTCATTATTCCATCCCATTATCATTATTGCATTTATTCATTTGCATCCATAATATATGTTTATTAATCAAAACATTATACATTCCAATATTGCATTTCATTATTCCATCCCATTATCATTATTGCATTCATTCATTATCCAATTTTCACTTACATCCATAATATATAAGCATATCAATCTCATTATCCACAATCCATACATATAACAAGACATCCATAACATGTGTAATCCACATCATAGTCTATGACATCTACCATGCACCATCATATAAATATACATCATGCATAATCCATCATCACTATAATCCAACATCATCATACATCTAATCATACATCCTACATAATACATCATCATAGATCTAATCATACATCATCATAATCCATATCCTAATAATGCATAATCCACATCATAATCCATATCCTAATAATGCATAATCCACATCATAATCCATGTCATACAATAAATGTCATACATCATGATACATAAACATAAATCAACCATCACCTCACCTCATCTATAAAACATACACCAACATCCATAGATCGCCGCTAAAATGCCATCTCACATAAATATCAAAAAATGATCATGATACAATATATATACGTGGGCTCCGGAAAACCCTCAATATACAAAATCAGCACATGGTCGTATATGTCAAAAATTATCTATATCAGCCCCTAGGCACAACTATTTCTCTAGGAAGTCCCTAACTAGGATGACCCTACTCCTTGTGGAGGTGGTGGCCCCATAGGTTTCTGCACTACTGACTGCATTGGTACCTATGCTTCTTGTGGTGGTGGCTACTGCACAGATCACTCTGACTGTCCTGTACTCCAAGAAGTGAGAGCTTCTAATCGGCTCCTATAGCTCTCCCTCTATCTAGCCAGCACTAGACACTCATAGAGAGTCCTATAGTGTTGTGCCTCTCTAGTGGTCTCATCCCCTTGCAATTGCACTCCCCTCATTAACTTGGCCATCCCTAGCCCCAACACTTGACATGCCTTATCTTTCTCTCACTAGTATCTCACTATGTGCCCTTGTAGCTGTACTACTTACATCTAGAGTTGTGCTACATGTGCATCTCCCTGGGCCTATGCAATCTAAGCCTGCAACTGCATTATCTGCCCCTGCAACTATACCACATCCACCTACAATTGATCTACCTAAGCTTGCAGTCTAGAAACCTCTATGCCATCATCCCCCACCTCCACTTCCACCATCTCCACATCCTCCTCCTCAACCTCCTCCTCCTCGACCTCCTCCTCCTCACCATCACCTCCTCACCCTATCCTCTGTCCTACTAGCATCATGAGCCAAATAGGTCATTCATGAGCCCACCATGCATCATATAAAGGATTTGTCCCTGCATCTGTTGTTACATCCCCAATTTTTTTATTAAACTTAATCTTACTTTTATGTAGTAAAAAGGATAAATAATCATAGGTTAATGATTTGATGTTTGTGGAAAATGTTAGGATAAATCATTAATTATATGGATTATGATTAATGCTTAAATTAGACATGAGATTACATATTAATGAGATTATTTTCATATGATGCTTAAAATTTGATGATGATACACTAATCATGGTTTGAATGACTATAAGTGTAACCAGGAAAAGTGACTTCCAATTCCAAGAAGGGAAGGAGAGTATCACCTGGGAGAAGGAAATAGATGTTGTGGAAAAGGTCAAGTTGCCATCTAAGTATTGAAGTTGTTCTTTCGTGAACCTATGCAAGATAGGGTGAGTATAAGCCATCTTTCCTTGTTATATCAATTTCAATTCGACTATTGTCAACAAGTCCACTTAAGATTTCTCGACGTCGCCTACGTCGATTTGACTAAATAATGTTCTCAGAACATTAATATAGTTTTTAGAAAACCATTGTTTGGTGTAAGAGATTCCTTTTGTTTATTTATTTATTTCTATATTAAGTTTTGTGAATATTGTTTAATTATTTTAACTATAGTCTAAGATAGCGAAGTGGGGGAGTAAGTCTCAACCCCATGTTCGCACATTGATGCTATCACCCTAACATTGGTAATGTAATTTTGGTGATAACCTAGATTATTCTAGTAATCTCATAATATCATATAGATGTGTATGACATTACATGGGATATAATCATTTATCCACCTGTAGTGGAGTCAAGCACCTTTGGATCTTAAGTTATTTTGTGCTTGATGAATGTGCCCATATTCCACGAAGAATGGAAAGAGTGGGTAGTGCTTGATGAATGTGCCCATATTCCACGAAGAATGGAAAGAGTGGGTAGAATTATAACTAATTCATGTTAGAGTATGCCTCGTAAGAAGCTCTCGATGGGAGTTTTGAAAGCAAGTGGAACATTATTCATGCTAAGTGGATAAGAGTTTATTAACTATTTTTCTCAACCTCCATTTGGGGAAGGGAGTGGTATCGCATTGAACATATCGTGAAGTCTTGTTTTTTGGGTAGGGAAGAAAATGGAGAATGAAAGTTACAAGAAGAACTATAAGCATCTCCAATAGGAACAAATGATATTTACTACATCTCATTGACGGTGCCTTTTTTACAGGTATGATTAGATATACACCGTTGAGAGCTATTATATATACATATGTTTTAAATAGTTATTACTGTTAATACATTCATATTGAGAAGTCAAAGATTATGGTTATTTCATATGTTAGGATTATAAATTGATTGAATGTCTTAGTTGAGGCCTCGAATCCAACTATCTGATAAAGAATTGTCGTAGCAGTATTATCATCCTCGAAGTTGATAGGCTGAGGCTATTAAAGAACTATCTTATTAGTTTGAAAGGAGATTGTTAAGTCTCTGGTATGACTGACACTCTCATTCTTTTGCTTGAAACTATAAGTCTCCATTATGGATGACACTTATCTTACCTTCATAACCGAGAGACCGATAAGTCTCCAAACTTTTATGTTATCAAAAGATAACTATTCTTTATGAGAATAAAGACTAGTACATGGATTAAACAAGTCATGAGCCATGTTTGGATGCATAATAAGTCATTCATGATATTAATTGCCTTCGACAATGTTGTGCCACTATGGTTTTCGAGGCACATGAGATGGGAAATAAGATATTAAGAATTGTTTATCAGAAAGTTGATATATGTTCTTTGGTTTATTCTTTATTATTGACTAAGTAGTTTGACTCTTTATTATCATTGAAGGAAAACAGGGAGGATAACTGGTATTGTTATTATTTTACATGTAGACTATTATGAATAACTTTTCATTTTAATGACATTACTTCGGGAAAGAAGTATAGGGTGGTAAAACCTTTTTTGAATATTTTAGTCTAAGGACCTATTTATTATGGTCAATTTATTTACATTATCGACTATAATGGTACGTATTATAATCGAAGTGAATATAAAGAAAACTTTGGAACAAGGTAACCATAGAGTCTTAGTCTGGGAATGGTCTTAAGAACTGAAACCATGAACCTTTAATTCTTTAAAATGAAAGAACGGAAATAGAGTGACGTGGAGTCATAGGTTCCCTGTTGCATGGGCAATAAGACAATTTTTGGAATGTACTCCTGAAACTAGAGTCATAAGTCCAAGATAGATGGACTCATGGTAAATATAATAAATATTTACCATGACCAGAGCAAGTCAAACCATAAACATTGTAGAATGAGATAGCTTCTAAGTTGAGTCAGAGGTGTGTGAACATTCGACTACATTCATTGTGAAATTTCTACGTATATAAATCTTTGGCCAAAGTAATGCATCCATCTCTGCATGCATTATTCAGTTCACTATGATCCAGATGGCATAACCATCCAGTAGTGTCATAAATAGTTAGAGTGGATCTATAGTTGTATGATTGTGATGAGTTATGAAGGACACAACACTAGATACTCAGATGGTAAACCAATTGGTTCCTTATATCTATTCCCTTTGTGAAGGAGAAAGGAAGTTGAGTGGGGGACCACCGGTCTGTGGTTGGAGGAAAAGCACTCAGGTGATGCTCTCCTTCCCAAGCAGATGACAAGCCAAGACTTATGTAGACAGATATCAATATTCCTGATGCAGTATTTTCTATTATATGACTTGATAGTCAAGAATCCTATGTAAAATTATCATTATTGCCTAGAGAAAAACATTGTGACTATAAAGTGAAGGAATTCACTATTGTGTTATCTTCGAATATGATGCAAATTTTAGTTTTGAAATTATTCAGATAAAATATGCACTAATGCTTTGATTATGAATTGATTAAATTGTAAACAAATATGATTTTTTATGATCATAATCATTTACTTATTGGTAAATTGAGTTGTTAACCAAGGTAATATGAGATGGTATGTTACATATGGTATCAAAGCTACCAGGTTCAATACATGGGCCTATGAGCTCACTACATGAAATTTTCCTCTAACATTAACAGTTGCTAATGTTTAGATGTTCTTATGCTAGAATGGTAAGAATAAGAATGACACCTAGGAAGAAGGTAACGGGAAATGGACGTTACCTTAAGGCTATGAAGGAGCGAGCCTCAAGAATGAAAAGCCTTAGTCAAACTGGTTTCTTGAGAGGCGCATGGTTGACTGATGATGAAACTTTTGCTAATGCTATTAAACACATCAAGTAGGAGAAGGAAAAAGCAGTTAGGTCTACTGCTCCTATCTCTAGAAATGAATTGGTGAAACACTCTGCACCTAAGAAACTAACCTTGGAAAGTGATCTTAAGGATCCTATTGTTACTTAGGAGGTTATGGATGAGTACTTGCAAATACATCCACCTCCTAAGTCTGATTCAATGAACCTCAAGGATGAGGATAAACTTGGGAAGATATCCCAATCTAAAAGTGACTTGCAGTTGCAAGATGTAAAAGAAAACTGTAACAATTGATGGATTATATGTAACCCATGGAAACTAATGCAATTTTGAAATTTTGGCAAATCTTTCCTTTCTTGTAAGATTGCATAAATGAGAATGGATTTACATTTATGAATGGATTCAATAGTATGAAAAACTAATTGAATGATTAATCTGCAAACTTCAGGAGAAGTAGATTGTAGCATGGTTCAGACAGGAACCAATATGGGAGATAGTTAGGAAGAAGGGCAACCTTCAGGCCACTCTAATTCCAAACTTAACCAAATCCTTGCTATGCTCCATGAGATGACAGTAAGAATTGGAACTCTTGAGCAGAAGGTCAGGGATCAGCATGGACCCAGACATGAAGCCTACCATAGGGGTGATGACGAGGAATGCCATGAGGTCACCACCCAAAGTGGATGCAGAGAAAATAAGTCCAAAGACATGATGAGGATAAAAGAATCCATTTGTCTCTAGAACTATCCAGAGATATGAAAAAAGTTACACCTTCCAAGTTTGATGGGACTGTAACCAGAATTGCCACGGAGGCATGGCTTATAGAAATGGAGAAATACTTTGAAATAAGAAACTATTCTAAAATCACCAAAGTGGTGTGGGGAGCATACCAATTGGCAAGTGAAGCATCCACTTGGTGGATGAACAAGAAAATGGAGTTAAAATTAAACTCCATGAGTCTAACCTGGGAAAGGTTCGTGGAGATTTTTAGGTAAAGATGGTTGCCTCAGTTGTATTTTGATCAAAAGCTTAGATATTTCCAAAATTTGAGACAAGGTGACTCAACTATGAACAAGTACTCACCTCCTCAAATATGTTCCATAATATCAACAGGATGAGAGGTTTCACATTTGAAAGTTCATCATGGGATTGAATACCCAGATTAGGGGTGAAGTTGATGTGCATGGTCCAACTACAATGGACCAGGTTTATGAGAAAGCTATTAAATAGGAATAAAAATTGAAATCCATGTCTGCATATAGTGAAAGGAACCACAAAAAGTATAATTGGTCCCAATCCTCCCAGTCATCTATGAAAAAGGGCAAAAAGTAAGACTTTTCTAAGAAAAGTGATAAAGGATCCAAGAACAATCAAAATGAATCCAAGGGGGAAAAGAAAGGCAATAATAATTCCAATAAAAATGGAGATAATTCTAGAAATCCTTATGAAAGGCAAGGACTCGTGGGAGGGTGTTATTCATGTGGTGGTGATGATTATGCCAACCAGTGTCCTAATAAGATGCAGGGAACTCAGCCATGAGGGAATCATTTACCCTCTTAGCAATCAGCTTTTCAGCAATGCATACATGTAGCCTTGGATAATAGGCAAGCTAAATATCAAATCATTCCTATTGAAACCACAGGTATTTTATCTGATTTTCCAATGTTAGTTTTGATAGATACTGGTGCAACATAATGTTTTATTTCTCCTAAAGTTTTGAGTAAGATTTTTAGAAAAGCTGGATACATGGCAAATACTGATGCAGTTCAGGGTAGGAGGGTCCGGCTAGGGACTGTCCAACCTTGCAACCTTAAACAATTAACTCCATAGTCATACAGATATGCAACAAAAGCTTATAGTTTAACAACAAAAAAATAAAATAGATTCATGAACACATAACATCAGATTTATCCTGGGAAAACCCTAACAAGGAAAAAAAACCCCAGCCTTCAAAGCTCATTCTTCATTTATTATACTTCAAATCAAATTACACATGCCTCAAGGGCTTTATAGATGCTAGGCCACAGCCCAAGGATTACAAAAGATTCATACAACAATATTACTTCATGATTCCTTTCTTCTACAACTCAATTCTTTGCTCTGCAACTCATTTTGCTTCCTACTCTGTCTTATGCTACTCCTCTGGTCAAAACACCTTCATATCTCACTTCATGTCTTCATACCATCGATCACCACCTAGAAACAATCCTTTATCTATTATTTATATCATCCGCAAGCTTTCAAATCATCACCAAGCCGGCCTAATTGCAACGGCTAGCTTATGTAACATGTAAACAAAATAGGTCAGGCCTAAACATAAGGCACTGCTTTACAAAGAACTTCACATGGACCTCGCTGAAGGTTGGCTAGGTCCTTAAACTTCATCAACCAATTCTTCTTTTCACTCCGCAAGTCACAAAAATGATCCGCAAGCCGATTCCACTTCACTAAACACAGTCAGCTCTGTTCTGTCAGAACAGTCAGTCTTCAAACAGCGATAACTTTCTAGAATCAAAACAAAACAATCTGAATTCTTGATATGTTGCAATTTCCTATGTCTAGATGCTAAGTCTAGATCCGCAGCTCCTCATACTCAAAATCTAGAATTCTCCAAGTTCGCTTTCTCTACATATTCAAGCTTCTGTCAATTGTCTCAATGGTTCTGAATTCTTCCAGATGCTTCTACATCAAACTTCTTGATGCTCCTGCATCAGACCCTTAGGGTTATTTGAGAAGTGAACCCCTTCACTTAGGTCTGTATTAAGTTAGATTCAGGGTTCGGTGATCTATTTTTATGTACTTGCAACTACCTCAAGATCGGCGGTCTATTCAAGTCCACCCTACAAAACTGCCTCAAGTTCATCATCTTGTCATGGTCTAGGTTCAGTGGTCTACCTGCAAGCCTTGCACTGCATCAATGATCGATAGTCTGAGCAAGTCTTCTTTGCAAGTTGCCTCAAGATCAATGTCTATTTTAATCAAATTCATTCATGCCTCCTTGAGAACAAGCAAGTTACTTTCTGATCCAACCAATACACTTCCTAAACTTCTTTGCAACACTTTCCAATCTTGCTCTCAAATACAATTTCTCTCACACACCTCAAAATCTTACATTTTCTGCCCTGCATATACTACTTCAATACTTTTCTTTCTTTCTTTATCCATATTTGTTTTACTCTGGTACACAAACTTCCTCCTCCGGTAGAATATCTTGTCTTTCCCCCTTTCTCTGCCACATGATCTTCTTTGGTATGCTTCATACAATTTTATCTTGCACTACTTTATCAGATGATTTTACACAAATTCTCTCTTGCTTTGCTTTCTCAATTCTATAACACAAATCTTCTTAAGACCCAATCTTTTGGTTTCTCTATTAAACTCAATGATTCAAAAGGTTCTCCTTCTTCTTCTACATAAACTATCTCTGCATCACTTTCTTCTAGTTCCTCTATCAAACTTAGTGATTCAATCAGCTCTTCTTCTTCTGCACAAATCATTTTTGTATCAACAAGATTTTCAACATCTGCACAAACTATCTCTGAACTACTTATTGTTTCTCCTTTATCAGCTTCTTTAGTTACAGGTTCTTGATAACTTTCCTTGCTTGATTCTTTTCTCCTCCAAACTTGAAAATAGGTTCTTCTTCTTGAAAATCCTCCTACACTATGATAAGAATTATGACTCTTGTCACTTCTCCCTCTGTAGTTTGAATTTATTTCCTTGCATCCTAATCCAACATATGAACACTTCATTCTATATCTTTCTCTGAACATACCAGTAACATGTCTCCATTCATGTCCATCTATCCACCCATAGTTCTTCTATATACAACTTGTCATAGGCTTTCTTCTCTTTAACTTATTCCAACACAACTTTTCAGAATGGTTCCTCAATCCACATAACTTACAAGGGCGTATATCCCAACATGTTTCCTCTTCATGTCCATGCCTATTACAATGTGAACAAAACATACCTTTTCTGCTTTGATTTGATTTAAAGTTTGCCATAACCTCCTTAGCTTTGTCATATCCAATCCCTTCACTCCTTGATCTGATCACTGGTTCAATAGGTTCTATAATTCCTTGCTACTACTTTCCCAATCCTTGTCCTTCATATCCCATTCTTTGCATGATTTTGAAACCAATACCATCACCAACCACTCCAGGTTTAGTCACACTGTCATCTTCATCATCACTTCCTAAAGAAACTTCTGCTACATCACACAAGTCATTAGTATCACAAGAAACATCACACAATATAGGCTTAGATCTCAAATTTTCATTCTCTTTTCTACATGCTACAAGTGACTGCTCTAATTGATTAACTTGTTCTTTCAAATCTGATATTTCATTCTTCTACAAACTATTTTCTTTCTTCAATTCTTCCAAACTTTCTTTTAGTCTATCCTCCTTTCTTCCACCGTTCCATACAACTTGAATTCTTCTTCCAATTCTGCAAATTTCTTTTCAACATCTTCAAACAGTTTCAGCTCTGCCTCTAGGTCTTCATTTCTGCTCTTTGCATCTTTTAGTTCTTCTTCAAGGGCATTAAAATTATCTACTCCAAGATCTTTCATCTTCTCCAATAATTCTAAATTACACTGCTGGATTTCACACAGTTCATCTTCCAAAATATCCTTTTCGCATATTAGGGTTTCATTTTCCTCCTTCATCCTCTTTCCAATCTTCCCCATCTAAAACAACTTAATTTGAAAAGCTTACCAAATATTCCTTGCATTAATCTCTCTTCTGTGATGATTTCTGTATACTTCAGGGTTTCGCACTTCATTCCAATAGATTCACCACCTTCTAACAGATTCACAACCAACCCAGCCGATTCAAAACCTGCTCTGATACCACTTGATGCAGTCAAGGTATGGTAGGAGGGTCTGGTAAGGGACTGTCCAACCTTGCAGCCTTGAACAATTAACTCCACGATCATACAGATATGTAACGGAAGCTTATAGTTTAACAATAAAAAGATAAAACAGATTCATGAACACATAACATCATATTTATCCTGGGAAAACCCTAATAGGGAAAAGAAAACCCAACCTTCAAAGCTCATTCTTCATATATTATACTTCAAATTGAATTACACGTGCCTCAAGGGCTTTACAGATGCTAGGCCATAGCCCAAGGATTACAAAAGATTCATACAACAATATTATTTCATGATTCCTTTCTTCTACAACTCAATTCTCTGCTCTGCAACTCATTCTACTTCCTACTCTGTCTTCTGCTACTCCTCTGGATCAAAACACCTTCAGAGCTCCCTTCATGTCTTCGTACCATCGATCACCTCCTAGAAACAATCCTTTATCTATTATTTATATCATCCGCAAGCTTTCAAATCATCACCAGGTTGACCTAATTGCAACGGCTAGCTTATGTAACGTGTACAAAAAATAGGTCGGGCCTAAACATAAGGCACTGCTTTACAAATGCATAGAACTTCACGCGAACCTCACTGAAAGTCAGCCAGGTCCTTAAACTTCATCAACCAATTCTTCTTTTTGCTCCACAAGTCACGAAAATGATCCACAAGCTGATTCCACTTCACTAAACACAGTCAACTTTGTTATGTCAAAATAGCCAGTCTTCAAACAACGATAACTTTCTAGAATCAAAACAAAACAATCTGAATTCTTGATATGTTGCAATTTCCTATATCTAGATGCTAAGTCTAGATCCGCAGCCCCTCATACTCAAAATTTGGAATTCTCCAAGGTCACTTTCTCTGCATATTCAATCTTTTGTCAACTATCTCAATGGTTTTGAATTCTTTCAAATGCTTCTACATCAGACTTTCAGATGCTCCTGCATCAAATACTTAGATGAATATGCAAATCAGACCAAAGCTCAGGTAGAGCAATGCTTGTTTGAGGCTAAGGTTGAACTTTCAAGTTTCTCCATTGAAGTGAACCTTTATGTAGCCCCATTAGGCTCATATGATGTTATCTTTGGGATTAACTGGTTATGGAGACATAGGGCTAAGGTGGATTGTTTTGCTAAAATAATAGTGTCTAAATGACCTTGGGAATAAAGTCTTTCTACAAGGTAACCTTAGAGAGGTTAAACTAAGACAAATATATGCCTTACAAATGAAAAGAGCTTAGAGAAAAGGATTTTAGCTCTTTGCTAGTAAAATGGAAGAAATAAATAGTCTTAAGGAAACTAATTTCCAAGATGATTTGATGTTTTATGAATCCTAGAAGCTCCAAGGAGTTGAGAAGAGGGAATCCATAGATCGAGAGAGATTAGATATGGATAGATACCCTTTTCTTAGAGATTTTGAGGATGTATTTCTAGATGAGATACTAGGATTTCCCCCTAAAAGAGCTTCCTATATCTAAAGCTCATATAAAATGACCACAACTGAGTTAATGGAGCTAAAGGCTTAGTTGCAGGAATTGCTTGATAAAGGATTGATAAGACCCAATGTTTCACCATGGGGAGCACCAGTAATTTTTGTGAAAAAGAAAGATGGTACATTGCGGCTATGCATAGATTATCGTATGCTAAATAAAGTGATGATAAAGAACAAGTATCCATTTCCCACATTAATGATCTCTTTGATCAAATGCGAGGGGCAAATGTGTTTTCTAAGATCGATCTTCGATCTAGGTATCATCAATTGCGGCTAAAAGATGAAGATATTCACAAGACAACTTTTAGGACAAGGTATGGATATTATGAGTTTACTGTCTTGCCCTTTGGTTTAACAAACACACCTGCAGTGTTTATGAACTTAATGAACTGTGTGTTGAAAGATTGCTTGGACAAGTTTGTACTTGTTTTTCTTAATGATATTCTAATCTACTGTAAGAGTGAGGAGGAACACCTTCAGCATTTAAGGATTGTTCTCCAAAGGTTGAGAGAGAATAAATTGTATGGCAAGCTCTTGAAGTGTACTTTCTTTCAAAAGGAAGTACAGTATTTGGGTCATATAATTCCAGCTAAGGGAATAGATGTGGACCCGGCCAAGATTAAAGCTATATTGGAATGGCCAGCACCTAGAAATGTACATGAGGTCCAAAGTTTTATGGGCCTAGCAGGATATTACAGAAAATTTGTAGAAAACTTTTCAAAAATTGCTTATCCTATCACTTCTTTGCAAAGAAAGGGCCAAAGATTTGATTGGTCAGAAAAATGCCAAGAGGCATTTAACCAACTGAAAGAAAAATTGACTACAACACCTATCTTGAAGGTATCTGACCTAGAAGGTCATTTTGTAGTCATTACCGATGCCTCGTGGGAAGGTTTAAGTGGTGTACTTGTCCAGGATGGACAAGTTATTGCATATGAGTCTAGGAAACTGAAAACTTATGAACAAAACTATGCCCCTCATGATTTGGAATTGGTAGCAGTAATTCATGCACCACAAATGTGGAGACATTACTTTCTTGGAAAACCTTTTGAACTAAAAATAAACCATCAAGGACTCAAATATTTATTCACTAAACCACACCTAAATGCTTGCCAAAGAAGGTGGTTAGAGTTAATCTCATATTATGATTTGAGATTAAATACATTCAGGGCAAAGAAAATTGAGTGGCAGATGCCTTAAGTAGGAGAAGACATATCTCCTCAATGATCTCCATACATTCTGATTTTAAGAATCAGGTATTACAAAAGTCTAAGGGAGATGAGTATTATGAGCAGGTAAAACAAGCTCTTATGTAGAATCCTTAGGATCTAAAATATGATGGATTTTATCTTGAACCAAATGGGTTATTGAGCTATAAAGGAAGGATGTATGTTTCAAACTCTAAGGAGTTAAGGAATATCGTGTGAATATCATTCTACACCTTATTTAGGACATCCTGGAGTAATAAAGTTACTGGCTAATGTGAAGCCTTTATATTTCTGGAAGGTAATGAAGAGGGATGCTACAAGGTTTGTAGTTGGATGTCTAGAATGCCAAAGGGTGAAGGCAGAACACAATCACCTGGAAGGACTTTTATACCCTCATGAAATTCTAAAATGGAAATGACAAATCAGTAGCATGGATTTTGTGCAAGGACTTCCTATGTCTAGGAGTAGCAACTATGCTATTTTGGTTGTAGTGGATAGACTCACCAAGGTAGCACATTTTATACCTAGGCATTTGATAGATGGGGTACCAGTCATAGCCTACAAATTTGTGCAAGAAGTATTTAGATTGCACGGTATTCCTGAGAAGATTATCTTGGATAGGGATGCCTGTATGACATCAAGGTTTTGGTAATTCTTATTCTCCTCACTCGGAACCCAGTTAAACATAAGCTCCGCTTATCATCTCGAGACAAATGGCCAAACTGAAAGGGTAAACCAAGTGTTGGAAGATCTATTGAGAATGTATTGCATGGATCAACAATGCAAATGGGAGGATTATCTTCCTCTTGTGGAATTTGCTTATAATAATTCCTATCTTTCTATGATCAAGATGGCTCCATTTGAAGCATTATGTGGAAGAAAGTGTCAAACTCCTATAAGTTGGGATAAGCTTGAAGATAGGATTAGCCTTGGTCTAGAAATGCTATTAGAAATGGAAGAGCAAGTCCATCTGATTAAGAAAAGACTAGCGGAAGTGAATGATAGAAAAAAAAATTATGCATATGCTAAATGCATCGCAAGGCATTTCTCAATGGAAGAAAAGGTCATTTTAAGAGTCAAACCCCAAAAGAGCTCCATTAAGTTTGGAAAGATGTCCAAACTAGCTCCTAGATATGTGGGTCCCTCGAAGTTCTCGAAGAGGTCAACCCAGTTGCATACAGGATTGCTCTACCACTAGCTCTTTCCATGATGCATAATGTTTTCCATGTTTCCTATTTGAAAAAGTTTATTTCAAGAGATAATCATGTTCCTATGCTTGATTGGAATTCCATACAGGTGAAGGACCTAGGGGTGTAAGTGATTGAGCCCATCAAGGTGCTCGAAACACGTAAGCTATGCTTACATAATAAAGAGATAACTCAATGCAAGGTCCAGTGGGACCAGTATGTAGAAGAGAATGCCACCTGGGAGAATTATGAGGATATTTATCAAAGATTTTCCCGTCTCTTTTAAAAAATTTCATTATGATGAGTAAACACTTTTCCCTTATGTTGGTTTGATCTTTGGAGACATTAAATCATTAGGGACAATGATTCATATGGAGGGAGATATGTTCCCCAATTTATAATTAAACTTAATCTTACTTTTATGTGGTAAAAAGGATAAATAATCATAGGTTAATGATTTGATGTTTGTAGAAAATGTCAAGATAAATCATTGATTATATGGATTATGATTAATGCTTAAATTAGACATGAGATTACATGTTAATGAGATTATTTTCATATGATGCTTAAAATTTGAAGATGCTACATTGATCATAGTTCAAATGACTATGAGTGTAACCAGGAAAAGAGACTTCCAATTCCAAGAAGGGAAGGAGAGTATCACCTGAGAGAAGGAAATAGATGTTGTGGAAAGGTCAGGTTGCCATCTGAGTATCAAAGTTGTTCTTTCATGAACCTATGCAAGATAGGGTGAGTATAAGCCATCTTTCCTTGTTAAGTCGATTCCAATTCGACTATTGTCAACAAGTCAATTTAAGATTTCTCAATGTCGTCTATGTTGATTTGACTAAATAATGTTCTTGGAACATTAAAAAAGTTTTAAGAAAACCATTGTTTAGTGTCAAATATTCCCTTTGTTTACTTATTTATTTCTATATTAAGTTTTGTGAATATCATTTAATTATTTTAACTATAGTCTAAGATAGCGAAGTGGGGAAGTAAGTCTCCACCCCATGTTCACACATTGATGATATCATCCTAGCGTTGGTAATGTAATTTTGGTGATAACATTGATTATTTTAGTAATCTCATAATATCACATAGATGTATATGACATTACGTGGGATATAATCATTTATCCACCTGTAGTGGAGTCGAGCACCTTTGGATCTTAAGTTATTTCATGCTTGATGAACGTGCCCATATTCCATGAAGAGTGGAATGAGTGGAAAAAATTATAACTAATTCATGTTAGAGTATGCCTTGTAAGAAGATCTCGATGGGAGTTTTCAAAGCAAATGGAACGTTATTCACGCTAAGTGGATAAGAGTTTATTAACTATTTTTCTCAACCTCCATTTGGGGAAGGGAGTGGCATCGCATTAAACATACAATGAAGTCTTATTTTTGGGTAGGGAAGAAAATGGAGAATGAAAGCTACAGGAAGAAATCTCGTAGGAAGAACTGTAAGCATCTCCAATAGGAACAAACCTATCTACTACATCTCGTCAACAGTGCCTTTGTTACAGGTATGACTGGATATACACCGTCAAGAGCTATATATACAGATGTTTTAAACAATTATTACTATTAATACTTGCATATTAAGAAGTCAAAGATTATGATTATTTCATATGTTAGGATTATAAATTGATTAAATGTCTTAGTTGAGGCCTCGAAGCCAGCTGTCTAATAAAGAATTGTCATAGTAGTATTATCATCCTCGAAGTCGATAGGCTGAGGCTATTAAAGAACTATCTTATTAGTTTGAAAGGAGATTGTTAAGTCTCTAGTATGACTGAAACTCTCATTCTTTTTCTTGAAACTATAAGTCTCCATTATGGATGACACTTATCTTACCTTCATAACCAAAAGACCGATAAGTCTATAGACTTTTATGTTATTGAAAGATAACTATTCTTTATGAGAATAAAGACTGGTGCATGGATTAAACGAGTCATGAGCCATGTTTGGATGAATGATAAGTCATTCATGATATTAACTGCCTTCGACAGTGTCATGCCACTATGGTTTTCGTGGCACATGAGATGGGAAGTAAGATATTAAGAATTGTTTATGAGAAATTTGATATATGTTCTTTGTTTTATTCTTTATTATTAATTGAGTAGTTTGACTCTTTATTATCTTTGAAGGAAAACTGGGAGGATAACTAGTATTGTTATCATTTTACATGTAGACTATTATGAATAACTTTTCATTGAAATGACATTACTTTGGGAAAGAAGTATAGGGTGGTAAAACCCTTTTTGAACATTTTAGTCTAAGGACCTATTTATTATGGTCAATTTATTTGCATTATCAACTATAATGGTACATATTATAATCAATGTGAATATAAAGAAAACTTTGGAACAAGGTAACCATAGAGTCTCAGACTAGGAATGGTCTTAAGAACTGAAACCATGAACCTTTAATTCTTTAAAAAGAAAGAACGAGAATAGAGTGATGTGGAGTCACAGGTTCCCTATTGCATGGGCAACAAGACAATTTTTGAAATGTACTCCTGAAACTGGAGTCATAAGTCGAAGGTAGATGGACTAATAGTAAATATAATAAATCTTTACCATGACCAGATCAGGTCAAACCATAAACACTATAGGATGAGATAGCTTCTAAGTCGAGTCAGAGGTGTGTGAACATTTGACTACATACATTGCAAAATGCCTATGTATATAAATCTTTGTCCAAAGTAATGCATCTATCTCTGCATTAGTTGGTTCACTGTGATCCAGACGGCATAACCATCCAATAGTGTCATACACAGTTAGAGTGGATCTATAGTTGTATGATTGTGATGAGTTATGAAGGACACAACAGTAGATACTCAGATGGAAAACTAATTGGTTCTTTATATCTATTCCCTTCGTGAAAGGTAGGGCCACTTCTAGGAAGGAAGCTAAGTAGGGGACCACTGGTCTGTGGTTGGAGGAAAAGAACTCGGGTGATGCTCTTCTTCCCAAGTAGATGACAAGCTGAGACTTATGAAGACAAATATCAATATTCCTGATGCAATATTTTCTATTATATGACTTGATAGTCAAGAATCCTATGTAAAATTATCATTATTTCCTAGAGCAAAACATTGTGATTGTAAAGTGAAGGAATTCACTATTGTGTTATCTTTGAATATGATGCGAATTTTAGTTTTGAAATTATTCAGATAAGATATGCACTAATGTTTTGATTATGAATTGATTAAATTGTAAACAAATATGATTTTTTTATGATCATGATCATTTACTTATTGGTAAATTGAGTTGTTAACCAAGATAATATGAGATGGTATGTTACATCTACAACATTTGGTTGCAAATCTTAGGCCCTCAGTTGCAACCCATCAAACTCTATAATAATCGATCACAGATCGATTGGTACACCCCACGATGGTGCCTCTGATTGTACCTATGGGAATACAACCTCCTCTTGAGGGACATCCTGCATGATGTTGAACTGGCACAAAACTCAATCAAACATGTACCTATCTATAATATCCTCAGTGTGCCCCATCAAATATCAAGGTTGTCACATAATGTCAACTACACTGCATCACCTAACCACCTCTCGCATGCTATCCATAGTCTTCATATCACCAACTAAATGTCATCAATCACCCTCCTCTAATAGCTCAGATCCCCCAGTATGTGGTGCCATAGCACTCCTCCATAGTCAAACACATATGGTCATCTCCGCTCTATTTGCCGAGTAATGGCAATGTGCCCCCACACCCAAATGTACAGAAGTGTCACACCACATCCCATGTTCACTCCATGTCAATATACCACTACATCTATATTGTGATAAAGGTAGGCTAGCACACAAGGCCCCCATGTGAATACCACTCTATCTTTGAACATCCACAGCAAAACTACACCCCATCCCACTGAAAACCCCCAGAATCTCCTATCTGGCACAAGAGTTCTGTTACAAGTATGAGGTGAACCAGTGTTGTCATTGATGTCAACATACTCATATTGCATTAATGAGAAGGATTGGATGAGCTGTGTGCTGAGGATATTGAGAGAATAAGTCTCAATCAAGAACAGTGAAGAACAGTGATGAGAAGAAGGCAAATGTACTGTATAGGTTGAGAACCAGAGGATGCGGATTAAAGGGTTTATATATGAGTCTTGAGATGCTTCAGCTAAGATTTCAGAGGTCCGCATGAAGATCTGAAGAAGTTGTGGCTGTCTATGTGGAACCAGTTCCGGCAAGTGTTCAGAGGTGACAGAGGATCACAGAAAGGTCCGGTGAGGTCCGGAATTGTATTATCCTAATTTGCAGATTGGAAGGAGTGTTTGGGATGTCCTTGAGATGTTTCATCTCGAGTTGTGTATGATTTTGAGGTCTGGAAGTACCTTTTGCATTGTGACAATGGCGACAGACTGTGTTCTTGAAGTACCGAATGATGAAGAGAAGAATTCTGGTAAGCTGATGAAGTGCAGATGTTTTTGATGATTCAGGGAAGGTTACGATGATCATTGGATCATATCTAGTTCGTGTTGGTGGTCCGCATTGAAGTTAGAGTTGGATTTGATGTTATGGCTACTAGTTGTTGATGTTCTTCCTATAACAGGCTAACCGGATGTTCTACACGCCTTGCGAATGTTATTGTGATGTTTGCTGACTTAGATGATTGTTCCTAAGTCAATGTCTTGTATAAATAAGTGTTTGAGAATTCATTTTGATGTGTGGATTGTGTGGATGAGTGTGGCATAGCGAAGAGAAGTGCAAAAGGCAGAGCAAGGGTTTTGGGCTTAAATGGAACTGATCCGGACATGGTAGAGATGTCATTCTCTAGTTCAAGATTGTGATTCTTATCACTTTGTAGACAGTGTGTCTCCTTGTAGGCAGTGTGCCTCTTTGTGAGCAGTGTGCTCGGGCAGTGAGCCCTAATTGGCATGTGTCATTCATTTTTCTTATTCTTCTAACAAAGAATAATCCTTGGGTTAATCACCCCATGGTTTTTCCCTTAACCAGGTTTTCCATGTCAAAATCTTGGTGTTCAATGGTTGATGTTTATCTGCTCTTGTGTTTATGCATTTTGCTTTCATGGATGGTTAATTGATATGATGTTAACTAACTAAGAAGAATCAAGTGTTTGAAGCAAAGCAAGTTTTCATACAACCGATTCACCCCCCCCTCAGTTGTATGCCCTAGATCCAACAATTGGTATCAAAGCCAAGTTCCTTTGAAAGGAGCTTAACCGCTTGAGGAGATCCAGGATGTCGTCATACAAGAAGGATAGTCCGAAGTTCGATGGAACCAACTTCACTCTCTGGAAAGGTCGCATGAAATGTCACTTGGAGTGTATGGGAAAAGCATACTTGGCCATGGTCTCAAAACCATATGTACCTCCACAGGGTGGTCTGACAACTTTGAATGAAATTACAGATGTTGAAAACAATCTGCGGACCAAGGAAGCTCTTCTAAGCGCATTGAATGACTCAGATCTCTCAAATGTTATCGACCTACCAACTGCATATGAGATCTTGACTAAACTGGAACTTCTGTATGAAGGAGATGAGTTTGTCAAAAGTGCAAGGCTGCAAAGTCTAAAAGGGAAATTTGAAAGATTGAAGATGAGAGAAGATGAAAACATCACTACCTTTATGCCAAGAGTGAATGAGCTGGTATGTGGAATTAGAAATGCTGGTGGAACTCTGGATGAAAATGAGATTGTTTACAAAATTCTCAGATCTCTTCCTGCTGCCTACAAAATCAAGGTTGTTGCCATTGATGAATTCAGAGCCCACACAACTGTCACAAGAGAACAATTGGCTGGCAAACTAGCTGCATTTGAAATGACCGAGTTTGGAGATGATCTACCCAAGACTGAATCTGCTTTCAAAGCTAGTGCCTATGTGAAAGGCAAACAAAGATTTGATCCAGGAGAAAACTCTTCAAGGAAGATGTCATGGTATGATCAAGCAAGAAGAGACATGGAAGAAGAGGAAATAGAAACAGCTCAACTGGAAGCCCTCATTGCAAAGAGACTGCCAAGAGGATCCAGTAAGTATGAAGGAAAACTACCCTTTAAGTGTTTCAACTGCAATAAGATTGGCCATTTTGCTTCAAGATGTCTGAAAAGATCTGTAAGGTCTAATACTGACAGACAAAGGTTTCAAAAGTACTGCTATTATGTTCATGAAGAAGATGACAATGAAGGAGTAACAGATGATGAATCAGAACTAGGAAGCAAATCCAGAAATGAATGGGTGTTTATTGCCATCAAGGAAGAAGATTCAATATCCTCTGAATCTGTCAATCACAAGGTTGTGGAAAGAGCTTTGGCTGCTCAAGTGGAAGAAAAGGATGATTGGGTTATTGACAGTGGATGCTCTCACCATATGACTGGTGACAAGAATAAGATCTTAGATTTGGAAAGGTATGAAGGAGGAATGGTAAAGTTTGGTGACAATTCTGCTAGCAGAATCAGAGGTAGGGGAACTATTTCCTTTGATGGAAAGAGCAAAACAGGTAATGTACTATATGTTGAAGGATTGAAGCACAATCTTCTCAGTGTTGGTCAGTTAGTGGACAAAGGCTATGATCTCCGGTTCAAGAATGGAAAATGCAGAATCTTTACAAGCTCCGGAACTGAAATTGCATCCGGTACTCAAACAAAAGGTAATATCTTTCATCTGGTTGGTTCAAATAAAAGTTGTCTATTTGTTCAAGTTGATCAGAGTTGGTTATGGCATAGAAGAATGTGTCATGTAAATTTTGATAACATCATCAGGATAAGCAATATTCAGGCTGTAAGAGATCTTCCAAAATTGGTGAAACCTACAAATAGTTTGTGCAAAGAATGTCAGCTAGGTAAACAGAGCAGAGTCTCTTTCAAGAGCAAAGATCAGTCCTCTACCGGATTGTTGGAATTAGTACATACCGATCTCTGTGGTCCGACAAGAATCAAGAGTCTGCAAGGTGATAGATATTTCATGTTGCTAATTGATGACCATTCCCGGATGATGTGGGTTACCTTCCTAAAAGAGAAATCAGAAGCCCTTGAGAAGTTCAAAACAAAGCTATGGTAGAGAATCAAACCGGATTAAAATTGAAGTGCCTAAGGTCTGATAGAGGTGGCGAATTTACATCTGGTGAGTTCATTGACTTTTGTGAGAAATAGGGTATAAGGAGACAGTTGTCTGCTCCTAGGACTCCACAGTAGAATGAAGTAGTTGAGAGAAAGAACCGGACCATCCAGGAAGCTGCCAGGACAATGATGTTGGAAGCAAATGTTCCTTAGATGTTTTGGAAAGAAGCTATCAGCACTGTAGTCTACACTCTCAATCGAGTTCAAATCAGAAACAATACCGGTAAGACCCCCTATGAACTTTGGTTTGGCATCACTCCTACTGTGAGATATTTTAGAGTATTTGGCAGCAAGTGTTATATTAAAAGAGATGAAGATCTAGGAAAGTTTGATGCTAGAAGTGATGAAGGAATTTTCTTGGGTTACTCCACTCAAAGCAAAGCATACCGGTGTTACAATAAGAGACTGAGGAAGATGATAGAAAGTACTAATGTAAAAGTTGATGAAGGAATTGAGAAGCCCTCAAGGTTCTATGAATGTGATGAAGATGATCAGAATGATCCTCTGGTGCAAGGAGCTCCTTCCTCCTCTGAAATTCAGATCCAGACTGATCTGGTAAATCAGGAAGAAGAAGTTTGTTTGAATGAGCCTGATCAAGAATTAGTAGTGCAAGAAACTCCCAAAGTTCCAAGGTATGTAACTCTAAATCACTCTGAAGATCAGATGATAGGTGACAAAAGTAAAGGGGTACAAACAAGAAGAAGAATTGCTCAAGATTCAAATGAATACTGTCTGATTTCAAAGATTGAACCTAAGACAGTAAATGAAGCTTGCAATGATGAAAACTGGACCAAAGCAATGGAGGAAGAATTGATGCAAATTGAGAAAAATCATACTTGGGATCTTGTTCCCAGACCTAGAGATAGGAATGTGATTGGAACTAAATGGGTCTTCCGAAACAAACTAAATGAAGCTGGTGAAGTAATCAGAAAAAAGCTAGATTGGTCTGCAAAGGCTACTCTCAAATAGAAGGAATTGATTTTGAAGAGACCTTTGCTCCTGTGGCAAGAATTGAAGCAGTTAGATTATTTCTTGCATTTGCTGCCTTCAAAGACTTCAAGGTATATCAGATGGATGTCAAGTCCGCCTTCCTAAATGGTGATCTGGAAGAAGAAGTTTACATTGAACAACCAGATGGATTTCAATTGTCTGATAATGATGATATGGTCTGCAAGTTGAAGAAAGCATTGTATGGATTGAAGCAAGCCCCAAGAGCATGGTATGAAAGGTTGGATAAGCATCTTGTGCAGATTGGATTCAACAAAGGTACTGCTGACAGTAACTTATATTTCAAAATTGATCATGAAAACATTTTGATTGTTGAAGTGTTTGTGGATGATATCATTTTTGGAGGAAGAGATAGTATGTGCAAAACTTTTGCAAATTAGATGAAAAGTGAGTTTGAAATGTCTATGCTTGGTGAAATGAATTTCTTCTTGGGTCTACAAATTACTCAAACAAAGAAAGGGATCTTCATTTCTCAGACCAAATATGTGAAAGAATTGTTGAGGAAATTTGGTATGGAAGATTCAAAGCCAATGAACACTCCTATGGCAACCGGATGTAAGTTGAGCAAAGATGATGACTCTCCAAAGGTAGATCAGACAAAGTATAGATCAATGATTGGTGGATTGTTGTATCTCACTCAGACTAGACTAGATATAATGCAGGCTGTTGGTCTTGTGGCAAGATTACAGGCTGATCCTAGAGAATCTCATGTTATGGCAATCAAAAGAATTTTTAGGTACTTGAAAGGAACAGTTGAGTATGGTCTATGGTACCCTAGAGATCCAGATTTCTCTCTTCATACTTACACAGATGCAGATTGGGCAGGAGATGTGGATAACCGGAAGAGCACCAGTGGAGGAGCATTCTTTTTGGGGAAGAGATTGGTTTCTTGGCTAAGCAAGAAACAAGATGCAATATCTCTGTCTACAACTGAAGCAGAATACATTGCAGCAGTAGGTAGTTGCACTCAAATCTTATGGATGAAGCAGATGCTAAGAGAAATTAAAATTGAATATGAGGAGCCTATCACAATTTTCTGTGATAATTCAAGTACAATTGATATTTCTAAGAATCTGGTATTGCATTCTAAGACTAAGCACATATCTATCAAGTTTCACTTTTTGAGAGAACAAGTGAACAAGGAAGAAGTTAGATTGGAGTATGTACCCTCCAGGGATCAGATTGCAGATATATTTACTAAACCTCTTCCCAAGGACTCTTTTAAGTTTCTCAGGGAAAAGTTAGGTGTCATGGCCCCTCCGGTGATGCATTAAGATGCATTGATGTGCATTAGTCCGGTGGATATCACAGTCATATCTTGTGATCTGAATTGATGATGGGGAGCTGCTACTAAGGGGGAGCAGCTGGTATGATTCTGATGTATTAGAATTGCAAGTATGAGCCCTTTGCCATTGATGTCAAAGGGGGAGAGAAGACGTGAAAAACAAGTAGCTGATGATCAAAGGGGGAGCAGTAAAGGAGGAGAAGACATGTTGCTGATAGGGGGAGCTGTGACAGAAAGGAGAAGTTCTTGTCTTGATGGTTTTTCACATCATATGTTGCCATCAATGACAAAGGGGGAGATTGTTGCAAGTATGAGGTGAACCAGTGTTGTCACTAATGTCAACATACTCATATTGCATTAATGAGAAGGATTGGATGAGCTGTGTGCTGAGGATATTGAGAGAATAAGTCTCAATCAGGAACAGTGAAGAACAGTGATGAGAAGAAGGCAAATGTATTGTATAGGTTGAGAACCAGAGGATGTGGATTAAAGGGTTTATAGATATGAGTCTTGAGATGCTTTAGCTAAGATTTCAGAGGTCCGCATGAAGATCTAAAGAAGTTGTGGCTGTCTGTGTGGAACTGGTTCCGGCAAGTGTTCAGAGGTGACAGAGGATCACAGAAAGGTCCGGTGAGGTCTGGAATTGTATTATCCTAATCTGCGGATTGGAAGGAGTGTTTGGGATGTCCTTGTGATGTGTCATCTTGAGTTGTGTATGATTTTGAGGTCTGGAAGTACCTTTTGCATTGTGACAGTGGCGACAGACTATGTTCTTGAAGTACCAGATGATGAAGAGAAGAATTCTGGTAAGCTGATGAAGTGCGGATGTTTTTGATGATTCAGTGAAGGTTATGATGATCATTGGATCATATCTAGTTCGTGTTGGCAGTCTGCATTGAAGTTAGAGTTGGATTTGATGTTATGGCTACCAGTTGTTGATGTTCTTCCTGTAACAGGCCGACCGGATGTTCTACACGCCTTGCGAATGTTATTGTGATGTTTGCCGACTTAGATGATTGTTCCTAAGTCGATGTCTTGTATAAATAAGTGTTTGAGAATTCATTTTGATGTGTGGATTGTGTGGATGAGTGTGGCATAGCGAAGAGAAGTGCAAAAGGCAGAGCAAGGGTTTTGGGCTTAAATGGAACTGATCCAGACATGGTAGAGATGTCATTCTCCAGTTCAAGATTGTGATTCTTATCACTTTGTAGACAGTGTGTCTCCTTGTAGGCAGTGTGCCTCTTTGTGAGCAGTGTGCTCAGGCAGTGAGCCCTAATTGGCATGTGCCATTCATTTTTCTTATTCTTCTAATAGAGAATAATCCTTGGGTTAATCACCCCGTGGTTTTTCCCTTAACCAGGTTTTCCACGTCAAAATATTGGTGTTCAATGTGTTGATGTTTATCTGCTCTTGTGTTTATGCATTTTACTTTCATGGATGGTTAATTGATATGCTATTAACTAACTAAGAAGAATCAAGTGTTTGAAGCAAAGCAAGTTTTCATACAACTGATTCACCCCCCCTATCAGTTGTATGCCCTAGATCCAACAAGTTCCCACTATCATTCCTACCATAAACAGTGGCAATGCGTATAACCTACCCATAGCCTAGGCATATCTCTTTTCTGTCCTCCCTGCGTTGAATGGTACCACTGAGGATGCAAACATAACCTCTATGTATCTTACTCCTCACTGGTGATCATACACTACTCTCCCCATGAATGGGGATACGCAGTATCCTCCACACATCTTCCAATGTGACGGTGATCTCTCCTGTAGGTAATAGGAAGGCGCACCACTCACTCTACCACCTCTCCATGAGGGTTGTCATCATCGCCTGATGTACATGTATCTCAAGCATCTTTGCTATCCATCACAAACTCACCATGCATAGAAAGAGTCTATATGTCCCATCCAATTGATCCCAGAGCACGCAAGTAGGCGGTCGATGCTCCCTAGACTACATAATGTCCTCATCATCCAATAATAATCAAAATTCATCTCATTAACACTTTTTTCCTCTATCAATCTAGTTGGGCACTAATCCCAACTTCCTAAGTGCTACACCATGTATAGGTGCTACTTCCTCTCCTCTATGCACTGAAAGGCACACTGGTGCTAATCCCTGGGGCCTTGATGCTAATCAACACATAGGCACTATTCCCATCCCCCTTGGCATTAATTGATGTGTAGGTGCTATTCCCAACCCTCTCCATGCTACAAGGTGAGTAGGTGCTAAAACCTCACATCTCAATGCTAATCACCTTCTCTCCCACCTGCCTCTTCAGTGCTAATCCACCCTCCTCGACGCTAATGACCAAAGTAAGTGTCGATCCTAGACTAGGTGCTAAAATTGACGCTAAACCCTACTATTTTGGTGCTAATTGCCCCCTCCCCTTTTCTACCCCTTTGGTGCTAAACCATTTTCTTCGGTGCTAATTGCCTTCAACGGGCGCTAATCATCGAAGTAAGTGCTAAACCCTACCACCTAAGCACTAATCATGATGCTTAAGTGTTGCACTACCCCTTTAGCACCTAAGCCCACCCCATTTCGCCCCCACATTTATTACATATAACCTGCCCTTTCCTAGAATCACAAAGCACAAGTCGATGAATCACCGGCTCGCCAACCGCCGCAAGCTACAAGTACTCACGCACGTGCTCCCCTTGATGATCCTCACGTGGAATTCATGTCATCTCATACAAATCAACTTTTTCTCCTCTAATCAAAATTCTCCACGTGGGTATAAATAAATGAGGGGTATGGGCCCCCCAAACCCTATTTATAGCCCTGTTATCCCTAATCTTTCTTCCATAACCTAATTTCCTCCTTGTCCTCATTTTTCCTCCTCCACCTCCATTTATACTCATTTCTTCTCCCGACCTTATCATCCTGTCATCCCTCCTCCCTCTTTCGAGATATCAATGAAAAAAAATATTTTTTCTGTCAATCTCTAGAGGGGGCATCACCTCACTGCATTTTCCTTTCACATCAGTGACTGGGGCAAATTCAAAATCCAAATTTTCTTTGATACACTACCAACACCTCATAGTTATGATGCCACATCAAAGAGGGGCAAAATGTAGACACCTAAAAATGGTCACGACCACCTTCTATCATCATCTGCACAATAAATCAATCCAAATCCAATAAGTTCCACTATTCTACCCAACACACATGTTAATTAAATAATTCATGGTTATTTAATTAATATTTTCTCATCTCTTCCTATCACAAAAAATCACTTTCTCCTACTATAGTCTAAAAATCAAATATCCATTTAAAATACTATAGTTCACATTCATCTCCAAAAAATTAAATAAATGTATCTATTTATTTAATTACCTAATTTGTCCATTTTTTATTACTTTTGTAATCAATCATTAATTCCTCCTAAGTGTGTGCATATGGGTTAATTAACCTAAACCTAGATTACCCCTTTCCCCCATGCTTCTAGATGGAAACTTGGACCATCTCATGTACATGCATGTACATGACAATTGGTGCCTTGGAAGTATGGGCAAATCTTCCTTTTGTCATACTTGTCCTTATTTCCACTATTCCCCCAATTTTAAATGACATGTGGCACTATTGCATGGAATTTAAAATTACACTTGTCCTCTCTTACCAATTTTAAAATTCTCACAAAATCCAAACCATGGGGTGTTGTCACAATAGTGTGTCCCACTTATGGGACATCTTGATTTTTGTCTGAAAACACATATTTTTTAGAAAAATTAATGATTTAAGCCTTGAGGGTTTTAATTGAAATGGGTTATATAAAACCCCCTTAGATCAAATCCCCTTTGAAAGAACCCCCTAGTCTTAAATCAAACCCTTGATGGAGTCTCCTCCGCACCTATCAAAATGCTGACAAAAAACAAATTTTGCTTCACCTTTTGGGAGATCAAATGAAGTCATTTATAGATTCTATTTTGTAAATATGTAGCCCTTAGTATAAGATTTCCCAAAAGTATGATTTTGAATATGTTTCATTTGATTTTATATTTATTTTTTATTTTCTAGTGAACGTAGGTTTTTCACTGAACATAAAGGTCTCTATTCCACACACGTGGAAAAATAAAAAATAGAGAAAAAAATTCCAAAAAATACCTTTGCACTATTCCCCCAATTTTAAATTACATGTGGCACTATTGCATGGAATTTGAAATTACACTTGTCCTCTCTTCCTAATTTTAAAATCCTCACAAAATCCAAACCATGCATTTTCATTAATGAGGCCTTACACGTCATACACCTATCCAATTGTAGCCATTCATCCATTCAACCATTTAGTCTCATACCTTGATCTATCCTTGAATCTTGGAGCATCTCCCTCATGCAATCCATTCATGCCATTTGTCCAATTCTCCTTGCTTGAGGATCGTCAAACAATGTGAGCCCTTGATCTTTAAAATTGATCCTAGCCCTCCATCCTCACATCTAAAAATCTATAAATTAAGCCCTTCCTCTCCATTTACAACAAGCAATTTGAATGTAATGAAATTATGCTCATTGAGCACTTAACATTAGCAATTCACATATAGTTTAGCATATCATAGGGCAAATCAAGAGTATTGCATAGTAATAGGGTGCAATTTAGTTAGTTTATGCATCACTCTTTAGCTTAGTCTTGATGTGACTTAGATTGATTAATTAGGGTGAATTAGGCTTGTCTAGCCATTCCTTTTTGGTTCATTTCTTTAGTGTTCACACCAACTAATACAAAATAATATATAATATTGCATAATTTCCTTGATACAAACTATACAATGAAGAGGAAGACACAAACACTTGTGGGCCTTATAGTTCCACCTACTATTTCATGCAATTTTACACATGTAGAAAATTATCCTTAAGGATGATAAGAAATCCCATGGGAAAGGGAGTTTTCAACTGCTTGGACCTTGGAAGAACCTATAAAATAAGTAGCCAAAGAAGGTGGGGGCTAACCATACACAACCTAATACAAAGTCATCTTGGACAAACTATGATAAGTGGTATTGTACCACCATTCATGTAGCAAAAACCACCTGAACACTGTGATTATTTATCTAACACAAAAAATTGCAGGTAAGTTTCTAAACACTTATGTATAAAATTAGTTTGGCCATCAATCTAAGGATGATAGGTAGAACCCATGTCCAAATGGGTTCCTATAACTTAAATAATTCCTATTATAAGTTGCTTCCAAAAGCAAGATAATGATCATTGACAATGGAATGGGGCATTCCATGAAGCTTGAAGGCTATGTTCAACAAGAGTTGTGTTATGGCCACATCTATGTAAGAGTGAGGTAAGGGACAAAAATGAGCATATCTAGTCAGATGTTCAACAATGACCAAAATGACATGTTTTCCACCTAACTTGGGAAGATAAATCATGAAATCCATATAAATATCTACCCAATACATTTCTAGAATAGGAAGGGGTTGTAAAGATCTTGGAAGTTTGACTATCTCCCCTTTATTGTGTTGGATATCACACTTACCCACAAAGGTTTTCACATTTTTCTTAAGTCCATCCTAAAATAAATCCCTCGTGACACACTCACATGCCTTCAAAAAATGTGAGCGACCTACAATGAGGGAGAAGTGAAGTTCTTTGAATGAGGCTTGAGGTGAGAGTTGGGGCATAAGTAAATGTAGTCAAGATATATTAGTATTTGTCCTTACCATTAAAACCCTAGTACTAATCAAGTATCTTGTTCTAAATGATGTATAATTATCCCAAATTTTGGAATCAACTACCCATTCTTAACTATCCTCTTCCATCCAAGTGGGTATTAGCATAGAGAGAAAACAATGAACCTTCCTCTTAATATTTATGTAAGAGTACATTTTCCATAACATTTTCTTTTCCTTTCTTATAAATGATCTCATAATCATAGTCAAGCATTTTAGATACCCATTTTTGTTGTATAGGAGAGGACACCCTTTTCTGCAAAAAATATTTCAAAGTATGATTATTAGTTTTTACCTAGAATTTATGGCCAAAGAGATAAGGAAATCATTTCTAAATAACATAGAGGATATCATAAACTCTTTTTTATAGGAAGATCTAGCAAGATTTCACCTTGTCAAATACTTGTTGGTAAGGGAAAGTGGTTGATCCTCTTGCATTAAAAAACACCCATACTTATTTGAAGGCATCACATTCTATACAAAGGGTTTATTAATATTAGGCATGGCCAAAACTGGTGCGGAACACATGGTAGCTTTCTGTGAAAGGAAGGCCATATTAGCTTTTGGAGTACAAACAAAGGAATTCTTTTTGACTAGTGTTGTCAAGGGCCTTGCAATTTTTCCATATTTGTGGACAAATTTGTTTTAGGACCTAGTCAAGCCTAAGAAACCTCTTAGATATTTGATGGACTCGGGTTTAGACCATTCCTATATTGTCACAATTTTTTGGATTGACCTGCACTCTGTATTATGAAACAATGTGTCCTAGATACACTACCTATTGTATGACAATGGCACATTTAGATTTCTTGATGAAAATGGAATGATCCTTTAAAATATTGAGAGCTATTTCCAGATACTTTAGATGTTTAGCTCAACTACGACTATAAATTTGAATGTCATCAAAGAAGACCAAGATGAATTTATAAAGTCAATCTTGGAACACCTTATTCGTCAAGCTCTAAAAGGTAGAAGGAGAATTAGTTAAGAAAAAAGGCATCGCCAAGAATTCATAGTGACCTTCATAAGCCTAGAAGGAAATTTTGGGAATATTCTCCTCCTTAACACAAATTTGGTGATAGCCTATGTGAATATCCAATTTTGTAAAAAAAATGGCCCCATAAAGTTCATCCAACAAATCATCAATGATGGAAGACGGAACTTATCCTTGATGGTCAATTTATTGAGTTCCCATAAATTGAGGCAAATTTACCATCCTTTCTTGGGAGCTATCACCAAAGGGGATGAATAAGGACTAGTATTGGGTTGGATAACACATGCCTCCTATAGCTCTTTAATCATATTCTTAATCTCATTATTTTGTTCAAAAGGATATCTATAGGGCCTAATATTTTGTGGTTGGCTACAAGGAGAGGAGAATGACACGGTCCTAGGGTCATAAGGGAGGCAACACTTTGGGGTCCTCAAACACATGTTGATACTTATCCAATAACCCTTGCATATTAGATGGAGGGGATGTATGCAAAGGAGATTGAACTTCAATAGACTTAAATTATGTAATAGTCCCAAAATGCCCCTTCTGTAATAGCTTCTCCATGTGATGAGAATTGACCATTTTAACATTGTCAACCTCCAAACCTTGTAAGGCATTTACCTTATCTTCTTGACTAAATTTTATCCATAGTGGAGAGTAGTCACAAGTGAGTGGCCCTAATGTTTTCAACCATCATACTCCCAACATGACATCATCACCTCCTAGGAAAGAGCATACATATCAATGGTTAGTTTATATATTCTCCCATATTGAGTTTTACATTATAGCACTTGCCACCACATGGTATTCCCATTGGCCACTATAATTTGGAAATTATTGTTTGAATGGACATAACAATGGACTTGGTCAACAAGTTTCTTTCTAATGAAGTTATGAGTGCTACCACCATCAATCAAGACCACCACCCTTTGCCATTTGATGTAGTTAATGACTTTAAAGGCTTGGGAGGAAGAGAATCCAACGAGAGCATGAATAGAAATGTGAGTGTCCTCAGTGGGCTCACTTTCTGGTAAAGCAACTTCTTCTTCCTCTTCTAAAGATTTCCTAGTGTGACTAGAAACACCTATAGAATCAATGAGATATGATCGTTGTTCCCTACATTTGTGACCTCTTTCCCACTTTTGATCACTATTGAAATATATCCCCTTGGCCTTTTTCTCAAACAATTCTTCTCTAAATAACCTATGAATGGTGGTGGGTTTATTTCCTCTTTTTGTCGTATCCTTTTTTTCTTGAAGGACTGAGGAGATGATCCTAATGCTCTTTTTTGTGCTACAAATTTATCCTTAACTAAGAAAGCTAAACTAAGACCATCTCAAAATGTTACCAACTTAAACATTTGGACTTCATCTTGGATATCTTCTTTGAGACCACTAATAAAAACAACTTCTCAAAAAAATTTCATCAAGGCCATGTGTTTTATTAGCTAGTTTCTCAAACTTAGTTTGATATTCTTGAACTGAATGTGTTTGGCACAATTTAGTGGGGGCTCTTGTAAAGTCATCATATCCACTTAGACTAAAGTAGTTGAGGATGTGTAAAACTATGCCCATGTGAGAAACCATTGATATTATTCCAACCATTGAATGACTTCATTCTTTAGGTGGACCAAAGCTATAGAGAGCTTTTGACCCATTGGAATTTGATGGATTGTAAAACACTACTCTACTCTATATAACTAGCTAGTAGGATCCTTACTAGTAAATCTTAGAAAGTCTAGTTTAGGCACTCCTTGGCCCCAACCTAGATTCTAGGAATTAGAAAAGTCCTCAATGTTAGAATGTTGACCCATATCTAGATGTGAAATGTTGAGCTTGTTGGAGATGGTTGTCAACATGCAAGTAAGGAATCCTATGTTGCAAGTATGTGCCTAACCGGTCTTGTCATTGATGTCAACATATCTGTGTTGTCATTGGTGTCAATTGTGCTCTTACCTTGTTGATTTCTTGTATGGAGTGAGATGCTTTGTATTTACTTATGTAAGTGATCCTAATTTTGAGGGTATTGAGAAAATTAGCCCCTCCGGTGGTAGCAGTGTGTTGCAATGAAAACAATGCATTGTACTTAGAAGAATAGTCTAGAAGTTAGCTCCACATTTCTTGTAGAATGAATATCTTTGCCTGCAGATTGGAAGTTGTTTAGAAGTCTGTCTAAGGATGTTATATTCCAAGATTGAGCCTCCGGCATGAAGATTTGAGTAAGTTGTGTTCACCAGTGTGAAAACTACTTTTCCTATATGTTTGGTGATGATAGGGAGAGAGTGTTATGCTCCGCATTCCTAAGCATTGAAGTATTTTGGTTTGCGATTCTAGAATCAAGTTTGTAATGATATTAAGCACCTTCAACTACAATGGTTTGTGATTTGGCGGTCCGCAAGCTATCCTTTCCTTATGACAGTGGCTAATAGTGTTGTTCTTGTGCTCTGGTTTGAAGAGTCTTCTTGACATAGTGGTTAGAGATTGTGCGGTTGTTCCTGGTGATTATAATGTGCTTGTGGATGTCTCCTGATTGTGTTCCTACCTTTGGATTGGTCTGCAAAGAGAAAATTAGATTGTGAATGAAGAATGTTCTTAGCAGACCTAGTGCTCTCATCAGTCTTGGCCAACTTGGTTAATTTCACTATTTTCAAAAATGCATCGAAGATTGTAGAAGTGTGTTGTGGCATGGAGGATTGTGATTGAGTCCCAGCTAAGGCATGGCGTGATCCGCATACATCTTTACATCTTTTCCTTAGCTAAATTTATATTAGGTCTAGACCTATTTTATGTATGATTGTAATGTCGACCTTGGAGATTAATCCAATGGTTGATGAATGTAATGCCGACCTTGATGTACATTCCAAGGTTGATGAATTATATAAAAACTTGTAATGTAGTTGTGAAAAGGGCTGTGTGGGATGCGAATATGAAGAGATAAGTGCGAAGGTGTGAAAGAGCAGAGTAGAGAAGTTATATTGTGTTTCAATGGAACTGAACCTTGGCATGGAGTAGATGTTATCTAATCAGTTCACCACTTTAGTAGTGAGCCATTCTTTGCAGTGAGCAATTTGGGCAGTGAGTCTTGTAGGCAGTGAGCCTCTGATTTACGGTATTGTTATAACTCATATATTTCTGTGGGCTAACACCCACCGTGGTTTTTCCCTTTTAGGGTTTTCCACATAAAAATTCGGTGTCTACTATGTTGGATGTGTGATTGTAATTAAGTTTATGTTTTCATGCTTTCATGGTTAAATTTGATTATGAATAATTAAGTTGTTGATGCTTTAATATTCATATGAAGCTAAGTTTTTGTGACAACTGATTCACCCCCCCTCTCAGTTGTCCAGTGTATTTCAACATCCTAACCAATTGTCCATATGACTGAGCATGTCTAGCTTGGTCATACATGTCTCCATATCAGATTGCAATCAAAGGACTCCATTAGATACTGATTCCAAAGAAATCTCTAGTTGATCCTGGGATTTGTGACCCTTGACCATAGTGAACACCCTTGGTAGTGGAAGTGTTACCAAAATTATATGGAAAAATGATCAATGCAAAAAGTGTTTCTAGATTTATATGTCAAAATATCTTGATGATATGAAAAATTGCTTGGACCAACTAGAAAGCATTTCTAGAATTATATGTCAAAATGTGTGAGGCCTAGATAGTACTGCACTTGAAACCATGATATGATACTATTTATAATTGTCTATTTTGATGTGTGTGATTGAACATAGTTGATACTATTGTTTTTGGATTATGAATCTATGTGTTTTGATATGTATTTTTTCTATATATACTTATGTGCATTTAGACATCGTTGTGGATTACAAATGATATTATATGCTTTAATTTAATAAAATGTTTTGATTATGAAGTATTAATAATTATGTATTTAATTTTCGTAAGATGACTATTTTAGATTAATTGTGAAATTTAATAATTAATTGATGTTGGATATTTTAAATATTTTAGTATTTAATTATTCATTGCTTCGGCTATATTTTCCATGATGTACTGATGTTCGAATTAAGTTTTGTAGGAGGGTAGTCTGGATCCCTTTAGTTTTGAGACATTTTCAAATGCCCAATTTAAATTAAGTTTTCTAGATTTTGTTGCATAAAACTCAGTGGTGGTCTATCAGGGATGTTTGGGTTTATTTTCTTGGTTCTTTTATTTTAATTATTTGTTTGTTTATATTTTAATGAGTGGGGAAATATAATTTATTGGTTAATTTTAATGTTATCTCATTTTATTAAAATTTGTTATTTAAAAATTATAATATTCTATTTACCTTTTGGGATTTCTATTTGAAAATTGAAGGGGTTTTATATTATCTTAATGGTTGCTATTAATTTTAATTTTCATTTGTTTGAGAATGGATTTTTTAAAAGGTTGAATTATGTTGTATTATTATTATTGGTCTTTTGAATTTTCACTTGGGGGAAGTTAAAGATTGAGGTGCAATCTATTTTATGGAGGAATTTTTATTCAATTCCTCTCTTGTTGTGTGTGTGTGCGTGTTGGAGCTTGGTTTACTTCTCCTCTTTGTCTAAATCTTTGTGTTGAAAGAATATTGGAGTGTGGAATTAGCTGGAAAGAAATGGCAATGGAAGAAAGAATGGATTATGGCTGGAAATTTTCTAGTTTCTAAAAGTATTTGCTGGATTAAAACCCCAATTTCTTGGGCTGATCCTAACTTGGACAGCTAAGGTAGGATTTGTAATTTCTTTAAATTTCTTGTTTATTTTATGTGAATGATAGTTATGGCTCTAATTCTGGTTTATTTGAAACAATGGAGTTTGTGTGAAATTTTATGTTGAATGTATCTTTGTTGCAATGTTGGCATGCATGTGTGTTTTGGGTGTGTAAAGGGAGTAGCCCTCCAAATATGATGAGAGCCTCCCTCGTTTGGGGTTAAGGAAGGCGTGGAGCCTCTCTTGGGGAAATTGTGACTATTGTGTAATATGGAGGATGTGGGGATTTTGTGCTTGAAGGGTTGTAAAATAGAGGTGATGTGTTGTTATGGTTGTTGTGCTGAGGGTTATAAAATGGAGGTATTGTGTTGTTATGGATGTTGTGCTGAAGGGTTGTAAAATGGAGATATTGTGTTGTTATGGATGTTGTGCTAAAGGGTTGTAAAATGGAGGTGTTGTGTTATTATGGTTGTGTGGTGATGGGGAGTTGTGCTAAAGGGATTGTGTTGGTGTGTAGTTTTGAAGGGTTGAGAATATTTATGTTGTGAAGATGTTATTATCAAAGAAAAGAAATTGTATTGATTTATCCCTAAGAGGGAAGAGAATCCCCCTTCTCCCACTTTGCAAGAATCTGTAATTAGTTTCTTTGTGTGTGAGTCAGCCTACGTGATTTTATGTTTTGTTTTTCCTTTGATTCACTCGGGCATTTGGAATTTGTCTCCTGCTTAGGGGTGGACTTGGTTTGCAAGTCCTATGGCTGGGAGGAGAGCAGGACTGGGCTGCTTAGTTTTGTGTGTGCATGTTTACAACTAGTTTTATTGGATGAGCAAAAAAAATCTCTGCGCGAAAGTTAATCATTATGTGGGAAAAGAAAATTATTAGATTCAATTGTATTGATTTTGCAATTGTTGTTGTATTAGATAAATTAAATGGAGGGTTTCTCTTATTAAGGATTATGGTTTATTATTGTTTAGAAAAACTCTGTGTAATCATTTAGTTAAAATTCTCTATCATGGCCCCTATAGACAACAAATTATTTTATTGGTTTTGGCATACAAAAAAATTTGATAACTATCGTATAAAATTTCATCATATATTTTCTGTTAAAATATCTGTATGATAGACACTTTTGTATTCTAAAAAAGGTTGATTTTTGTTTCAGTAGAATTAACTAGTATAATGTATTTGGGAGAATGATTGAAAGTTTCAACTTCATATATTTTGATTTTGGAAATTTGAATAAACTGTGTTATTTGCCTTTTCTTTGGCGTGAACAACTTTTTCATGATTGACATTCTATTCAAAACCCTTCTGGGTTTTATTCCTCTAATGTTTACCTTTCTAAAAAAATTAAAGTTTTAAATTTTGTTTAGAAATGAGGAAGATATGTCTATTTTAAAAATTGCTGATTAGTTTTATTTTACTTAGAAAACTGTTTTAATTGTCTACTTTAAGGTGTGAACAATTTTTTCATGTGTAAAAATCTCTTTAATCCCCTTCTGGGTTTTATTCCCTTATGTTTCATCTTTCCACATCATTTTGAATTTTGAAGTTTTGTTTATAAATGAGAAAGATATGATTTTTTTAATACTGTTGTTTTGTTATGGGTTTAAATACTTGAAATTTAATCGTTGTATATTCTTTTCATTATCTTCATAGTTATCAATGTATATATATTATATGATACATACATATATGTATATATAACATTGCATATGAAATTAAGATCTATGTATATCATTATTCTAGATATACTGTTATTCTGGTAGCACTCTATTTATGAGATTCAGTTTTGTAATAGATATATATGAATATCATTATCTTTCTCATTGTAATTTTTAGAGTAAAGAAAGAAGTTTTTGATAAAGTACGCGGCAAAAAAGGGTGCCGATCCCATAAGAGTATATGTGTTCATATATAAATGATAAGAAATTCCATTAGTGATGATCATTGAAGTTAAGTTATGAATTCTTATCCTTGTTTATGTCGTAAGTGGATGAGTTAAATCTAACTTAGAATAAAAGGATGATATTTTCTTTATTTATTTATTTATAGTGTTATTTAATTAATTTGTTTAATCAATTCAATTCATGTACAATACTTATAGTAGATTCATTAAACTAATTAGTAAGACCTTTTCTTATGTAGTTATAATCAAGCAGTATTCTCCTGTTAACAACTTGACATTAGTAGGAGACTTGTGTACCTTAGGTAAACTAACTCAATTGTTTTAAATTAGTATTTAGAAAAAATGAAAATTTTCCCATTTTTTGTGTTCATGTTCAAACTTTTAGTGTTAGATAAGGGTGGGCATGACAAAATGATTAGTTCGAAGAGAGTATTGCGATGAGATAATTGCTTGGATGGGTGAAAATTGACCCAAAATTTATTTTCTAGGTTTTTTTGAATTTTAATACACTGTGGGAAAGATTTGTAGTCAAATTATCCCTAGATAAAGATAAATTGGCTTTGTAACTTGAAAATCTATGAACTATATAGAAACCAAACTTGTTGCTAGAACTCACTTACAAGAATGTAATCTAGAGATTAGCTTTCATTTTCTAAACAATTTGGCATGTTGTCCACTGGTGTAATATCATTAAACTGCTTAGATGTTAGGCATTATACTCAATTATCTTAGATTTTGACTACTAATGTCTAGATCTGATTGCACAATGTAGGGTATAAGAGCGAAGGATCCTATAGGGTGTGTTTGGTCTGTGAACTAAAAAATATACTAATCTTGTCCATAAATAATGTCAACATAATATTATAGAGCACCAACTATGGGGGATATGGTGCAGGAGCACCTACCTGACAGCTGGCCTCCATGAGGCAGTTAGTTTGTTTTGAGTCTTGTTAATGTTTCCAAGAAGGTCTGATAAGACCAATGCATGTAATAAGGTCATGCTGACCATGCTTTGCTATTTTCAGATAGTTTGTTAAGACAGCTGTTATGCTGTAGGTCCGGTTGGATCTCCCAGCCGCCAGGAGAGATTTCCCAGCCGCTTGGAGTCGAGTGGTAGTACTCGCCAGAGATCCTATTTATGCATGAGGATCAGTTGGTTTTAGATCATCGAGTTAGGTTGCACAGAGTGAGACAGAGAGAGAGAGACTGATCATTGTATTGCATCTTTTGAAATCAAATAAGAGATCCTGTTGTGTTCATTTTCTATTTGATCTCCAATGTGTAATCGAGTTGCTATTTTGGTGGTTTCATGGATTCGCTGATCCATTCCACCGGTTGATCCGTCGAATCGGTGGAATGGCTATGTACAGTAGGGTAGAGTTTAGTCTGCATTTCGTGTTTGTTTGCATGCAGGTGTGCAGGATCGTCGTCGAGAGGTGTTGAGGACCCTAGCATGGGTATGTGCTAGGTCATGCTGGTAGTTAGAGTTTGGAAGATCACCCTGAAAGTGGATCGGGTCATCCCAGGAGGTTCGGCGGATCGAAATTCGCTAAGGTTGGAAGTTCGTCAAAACGGCATCATCAGGATATTTCTACGTATATCCTGCAGGTACTTCGGGCGTCATCCGAGTAAGTGGAGATGAGCATGATGCAGTTGGTTGCATAAAGTGAAAGTGCATTGGGGTGATCATCATCAGGTGTTGCCGAGGAGGAGCGTATCGGCATAAGGTAGAAGATCGGGTTGATAAAACCATCGCGGGCTGATAATGTTAAGTTTGGCCAACAGCAGGATATTGAAGGAACTGCATGTGACGTCATCGTCATCAGGATATTCGTCATCAGGATATCGGGCAGCAGGATATTGAAGGAGTTGCATGTGACGTCATCGTCATCAGGATATTGGGGTGACGTAAGCATCGGAGGAAAGGTGCGTGAGTTGAGTATCATCATCAGGATATATGGGAGGAACCGGATGTTCTATATCCTGCTGATGAACATGATGTTGAACATCATGATGATGCAGATAGAGGTTGGCGGTAAGGTGAACAGTGAACGTCAGGAGGATGTCCGCGCTTGCCGAATATGATGATGCTGCCGATAGTCGGATATGATGATGCTGCTGGCAGGTGAAGAGTCGAAGATTTGTCTGCAGGAGGATATCGGTCGGCAGAGTAAATATGATGATGCTGACAGTGTAAAGGAAAATATGATGATGATGATGAAGGGTTGCGGACATCCATGCTGTATGTCAAGGTTTTAGTGTGGATGCCTCTGCATCATAGTGGTATCAGAGCTCAGAAAAAGGTCTAGTCTGTTGTGTGTTGATTCTGTCACCGAAAGGACAGAGGTAGAGGAGTGAGAGGTTGACAAAATGCCTCCGAAAGGTAGTGGTACTACAAGGGAATTGCAGGAGATGAAGGAAAAACATGCCAGAGAGATGAGGAAGATGAAGGAGCTTGCTGAAGCACTTCAAGCCAGGCTTGTAGCCCTGGAAAAGAACAAAAAGAGGGAAGTGGAAGACAGTGAGTCTGAAGAAGATGAAGATGCTATTGAAGAGTATGAAGAGGTAGCTGAAGATCTGGATGCTGAAGACCAGAGATTTGCAAAACTGTTAAAGGCAGTGCAGAGTGATAAACCTAAGGTAAAGGTTGATGTTTCCAAGTATAATGGAAGTTTGAATGAAGATGAGTTACTGGATTGGATTGCTGCACTTGATAATCACTTTGAATGTGAAGATGTTGCTGAGGATCAGAAGGTAAAGATTGCAAAGACCAAGTTAGGAGGTCATGCTTTGGTATGGTGGGATTATGTACAATCTGAGAGAAGGAAACAAGGAAAGTCAAAGATCACTTCATGGGATAAGATGGTAGCAAGGATCAAAGGTAAATTCTTGCCTAGGGATTATGAGATTCAGATGTTTAAGAAGCTGCAATTTTTAAGGCAGAAGGAAATGGATGTGAAGGCATATACTGAGGAGTTTTATAAGTTGAGTATGAGATCTGGTCATCATGAGAATGAGGTAGAAAAGGTGGCTAGGTATTTGGCTGGTTTGAGATTGAACATACAGGATGAGTTAGTTTTAGCTAACCCTAAGAGTGTGGAGGATTGTTATCAAATGGCAATCAGGATTGAAGAAAAGGTGAATAGGGGACAAGATAAGTCCATGAGAGGAAGAGGCAACAATATGAGGGGAAGAGGAGCAGCCCCTACAACAAGGCAAACAAATGAGGGTCAAGAAGACACTGGTAAAGGACAAGGACAGTCTGATTTCAGAGGTGGATGGAAAGGTAATAGAGGAAGATTTGGAGGTGGTAGGGGTTCTACTACATTTTCAGGAAAATGTTACACCTGTGGTGAGTTTGGTCATCCATTTTTCAAATGTCCAGAAAGCAAAGGTTCCTCATCCAGAAATGATAGAACAAATGACAAGAGAGTACAACTTGTGCAAGAAGAGAAAGTAGAGCAAAGTGTGCAAAGTTCAAACACTTATCAAGGAGATAGAGTTCCTGACAATTATGCATATCCTGAGGATGGAGAAGCATTGATGCTAAGGAAAATTAGTTTGCAGGCATCAAAGGATATGATGCAAAGAAGAGCTCTTTTCAAGACCACATGCAAGAGCAAAGGTAAGGTATGTAAGGTTGTCATTGATACTGGTTCAACAGACAACATGGTATCTTAGGAAATGGTGGATAAACTGCATTTGGAAAGGATTCCACATCAACACCCTTACAAGGCATCTTGGGTGAGTGATAGTCAATCACTTTTTGTCTATGAACAGGCATATGTGGATTTTCAGATTGGAGCATATCAAGATAGAGTTTTGTGTGACATTTTGCCCATGGAATGTTGTCACCTACTGTTGGGTAGACCATGGCAATTTGATAGAAGGGTACTGTATGATGGGTATGCTAATACCTATAGCATCAAGAAAGATGGGAAAACTATTATGTTGATGCCATTACAGGAAGCAGCTGCAGCACAGGGGGCAGCCAAAATCATTTTAGTGGGAAAGAAGGAATTTGTGCAGATGCCTATAGGAGCAGGCATAAAGGCAGTTGAGGATACTGCAGGGCAAGGAGTTGTTAAGGACAACAGGTTGAAGAAAGTTTTAGTTTTGACTGACAGAGGTCAGCAGCAGGTGCAAAAACAGGTTTGCAAACAGCAACCAGTTGAGAGGGGTGACAAGGATGTTGTCATAATTGGGACTATTGTTTGTCCTATAAAGATTGAAAGACAGACAGAGTTGAACATTGCAGAAGTTCAAGAGGCAGTTCAGACAGAGGTTCTGGTCAGACAACCTGACAAACACAAGGTATGTGTGAGAAAGGCCTACATTGACAGGCATGAGGATTTACTTGCAAGAAAGCAAGTTACAGTTCAGAAGTCTTGGAGCAGCCAAGAGCCAGCAGAGGACAAAGCTGGAACAGGTCAGAACACTGACATGACAAAGTATAAAGGTGGAGGACTTCCACAAACCAAACTCATGGGACATGAGTTCTTTTCTATTGGGGAGTATGGTGCAGGAGCACCTACCTGACAGCTGGCCTCCATGAGGCAGTTAGTTTGTTTTGAGTCTTGTTAATGTTTCCAAGAAGGTCTGATAAGACCAATGCATGTAATAAGGTCATGCTGACCATGCTTTGCTATTTTTAGATAGTTTGTTAAGACAGCTGTTATGCTGTAGGTCCGGTTGGATCTCCCAGCCGCCAGGAGAGATTTCCCAGCCGCTTGGAGTCAAGTGGTAGTACTCGCCAGAGATCCTATTTATGCATGAGGATCGGTTGGTTTTAGATCATCGAGTTAGGTTGCACAGAGTGAGACAGAGAGAGAGAGACTGATCATTGTATTGCATCTTTTGAAATCAAATAAGAGATCCTGTTGTGTTCATTTTCTGTTTGATCTCCATTGTGTAATCGAGTTGCTGTTTTGGTGGTTTCATGGATTCGCTGATCCATTCCACCGGTTGATCCGTCGAATCGGTGGAATGGCTATGTACAGTAGGGTAGAGTTTAGTCTGCATTTCGTGTTTGTTTACATGCAGGTGTGCAGGATCGTCGTCGAGAGGTGTTGAGGACCCTAGCATGGGTATGTGCTAGGTCATGCTGGTAGTTAGAGTTTGGAAGATCACCCTGAAAGTGGATCGGGTCATCCCAGGAGGTTCGGCGGATCGAAATTCGCTAAGGTTGGAAGTTCGTCAAAACGGCATCATCAGGATATTTCTGCGTATATCCTGTAGGTACTTCGGGCGTCATCCGAGTAAGTGGAGATGAGCATGATGCAGTTGGTTGCATAAAGTGAAAGTGCATTGGGGTGATCATCATCAGGTGTTGCCGAGGAGGAGCGTATCGGCATAAGGTAGAAGATCGGGTTGATAAAACCATCGCGGGCCGATAATGTTAAGTTTGGCCAACATCAGGATATTGAAGGAACTGCATGTGACGTCATCATCATCAAGATATTCGTCATCAGGATATTGGGCAGCAGGATATTGAAGGAGTTGCATGTGACGTCATCGTCATCAGGATATCGGGGTGACGTAAGCATCGGAGGAAAGGTGCGTGAGTTGAGTATCGTCATCAGGATATATGGGAGGAACCGGATGTTCTATATCCTGCTGATGAACATGATGTTGAACATCATGATGATGCAGATAGAGGTTGGCGGTAAGGTGAACAGTGAACGTCAGGAGGATGTCCGCGCTTGCCGAATATGATGATGCTGCCGATAGTCAGATATGATGATGCTGCTGGCAGGCGAAGAGTCGAAGGTTTGTCTGCAGGACGATATCGATCGGCAGAGTAAATATGATGATGCTGACAGTGTAAAGGAAAATATGATGATGATGATGAAGGGTTGCGGACATCCATGCTGTATGTCAAGGTTTTAGTGTGGATGCCTCTGCATCAGGATACATCATTCATGTATCCCACTATCTTATCTCCAAGTAATGATGAAAGTAACTTCCTAGGGCTAACCACTTACTAATGCATCAGATATTATAGATGATCGAAGGCTGCCTAAGGCTAGGTTTCAAAAATTACTATGGGATCTTCTAATATACTTGAAGGTACAAGGAAGCTCAAGGCCATTTACACAAGTTGTTTAAGATCTAGTTATTGGAAGTTAAGCCCTCCTCACTTCATTAGACCCTTTATGGGGAATCCAAAAATGACAACTCTTCTATGGATATTTGAAAACCCCCAACATAAGGTTTCTATCCTAAAAATTTTTAAAAACTACTTGCAAGGAAAAAAATATAGTAGATCTTGCGAATGATATTTAGTGCCACTACTTTTGTAGCCACTTTCTAATCACCAAGATTCTAAGAGGGCTAGGTGAGAGCATATGATTGACAATCATAGAAAGCCCTAAACTTGTAATGTTTCTACAAAAAAAGGCCATGGAAAGAGCTTTGATACCACTTGTACTATACTTGTAATCAAAATAAAGATAACACACAAATATACACAATAATGAGAGAAACAAAAGCTTTTATATTACCTTTGTAGTGCCACTTTGAGGGGGCAACCTTTGAATAGATAATAAATTCCAATTACAATACCCAAGATGCTTTACACTTGAGAAGTCATTATAATATATAGATTTTAAATAAAAGGCAACTACTACTATCCCACACATGGGATAACTACCTTTATTCTAATTTATCATATGGGTGACTTACAAAGCATATGCACCCAACTTATGCTAACTAATACCTAACACATTAGAATGGAGGTTAATAACACCATGTTTTGTGGTGGTGGTTATTTCCTTTTTGGGACTGCATGATGCTTTATTTCCGAGGTTGACTTGGTTTAGATGACAAGGGGACATGATTGCATTTTGTCCATATTTTTTGAGGATAGACTATAATTACTTCTTATGATTTTAATAATGATTCTATTTCATCCAAAAAAACACAAATGATAAGCAAATTTGACCTAAGATAATGAGCTGGAACTGATACTAAAATTAAACAATTCAAATAAATAAAAAAGGTACTTAGTTGAATACTAGGAGGAAGAAAATGATGCTGAAATGTTGGGAATTGATTCACCAATATGCTAGAATTTTATAGGTTAATTAGATGAACTCCTCATAATCTATATATTATCTATGCTTTGTTTGGTTTAGATCTATGCCTATGAAACTGATCTCTGCATTTGCGAAAATGATCTAACATGCATAATCAAACCTAGACCTACAAAAATGAACTAATAAGGATTGAATGTCTATCATAGGTTTGTCCCACCTTGATATCTTAAATATAATCTGGAAATGTTTACAATCACCTTTGAAGAATGTGTTGATTTGCAAGGGTCATGTTTTCCTCAATCAAACCCCTAGGAAAATTGATTCTATGGCTTTGGAATAATGATTCAAGACAATAGAAATCATGCAAGAATGTAAGGATGCTTAAGATGATGTTTATTGGTGTATGCTCTAATAATTCTGCTATGAATGTATCCTAAATGTTCTCTAACAATGTTTTTTTCATAATCCATGATGATTTATAAATGAATGAACAAATGTCCTTTAAATAAAACAACATAGCACATAAATCAACATAAATGTATGCTAGATTGGCTCAAATGACTAGTAGGAGAGATTTAGCTAGATATAATCTAAATTTGAATTTTAAAAGTTTAGGGTTCATATTTATGTAACAACCTTCTTACTACTCAACTTCCTTCTTCTCACCAAAGGTTATAAAACTTCTTCCAAGAACACAATTTACACTCAAACTTCCCCCCTTAGGGAAACACTTATGTAGGCACAAATTCCAACTATTTCCTACTTCCTTCACCAAAGACACACAAATTTGATCCAACATTTCTTCTCATAGAACTAAATACTTAACTTCACAGAAAAATTTAAACAATTATTAGGCCCTCTTCTATGACCACTCTCAACCATTTAGCATTTGAACTTATCACTACTAATTTATGCTGAATTGGTTTTCCCTCATGAACATATTCTCCAAATGCAATAGCTAAGCTTAGCTTGAAACATTCATCTTTAACTCCAAGTGATTGTACCTTCCCAAGGTTCATAATAATAATTCCCTTATCACTCTTCCAATCTCATCATAATAAGAACTTGTGGGAAACTCTTAAGTGTTAGTAACACCATTCCTTTTTGTAGTTCATTAGCAAGGTCAAGTTCCCTAGTGTTTGAAGCTTTGCTCTGATACCAATACATGTTGTACAACATATCTTGCCACACATACCTTAGTAGCATTGTTACAAAATAATATAATCATATAATCACCTTTATACAATTAATCGTGGCAATGCAACCACACATTGTGCACATAATGCATTAAATCAACAATTTACACTTAACATAAGTCAATAGAGCTTATCCAATTTTACCAGAATTGAATGAGCTCTATTGACTTATGTTAAGTGTAAATTGTTGATTCAATACATTATGTGCATAATGTGTAATTGCATTGCCATGGTTAATTGTAAAAAGATGATTATATGATTATATTATTTCCTAACAATGCTACTAAGGTATGTGTGGAAAGATTATGTTGTGCAACAAGTATTAGTATCAGAGCGAGGGTTCAAACACTAGGGAACTTGAGCCTACTATTGAACTACAAAAGGAACAGTGTTATTAACACTTAAGAGTTTTCATGAGTTCTTCTTATGATGAGATTAGAAGAGTGATAAGTGGAATCATTATTATGAACCTTGGGAAGGTACAACCACTTGGAGTTAAATATGAACATTTCAAGCTAAGCTTAGCTATTATATTTGGAGAGTATGTTCATGAGGGAAAACCAATTAAGTATAAATTAGTAAAGATAAGTTCAAATGATAAATGGTTGAGAGTGGTCATAGAAGAGGACCTAATAATTATTTTGAGAAAGTTGTGGCTTTTTTAGTGAAAACTATTTTTATGCAATATAAATAGAAATTGCTAGCATGAAAGTCATGTTTGGTGTGTGTGATCTCCCAACATCGTTCGGTGCGTTTTTAATTCTTATTGAGTATGTTGAAATTATTATGTTGATACTATTTACGAGGGTATGAGCATGCGTTGGAACTTATTCGCTATGCTACCCGTACACCTAAGTGTAGTGATTTTATATTTGAGAGTCCTTTAGTGGATTTGTGCATGATAGTTTTGGTGTCATGGTTGGAATGTTTGACATCCATTGTTATTTTTTTATTTTCCCAACTTAGTTTGGGTGGAGATCATCTCTTTACTATGATAGTGTTATTATGTTATATAATGCTTTCTTGATTGTATGTGTGGGATGAGATTATCCTGTTTATGCTCATGTAAATCCAACTTGGGTTGGTAATGTATTATCTCCTTGGGGAGTTGATTATAGTTATATGACATCCATTGTGTCATGGCTGTGAAAGGAAGCAAGGTACACAGAAATGATTTCCTACACTGATCTAATGAGGAAAGTTGTGCAAATTTTCATCTTTTACAGTTATAGATTATGAGATGCACATTAACAGAAAGGTAACAAAACATCAAAAACAAGTACAATGCTCACAACAAAAGATATGCGTGGAGAATGTTAGGAAAGGTGTCTCAACCTTGCAACTACAAAAGGTTTCTATTCTTCCCAATTTTGGTCTTTTCGAATACCCTTTATCTTGAAGAATGGTTTAGAACTTTCAAAGTTTCCAAAAGGGGCTAAAAATGGTAGGACTTACTGGTGCAGAAGCACCTCGAAGCCATTAAGAATCTGAGGATCCTATACATTTTATGTTATGTCCAAAATGTTATATTGTAAGGCCTTAGGCCACTTTGAGTCTTAGTTGGCCGAATAATGACATGTATGTCAAGAAACAGTTTAAAAGCTTGTAACCGAACAAGAAGTGTAACCGATTGGCAGTGGTGGTTCGTTTTCCACCATGTGTAACTGTCAATTGAGAGTCTTTATATAGTTGGTCTCTATTCGTGTAGGAGAGAAGTGAACGAACAGACAGAGAGAAAAGAACAATTTGTATGTATAATCTCTGGAAGGAATAGAAAAGGTTTAGTTCCTGGTCTAATTACAGAACATTGATTTGGAGTCATTCCACTGGTGGGTTTCTTCGAAACCAGTGGAATGACCTCCATGTAGTTAGCTTTTTGTTCTGTTAGATTAGTTTCTCGTGTGTTCTGTTCGGTTACAATGTGCAGAGAAGGAATTAGCACTTCATGTGTATACCACATTTGCATGTAGAAACATTATGTGTGTATCCAACAATTGCATTTCATGATTGTATGTATGAGCGAATGTACATTGTTAATGTACATTGGGGTAGATACAAATGTTGACCGGCAGTAGTGGTCGCAGTGGAAGGAAATACAAAGGAGTTACCGGTGGTAGGAGGTCATGTATTGTGTGGCCGAAGTCATCGGCGAAAGAATCATCATCGGAGGAACTGAAAGCGGCTAGCCCGACGGTGAAAGTCTCACCAATGATTGCCTTGACCTAAGGCATCAGGGTGAGAGGGAGTGTCGGTGGAAGAGTCTCGTTAGTGCATCGGCAAGAGTGACCACATCGGGAGACTCACTAAAAGTTAGGCTGACAGTATCGGTCTAGCCAATGGTTCTAACCATCGGGGAGAGGAGACTTATCGGCAAAGGAATTTATGAAGTGGCCGATGATTTATGTCAAGCCGATCGGGGAGATCATTAGGGAAGTGTTGCCGATGGAGAAGTGGGAGTTAGACGCTCATCGGTGTGACCGATAGCATCGGCAGGAGATTCGAGGAGCTCGCCGATAGAATAATATCATGCCGATAGGCACATAATCGAAGCCACTCATCGCTGAGAGATATGTATCGGCGAAGGTCTCTTTCGTTTGACCGACGGTGTATAGTCTTGCCGATAGGCAAGAATAGGTATATTTCGGTGTGACATTTAAATTGTCTTGCCGATATACACTGTAAAGGTTATTTTGTGGGCTTTTCAAGGATTATTCAACCCTATTTTTTATGCTGTAACTGGTTCCCCTCTGCATCACTTACTATTTTTAGTAACTCTATATTTGAGCATGGATGGACCCAAATTTTTTCCAAAAGGTGTGGAACTACCAAGTAAACATCGTGGGTGAGTTTTAACTCAAGATCATACCTAGATTGCAATATATTAAAGTTTCCATTTTATGAAACTCCCAAAAAAAGTTTCAAACTCATATTTGAGGCACTTAGAGGTCCCTAAATGCCCTAAAATTTGTTGTAACTGATGAAGTAGGTTATAGATCAATATATCTCTTCATGAGCTTTCCAACACATCAAACGGTTCATCAATCAGACATCGGGATCAAAAGTTATGGCCTCCAGAAGTTGAACCTCCTATTTTAGGAAATGTGAAAATGTGTTCGACACTTAAAAGAGTTGTAAAGGGGAGAGTTACACATGTTGGTGTGTGATTTGGCACATCACAAGGCATCTTTGATTGGAGATAATTTGGGTGCCACTTTTGAGTGGTTTTGGCTCATGGTTTTATAATTACCATTGATGGTTTACTATATTGTATCTCCTATATATCAGGAGCTTGAGGTGGAGGTTGTGTGTAAGAGTCTTATAGATGTTGAGTTGCCTCCAGATCTTTGGTTGGTTATACTCATGTGAAAGATTTCTCTACAAGTATATTGTAATCTTCTTGATTCTTGAATAATATATTGGGCGGCTTTGGAGTGTGGGGTTTTTGTCCCGAAAGGGTTTCCCCACATAATTATTATGTTGTGGTATGATTGCTATTTGTTTTTATTTTTGTAACTGTTGTAAAGATCTAAAAAGTTCTGCATATCCCTATCCTCAAGATTAGTGTAGGAAGTTGTTCCACTACCTTAGCTTCCTTACAAGTGGTATCAAAGATCGATCACCTTCGGTTTTAGTTGTGGGTTGTTGGGTTTTTTGAACTAATCCAATTTTGAGTGGGAGCTTGTGCAGAAGATACTTTGTGACCTTGTTGCAAGGATTTTTAGATGGCAAGCATATCAGGGAGAATAGAGGTAGAAAAATTTTCTGGTAACAATTTTGAGATGTGAAAGTTGAAGATGGAGGATCTGTTAATTGATCGAGATCTGTGGGATGCTATTGATTAGAATGTTTCAAGTCCCACAGATGCTACTTTGGTTGCTGCATATGATGTTATGGACCATAAAGCCAAGGGTCTAATTAGATTGTACTTGACAGACTCTATTTTACTCAATGTGCACAAAGAGCCCTCTGCAAAGAAACTATGGAAGAAACTTGGTGAGATATATCAAGCCAAATCTTTAGTGAACAAGATTTTCTTGAGGAAGAAATTGTATTCATTGAGAATGGAAGAGGGTGGACAAATTGTAAACCACATGGAAGCATTCAATATGATGGTGGCTCAATTGGCATCAGTTGGTGTAAAAATGGATGAGGAGGAGAGATGTCAGATCATATTTTGTTGTTTGCCTGATTCATGGGATTCTCTTGTTATGGTGATTGAGAGTACTTTTATTGTCTTAAAAGTTGAATATATTGTGGGTTCTTTGCTTTCTGTAGAAATGAGGAGGAAGGTATCCATTAGTTCCAAAGAAGCCCTAAGTGTTCATGGAAGACCCAAAGAAAAAGGAAAGAAGAATAAGAAGCGTGACAAATCCAAGTCCAAGGGGAGATCCAAATCTCCTAGGAAGTCCAAAGTTATTTGCTAGAATTGTGGTAAGCCTAGAAACTTCCATAAGGAGTGTAAAGAAGAAAAGAAGAACAAAAAGAAGAAATTTTATTCTGATTCCGAGTCTGAGAAGGAATATGGTGATGCATTCATTTCATCTTTGGCCACTCATCCATGTAATGATGCATGCTTAATTGACTCAAGTGCATCTTTCCATATGACCCCTAATAGAGATTGGTTTTCTGAATATGAAGAATTTGATGGAGGTAAGGTGTACTTGGGTGATGATTCTCATTTAAATATTGTTGTCCATGGTAAAGTTAAAATCAAATTTCTTGATGATAGAATAAAAATGATTAATGGTGTGTTGCATATCCCTGGATTAGTACATAATTTATTATCTATGAGCCAACTAATAGATGTGAGTGTGCAGGTAGTCTTTTCTGATTCAGGATGCAAGATGGTAAGAGGTGATATGGTGATTGCTAGAGGTGTCATATTTGGCACATTGTATAAGCTTGATGCATGCACCGTTGAGTGCAATAGTACTTATGTGAAAAGTAAATCTGTGACTACTTCATTGGAAAAGGAGAGGGTTTCATTTTTAGTGGATGGTCGTGGCTTTTGGGTACCTAAGGGTGCTCTTTCTTCTAAATCAAAATTTCCTACAGAGAAGACTATGTTATGGCACCAGAGATTAGGCCACATAGGAGAAAAGGGTCTGAGGACCTTGAAAAATAAAAACTTTGTTGAAGGGTTGACTGATTGTAATCTTGATTTTGATTTCTATGATCATTGCATTTATGGTAAACAAAACTGCATTCAGTTTTACTTGAGTTCTCATAAATCTTGTGGTGTATTGTATCTTATTCATTCTAATGTGTTTGGTTTTGTAGATGTTCCTTCCATTGCAAAATCCACATATTATGTTTCATTTATTTATGATTATAGCAGAAGGACATGGGAATATTTTCTAAAGAATAAATCTAAAGTTTTTAGTCGATTTAAAGAATTTAAATCAATGGCTAAGTTGCAAACTGGAAAGGAAATAAAATGTTTGAGGATTGACAATGGCGATGAATTTTGCTCTAATGATTTTGATAGATTCTATAAAGATTGTGGCATTTAGAGACAAAGGACAACTCCATATTCTCCACAACAGAATGGAGTTGTAGAAAGAATGAATAGGACACTGATGGAGAAGGCTAAGAGTATGTTTAGTGGTGCTGGTCTAGAACAAGGGTTTTGGACTGAAGCTGTTGCTACTGCTTGCTACCTAATTAATAGGTCTCCTACATTAGCGCGTGTTGATAAAACACCTATGGAGGTGTGGTTGGGGCACAAGCCTTCACTAAGACATCTTAGAGATTTTGGTTGCAAGGCATATGCACATATGCCAAAGGAGAAGCAAACAAAGTTGGAGAACACGACTATGAAATGTATCTTCATCAGGTATATTTATGGTGTGAAATGATACAAGATTTGGGACCTTATTGCACATAAGGTAATTTATATAGCAGAAGTGTTATTTTTAGAGAAACTAAGCCTTCTTCTGTTACATTACAACCAGAACAAAGTGAACAGAAAGATGTGATTCAACTCCCTTCTATGCTTGAGAAAGTTGAATCGAGGCCCCTAGATAGACACAAAGTTGAGGAGAGCTCATCTAGCTTTGAATCTTTAGAAGAGGAGGAAGAACCTCCAAATCAACTTGTTCTATGGTCTACAAGGCATAAAAAACCACCTGAAAGGTATTCACCTGATGACTGAAGATGTATTTTTTCTTTGAATACTAACATAGATGAACCTAGATCTATAGAAGAAGCATGAGGGATGAATGATGCAGAGACTTGGAAGATTGCTATGGATGAAGAAATGACAGCTTTGAAAAAGAATGATACATGGGACCTAGTGATATTGCCTGAAGGACGAAAACATGTTGGTTGTAAATGGGTGTTCAGAAAAAGATTGGTTCAGATGGAGATATTAAGAAGTACAAAGCATGGTTTGTTGCGAAAGGTTACTCTTAGGTTGAGGCTGTTGATTACGGTGAGATATTTTCTCCTGTTAAAAATAATGTCCATTAGATTCTTATTTTCTATTTCTGTTGCTTATGATCTAGAGGTTGAGCAAATGGATGTGAAAACAAATTTCCTTCATGATGATTTGGAGGAGAATATTTATATGACACAGCCAAAGCACTACATGGTGAAAGGTAAAAGTAATTTGGTTTGTAAATTGAAGAAATATTTGTATGGCCCCAAACAAAGTCCTAGGATGTGGTACCAAAAATTTGATACATATGTGCTGAGTTTGAGATTTGCGCATTCTAAATATGATCACTATGTTTATTATAAATCTAATGGTGATCATTTCCTGTTTATTGCATTATATGTTGATGATATGTTATTTATTGGTAAAGGGAAAGGAATGATTTCATAACTAAAGTCTCAACTTGCATCTAAATTTAAAATGAAAGATTTTGGTGCAACTAAACACCTTCTTGGGATGAAAATAAGAAGCACTAGAGTAAATAGAAAACTATTGCTTAGCTAGAGTAAGTATGTTAATTCAATTTTACAGAGGTTTAACATGCAAGATTGTAGACCATTATGTGTTCCTTTTATAGTTGGAACAAAGTTATCTACTTTACAATGTCCAACATCCCCATCAGAGATGGAATACATGAGCAGAGTGCCTTACCAGAGTGCAGTCAGAAGTTTGATGTATGTTATAGTTTGTACTAGACCAAACATTGCCCAAGCAGTGGGAGTTCTTTCCAGATATATGTCTAATCCTAGTAGAGTTCATTAGGATGTAGTTAAAAGAGTCTTCAGATATTTGTGGGGTACCTCAAAGTATTCATTGTGTTATCATGGTAATTTGATAGGAGACATGCATTCCCTTGATATTAATGGTTATGTGGATTTAGACTAGGCAGGTGATGTTGATAGCAAATGATCCACCAGTGCTTATGTATTTACTTTATTTGGTGGTGCAATTAGTTAGATGAGTAAGCAATAGGATGTGGTTGCTTTGTCCACTCCTAAAGTTGATTATATGGAAGCTACTCATGCTTGTAAAGAAGCCATTTGGCTTAAGAGATTGTGTTCAGATATCAGAATAAAACAAGGTGTGGTGGTAGTTTATTGTGACAGTCAAAGTGTGATATGCCTAGCTAAGAACCCAACATTTCATGATAGGACCAAGCACATTGATGTATAGTATCATTTTGTTAGAGATATGGTCGAGGATGGTAGGGTGAAGCTAGTTAAGGTAGAGACTTTGATGAATGTTATAGATTCATTAACTAAGCCTTTGATCACAGAGAAGTTCAAATGGTGTTTGAAGTCTATGGGCCTCTCAGCCTCTAGCAATTAAATCATGGTGTTGATACTCCCTTTGCTCTTGCAAGGTGTTCAACAAGTGGGAGAATGTTAGGAAAGGTGTCTCAACCTTTCAACTACAAAAGGTTTCTATTCTTCCCAATATTGGTCTTTTTGAATACTCTTTATCTTGAACAATAGTTTAGAACTTTCAAAGTTTCCAAAAGGGGCTAAAAATTGTAGGGCTTACTATTTTTAGTAACTCTACATTTGAGCATAGATGGACTCAAATTTTTCCCAAAAAGTGCAAAACTTCCAAGTAAACATGTTGGGTGAGTTTTGACTCAAGATCATACCTAGATTGCAATATATTAAACTTTTAATTTTTTGAAACTCCTAAAAAAAGTTTCAAACTTAGATTTGAGGCACTTAGAGGTCCCTAAACTCCCTGAAAGTTGTCATAACTAAAAAAGTTGGGTATATCTTGATAAATCTCTTCACGAGCTTTCCAACGCATCAAATGATTCATCAATCGAACGCCCAGATCAAAAGTTATGGCCTCCGGAAGTTGGACCTCCTAGTTTGGGAAATGTGAAAATGTGTTGGACACTTAAAAGAGTTGTAAAGGGGAGAGTTACACATGTTGGTGTGTGATTTGACACATCACAAGGCATATTTGATTGGAGATAATCTGGGTGCCACTTTTAGGTGGTTTTGGCTCATGGTTTTATAATTACCATTGACGGTTTATTGTATTATATCTCCCATATATCAGGATCTTGAGATGGAGGTTGTGTGTAAGAGTCTTATAGATGTTGAGTTGCCTCCAGATCTCTGGTTGATTATACTCTTGTGAAATATTTCTCTGCAAGTATATTGTAATCTTTTGGATTCCTGAATAATATATTGGGCGGCTTTGGAGTGTGGGGTTTTTCTCCTGAAAGGGTTTCCCCACATAATTACTATGTTGTGGTATGACTACTATTTGTGTTTATTTTTGTAACTATTGTAAAGATCTGAAAAGTTCTACATATCCCTCCCCTCAAGATTAGTGTATAGGCAGTTGTTCCGCTACGCTAGCTTCCTTATAGGGAAAACCCTTACGAGTGAAAAACCCCACACTCCAAAATCTGCACAATATATTATCAAATCCAAAGTGTTGGTGTGAACACATAATTCACACATGTTAAGTTGACTTAGTGAGTCTTCTAGATGTCTAGTTGAGTCTAGTTGTGTGTTGAGTTGTTGATAGTTGGAGTGAGTTGTCTTATCCTCCACATGTGCAATTAGTTATCATCCTCTAATTGACACATGTTGTAGGAATATCTCCACTTTTCACTCCACCTTCTAGCTCTCACCTTGCCTTTATAAGCAAGGCTCACTCATTGTATTTCATACAGCTTCATATTATCTTTGTATAACTTCTTTGCTCCATTGTTTTAGCATCTTCTCTTGTCATCTTTGTGTGGAAGGTTGTCTTGATTGCAGGTGATCCTGGCTTACTAAGTCACATTGACTCTTACACAAAGAAGATCACAACACATTTGCAATGCAAGTTTTTTTAGTTCACAAATGTCAATTCTGGAGTAATTCCAACAGCATAATGGTACCTGCAAATGAACCATACATGCACTACTCCAAGCACCTGTATTTATAGAGTTACAAGGCCAACATAGGAATCTTCTAGAGGTGGGCATCCAACATGGCCTCATGGCCCATTTTCCAACTATTAGAAATGAAAGCAACACTACTTCAATGGAAGTCTGATTTGAGATAAATTTCAGCAAACTTTAACTATGTGTTATTAATGGAGATTGTAACAAACATAAACCCACAATACACAAATATACCAGAAGTAGAATGAAGCACATAACACAAGTGTTTAACGTGGAGAAAACCCTTTTGGGTAAAAAACTCCACCAAGAAAAGAGGCCAAGTTGTATTATCTTCACAAAAGGAGATTACAAATACATTCACTTCCTCTGTCCTTCAACCTTCACTCTGGCAGAACCTAGGTACCTGTTAACTATTATATGCATCTCATCTACTATGCTTTGGTTTTTATAGAATTTACACAACCTCAAGACATTAAATGACTTCTTGCAAGCCCATAACACTTGTCAAAAGTCAACAATACAACCTTGGGCGTCCATAGCCAAGAATAGGCTCTTACGGGGTCATAAATGTTGTCATACATGCATCCTACACTTGGAAAAATATTCCCATGCAAGCTTGAACGACTTGGGGCCAAAAATAGCCACTTATAGCATCTTATAACACATCATATGCTATTATTAGTGTCATAGATTCTTATGACAACTTACAATTGTCATAGAATCTCTTACACCTTCTTACAGCATCTATGACGTGCATCATAAAACTAAAAATAGATTATTCCTCCACATGTGCACCCCATTTTGACCAATTACCATTTACCATAGTAAATGACATCCCGTAACTACTGCCGGTAACTTTGGGACTTACAATACAGTAACTCCGTAATTACCGTGGATAGTAAATAATTTTTACCACTGCTGGTGAAACTTGTACATCTGTTATGGGTAATTACAAATTACAAATAATAAATAGAATAAATACAATATTGGGATTTACAAGGTTAATGGCACCTTATCCCAACATTCTCCCACTTGACATTATACATTGTAAATCAACCCATAGGAAATCAAATGAAAAATAATTAGGCACTAGAAACAAGGCCCATGGCCTCTCTGCACCACATGAACTTCTTTGTGCTCACAGGCTTGGTCAATGAATCTGCAACATTCTCTTGAGTGTCTATCTTCTTCAACTCAATATCTCCATTTGCAACCAACTCTCGAACAAAGTGATACTGAACATCAACATGCTTAGTTCGAGCATGATACATGGGATTCTTAGCCAAACAAATAGCACTCTGGCTATCACAACCAATCTGAATATTCCTGCAATCAAAACCAATACCTGTAAACAATCTCCTCAACCAAACTGCCTCCTTAGAGACATGAGTTGTAGCCATATACTCTGCTTCTGTGGTAGACAAAGCAACTGTGGGCTGCCTCTTACTCATCCAACTCACTGCACCTCCAAACAGAGTAAACACATAGCCACTAGTGGACCTTTGACTATCCAAGTCACCTGCACAATCCGCATCAACAAAACCCTATATGTCCAAAGATTTATCAACACTATCAATACTAGAATAAACCAAACAATGATCAGGAGTACCTACAAGATATTTAAACACCCTCTTCGCATAGTTCTAATGCTGTCTAATAGGGTTAGACATAAATCTGCTCAAAACTCCCACTGCTTGGGCAATATCTGGTCTAATGCAAACCATTGCATACATCAAACTCCCTACAGCACTAGCATATGGCACATTAGACATATCCTCAAGATCATCCTCAGTCTTTGGACACATATCTAATGAAAGCTTAGTACCAATGGGTAAAGGAACTCTAACTGGATTACAGTCCTGCAAACTAAACCTCTGCAAAATAGTATTCACATACTTACTTTGTGACAACCAAAGCTTTCTGTTAACTCTGTCCCTCCTGATCTCCATTCCCAAAATATACCTTGCAGCACCAAGATCCTTCATCTCAAATGCACCTAAAAGTTGGGCTTTAATCTCATTAACCATACCCTTAGTATTGCTAAAAAACATGTCATCAACATACAAAGCAATAACCAGTATAGAATCATCAACACAATGAATGTAAACACAATGATCCTCCTCGCTTCTAACAAAACCCAATTTCAAAACAAATGAATCAAACTTTTGATACCACATTCTAAGGGACTGTTTCAGACCATAAAGAGACCTCTTTAACCTGCAAACCCAATGTCCTTTTCCTTTTACCTCAAAACCTGAAGGTTGTTGCATATAAATTTCTTCTTCAAGATCTCCATGCAAGAACACAGTCTTAACATCCATTTGTTCAATCTCCCAATCATAAGCTGCAGTAATGGATAAGAGAAATCTAATAGAAGTTAATTTAGCAACAAGAGAGAATATCTCACCAAAATTAACTCCCTCTCTTTGGGAGTAGCCCTTGGCTACCAGTCTAGCCTTGTACTTCTCCAATGACCTGTTTGCTCCAAACTTCTTCTTAAAGACCCACTTACATCCTATGGCCTTTCTTCCTTTTGGCAAACAAACAAGATCCCAGGTGTTATTAGAGTCCAAAGCCATCATCTCCTCCTACATGGCTAGCTGCCAAGACTCACTATCATCTGCAGAAATAGCTTCCCTGTAGGATCTAGGTTCATCGTTAGTACTCAATAAAGCATATACACAATAGAAATCTGGTGGGCTATACCTGTCAACTGGATTCTGTTGTCTTGTGGATCTCCTCAAGGGTGGAGTAAGAGACTCTACTTGTTCTTCTGCATGATCATTTGCACCAACTTCTTCTATAACAACAAATTCATCTTAATCAGAACCACTCGAATCTTCTTCTTCTTCTTCACTCCCCAATCCATCATTCTATTCTTCCTGAGGTGCACCTTACTACTCTAAATCAAAGTGCACCTTCTTTACCTTTTCATCTTTTCCTTTTGGCTGCTCAGGTTTATAAATAGCTCTAAGTTCCCTGAAAATTACATCTCTAGAAAATATAATCTTGTGGGTTAGTGTATTCCAAAGCTTATAACCTTTGACATTATCATCATATCCAATGAATGTACACTTTTCATCTTTTGGATCCAACTTAGATCGCTTTTCCTTAGGCACATGAACAAAAACCTCACAACCAAAAACTCTTAAATGTGAAACATAAGGTTTCTTACCTGTCCACACTTCATAAGGTGTCGAATCAAGAGCCTTACAAGGAGATCTGTTTATCAAGTAGCAAGCAGTACACATAGCCTCTGCCCAAAAGCATTTATCCAACTGTGCATCACTAAGCATACTTCTGGCCCTTTCCATAATTGTTGGGATCATCCTTTCTGCAACACCATTCTGTTGTGATGTATACGGAGTTGTCTTTTGTCTGATTATACCTGCATGCTTGCAAAACTCATCAAATTCCTTAGAGCAATATTCCCCTCCATTGTCAGATCTTAATATTTTTATCTTTAAACCTGATTGGTTCTCTACTAAGACTTTGAATTCCTTAAACTTAGTGAAAACTTCAGATTTATGCTTCATAAAATAAATCCATGTAAATCTGGATACATCATCAATGAAGGTTACAAAATAACGAGATTTTCCAATAGATTCATTATCCACAGGTCCAAACACATCCATATGAATAATTTCTAACTTCTCTTTTGCTCTATTGCTTCTTGAAGGAAACGATTTTCTATTTTGTTTACCAAACACACAATGCTCACAGAAATAAAAGTGCTCATCAGAATAAGAGAAACCGTCCAACAAATTTTTATTCTTAATAGTTTTCAATACATTATTGCTTGTGTGGCCCAATCTACAGTGCCACAACATACATGTATTTTCAATAGTGGCCTCAGATACATAGGAGGCATTACAAACTATATTGGCTTCAAGCTTAAACAAGTTCTTGAATCTCTTCCCTTTCGCTACCACCAAGTTCCCTATCACCAATCTGCAGCCATGCTTGTCAAATGTCACATGCATTCCCAAATTATTCAACTTTGAAACTGAAATTAGATTTCTAGCTAATCCAGGAACATGCAAAACACCAGGGAGGGTTTTAATCCTCCCATCACTGAAACACAACAATACCTTTCCTTTCCTGACAATCAGATATGTAGAGTTGTCACCAAGGTAGATATTACCTCCATCATATTCTTCATATGTGGAGAACCATTCCTTATGTGGGGTCATATGAAATGAGCATCCCAAGTCAATCAACCAGTGATCATTAGAAACAAGATTACATGTAGAAAGTAAAACTTCTTCACCTGCATTCAAGGACTTATCTAAAGCACTCTCCCACTATTTCTTGGGATTTATGCACTCCTTCACATGTCCCCTTTTATCGCAGTTCCAACACTTAACTCTATTCTTTTTACTAGGAGTCTTAGACCGGCCCTTGGACTTGTCCTTAGCCCCTTTCTGATCTCCCTTAGATCCTCTTTCCTTAGACCTTCCCCTGACACTGAGAGCATCCACTGAACTATCTGAACTCTTCTTCCTCAATTCCTGTGACAGTAGCACTGAAACAAGAGCATCCAACTTCAGATCTGCAAGGTTAGCAGTGATAGCAAGGATGCCATTCTCCCAAGACTCAGGTAAAGAACATAGAAGTAAGATGCATTTATCTTCCTCACTAACCTCAACATCTATTGAATCAAGCTGACTCACTAACAAATTAAAAGAATTTAAATGCTCTACAACTGATTCATCTTCTCGCATTTTCATGGAAAATAATTTTCTTTTTAAATAAAGTTTATTTATCATACTCTTGGCTTGATAGATCTCACCCAACCGTTTCCACAACTTGTATGTAGTCTCTTCCTTTGTGACATTTAACAGGACAGAGTCTGAAAGACACAAGCAGATGGTTCCTTGTGCCTTCTTATCCAGTCTATCCCACTCATCTTGAGAGACATCATCAGGTTTCTTCTCTTTTTAGACAGACAACCATTGGTTTCTTTCTTCCAACAAATCTTCCATTTTCAGCTTCCACAACTCATACCCTGTTCCGTTGAACTTCTCAATGTCCATTCGAGAGGTTGATGCAACGGTGGATGCAACCATAATAACAACACAAGATCTGCAAAACAAACACAACCAAATCTCCCACTGCAGCTACAGCTTCCACACTACCACCCAAGAGTCAAAGCTGGTTAGGCTCTGATACCAAATGTTAGAAATGAAAGCAACACTACTTCAATGGAAGTATGATTCAAGATAAATTTCAGCAAACTTTAACTATGTGTTATTAATGGAGATTGTAACAAAACATAAACCCACAATACAAAAATATACTAGAAGCAAAATGAAGCACATAACACAAGTGCTTAACGTGGAGAAAACCCTTTCGGGTAAAAAACTCCACCAAGAAAAGGAGCCAAGTTGTATTATCTTCACAAAAGGATATTACAAATACATTCACTTCCTTTGTCCTTCAACCTTCACTCTGACAGAACCTGGGTACCTGTAAACTATTATATGCATCTCATTTACTATGCTATGGTTTTTATAGAATTTACAAAACCTCAAGACATTAAATGACTTCTTACAATCCCATAACACTTGTCAAGAGTCAACAATACAACCTTGGGCCTCCATAGCCAAGAATAGGCTCTTACGGGGTCATAAATGTTGTCATACATGCATCCTACACTTGAAAAAAATGTTCCCATGCAAGCTTGAACGACTTGGGGCCAAAAATAGGCACTTACAGCATCTTATGACACGTCATATGCTATTATTAGTGTCATAGATTCTTATGACAACTTACAATTGTCATAGAATCTCTTACACCTTCTTACAACATCTATGACGTGCGTCACAACACTAAAAATAGATTATTCCTCCACATGTGCACCCCACTTTGACCAATTACCATTTACCATAGTAAATGACATCCCGTAACTACCGCCGATAACTCTGGGACTTACCGTGCAGTAACTCCGTAATTACCGTGGATAGTAAATAATTTTTACCACTGTTGGTGAAACTTGTACATCCCTTATGGGTAATTACAAATTACAAATAATAAATGGAATAAATATAATATTGGGATTTACAAGGTTAATGGCACCTTATCCCAACACCAACGCCTTGGACACTTGTACAACATGCACTTGACCCTCTTATATCCATCAAACTTGTAAGTTTGACTTTCTGAAGTTGGGACGCTCCATCGAAGAATAGACTATGACATATGCTCTTACACATCTTATAGTTGTCATAGAATCTATCATATATGACAACACCTATAGTCGTAAGAGAATCTATCATAATTGACTAATAATAGCATATTCCTCGTACAACTTTTCATAGTTAAACTTGGGCACCTAGGATTAACTTCGCACATGCAAGGATGCTTCATGACACTTGTCTCACCTGTGATAGGAATCTCTACTTCTGGCTCTTACATGTCATAGATTCCGTCATATGTCATAACCTCTTACACAAGCCACAAGATGCTGACACATGGAATATTTGTGCCACCTCAACTAGGAAACCTACATTCTCAAGTGTTGACTTGTCCATCTAAGACATCTTTCAAGTGGGATGACCTCTCAACATGTCACCTCACACTAAATGACAAATCCAGATGAGCAAAATTAAATACAACATAGGCAAATAAATAAATGCTAGGAAATTGCAAAGGTTAAGACACCTTAATTCCCAACATTCTCTCACTTGTCAAACACCTTGCAAGAGCCAATAGAATGATAGGATTTAATTGCTAGGGGCCAAGAGGCCCATAGACTCTAAACATCATCTAAACTTCTTTGTGCTCACAGGTTTTGTCAAGGAATCTGCAACATTCGTCAAAGTGTCAACTTTCTCCAAATTCACCTTCCCATCCTCTACCATGTCACGAACAAAACGGTACTAGACATCACTATGTTTTGTATTTGCGTGGAAAGTAGGATTCTTCACCAAACATATGACACTCTAACTGTCACAACAAATGGTAATCTTCCTTGCATCAAACCCAACATCATAACATAATCTCTTAATCCAAATGGCTTCTTTACAAGCATGAGTTCCTACCATGTACTTGTTAGGGATTACATACAGAAGATATCAATTAAATGCAAATAAAGATTAAACAGAGGAATGAAAATACACAGAAATAATAATAGTGAGAGACAAGTTTTAATGTGGTTCACCCAAACTCGGACTACATCCACCAATAGAGAGTCCAATATTATTATCCAGTAAATCAAACTGATTACAACTAGCAATCCTTGCAACTCAATACCGCTGCAAATGTTACAATACAATATCAAAATCCCACCTGCAACATACATCCCATCATCTTATAACAAGCCTTTTGGAAGCTTCTAGAATTAGGTTTTTACAATGTCATTTTTCTTTTGTCGGTTAACAAAAAAATTAACAACTGACTCTGAACGGGCAAAAAAGAGGGAAAAAAATTTGCCCCAAACCCCAGCGAGGATACGTGACAAGTGTACAGTACTTGCATGATCAGTTGCCACATACCAACAATCTCCCACTTGGAGATTGATCAGGCTCCACACCAAACAATCTCCCACTTGGAGATTGATCCAGGATGATACTGTTGCGTGTGCAGCTCCCACTAGAAGTAGGCACCCTAGACTCTACTGTTTTGATTTGTGGTTTTCAGTCTTGAAGACCAACTAAAGCTGAAAAGGAGCTTAGCTTCTCCCTTGTCACTGCCTTCGTAAACATATCTGCTAGATTTTCATCTATATGTATCTTTTCCAGCTGTAACTGTCCATCATCCAACACTGATCGAATGAAGTGATACCTCAACTATATGTGTTTGGTCTTTGAATGCGAGGCAGAATTCTTTGCAAGATGTATTACACTCTGACTGTCCGTAAACAAATAATTGTTAGCCTCTTGTTTGCCCAATTCTTCTATGAAAGATTGCAGCCATATCATCTCCTTGCGTGCCTCTGTTGTAGCTACATACCTTGCCTCTGTGGTGGATAAAGCAACCACCTTTTGCAACTGTGAAATCCAACTCACTAATGTCCCACCTATAGTAAAGACATAACCTGTAGTACTCCACCTAGTACAATATCCCCTGCCAAATCCGAGTCTACATAACCTGCTAAATCAGTATTAGAGCCCCCAAAACATAAGTGTTTATTGGATGTACCTCTCAAATATCTGAGAATCCATTTTACCACTTTCCAATGCTCCAATCCAGGATTACTCATATACCTGCTTATGACTCCTACAATATGTGCAATATCTGGTCTCGTGCATACCATGGTGTACATTAAACTTCCTACAGCTAAATCATATGGTACCTTGGACATTTTTTCTTCCTCCTCTTGTGTCTTAGGACACATCTCCTTAGTCAATTTCAAATGACTAGGTAAAGGTGTGCTAATAGCTTTTGCATTCTCCATATGGAATCTCTCCAACACCTTTTCAACATAATCAACCTGAGATAGAGTCAATTTTCTATTCTTCCTATCTCTGCAAATTTTCATACCAAGGATTTGTTTTGCTGCCCCCAAATCCTTCATAGAAAATGATTGTGCTAACTGTTGTTTTAACTCTATTATGTGATCCATGTTAGACCCTGCTACAAGAATATCATCAACATATAAACATAAAATAATGTAGTTGTTATTATCCAACCTCTTAAAATAAGCACAATGGTCAAAATTACACCGGCTATAGCCTTGCTCAACAATAAAACTATCAAATTTCAAATACCATTATCGAGGTACTTGTTTCAGGCCATACAAACTCTTCATCAATTTGCACACCTGTTTCTCCTTACCTTTGACCTCAAATCCCTGTGGTTGTTCCATAAATATCTCCTCCTCCAAATCACCATGGAGAAAGGTAGTTTTCACATCTAGCTGTTCCAAATGCAAATCTTCAATAGCCACAATACTTAAAATAGTACAAATAGAAGTCATCTTAACAACCAGAGAAAAAATCTCATCAAAATAATACTTTTTTTCTATGCAAATCCTTTTACAACTACTCTGGCTTTAAATCTTTTTGTACCTCCATCTTCTTCTTTCAGCCTATAAACCCATTTGTTTGGTAAAACCTTTTTACCTGCAGGCAACTTACATAATTCCCAAGTCTGATTTTTCAGCAAGGAGTCCATTTCTTCTTTCATTGCAAGCTCCCACTGAACCTTTGTATCCACCTGCATAGCTTCATCATACCCTTCCGTGTCACCAGTATTTGTTAACAAAATAGAATACAAAGAGGGGGAAAACCTTTCAGGAGGTCTACTTAGCTTTGTTGATTGCTTAACATTCACTAGAGTTTGTGGTATTTGTTGTTGTTGTTGTTGTAGAGTATGAGAAACCACTAGAACATCATTATCTGGAGCATCATCCAGCACCACATAACCCTTTTCTTTCTTCTCATGTTGTTGCACCTGATCTTTGTACAACACCTTCTCATTGAATACAATATCCCTGCTTCTCACAATTTTCTAATTTTTAAAATCCCAAAGCTTATAACCAAATTCATCAATGCCATATCCAACGAAGATACACATTTTTAATTTTGCATCCATCTTGGTTCTATTTTCAGAATCTACATGTGCAAATGCTTCACATATGAAGGTTTTTAGAAAAGAATAACTCACCTTCTTACCTGTCCATGCTTCCTCTGGAATACCACAGCCCAAAGGAACTGAAGGACCTCTGTTAATTAAATATACAACAGTGTTGACAGCCTCTACCCACATGTTTAAAGACAGCCCAACATGCAATCTCATGGTCCTTGCATGCTCCATTATTGTCCTATTCATGCGCTCAGCCACTCCATTCTCTTGTGGAGTGCCTGGAACCATTTGCTGCCTACGAATTCCATTAAAGGAACAATAATCCTCAAATTCTTTGCTGCAATACTCACCACCATTATCAGGTTTGAGACATTTTAATCTTTTACCCGTCTCATTCTCAACCAAGCTTCTCCATTTCTTAAATGTTTCAAATACATCAGATTTCTACTTTAGGAAATAAATCCAAACCTTCCTAGTTGCATCATCTATGAATGTAACATAATACCGAGAGCCACCAAGAGAAGATACCTGAGCCGGTCCCCATACATCTGTATGCACAAGCTCCAACTTTTCATCTTACTTTTGCTTCCCATCCTTGAGAAAACTAACTCTCTTTTGTTTTCCATACACACAACTTTCACAGAAATCTATATTAATACATTTCAGACCTAGTAAAACTTTCTTAGAATGAAGTACCTTCATACCTTTTTCACTCATATGCCCAAGTCTGTTATGCCACAGTGTTGTCTCAGAACCTGCATTAACTGTTTCAATCTCTTCCTGCAAACCCGCAGCAACTGTTCTTGAACCTGTTTGATTTTTCTCTGCAACAACTAAAGTAGAAGGAACAGTATGACCTGTACAAAGATATAAGGTGCCTACTTTCACACCTTTTGCTACTATTAAGGCACCTCTTGTAACCTTCCAATTTTTATCAGTAAATGTAACAATGCAACCTTCATCAGCTAGCTGCCCTGCTGAAATTAAATTCCTATTGAGCCTTGGAACGTGCCTTACCTCTTGTAGTAGCCAATGATTCCCATTTTGCAACTTAATCTTGATTCTTTCCTTTCCAACAATTTGACAGGGTTTGTTGTCTACCAAATAAACCAGCCTAAAATCCCCATGGACATAATCAAGAAAATAACTTCTATGGGGCATAGCATGAAATGAGGCCCTAGAATCTAAAAACCATGAATCATCATCATTATCTAGGGAAGAATCAAAGCATCATCTTAAGATTTATTACTTACCACAATTGCCTCCTTCTTCCCTTCTTGTTTGTCTCCTTCTTTATTCTTCTGAGACCAACAATCTGTCTTCAGATGACCTGGTTTCCCATAGTACCAGTAATCCTTCTGTCCTCTGGGTTGGGATCTCTTGTCCTTTGATTTTCCTCGTGACTTGTCATGACCTCCAAAACTTTTTCCTCTCTCCTTTGATCTGCCCCTGTTTTCTGCATTCAAAATATTACTTTATGTGGACCCTCCTGAGATTTTCTATCACATTTCCTCGCTAAGGATAACACCAACAACATCATCAAATTTCAAAGTGTTTGAACCAAAGATAGAGTTATTGATAGCCATTACCAAGCTATTCCAGCTTTCTGGCAAAGAACATAAAACCAAGAGAGCCCTCACCTCTTCATCAAATTTCACTTTTACAAAAGTTAACTGACTGGTAATTGTATTAAACGCATTTAAATGATCTGTCACAGATCCACCTTCAATGATTTTTAGATTAAACAAACGCTTCATGAGAAATACCTTATTTGAGCTGAGGTTTTTTCATACAATTTAGCCAAAGCTTTCATCAGTTCACTTGTTTTTGTTACTTCTGTTATATTGAATGCCATAGATGGTGCTAGGCACAACTGAAAGGTTCCCAGTGCCTTTCTATCTAGAAGATTCCAATCCTCATCAGTCATTATTGCTAGTTTCTTGGCTATTCCTTCCAACGGCCTCCATTAAACCTTCTGATAGAGATAATCCTCCATCTGCATTTTCCATAATTGATAGTTCTACCCATTGAATTTATCTAACTTCAATTTACCCTTGTCCGCAATTGCTCCCACTCAACTGTGAGACCTTCCTGCAGACGATAATCGAACACAACCCGGTCTGATACCACTTGTTAGGGATTGCATACAGAAGATATCAATTAAATGTAAATAAAGATTAAACAGATGAATGAAAATACATAGAAATAATAACAACGAGAGACAAGTTTTAACGTGGTTCACCCAAACTTGGGCTACATCCACCAATAGAGAGTCCAATATTATTATCCAATAAATCAAACCAATTACAACCAGCAATCCTTGCAACTCAATACTGCTGCAAATGCTACAATACAATATCAAAATCCCTCCCACAACATACATCCCAGCCGCTTATAACAAGCCTTTTGGAAGATTCTAGAATTAGGTTTTTACAATGTCATTTTTCTTTTGTCGGTTAACAAAAAAATTAACAACTGACTCCGAACGGGCAAAAAAGAGGGACATTTTTTTGGGGGTCTGCACCACCGAACCCCGGTGAGGATACATGATGAGTGTACAGTACTTGCATGATCAGTTGCCATATACCAACAATACTCTACTTTAGTAGTGGACAAAGAAACCACAAGTTTCCACTTCATCCAACTAATAGCACTACCGAACATAGTAATCACATAAGCACTGGTGGATCTCCTGCTATCAATGTCACCTGCCCAATCTAATTCTACAAATCCTCAAATACAAAGTGAATGTAAATCCCTTGTAGTATAACCATGATAACATAAGGAATACTCAGAAGTACCTTGCGAGTATCTAAATACTCTCTTCACTGCATCCCAATGTACCCGTCTAAGATTATCCATAAATCGACTAAGGATGACCACTACTTGGGCAATGTCTGGTCTTGTACAAACCATAACATACATCAAGTTGCCAACTACACTAGCATAAGGTACTCGAATCATGTCCTCCACCTCAATAGGAGAATTTGGACAATCCTCAACAGATAACTTTGTCCCCAACAAAAGAGGAATAATCAACGGTCTACAAGCTGCCATGTTGAATCTCTCCACCACTGAGTTCACATACTTACTCTGTCCTAACCAAAGTTTTCTATTAGCTCTGTCTCTTCTGATTTCCATTCCCAAGATGTACCTGGCTGCTCCCAAATCTTTCATTTCAAATTGTGTTGAAAGCTGAGACTTCAAATCAAAAATCAAATTCTTACCATTCCTAATGAACAACATATCATCAACATACAATCCAATAATGAGAATGCAATCATTATCAACCTTGTAATAACACAATGATCTTATTTTGATCTCAAAAATCCCAAACTCAACACAAAGGCATCAAATTTCTAGTACCATACATCCTAGGAGACTGTTTCAAACCATATAGAGACTTTTTTAACTTACAAACCAAATGCTCCTTACTTTTCTTAATGTAGTGCTTAGGCTATGACATATAAATTTCCTCCTCCAAATCACCATGAAGGAATGTTATCTTCACATCCATCTGCTCAACTTCAAGATCATACACTGCAACAAGTGATAGCAAAAATCTAATGGATGTTAGCTTTGCAACGAGAGAGAAGATCTCACCATAATCTATTCCCTCAACCTAGGAATAACCCTTCGTGACCAATCTTGCCTTAAACTTCTCAACACTTTCATTTGAACTAAACTTCTTCTTGAATACCCATTTGCATCCAACAGGTTTACGTCCATTAGGCAAGGGCACCAGATCCCAAGTATTGTTTTTCTTCAAGGAAACCATCTCTTCTTCCATGACTTCTTTCTAGAAATCTGCATCACTCATACCCATAGCTTCCCTTATGGTCCTAGGCTCGTCAGTGTTATAAATCAAAGTAAAAATACAACTGGAATCTTGTAATGAATAACCAAACCTATCAGGTTTCGCCTTACCCATGTGGACCTCCTCAAAAGTTGAGTTTGAAGTTCTTCATCTTCTTCTAACCTTTCTAAACTTCTAGAACTCTCCTCATCATCTGGTCCAATAGATGTTTTCTATTCAACTTTCTCTGGGGTATAAGGAAGTTGGACAACATCCTCTTTTCTCTCTTCTTTCTCTAGTTGTAGAACAATAGAAGAAGGATTAAGCTCTCTGAAGATCACACCTCTCCTCTACAAAACTCTCTCGACCACTGGATCCCAAATTTTGTACCCTTTCACACTGATGCCATAACCAATGAAGATACACTTTACTACACTTTACAACCTTGTTCTCTAACTTAGACCTCTTCTCCTTAGACACGTGCATATGCATCACAACCAAATACTTGAATGTGTCTTAATGAAGTCTTTCTACCAAACCACACCTCCATAGGTGTCTTATCAACAAGTGTCAATGTAGGAGACCTGTTAACCAGGTAACAAGCGGTAGTAGGTTGTATGCACCAAGATGGAGGACCAACAAATCACCACCATGGGACTTTTTGGTCCAAAACAAAACAAAACATGAATGCGTTATAACGTGCTCACATTTTTCTGTGACATAAAAAAGCAAAAAAACTTTTATTCTGCCATTTCACCATGACCAAAGGAGTTTGTCTACAAAAAAAATTGAGAGGAAACTATGAGCGCGTTTAAGGAAAGCCTCTTCAAGAACGTGTAAGAGAGAAAACATCATTTTCATGATGTCACCTCACTGACAAAGACGTCGTGTAGCAAATTTGGAGGGTCTAGCAGTAGAAGAAGGTAGGGTTTGATCAATTTTTGTTAGTTTGAGAAGAATTTTTGAATTTTGCAATGTTTAATTAGTTTTTATATTGCATTTATAGTTATTGAGGCAAGAGAAAACCCAAATCTAGCTGATGAGGGTGAAAACAACCCTCAAAACCCACCTTCACTTCCTCACAATATAAGGGATACTCAAGAAAACTACCTACGGATAATAGAAGAAAATAAGAAACATCTTCAAACCCTTATTCAAATGCTAAACAATCCAAGTGCAAGCACCAATCGTAGGAGGGCACTTGCGAAGTCACTAGAGGAGATTGTTTCCCACACCAATTTGGTGACAAAACAAATCACCGAATTCCAAGACTATAGGGAGAGGTGTCAGCAATACTATGCTGACAAGTTGTCATATGAACAAGTGAAAAATTACAAAATTACAAAATCGTAATTATGTGCACACTTTATTAATCCCAAACTGGCCAAAGATTAGAGGAAACTTGCAAACGATTTCCTATTCATTGGTTGAGGAATGAAGAAATAACCCAAAACTTTTGGGATAGATGGTACATGGTCTTCGATGAGCGCCCATGCAACAATGATGAGGTACCACAATATTTCTTAAGGAAACTCCATTTCAAGTTCATCCTCAAGAAGATTCCTAATTATTTTGACATTCGTGAGTTCCAGGTAGAGGTGGTGGCTCTGCCTAAGATAGAATCGAGGCTCAGTAAGATAAAAATCGTGTGCCTATACCCCTGTTGAGGCCAGAATGTAGGTCACTCCCTTTGACTTTGAAGGAGAGTGTTGAGGTGGAGACATTACATTCATTGACTACTCTCACCCAAACTCTATCACAACATGCCGATGATCTTACCCAGGCCGATGAGCGTGAGAGAAGTAGGTGTCATGTGTCCCCACATTTGTGTAGTTCATGTGGGAACCTGTGTGAGTATGGGACGCAAGATGCACAACAAGACTCTCGGCAGGATGTTGCGATGCAGGGGCATGATCCATTGGTGGAGGCATCCATATTGGATGATCTTGTTATCAGTGATGATCTCTTACAATGTACATTTGGTATTGACTATCAGGTAATTTGTTACAAGTTTCATCTTGATTTAATATATTGTTATTTGAAATTTGTAATTAATTTTATATGATTATCTTTATTATATGTCAAATGTATGTAATTATCTGCGCAATGAAATTCCAGGGTCAGAGTCTTCATCCTGCCTTCGTTAGCCATCCATTGGTGGGTTATGAGAGGAGGTCAAGTCAGCAAGTATGTAATTTATCACATGATCATAATTATTGTAGATGTGTCAATGGTAATATTATTCTGTGACAATTTGATGATTTCAACAGTCACCGACACCTCCATGATTTCCTTGGTCCCCTGGACACAAATCCACCACTATTACGAAGGTAAATTTAACTATTTCTAATCATTGTGCATTTTTAAAATAATGTTATGTATTTATTTTGGTCAAATATTCTTGAACTTGATTTTTAGATGTTGAATGTGGAGACTCCTCATCTTCATGAGTTAGCATAGATAGGCATTGTTGCAGCCATGATGTCTTCAAATCCTTTGACCAAGGTATGAGCCAATACTATGAAAATGTCATAATTTTGTATTTCTTGTTTTATCTCATGTCATTTGATGTACATAAATGATATTTATGTTTAGTCAATTTTGCTTCTTGATGCTTCTCACAGGAGGTCACAACTCCAACCTGTCCAACTACAGACAAAGAAGCTAGTGACAAGATGATGGAGAGTGATCATCAGATGGCGGTAAGTGATTGATTACATATGTGATGTTATATATTCCATGTACATTTTCTATAGTAATGTGCATATTGTTTGATTGTATTAATAGGTGGAGCTGCATGAACTTCTGTTGAGAAGGTCTACTCGACAACAGAGAGAGGATGAGTCATGGATTGGCTCTCCATCTTCACGGTCAAGCAAGGTCCATCAATTATTTCATAAAAGTCCATAGGAAACTAGTTTTTGGGACATTTTTTGTATGCCTAGATGGCTTTGTAAACATACTTTTGTATGTTACGGATGTATATTTTTGTATATATGCCTGTATGGCTTTGTTTGGACATGCCTATATGGCTTTGTATGTAAACTAGATGTTATGTTCATAACATTATGTATATGACAGTTTATATTAAATATTTAATATGATGATCAATTATTGTTATAGGAATTTGGTTTTACACATGCTAATGGCATTTGCTTGAAAGCTTATAAATCATTTTCAAATAATCCATTTTGTGCATATCTTGCAATCATTGCATTTTGTGGGATTGTGCATTTCTTTGAGGCATCATTTCAAACAGTTCACGCGCCTTGTCTATGCTTCCACACTTTCCATATATGTCTATAAGGGTAGCTGCAAATACAATACATGTGACAAAATTCCTATATGATTATGCTTTGATGGTTGTCTACACCATGTTCCCCATATCCCATTGGTTTTCCACACCATGTTCCCCAGATCCCATTGGTTGTCCACACCATGTTCCCCATGATTTATGCAAGGAGGAAGTTGGATAAGGTTGTGCAATTTGGTTTTAGACCTGCCAAAATTTGTGTTTGGTTGAAATTTACTTTTATACATTTGCTTGAGAGTTTTTAAAGCCTTATGAAAAATCCATTTTGTGCATATCTTGCAATCATTGCATTCCATGAGACAACATTTCTTTGAGGCATCGTGTCAAACAGTTCATGTTCATTGTATATGCTTCCACACTTTGCATACATGTCTTGCAGGGTACTTACAACTACAACATTTGACAAAATTCCTATATCCTTTATGCTTTGATGGATGTCTATACCGTGTTCCAAAGATACCACTTCTAAGGTTTTTGGAATTTGTCTTTACACTCGCCAATTGCATTTTCTTGAAACTTTCTAAAGGCTTATTAAAAAATCCATTAAAAGTTCATATCTTGCAATCATTGCATTCCATGAGGCGACATTTCTTTGAGGCATCATGTCAAACAGTTCACGTGCCTTGTCTATGCTTCCACACTTTGCATACATGTCTCTGAGGGTAGTTGCAACTACAACATCTAACAAAATTCCCATTTGTTTTATGCTTTGATGGATGTCCATTTTGGCATAGGCAAGGAGGATACTGGCTAAGATTGTGGAATTTTGCTTTACACCCGGCAATCGCATTTGCTTGAAATTTTCTAAAGCCTTATCAAAAAATCCATTTTGTTCATATCTTGCAATCATTACATTCAATGAGGCAACATTTCTTTGGGGCATCATGCCAAACAGTTCACGTGCCTTGTCTATGCTTCCACACTTTGCATACATGTCTACAAGGGTAGCTGCAATTACAACATGTGACAAATTTCCTATATCCTTTATTCTTTGATGGTTGTCCATACGCTATTCCAAACAATCTATTTTGGTGGATGTCCATACCCTATTCCAAAGATCCCATTTTGGCATTTACACCTGTCAATTGCTTTTTCTTGTATGTTTCTAAAGCTTTATCAAAAAATTCATTTTATGCATATCCTGCAATCATGGCATTCCATGAGACCACATTTATTTGAGGCATCATGTCAAACAATTCACTTGTCTTATCTATGCTTCGACATTTTACATATATGTCTTCTAGGGCAATTGCAACTACAACATCTATCGAAATTCCCATATCCTTTATGCTTTGATGGATGTCCATGTACCATGTTCCAAAGATCTCAGTTTGGCATAGGCAAAGAGGATGTAGTCAAAGGTTGTGGAATTTGGATTTACACCTGCCTATTGCTTTTTCTTGAAAGTTTCTAAAGCCATATCAACAAATCCATTTTGTGCATATCCTACAATAATGGCATGTTCCATGAGACTGCATTTCTTTTAGTCATCATTAAGTACAATATTTGATAAAATTCCCATATGCTTCCACATTTTGCAGACATAGTTGTTGTACTAGACTCTTTTTGTATCATGTCAAATAGTTCACTTGCCTTGTTTGTGCTTCCACATTTTGCAGACATAGTTGTTGTACTAGACTCTTTTTGTATCATGTCAAAATAGGGAAGTTGTAACTACAACAACTATCGAAATTCCCATATCCTTTATGCTTTGATGGATGTCCATGTACCATGAACTCCAAAGATGCCACTTTGGTACAGGTAGAGAGGATGCAATGTGGAATTTGGCTTTACACCCACTGATTTCTTTTTCTTGAAAGTTTCTAAAGCCTTATCAACAAAACCATTTTGTGCATATCCTACAATCATGGCATTCCATGAGATTCCATTTCTTTAAGGCATCATGTCAAACAATCCTCTTGCCTTTTCTATGCTTCCACATTTTGCATACATGTCTCCTATGACAGTTGCAACTACACCATCTTACAAAATCCCCATATCCTTTATGATTTGATGGATGACCATGTACTATGTTCCAAAGATCTTAGTTTGGCACTAGCATAGAGGATGTATTCAAAGGTTGTGGATTTTAGCTTTACACCCACCAATTGGTTTTGCTTGAAAGTTTCTAAAGCCTTATCAACAAATCCATTATTTGCATATCCTGCAACCATATCATTCCATGAGACCACATTTCCTTGAGGCATCATGTCAAACAGTTCACTCACCTTCTCTATGCTTCAGCATTTTGCATACATGTCTTCTAGGGCAGTTGTAACTACAACATTTTTCAAATTTTCAATAGACCACATTTTTTTGAGGCATCATTCAATGCAACTACAATATTTGATAAAATTCCCATATACATTTTGTAGGAATACATGAGATACTATATATTTCTATATGATTACCTTAATTAGTGAGAATTAATAAGAAAGGAGCATAATGGCAATAATTAGCATTCAAGGATTTGTAATGAAGACCTAGGGTTTGGATGCCAATGGCAACTCACCAAACCCTTGGATCAATCTTTATAAATGAAGAGATTTTATGATTTAGACTAATACAGATGCTTGGGTATCTCATGATCATATTGAGATCTAATCATTGCTTGGTTTCTTGTAGGGTTTGTTTCCATGCTTCTAATCATAATAATCAAGGTTATGGGACAACAAGGTTATGGAATAGCTCTTCTCATGTCATATGAGGAGATCATGGTCACAATACCATCAAGATATTGTGAATTTCAACAACAAATTTCCATCTTTCCAAACCCTACTGTTATAGGGAAAATGGATGATATTTAAAATGAATATAAAACCCAATAACTTCAATAGAATATGCAAGTAACAAAGAATAAAACAAATAAACAACTTACAGTGCTTTTGTTACCTGGCGGCTTTCATTGTTTGCCTATTCCCGTTTGATCTTTGGTGATGAATGTAGCCCTCGGGAAGCTTGCTTCCTTGCTTTGATTCCTCAAGATGACAAAGGAGAAATGGCTCGGATACTTGTTGTGTTGAAGATGAGCTTCAACACAATATAGGATGAATAGTGAATGATGTGAGAGTGGGGGTGCCAATGGCGCGCTATGGATTCTACAGCATAAGTTTACTTGAAAGCTTCATGATATGAGAATGGAAGAATAGAAGGGTATTTATAGACTTGTGAGAGAAGATCAACGATGTAAAAGAAATAACAAGATCAATGGTAGAGGATGTTTGAGGGAACATGCGCAAATAGAAGAATGACATGTGTCATAGAAAAAGCTATTCTCTTTGAGTTAACTGCTTTCATGACAAAGATAAGATTTGCTTTTCACAAATTAGAATGTTTTATTCTAATTTAAGAGTTATTGATAAAAATAAGATTGTTTTAAATTGATAACTCATTTTTTGCTTTTGCATGACAAGGAAGATTTATTTTTAGAAGATTTGGAAGATAAGAAAGCAAATTAAATAAATAAATTTATTTAATTGAGGAATTAGAAGATAAGAAAGCAAATTAAATAAATAGATTTATTTAATTGTTTGGAAGAATAAATAAAATATTTGATTATATTTTATTTTTAAAGATTGAGAGGATTTAAATAAATTTAATTGATTTATTTAAATTTGGAGGAATAAACGACTTAATAAAATAATTTAGAATTATTTAATTGTTTTGGAAGAATTAAATTAAATAAAGGATTTATTTAATTTTGACTTTAGAAGAGGTAATTAAATACTTTGATATTTAATTAACTTAGAGGAATATGAATCAAATAAATAAATTTGTTTATTTATTTACTGATAGAGGAAATAGACTTAAATAAATATTAAGAATATTTATTTAGACAAAGTCGTGTCATTTTTAGGTGTCTACATTTTGCCCCTCTTTTGATGCAATGTGTTTTATCACATTGTTTCAAAGAATAAGATTGTCTGAAAATGATACATGCCCCAGTTTGCCCCTGGTACAAGTTTAACAATGATAGGATGCCCTCTCGGGAGATTGGACAAGAAGAAGGCAGAAGGCATGAGACGGACAATCTCACAAAGAAGGTGGAAGATAGGCTAGGATGAAAAAAAAATGGTTTGAAGAAAGAGCCGAATGATACGCGATGCAAGATAAAATGATAACACACACAAGCAAGTAAGCAAGTATGCACAAATGATACAAGAACAAACAAGGTATTGCCCCTGTCAAGCGGTAAACCAACGATATACTGATAACGATATACAACAGTGTTATCATGGCGGGGAACGATAGATCCCTAGAGCAACACGAAGGACAGTGTCTAGTTTCAGGAAATGAAGCATGTCATGTAAGACGCATGTATTGGTCTGATTTCGACAATGTTACATCCTGTATAAGACAAATGTTTCATTATAATTGATCGAGTTGGTTTATGACCAGACAAGGATCAAGACCACTGATTGTGAATGGATCATTTGACAAGATTGACTTGACTTGATTGGTATGGATTAAGGATGGACTTGCATGTGGATCATTGCTTAGACTGACCGGATTGGGAAGAATGGACCACAATGCTAGATAGAAAGTTGATTAATAGAAGAATGACTCAACAGAAGAAATCACAATCTTTTATTTGTAAACATTGATACTCTGCATAGAATTTTTATTGCATGGGATATGGATATGGATACAGATATGAGATGTAATTGGATACATTATGGATATGGATAAGGAATGCTTTCTGGATATGTTATGGATATGGATATTTGCCATCTTGATATTGCAAGTATTTTGAAGTGCTTATTTCATCATCAGGTGTTTATTATGTTGTAAGAAAATACAAGCATCTAGGTATAATTAAACCAAGATGACCTGAGTATTACTTACATGGATTTTGCTATAGCAAGTTAATACAAGCATCTAGTCAAAATTGAATCTAGATGACCTAAGTATTTCTTGCGTTTCAACAGACAAGGATTGCCCCTTTTCATGTTCAGACCTTCGAAAGACCTCGATGATCTTTTACTGATCATGTCGTTAGACAAAAGTCGTCACATTACTAAAGTTTGATCCACAAACAATAGACAAAGAAAATGATTATGCCCCCATCATAGCATCTCCAGCTTTTGGCATCCTCAAGTAGCATAGAAAGACATAATGACGAAAAATCAAGACCTTTAACCGATATAATAACACAAAGCATTCTTGCATTAGATGTGTCTTCTGGCCATAATTGATATAGAGTCAGTTTGAGTGTTTTGGTATGGTGGAAGGTGTAGCTTGTACTAGTACGTTCAGCTTGCAAGATTGTCATTTCTTGTTATAAGACTTAGATTTGTTGAGCAATTGCTATACAATCTTGGGGCGAGGGACCTAAGTTTATTTGCAATTGCAGATATTGGAGTGTTTGAGCAATATATTCTAATTGGTTTGCCATCTCTACAGAAGTTGACACAAGACCAGAAAAGCTTACTATGATAAATGCGTAGCTTCAGAACGTACATGTGCAGCTCTGGTTTTCTGAATACTTTTGTAAACATTTTGACACGTTTTGGAGCTTTTTTTGCTTTTTTTGGTTTGCAGGTTGGTCTTTTAATATGATTTTATCAATTTTTAGCAAGAAGACACAACAAACACATAGAATGATTTTAAGTTTTTTGAATTTTTTTGTAATTTTTTGGACTCTTTTTTACTAAAGAAAATAGTTACAAACCTAGGATAGTAAAGACAATATTTGTCGGATCCCCTAGCTGTGCATATTCAAAGCAGATAGCTTCAGAATCTTGGTAGCATCAGCTCCTCTCCACAGCACACAATTCTCACGCATACCAAGATTCAGGTTTCCCAAGGCTCGTACCATAATGTAAATGAGAAAATTTGGATAAATATAAGATAGAAACAATAAAATGCATATACCTTCTTACCCAAATCTTTCAAATACCTCGAATGATGAATGCATGATTGTTTGGCTTGATTTATTGAATGTTGATCACTCACGTTCACAACATAACGTTGGATGAAGATTGATGAAAGAAGATAGATAGAAGATTGGAAGAATATTTCAGTAGAGTAAGGATATTAAACTAAAGATGCATGATCTCAAATGGCTTGTGAGAAGCCATATTTATAGACAAGGGTTGATTTTTTATGTGGAGGGAAGAAGATTTGATAAGATTCGATAAGGATTGGATTTGATTTTTTAGATAAGATAGGGAAAAAGATAAAAAAAAATTGTTTTTTTGTTTTAAATCCTCATAAATCTTTGAAAAGAATGGGATAAAAGAAAGCAGAGTCTTTTTAGGATTTTATTAATTAAGTAAATATTTAATTTATTTAATTAATTTTGATTGGGGAAAGATAATTAAATAAATATTTAATTATAGGAAAAGGATAAATGACTAATTAAATAATTAGAATTAATTATTTAACTAGAGAGGATTAATGGTCATGAATAATTAAATAAATAATTAAGATTTATTTAATTATAGAAGATATGATAAATGGATAGAAAGGGAATAAATAAAAATTAGTTAAATAAATAAGATTTATTTAACTAATTAGGTGAATGATATGGGTACCTAGGGCAAAACATGCTAATGACAAGGTGTTGAACATTTTTAGGTGTCTACACCTACCATCGTACACAGTCAAGAAGGCACAAAACAATCAAAAGCATGGATAGTCAAGGGACTATCATGAAATCATAAGGTTGTTATCCATAGGGGGATTGCCTTGAAAGATGTATGACTATGCTAAATTGCTCCTTATCAAGGCCATGATGTGTCAAAAAGGTGAAGTTACTGGGTGAATGTGAGAAGTCAGTTTAAAAGAAGGTTTCAAAAGAGTATATGTTGTTGTCACAGTCATCAAAGACTATCATTATGCCATCTTAGAGACCCTATGACTCAAGAAATCGCCATGAAAATGAGGTTATGAGTTTTCTTAGGGTGTGAGGGGTAATCAAAGGGATTTCAAGGAACATCAAACACTAAAAGAAGGGATTTTTCCATGATCTTTTTTTAGGACTGTTACAATCATGAATAGCCATCAAGGTCCTAAGAGCATTTACTAATCATCATACCATTATTCATATTTTAGCATTGTCAACACATATTAGGATAGTGTTGTTGCAACAAGATAGAGAAGGCTATTATAAAGATCTTAGAACACTCATTTTATAAATGTACAATTATATGCAAATGGTAGCAATCATATGCCAAGCTTAGAATGGTCATATCAACCTAAGGACTACTTGATTGAATCCTCGGGGCTAGGAGTGACATTTTGCATTCCATAGCCCGTGGGGTTGAATGGACTTCACTAATGCATCAGGGTGGGGAGGTAAATGCCAGGGGAGGTCTCATTTCATGTGCCAAGCACCCCAGTCGTTTGAGGCAACAGGCTACCGACAAAGTCCCTTAAGATCCCTAAGACAAAAAATTGCCAAACTTTGATGGAGCAGTCCTCAGAATTTGTGGTAGCTGAGAATGTTCTATTTGGATGTACAGGTACATGTGGGGTCCATCCACAATAACCTCTCTCGATTTTGGTCAACTCCAGTCCGTTTGACTGTCCTGCACTCAAATGCATTCTTGCAAAATGCTTTAGTTTCATGCAGTGGAAAGGTGCTAGAAGTGACATTTTGCATTCCATAGGTCATGGGACCGAATAGACTTCGCCAACATGTTGGGTGGATGAGTAAATGCCAGGGGAGGTCTCTTTTCATGTGCCAAGCACCCCAATCATTCAGGGCAGCAGGCTACTGGCAAAGTCCCTTAAGATCCCTAAGACGAAAAAATTGTTAAACTTTGATGAAGCAATTCTCAGAATTCATGGTAGTTGGGAATGTTTTGTTTGGACTTATAAGTGCATGTGGGGTCCATCCACAATAACCTCTCTTGGTTTTAGTCAACTCCAGTCTGTTTGACCGTGCTGAAATCAAATGCATTCTTACAAAATGTTTTAGTTTCATGCAGTGGAAAGGTGCTAGGAGTGACATTTTGCATTCCATAGCTCATGGGGTCAAACTGATTACATCAACACATTGGGGTAGGTGGGTAAATGCCAGGGGAGGTCTCATTTCATGTGCCAAGTGCCCTAGTCATTCAAGGCAATAGGCTACCGACAAAGTCCCTTAAGATACCTAAGATGAAAAAACTATCAAACTTTGACGGAGCCATTATCAAAATTTGTGACACCTGGAAACATTTCATTTGGACCTATAGGTGTACGTGGGGTCCATCCACAATAACCTCTCTCAGTTTCAGTCAACTCCAGTCTGTTTGACCGTGTCGAAATCAAATGCATTCTTGCTAAATGCTTTAGTTTCATGCTATGGAAAGGTTGCCAGGTGCCATATTTTTGTTTTGCTCATCGTGGGGCCGAACCGACTGTGCCAACATGTTGGGGTGGGTAGGTAAATGTCAGGGGAGGCCTCGTTTCATGTGCCAAGTACCCCAATTATTCAGGGCAGTAGGCTATTGGCAAAATCCCTTAAGATCCCTAAGAAGCAAAAATTGCCAAACTTTGATGGAGTAGTTCTCAGAATTTGATGAAGTTGGGAATGTTCTGTTTGGACCTACATGTGTACATGGGGTCCGTCCACAATAACCTCTCTCAGTTTCGGTCAACTCTAGTTCGTTTGACCGTGCCGAAATTAAACACATTCTTGCAAAATGCTTCAGTTTCATGTAGTAGAAAGGTGCTAGGAGTGACATTTTGAATTCCATAGGTCATGGGGCCGAACAAACTTTGCCAGTGTGTTAGGGTGGGTGGGTAAATGCTAGGGGAGGTCTTGTTTCGTGTGCCAAACGTCCCAGTTATTCTAAGTTGTAAGCTACCGACAAACTCAAAATGTGTTAGGAGTGACATTTTGCATTCCATAGCTCATAGGGCCGAATGGACTTCGCCAAGGCATCAAAGTGGGCAGGTAAATTCCAAGGGAGGTCTTGTTTTGTGTGCCAAGGGTCCTAATCGTTCTAGGTTGTAAGCTACTTACAAAGTCACTTTGTCGGTAGCTTACAGGCCAGAATGACTAGGACGCTTGGCACACGAAATGAGACCTTCCCAAACATTTACCTGCCCACCTTGACGCATTGGCACAATCCGTTCGGCCTCATGACAAGCATATCAAAAAATAAGGCACCTGGCAAGGTTGTGCTGCATGAAACTAAAGCATTTTGCAAGAATGCATTTGATTTCAGCACGGTCAAATGGACTAGAGTTGACCAAAACTAAGAGAGATTATTGTGGACAGACCCCACATGCACCTGTAGGTCCAAATGAAACATTCCTAGCTACCACGAATTTCAAGAACTGCTCCGTCAAAGTTTGGCCATTTTTTTGTCTTAGGGATCTTAAGGGACTTTACCGGTAGCTTGTTGCCCCAAATGATTGGGGCACTTGGCACATGAAAAGAGACCTCCCCTAACATTTACTCACCCACCCCGATGCATTAGAGAAGTCTGTTTGGTCCCACAACCTATGGAATGCAAAATGTCACTCCTAGCACCTTTCCACTGCATGAAACTAAAGTGTTTTGTAAGAATGCATTTGATTTCGGCACGGTCAAATGGACTGGAGATGACCAAAACTAAGAGAGGTTATTGTGGACACACCCCACATGCACCTGTAGGTCTAAACGAAATGTTGCCAGCTACCACAAATTTTGAGAACTGTGCTATCAAAGTTTGGTAGTTTTTCTGTCTTAGGGATCTCAAGGGACTTCAATGGTCTACTGCTGCCCCCGAACGATTTGGGTGCTTGGCACACAAAAAGAGACCTCTCCTAGCATTTACCCACCCACCCCGATGCGTTGGCAAAGTCTGTTCAGTCCCACGACTTATGGAATGCAAAATGTCACTCCTAGCATCTTTCCACTACATGAAACTAAAGCATTTTGCAAGAATGCATTTGATTTCAATATGGTCAAACGGATTGGAGTTGACCAAAACCAAGAGAAGTTATTGTGGACGGATCCCACATGCACCTGTAGGTCCAAACAAAATGTTCCCATCTACCACAAATTTTGAGAATTGCTTTGTCAAAGTTTGGCAGTTTTTCTGTCTTAGGGATCTTAAGGGACTTTAATGGTCTACTGCTGCCCCAAACGATTGGGGTGCTTGGTGTTGTTATATGGAGCCTAATCAAACTCGAAGGTTAAATTTTCCCCACTTTTATCGGTGTAGTTTCCCCCCAAATTATTTAACCAGGGTTTGGGGGCAACGCCCCTAGCGTACCCCCTATCGTGATACAGGGCGGCGTTGAGGGGCAGTGCCCCCAAAACCTCAAATGACTTTTATTATTTTATAAAGGCATCGGGAGTTATTTTTCTATTGGCTGACATGAAAAAACCCTATTTTGTAACTGACATAAGTCTTGATAAAAACGGCTAAGGGTTAGGGTTTTCATTGATATTGTATTGTAGCATTTGCAGTGGTATTGAGTTGCAAGGATTGCTGGTTGTAATCAGTTCGATTGCTGGGTAATAATATTGGACTCTCTATTGGTGGATGTAGCCTAAGTTTGGGTGAATCACATCAAAAATTGTCTCTTGCTGTTATTATTTTTGTGTATTTTTCATTCCTATGTTTAATCTTTATTTGCATTTAATTGATATCTTCTGCATGTAATTCCTAAGACTTGGCACATGAAAAGAGACCTCCCTTGGCATTTACCCACCCACCCCAACACCTTGGTGAAGTCCGTTCGGTCCCATGACCTATGGAATACAAAATGTGACTCCTAGCACCTTTCCACTGCATGAAACTAAAGTATTTTGCAAGAATGCATTTGATTGTGGCATGATCAAATAGACTAGAGTTGATCAAAACCGAGAGAGGTTATTGTGGAATGACCCCACATGCACCTGTAGGTCTAAACAAAACGTTCCCAACTACCACGAATTCTGAGAACTGCTCCATCAAAGTTTGGCAGTTTTTGCATCTTAGGGATCTTAAGGGACTTTGTCGGTAGCTTGCTACCCCGAACAATTGGTGTGCTTGGCACACGAAACGAGGCCTCCCTTGGCATTTACCCTCCCACCCTGATGTGTTGGCACAGTCAGTTCGGTCCCACGATATCCTTTAGACTTCCAAAACTTCCAACAACCACCAAAATTCATCAATCAACATCAACATGACCTTAACACCATATTTTGTGATCAACATCAACATCATGAGGACACTAAAGAAATCTTTGACACATGAAGACACTGAGAACACTAAAGACATGGAGCACAAAGAAGCATGAAGACATGAACAAACTCCTGTCATGAGGAAGAACCACAACCCAATCCAACTCCTAAAAACATGACATGTTATGATGAAGAACCAAAACCAAATCCAATTATCCAATGGCATGAACCAATAACATAAGCAACTATGTCATGCTGTTGTAACATGATAAACATGAATGTTATGAATTAACATCCAAACCCTGTGACATCAATCGTGATATGACATGAGTGAAACATGAGTGAACATGATTAAGACCAATAAGGATCAACTTCATCCATCACTTAGATCTAACCCCATGAAACATAACATGATGATGATGCAAACATTAAATGTATACCATAGAAAACAAATCAAACCAATCATGAGGCCTTCATTGCTCAAGTTCATAGTTCATAGATCACAAAACCCAACAACATATCCTGAAAGCATAATGGTATCATCAAACAATAGACAACTAATAGACCTGCACAATTATGCATTCCTTACTTTCAAGCAAATGCAATTGGCACATGTAAAACTAAATTCATGTAATGATAATTGATCATCATATTAAATATTTAATATAAACTGTCAATACATAATGTCATGAACATAACATCTAGTTTACATACAAAGCCATATAGGCATGTCCAAACAAAACCATACAGACATATATACAAAAATATACATCGGTAACATACAAAAGTATGTATACAAAGCCATCTAGACATACAAAAAATGTTCCAAAAACTAGTTTCCTATGGACTTTTATGAAATAATTAGCGGCCCTTGCTTGACTGTAAAGATGGAGAGCCAATCCATGACTCATTCTCTCTTTGTCATCAAGTAGACCTCTTCGACAAAAGTTCATGTAGCTCCACCTGTTAATACAATCAAACAATATGCACATTACTATAGAAAATGTACATGAAATATATAACATCACATATGTAATCGATCACTTATCGCCATCCGATGATCACTCTCCATCATCTTGTCTCGAGCTTCTTTGTCCGTAGTTGGATGGGCTGGAGTTGTGACCTCCTATGAGAAGCATCAAGAAGCAAAATTGACTACACATAAATATCATTTATGGATTCACACTACTATTTATATACAAAACAAAGTACAAGTAACCATCTAGGAAAGTTTTTTAAATACTTACAAATTAATCGAATGAACCATCTGGGTCTTCTCTACTCTTTATTGTGTCAAGTATTGCCTCATGGTCAGACTCACGCACCTTCCATAAGGTCTTGTTCAAAGGTCTACCTTGATATTGTATCAAATGAACATTGGTTTCCATGACAAGGTTCAAGTAATGAAGAATCTTTTGATGCGTGTCAAAGTCCTAAAATAGCCAAACATTAACACTCTTATGTGGTACCTTCTAAGTCATTTTCTAGTAACAACCACTAAGCTTGTAGGGTATTCGATGTTTTCTCCATCTATAACTGGGGCCTCCAATTTATTTTTGGCCTCAACATAATGACACAAGTAATAATATGTTCCCTCTTCGTTATCTTCATCTGCAATAACTACATAAACATGCCCAACAATGATATGTGCAGCAAATTAGATGAAATTAGTCAACATTGCAAAAATACTACAAAGTAAGATAACATTAGGAATTTCAAAAACTATGCAATTAGATATATTACCTGGTTAAACTAGATCTGATATGTGGTCAAAGTCAACTGATGATTCCATCTATGTCAGTTCTAGTGTCATTGGGGGTTGATACATGTCAAGTGGGATATGATAACTTAACCGCCATTCGTCAACCCACTCCTTTGACTCACACTCATTCCAGGCTTGAATTGTACATGAAGAACAAAAGAATGCCATTTTTTGCATATGAATACTCCATGAACCTAAAATTGAGCTTTTGAAAGAGTGTAGCTCACTTGATCATGTCAATGTACAACAGTCCTCATATGGTGTAATGTTAGTATCATCTATCAACCAAAAAAATCTATGAACTGAAGACTTACCTTCATTACCTGGACCCATCAAAGCATTACACCACTCGATGATTGATTTTGCATTTTTCAACTTTGCATTGTCTTTATACTTTAACTCTTCTCATATTATGGCTCTTTTGATACATGCTCCTACACCATCATGCTCCCCCTTTCCATGCCTGACCTCACAAAAGTTCCACATATGCTGAACACCTGTAATATTATGCCTCCTACTTAGCCAATAGAAATTCCGTGAGTTCTTAAATTGTGATGCACAGTTATCCAACCATATGATATGTTGACTGAAAGATATGCCCCTTCTAGCCAAATCATTGTAGAACACCTGAAAGCAACCTTTGATTTGGAGATACCCTTCTGTAATTCTTCCAAAAGTCTTCAATTAGTGATCTCAAAGCTTCAACAACAACTTTGTCTTTCTGTGGGAGTCTCCCAGAGAATGCCCACAATTCATTAGTGTTTGGGTCCTCAACTCTTTCACGTCTTCCAACGGCTCTCATTAGAGTTTTTCTATTTATTTTCAATGCTTGACTTGTCTTTCTAATGAGGCAAACTTTCTTTGTTTGTTGACTTACTATTGTTGATGTAATGACACGTTGTGTGACATTACTATCCTTGGTGCGTGAGGTGGAACCCACACTCTCATATGCACTCGTTAGATTCTTGACAATTAATTTTTCACTTTAGGCATTCGATATTCTTAGGCCAAGAATCTTCATAGTGGGCCTAAATTTTAGGTTTCTCATCAATTCAACAAATAGTTGACATCTTCCAGTTTCATTTAAATTCTCAAAGAATAATTTCCATATCTTATTCGCATATCTTTGGCAAGTGCGCATGGGAATCTTATCCTACATGGGCTTCAATACATTCTCATCAATATCGATTAGAAACTTAGACTTCCTATGCAAAATTCTAGGAGGCATTTTAATTGGTAAAGTTGACTCAACATATGGAATTTCTTCAATATTTACTTGAGATGGGATAGATGACGCACCTTCAATTGGAGGTGAAAAAGATGAGAATAACGTACCTTCAACTAATGAATCTGATCCTAATAATCTAAGGCATGTAGGAAGTACCTCCAAAATGTCATTTAACCTTCTAAACTATTCCTAACTTATGATAACATCAATACAACACATACCTCTTGACCTTCCACCAATCAAGAAGGTCCTATATACACTTGCAATTGAATCTAAGTAGACAAATGCAAAGCATAAACTCTCATGATGACCAATACAAAATGATGCTTATCTTCGATTAGGAGATGATTATCATCATGCCATGGGTGATCTTTAGTTAGGAGATGTTTATCATGATGCCATGGGCAACTTTAAGTCACTTTTAGTGGATGTTGGAGTTATGTAGAGCTCTTAGTTCCTACTTCGTGTGAGCATTAAGAGTTGACATTGTTTGACTATGCTATTTATAACAATCATAAATGACTAATTAGCATTGAGAAATGACAATTTCAAAGATTTATAACCACATTTGCACTTATGACCACACTTTGTAACTTTAATAACATTAAGAGAGTCCTTCAAAACTTGCCTAGCAACCTAAAATATGACCCTGGCATAATATGGACAGTCACTAATGATTGTATTGTTGGGCATAACAATAATATGGTAACCAATTTTCCATATGGAAGACTTGAAGGAAAATCTTCTTAGTAACATGATTTGGTGATGTTATGTGGAGGCCATCATTGGACTGATTAATTATATAGATTAGAATTGTCAAGCACCTTAAATGGACTATCAACACAACTAGGACTATCATGACAGTCAATAGGAACATCAAACAAGGTATGAAGATAATTTGATATATTGTCACTTGGTGTAAAGGAGGGGTTTTCCAGGAATAACAAGGTGCACAAATTTAGGGCAGAGTTATGTTTCATGATGACAAGTCAAGTCCTAAACTATAATATTTTGAGGACCTAGCATAAGAGGCAATGTTGCAAGGTGGCCAAGGGATCATGAAGAGGAGTGATGGTGTTGCACACACACATGCAACAAAGGTAGCATAATGAGAGTTCTCATGTGGAGAAAGATAGGTTGCAAGATCGACAATGAGGAGTTTGGTATTTTATGCTTCAAGAGTACATGGTTGCTAGTAAAGTAGAAGCAACCAAATAAGAATGGGTCATGAAGATGAAGAGGTGGTAATGGAAGTGTTGGTTGTTGATGTGGATGTAGGAGGAACATGTAGGTGTTGCATTAGTTATGTAATTAAGGAACAATGGCACGAGGTATGATTCATAAATCTTTGTTTGTTCACATTGCTTGCCACATAAGCGGTTGGTATCACATATCTTGGAGAGTCATTCGAGGGCCCATATTCTGGACATGGATGGAGTGTTGGATCAAACACTTAGTGGATTGGTGTGCTGTCTCGTGCATGTAGCTATCATTGATTATTGATATAAGATGATGTGGTGTTGTTATGTCAAGAAGAATATTAAGTGCATAACCATATATATCTTGCTGAGATCATCTTAATTATGTTGGACTCTCATTATAACCTTGGATTCCAAGTTGGTGAAGGAGATTTGTTGTCAATTATTAGCTACGATTATCATAATCATTGGAGGCATTGTCATAAAGGAAGTTGTGTAGGATGAAATGTTGTTTGGGACAAACTTAGGACTGTTATAGGCACCAAATGATTGGGTAGTGAATGAAGATGGTGGAGATTGGTGGTGGTTATGCTTATGAGGAACATAATGGAAAATAAAGAGATTACTTTTAGGAGAGAAAGATGAAGAGCAATATGAGTGTCAAATTTGGAAACTTGATGTGAGATCTCTAAACAAGGATATAATTTATTGAGAACACTTAGGACTGTTAAAGGCACTAAATGTTTGGATAGTTAAAGGGCAGTCTTATCAACAAAAGAATAATCAATCCTAAAACCTCTCTTAACTATTATGACAATGATACCCATGTGTTATGTGACATTATAAATAAGGATTATTAGGGTCAGATATGAACAAAATATGCAATAGGCTCTCACTACCCTATTCACAAGGTAAGAGATGACAACATGATGAAAAGGATTGATCTTATATACAGATTAGAATTGTCAAGCACCTTAAAGACATAAAGAACATAAGAACATAAAGTCATAAAGAACATAAGAACATAAAGACATATAAAGAACATAAGAACATAAGAACATAAAGACATAAAGAACATAAGAACATAAACACATAAAGAACATAAGAACATAAAGACATAAAGAACATAAAGACATAAAGACATAAAGAACATAAGAACATATATAATTGAATTAAAATGGATATAAATAACATACCTTAGACTTCGATATTGGAGTTGACCAATTCTCTAAAATTTGGCTTCAAAATCCTCAAATTCTTCTTTTTCACAAGTTTGATTATGAATTCTATATAACTCTAGAATAGGATTAGTGAAATTTATGGAAAAAACAAACATATATCATCAAATTCAATCTATATATCAATGGTAATTAGCTTTGAAACAATATCACACATGAAACATGAAACTTTATGTTTAAATAATCAAATTTTCTCCAAAAAAATGCAAAATCAATTAATCTACGTTGAAAAATAAAAAAGGTGGTGGATTGATCCAAAAATGACTATTAATATGTCAAAGAACATGCAAAAGCATTTTTTTGTCCGATATACTGCATGAAAAGCAAGAATAACAGGCATGTGGGGTCTGAATCATGGATCCCACATGCTTTTTACCCCTTTTTTTGCTTCCCATAACGCAAGCGCGTTAGCGTTCTAGGAAGCATAAAAATAATAAGCTTCATGCACCCTAAAATCATAACCTTCTCAATGTTATAGAGATAGAGATAGATAGGGAAGCATAAAAAGATTAAGATTTCTCTATCCTCCCTCTCTACAACTCTATCTACCTCTCTTTCTCTATATCTCTCTCCCTCTCTGTCGACCCCTTGGAATGTGAGGGAGAGAGATATAGAGATAGAGAGGTACATATATTTAGATAGAGGAAAGATAGATAAATAAAGAGATAAAGGAAGAAAAATAGATAGATAGAAAGGTATGTATATAGAGAGTGAGGGTGAGATAGAAAGGGTGAGGGAGAGAGGGATAAATAGAGATAGATAGAGAGAGAGGGAGACGTGGAGAGATAGAGAGGGACATGGACATGGATAGGGAGAGAGGGGGGACATGGACATGGATAGGGAGTGAGGGGGGACATGGAAAGATATGGAGAGATAGAGATAGAGTTGGAGAAAGGAAAACCTATAGAAAGAGGGGCAAATAGAGATAGAGAGGGATAGGTGGAGATACAGACGGGGAGGGGGAGAGAGGGGAATTGAGATAGACAAAGGGGTCTAGATAGATAAAGAGGGAGATAGAGATAGATATAGAGTGGGGAGATATAGGGAGATAGAGAGTGAGGGAGAGATGGATAGGGAAATACAGAGAAAGGTAGAGAGGGATATATTAAGAGATAAGGTTATGGGGAGAGATAGAGATAGTGAAAGAGATGGAGAGATGTTCAGAGAGGGATGGGGAGAGAGATAGAGAGGAGGAGAGACATACAGAAGGAGGGAGGGAGAGGTAAAGAGGAATAGACTAAGAGATATGGATCTATGTGGAGAGATAGAGATAGGGAAAGATATCAAGAGATGTGGACAAAGACATAGGGAGGTAGATTTGAGGTAGAGGGATTGAGAGAGTGATAGAGAGGGGGAGTGAGATAGTGAGGGAGGGAGAGATAGAAAGGTACAGTTAGAGAGAGGGGATCGATAGAGAGAGAAACCCTAAACCCTAAACACGAGCAACCCTAAACCTCTAAACCATAAACCCTAAACCCTAAACTTGAGCATCCCTAAACCCCTAAACCCTAAATAATTCCCCTAAACCCTAACCCCTAAACCCTAAACCCTAAACTTGAGCTACCCTAAACTCATAAAAATCAAATAATGCCCCTGACCCCTAAACCCTGAACTCGAGCAACTAAGCTAAACCCCTAAACATATAGTTTGATCTAGGGGATGATGGAGGATCAATGGGAAATGGATGTAGAATTCTTAGATCTTGATTATCATTATCCTCTAATGGATGAACTATTTGATAGGATCCAAGTTATTTGTTTGATTATCTATGTTTTCTTGCCCGAACCAATGTGTCTCATCATGGGATATTGATGAATAATGAATAGGACTAGTGGGATGATGGATAAGGCTAATGGGATAATGGATAGGAGTGATGTGGGTTACTTGCTCATGGATAAGATCTTGATCATAGATAATATCTTGATCACAGGGAAGATAAGCATGGATAACGCGATATTAGATATGGATAGGGTAAGTGGGGATGCATTGATATTCATTGGATTGGGGAGTAAGAGGTGGTGATGGGGGTTCAATAAGAGATTTTGGAGGATCAATGATGGGATCGATGTAGATGGGTTGACCATGAGATTGTAAGGGATCTAGGACATGGGATTAGATGTGATGTTTAGATTTTGATTAGGACGGGTGGTTGGTGTTTCCACATGCTTTGGACTAGGCTCTTAACATGGCTATTGGGTTTCTTAGATGGATGTGATGGGTTCTTCGATGTGATCAATAATCTTTGGATGTTTGACAACATGGCTACATGATGGGGTTTGACTTGGACTTATGGTAGGAGACTCTTCAATGAAATGGATAGACATAGGAGTGGGTGATGGTGTTGGAGTGGTAGGTCCATGTTATTAGGAGGTTCTTTGTTACCTACTCAAGGATAGGAATTTGAGTACATGATGTTTTTCTAAGATTCCTTGCCAATAGTCCTTGGGTGACATCCTTCATGGCTTCATGGGTTGATGGACTAGGATATGCATATTGTTGATGGATAATGATGGAAGATGTTGTGGGGTTAGGATTAGGATTGAGTGAATGGATATAGGAGGGGATGGATTGGTATTTGGAGTGTTAGAGGGAGTTGAAATTGGATTAGTGGATTTAGATGGCTCCATATCTTTGCTTTTATTTTTGGATTTTGTAAAGAGTCTTTGGAGGAAACTTTTCAAGGGTTCATGGGTTGATGGATTAGAGCTTAGAATGTTTAATGGTGGATTAGATGGTGAGTTATATGGTGGATAGATGATATAGATTGATGGATTAGGAGATGAGTGGACTAATGGGTTAGGATTAGGAGGATTGGAGGGAAATTATAAAATAATTCCCCTTTAACCCTAACCCCTAAACCCTAAATTTGAGCAACCTTAGAAACTTATAAACCCTAAATAATACCCCTGAAGGTCTGAGCAACCCTAAACTCATAAACCCTAAATAATGCCCCTAACCCTAAGCAACCCTCAACCTCTCTCTCTCCCAAAACCCCTAAACCCTAAATTATAATGCCCCTAAACCCTAAACTCATAAACTTGACCAACCCTCTCTCTCTCTCTCTCTCTCTCTCTCTCCCCCTCTCTCTCTTCTCCCTCTCTTCTCCCTTATCGACAAAGAACATGGAAACAGGAAAACTAGGGTCCATGCAAAGAGGGATGAGGATATAAATTGGGATGATGAAATGGAAACAAGATAATTATGAAATTTCATTGGATGGGAAGAATGATGCAGAGATGTAGAGAGGGAAGGGAAGTAGAGAGTGAGAGAGAGAGGGTAGGAGATAGAGATGGGAGACAAGTAGAGAGTGTGAGAGGGTAGGAGGTAGATAGGGGAAGGAAGGAGAGAGTGAGAGAGAGGGTAGGAGGTAGAGAGGGGAGGGAAGCAGAGACTGAGAGAGAGGGTAGGAGGTAGAGAGGGGAGGGAAGTAGAGAGTGAGAGAGGGTAGGAGGTAGAGAGGGGGGAGATGAGAGTGAGAGAGAAGGTAGGAGGTAGAGAGGCGAGGGAAGCAGAGACTCAGAAAGAGGGTAGGAGGTAGATAGGGGAGGAAAGTAGAGAGTGAGAGAGAGGGTAGTGTTGGAGTACAATCAACCCTAAGAGGAGGGGTGAATCAGTGTTGTATCAAAACAAGTTATTTATTTCTTATCAAACTTGACAATATGCTTTATCAAATGAAGGAGTCAAATACCAAATGTTCAAACATGAAGGACAAATTAATCACACAGAAATTGAGACCATAACACAATAGGATTCACTAGTGGAAAACCCTCATAGGGATGAAAAACCACTCAAAACTGCCTCACTGGCTTAATCAAAAACCTCACTGGTTACAAATAGGTCTCACTAACCAAGCAAGCATCATTGGCTTTACAAAAATGCATCGCTAGCTTGTAAGTCTCACTGATTTATATCACCTTGAATACAAAACAAAATAACTCAGGGGGTTACCCTAATTCACTCTATCACAAAAACTTATATCTCCTTTTATTTTTCACTTTACAAAAATTTCCTTCAATTATACATTTGTCAAATTCCAATCTTTGAAAAACATGAATGATGTTAAAATCATAAACTGCATCTATCAATCTGCAAACATCATTATCAATCTACAACTATCAATCAACTTTGTTATGACCCCTTACTACAAACATCATTATGCAAGCACCATTCTCCAATCATCAATCTACACATTACAAACCCTGCAATTAATAATATCTTTCTTTATTCAAGTATCAACTCCTGCAATCTTTCTCTTGCACTAAATATAGTCTTCATCCTCTTATTTATATCAGCATGTTCTTCATGTACTTGATAATTATTATATCAGCATGTTGGTACTGCCTTTACCAACTCAGAGCAACAACCAAAATCCAAAAGGACATCGAACTGATTTCACAACAAAAATCTCTGGCCCTTTTCACATGAAAAATAAATAGAAAAATTAGTTTTGTGCCTTAAATAGAACAAAGCACGTCAAAATTAGAATGGTAAAGTGTCCATTGGACTTCAAAAGGCAAATTAAATGACATTCATTGGATCACATTTTTGCGCCACCATCTTTTTAATCTTGGATCGTTCGATATGCTTTACTGCCAAAGACTTTAAAACAACTTTGAAACATTGGTGTCCCTAGGTTCTCAGGGCCGGTCACCTCACGAGCCATCTACCCTCAATCATCACTTAAGTTATGATACGACTGGATACATAGGTCAACTCAAAATTAGAAATAAAGCAAGTGACGGGAAACTTAGGGTTATAAAGAATGCATTAGGAACTTAAACTTAGGGTTTCAGTCCCTAAACAAGTTTTTGAAACAAATTTCCAAACCCTCTATCTTATATATATAATCAATGTATATATACATTGAAGGATCTCTGTTGCATTGTCAAGGATGTAACATAATGTTGATAACCAAACCAAGCACCAATCAAACTGTCTCAAAGGAGAACAAAGATGAAATGTGAAAGGCCACAAAATGATAGTGAATACTGATCAAAAAACACAAAGTGTGGTCAAGTCAAAACACCATCTGCTTCCCACTCTCTCATCTGCAACACTAAGGAAACCTTAATGAGACTGTAACATGACACAACCTCATAGACCTCAAGAATTAACCCCAAAACATAACACCAACATCTTCAATATCTCAACATGTCATATCATCATCTGATCTCTGCCATATTATCATCTGATCTCTGCCACATACTGCCACATCAACATCAGTGAAAGAATATCAGTAAGTCCAATGAAGAACAAGTTGAGTTCATGACACTTTGACAACAGAAGTTGTCTTTGATCATCATGCCATGCAACTAAAACCTTATCAACGTGACAAAGCATATAAGAACAAGAATGAATACCAAGAGCATGAACCATTACACCAATGACAACATGAACACCATACTAACCAACTATACCATGAGAACATCAAACCACATCAACTGTCCACAGCAATGGCATCTTTTGAATACTTCACATACATCATTGACCTTCTTATACAACACTGACCTTGGCATTCACTGTCATCATAATTTGAGCTCCAAACATAGTACATGAGAGATCAACCATTCCTTGAGACCCTGAGCACTTGTCAACCATGAAGATGTACTATTTTGACATCAATGGAAAGACAACAAAGATGCCAAACATAACAGGTAGAAGGTAGAGAGGGGAGGGAAGTAGAGAGTAAGAAAGAAGGTAGGAGGTAGAGAGGGGAGGGAAGCAGAGACTCAGAGAGAGGGTAGGAGGTAGAGAGGTGAGGGAAGTAGAGACTCGGAGAGAGGGTAGGAGGTAGAGAGGGGAGGGAAGTAGAGAGTGAGAGAGACAGTAGGAAGTGTAGCTGCCCTTGTAGACATGTATGTAAAGTGCAGAAGCATATACAAGACATGTCAATTGACTGACGTAACACCTCAAAGAGATGTTTCGTAATGGAATGCAATGATTGCAAGATATGCAAAAAATGGATTTGTTGAAAAGGCTTTAGAAACTTTCAAGCAAATGTAATTGGCATGTGTAAAGCCAATTTTGTTCAACATAACACGAGCGTGTTATAATGCGCTCGTATTACAAATTTCACATAACGCGAGCATGTTATAACACACTCGTGTTATGTTGAGCATGCTTAGACATGTTTTTTTCCAGTTTTTAGCAAAATTTTGAGATAATCTGGAGCGTACTCCCCATCAGGATGGTAGTTTCTCTAATGAAAACTCAAAAAAAATACCACCATAATCTTGATCTCTCTTTTACCTATCTAGCCATATAATTTTTTTCACATTTTGAGTACGTTTAGTGTGTCCATTTTTTTTCAAAAACTAGTGTCTAGTGTTTTTGACTTTTTTTTAACCGTTCATTGAAATTTGAAATAAGTTACATTTTTAGAAACTAGACTCCATTCTACATGTATTAAAAAAAAATAGATTTTTGATTAGTTTTCAAAAAGTTTAGGGGGGAGCACACTCAAATTTCTATCTTTTAGGATGTGTCCACTTCAAAAATTACTAAAAAATCAATTATTCATGAAAAAAATTATCAGAAAAATAAGGGATAAACTACATGGTGTCAGCTAATTTCTCACCAGAGCGATTATTGAAGTACTAAAAAAAAGTTAACATTTTAGGGAGAGCACACTAGATGCTATGTTATGTTTTTTTAAGAAAAATATGACCAATTTGTGTGCTCCCCCTTTTTGAACCCCCTAATCTCAACCATTTTTGAAAAAAATTAGTAGTTTAGAAACTAGATTCAGAGCACTACGACTCTTGTTTTTGTTCCATCTTCAAATTTTGAGTGTAACTATCTTAAATTTATCATCCAACATCAATGTTTCCTAATTTTAGGAAAAAAGTGGCAACTTAAGACCCCATTTTGGTCCCTCATCTTTGTGCACTTACCCAGCAATAGCTTCAACCCAAAACTTTTGTTCAAGGCTAGCTCCACAAATCCTAGCCCTCTCCATCAATGTTATGTTCATCCTCTCGACAACTCCATTCTGTTGAGGGGTATACGGAGTTGTCTTGTGGTTCTCAATCCCATGTTCTTTACAGACATTGTCAAAATCTGTTGAACAAAACTCACCACCATTGTCAATCCTCAAACATTTAATCTTTCCATCCTTCTAATTCTCTACAAGAGCTTTGAAATCTTTGAATCTACTAAAGACTTCATATTTGCTTCTAAGGAAATACACCCATGTCCTTCTATTGTAATCATCAATGAATGAAACAAAGTAAACAGATTTTAAAATCAAAAGAACATTAACAGGACCAAAACACATCAAAATGAATCAAGTCCAACACCTCAGAAGATTTGTGAGAATTGGAATAAAACTAAACATGATTTTGTTTTCCATAAATGCAATGTTCATAGAAATTGAACTTAAGATTACAATCATTCATACCCTCAATGAGGTTTTTATTTTTTAGGGTCCTTAAACCCTTTTCACCAATGTGACCAAGCCTTTGGTGCCATAACATTGTCTTCTCAATTGGAAGTTTCATCTCCATAGAATGAGCACCCTTAGGTACCCGGAAAGCATGACCATCAGAAGTAGATGCAATAGTCCTCTTCGCTACTGGTTCCAATGGTGAGGATGAAGACATTGAAGTTCTCTTCTTTGAAACAGAGGCACTATTGTACTAAACTACACATGCATCAAGCTGAAACAAAGTGCTAATCCGAATACCCTTAGCTATCACCATAGCTCCTCTAGTCATCTTGTATCCTCCACTCAAGAAAACAACCTACACACCCACATCATTTAATTTACTTAAAAACAATAGGTTCCTTGCCAAACTAGGGATATACAGAACACCATTGATCACCTTCACTCATCCATTAGGAAATCAAATCAAAACTCTTCCATGGCCAACAATCTTTAGGTGAGAATCATCACCCAAGTACACCTTTCCACCATTGTATTCTTCATACTTAATGAACCAACCCTAATGTGAGGTCATGTGGAAACATCCACCCGAGTCAATAAGCCACACATCCTAAGATGCATGAGTTGCTAAGGCAGCAACAAACACTTCTCCTTCATCTTGAGAGGACTTGTCAAAATCTGAATCATAGTTCTTTTTCTTCTTCTCCTCCTTGCACTCCTTGCGAAAATGACTAGGTTTTCCATAGTTCCAACATAGAGCCTTGGGCATTCCAGGAGACTTAGATCTCCCATGGGATTTGGATCTTCCTTTTTCTTCCTTCTTATCCTTTTTCTTTCCTTTCTCTTTAGATCTACCATGAACTACAAGAGCCTCCTTAGCCAATTCAGAAGATTTTCTCTGCATCTCTTTAGACAACAACGATGCAACCACTTCATCCATCTTAAAGGTGGTAGTGGTACTCCCAATGTCCATAACAAGGTGGTCCCACAAATTTGGTAAGCAACATAATAACGTCATACATCAATCCTCCTCCTCCATCTTCACACCAACAGAGGTCAACTTGGCAACAAGCATATTGAATGTATTCAGGTGATCAACGACAGATCCTCCATGTTCCATCCTCAAAGAAAACAATTTCTTTCGCAGGAATAACTTGTTAACTATGGATTTATCTTGATAAACATCTCCAAGTTTCTTCCAAAGGTCTTTTGTAGTCTTCTATTCATGGATATTCAGGAGCACTAAATCAACCAAATAGAGTCTTATCAGACCCTTGGCCTTCTGATCCATCAGATCCCAATCTTCTTATTTCATCTCGATGGCATGGTTCTAGATATTGTGAGCCATAGATCTCTATCCACCAAGAAGTCCTTCATATTGAGTTTCCACAACTCAAAGTTGCCTCCATTAAACCTCTCTATCTCAAACCTCCCAGATGTGCTCGCCATCTCTTTCCTACAACAAAGATTTCAAAGTCCTCTACACAAGCTCACACTTGAATGAAGATTAACTCAAAAAACCCTCTACCCAACAAGGTGATCATGCTATGATACCAACTGAAAGGAAGCAAGGTACATGAAAATAGCTTCCTACACTGATCTAATGAGGTTCAAGTTATGCAAATTTTCATCTTTTATAGTTACAAATTATGAGATGCACATTAACAGAAAGGTAACAAAACATCAAAAACAAGTACAATACTCACAACAAAAAATATACATGGGGAAAACCCTTACGGGTGAAAAACACCACACTCTAAAACATGCACAATGTATTATCAAATCCAAAGAAGATTACAACACACTTGCAATGCAAGTTCTTTCAGGAGTTCACAAATGTCAATTCTAGAGTAATTCTGGTAACATAATAGTACTTACAAATGAACCATACATACACTACTCCAAGCACCTATATTTTTAGAGGTATAAGGCCAACATAGGAATCTTCTAGAGGTGGGTGTCCAACTTGGCCTCATGGACCATTTTCCAACAATTTGGACACTTGTACAACATGCACTTGACCCTCTTACATCCATCATAACTTGTAAGTTTGACTTGCCCAAGTTGGAGCACTCCATCCAAGAATAGACTATGACAGATGCTCTTACACATCTTACAATTGTCATAGAATCTGTCATATATGACATCACTTACAGATGTAAGAGAAACTGTCATAACTGACTAATAATAGCATATTCCTCTTACAACTTGTCATAGTCAAACTTGGATTCCTAGGATTGCCTTCTCACATGCAAAGATGCTTCATGACACTTGTCTCACCTGTCATAGAAATCTCTATTTCCAGCTCTTACTTGTCATAGATTTCATCATATGTCAACCTCTTACATAAGCCACGAGATGTCGACACATGGCATATTTGTGCCAGCTCTCAAATGTGATGCCTACATTCTCAAGTGTTGGCTTGTCCATCCAATTCATATTCCAAGTGGGATGACATCTCAACATGCCACCTCACACTAATGACAAATCCAAATGAGCAAAATGAAATACAACATAAGCAAATAAATAAAAACATAATCAAATATAAATGCTAGGACATTGCAAAAGTTGAGACACATTAATTCCCAACAAGTTGATTATATTTATATGTGACATCTAATGTGTCATGGTTCTACTCGTGAGAGCAGGAAGGTAGTCATATATTAGCAGCTTATGGGGGTGATCCCGGAGCTTCTCAACACTTGATTATCCTAAGGGGTAAGATGGTTGATATCTTGACTTTCATTGGAGGTGACAAGATTAAAGGAGTAGGAGAGGTTGGATGTCCTTGTCATGGGTGGATACATCCCAACATCATCTTCTCTACTTCATTCCCAACATCATCCCTGTTGGGAATTAAGGTGTCTCAACCTTTACAAGTTCCTAATGTTGTATTTAGTTAGTTTTGCCTACTATTGTAATTTTATATGTAAATATTGTTCTCATATGAGGAGGTAGGCATCCCATGTTGACTTGGCATAGTTTTGCCATGTGTTGGCACCTTGCGGTCATGTGTCATAAGTTATGACAGATTCTATGACATGCAAGAGTTGAAATGACAGGTGTGACAAGTTGTATGTGGTGATTGATCATGCTGTAGGGCTACAAGTACATGCAACAAGGTAAATTTTGGTGACTTTGTTAGTCGTGATTTCCTCCCAAAATAGTTAGCAGGGGTTGCTGGGGGTAGCACCCCCGAAGCAAAAAATGCCCTATATTTAATAAAGGCATTGATAGTTTGTTATTAGCTGACATGGAAAAAGTGACATTGGATAACTGCCAAAGAGGCTTGATAAATAAGTGGCTGGAGAATGTGAAAGGTCATGTGATGTGAATGAGAATAGGCATTGTGTACTCATAAAAGAGCTTGCATTGCAAGTGTGTTGTAATCATCTTTTAATTTGATAATACATTGTGCAGGTTTTGGAGTGTGGGGTTTTTCACCCGAAAGGGTTTTCCCGACATATATCTTGTGTTGTGAGTTTTGTATTTGCATTTGAATGTTGTTATTACCTTTCTGTTAATGTGCATCTTAATCTGTAACTATAAAAGTTAAAATTTACATAAATCTTTCCTTAGTAGATCAGTGTAGGAAGCATTTCCGCATACCTTGCTTTCTTTCAGTTGGTATCAGAGCTTGATCACCTTTGGTTCTAGTTGTTGGGTAGAGGGTTTTTGAGCTGATTTTCATTAGAGTGGGAGCTTGTGTAGAGGATTTTGAAATATTTGTTGCGTGAAATAGATGGCGAGCACATCTTGGAGGTTTGATATAGAGAAGTTTAATGGAGGCAACTTTGAGTTGTGGAAACTCAAAATGGAGGACTTATTGGTGGATAGAGATCTATGGCTCACAGTATCCAGAACCATGCCATCGGGCATGAAACAAGAAGATCATGATCTAATGGATTGGAAGGCTAAAGGTCTGATAGGAATCTGTTTGGTTGATTCAATGCTCCTGAATATCCATGAAGAGAAGACTACAAAATATCTTTGGAAGAAACTTGGAGATGTTTATCAGGCTAAATCCCTAGTGAACAAGTTATTGCTGCGAAAGAAATTGTATTCTCTAAGGATGGAAGATGGAGGATTTGTCACAGATCATCTAAATGCATTCAATATGCTTGTTCCCAGTTGACCTCTGTTGGTGTGATGGAGGAGGAGGATCGATGTATGAGATTACTATGTTCCTTACTAGATTCATGGGACCACCTTGTTATGGCCATTGGGATTACCACTACCACCTTCAAGATGGATGAAGTGGTTTCTTCATTGTTGTCTGAAGAGATGCAGAGAAAATCTTCTGAGTCAACTAAGGAGGCTCTTGCAGTTTATGGTAGATCTAAAGAGAAAGGGAAGAAAAAGGAAGATCCAAGTCTCCTAGAAAGTCCAAGGCTCTATGTTGGAACTGCGGTAAACCTGGTCACTTCCGCAAGAAGTGCAAGGAGGAGAAGAAGAAAAAGAAGAACTTTGATTTAGATTCTAACAAGTCCTCTCAAGATGATGGAGAAGCATTTGTCACTGCCTTCGCAACACATGCATCTGAGGATGTATGGCTTATTGACTCTGGTGCATCTTTTCACATGACCTCTCATCAGGGTTGGTTTTCAAAGTATGAAGAATATTGTGGTGGGAAGGTGTACTGAGGTGATGACTCTCACCTAAAGATTGTTGGCCATGGAAGAGTCTTGATTTGATTCCCTAATGGATGAGTGAAGGGGATCAAAGGTGTTATGTATATCCCTGGTTTGGCATGAAACCTATTATCTATAAGTAAGTTGAATGATGTGGCTGTGCAGATTGTTTTCTCGAATGGAGGATGCAAGATGACTAGAGGAGCTATGGTGCTAGCTAGGGGTGTTCATATTGGCACTCTATTTCAGCTTGATGCATGCATGATATAGTGCAATAGTGCCTCTAATTCAAAGAGGAGAACTTCAAAGTCTTCATACTCACCATTGGAACCAACATCAAAGAGGACTATTGCATCTACTTTTGATGGTCATGATTTCTGGGTACCTAAGGGTGCTCATTCTATGGACATGAAACTTCCAACTGAGAAGACAATGTTGTGGCTTCAAAGGATTGGTCAAATTGGTGAAAAGGGTTTGAGGACCCTAAAAAATAAAAACCACGTTGAGGGTATGAATGATTGTAATCTTGAGTTTGATATTGTGAACATTGCATCTATGGTAAACAAAATCATGTTTAGTTTTATTCCAGTTCTCACAAATCTTTTGAGGTGTTGGACTTGATTCATTCTGATGTGTTTGGTCTAGTTAATTTTCCTTTGATATCAAAATCTTTTTACTTTGTTTCATTCATTGATGATTACAGTAGAAGGACATGGGTGTATTTCCTTAGAAGAAAATCTGAAGTCTTTAGTAGATTCAAAGAGTTCAAAGCTCTTGTAGAGAATCAGAAGGATAAAAAGGTTAAGTGTTTGAGGCCTGATAATGGTGGTGAGTTTTGTTTAGCAGATTTCGACAAGTTCTATAAAGAACATGGGATTGAGAGGCACAAGACAAATCCATATACCCCTCAATAGAATGGAGTTGCAGAGAGGATGAATAGAATGTTGATGGAGAGGGCAAGGAGTATGCTAAGTGGAGCTAGCCTTGAACAAAAGTTCTGGGTTGAAGATGTTGCTACCGCTTGTTACCTAGTTAATAGGTCTCCTACATCAGTGCTTGTTGATAAGACACATATGGAGGTATCGTCTGGTAAAAAGCCTTCATTGAGACACATTCAAGTATTTGTTTGTGAGACATATGCACATGTGCCTAAGGAGAAGAGGTATAAGTTGGAGAACAAGGCCGTGAAGTGTATCTTCATCGGTTATGGCATCGATGTGAAAGGGTGCAAGATTTGGGATCTAGTGGTCGAGATAGTTTTGTATAGCAAAGGTGTGATATTTAGAGAGCTCAATCCTTCTTCTATTGTTCTACACCCAAAGAAAGAAGAAGAGAAAGAGGATGTGGTTCAACTTCCTTCCACCCCTGATAAAGTTGAACCAAAGACATCTGTTGGACCTAATAATGAGGAGAGCTCTAGTAGCTCTAAAAGTTCAGAAGAAGATAAAGAACCTCAACCTCAATCTTTGAGGAGGTCCACTTGGATAGGGAGGCAACTTGATAGGTTTGGTTATTCATTGCATGATTCCAGTTGTATTTTTGCTTTGATTTCTAACACTGATGAGCCTAGGACCGTAAGCGAGGATATGGGTATGAGTGATGCAGATTCCTGGAAAGAGGCCATGGAAGAAGAGATGGCTTCCTTGGAGAAAAACAATACTTGGGATCTAGTGCCATTGCCTGATGAACACAAACCTATTAGATGCAAATGGGTGTTCAAGAAGAAATTTGGTTCATATGGTAGTGTTGAGAAGTTTAAGGCAAGGTTGGTCACGAAGGGTTATTCCCAGGTTGAGGGAATAGATTATGGTGAGATTTTCTCTCCCGTTGCAAAGCTGACATCTATCAGATTCTTGTTATTATTTGCTGCAACATACGATTTAGAAGTTGAACAAATGAATGTGAAGACAACTTTACTTCATGGTGATTTGGAGGAAGAAATCTATACATCACAACCAAAGCACTATGTGGTAAAAGGTAAAGAAATCTAGTTTGCAAGTTGAAAAAGTCTTTGTATGGTTTGAAGCAATCTCCTAGGACATGGTACCAGAAATTTGATGGCTTTTTGTTGAGTTTGGAATTCTTGAGATTGAAATCAAATCATTGTGTTTACTTTAAGATGGATAATGATTGCATTCTCATTATTGCATTATATGTTGATGATATGTTGTTCATTGGGAATAGTAAGAATCTAAGTCTCAATTGTCAGCATACTTTGAGACAAAATATTTAGGGGCAACTAGATACATCTTGGGAATGGAAATCAGAAGAGGCAGAGCTAACAAAAAATTGTGGTCAGGGTCTGTGAAAACCGTGTTGGAAAGATTCAACATGGTAGCTTGTAGACCGTTGATTGTTCCTGTTATGATGGGGACAAAGTTATCTGTTACAGATTGTTTGAATTCTCCTTCTGAGATGGAGGATGTGAGTAGAGTTCCTTATGCTAGTGCGGTTGGCAGCTTGATGTATGCTCTGGTTTATATAAGACCAGACATTGCCCAAGCAGTGGGAGTCCTTAGTCAGTTTATGGCTAATCTTGGACGGGTACATTGGGATACAGTGAAGAGAGTGTTCAGATATTTGCAGAGTACTTCTAAGTATTCCCTATGTTATCGCGATTATCCTACAAGACCTCAACATTCACTTTGTATTTGAGGATTTGTAAATTCAGATTGGGCAGGTGACATTAACAACAGGAGATCCACCAGTGCTTATGTTTTCACTATGTTCAGTGGTGCTATTAGTTGGATGAGTAAGCGGTAACCCATGGTTGCTTTGTCCACTATTGAAGTAAAGTACATGTCAGAAACTCATGCTTGTAAATAAGCCATTTGGCTTAAGAGATTATGTTCTGATGTTGGGTTTGATGTAGGGAAGATTACCATTTGTTATGACAGTCAGAGTGCCATATGTTTGGCGAAAAATCCTACATTCCACGCGAGGACTAAGCATATTGATGTCCAGTACCATTTTGTTTGTGACATGGTAGAGGATGGGAAGATGAACTTGGGGAAAATTGACACTTTGACGAATGTTGCAGATTCCTTGACAAAACCTGTGAGCACGGAGAATTTCAGATGGTGTTAAGAGTCTATGGGCCTCTCAGCCCCTAGTAGTTAAATCCTGTCATTCTATTGGCTCTTGAAAGGTGTTTGACAAGTGGGAGAATGTTGGGAATTAAGGTGTCTCAACCTTTGCAAGTTCCTAATGTTGTATTTAGTTATTTTTGCCTACTATTGTAATTTTCTATGTAAATTTTGTCCTCATATGAGGAGGTGGGCGTCCCATGTTGACTTGGCATAGTTTTGCCATGTGTTGGCACCTTGTGGTCATGTGTCATGAGTTATGATAGATTCTATGACATGTAAGAGTTGAAATGATAGGTGTGACAAGTTGATAGTATGTGGTGACTGATCATGCTGCAGGTACATGCAGCAAGGTAAATTTTGGTGACTTTGTTAGCTGCGATTTCCTCCCAAAATAGTTAGCAGGGGTTGCTGGGGGTAGTGCCCCCAAAGCAAAAAAACACCCTATATTTAATAAAGGCGTTGACATTTAGTTTGTTATTGGCCGACATGGAAAAATTGACATTGGATAACTGCCAAAGAGGCTTGATACATAAGCAATTGGAGAATGTGAAAGGTCATGGGATGCGAATGAGAATCGACATTGTGTACTCCTGAAAGAGCTTGCATTGCAAGTGTGTTGTAATCATATTTTGATTTGATAATACATTGTGCAGGTTTTGGAGTGTGGGATTTTTCACCCGAAAGGGTTTTCCCCATGTATATCGTGTGTCATGAGTTTTGTATTTGCATTTGGATGTTGTTATTACCTTTCTGTTAATGTGCATCTTAAATAGTAACTGTAAAGGGTAAAATTTGCATAAATCTTTCCTTAGTAGTTCAGTGTAGGAAGCGTTTCTGCATACCTTGCTTCCTTTCAACCCCCTTAAGAAAGTTGGCCGAGGAATCGAGTTTGCTCTTTCTTGCTATAGGCACCACATCACATGAAGTTTTAGTGCTCTTGATGGCAAAAGGTCCATAGGTTGTTTATGCATTGTTTTCACCATCCATCACTAGTAGCTAGGAGATCTCTGAGGATAAGACTCGTGGCCTGTTTATTAGTGTGCATACTATTCTACCCTGAGGGTTGGGGTAGGGTGCTCTGTGGTGGTATAGTTAACCTTCTTGTCTTATGTGAGGTAGTGGTACTTGGGTACACTGCACAGTTGGGAGATGCCCTCTTGATGGGTTCTGGGGGACCAAGTGTGTGTTTCATGGTCGTGGATCCTTTGTGTACCTTTATCTTATATGAGTGTCTTTGTTGTTGTGATCTTGTAATGTATGATGTGCTTGTACTCTATGTTTTCCTTGCATGTTTGCTTTATGTGGGCAACTTGTGTATTTGAGTTGTGAATGTTTGGATTGTATGTTGCTGTATGATATTGATTGTGTATTTGAATTGTTGTTTTATGTATGTTTGGATACTTATCTTGTATTGAGGTTAGGATGCATGTAGTATGGGAAGCATGTAGTTCTACCTTGGGCATGTCTTCTTAGTAAGACATATCACATCATGTGAAGAGATCTTTCATAGTACGGGATGCAAGTAGCAATTCATATAGATGTTGTATATGGTCTTGGATGCATAGTTCTAAGCCAAACCTTGTAGGGTTAACATGACTTGTAGTTACTATTGTTGGTTCTATTTGCCTTATTCATGTACTTGCATTCATATGTGTATTAGATGCTAGAAAGGATATGTTGATGTATGTTGAGAAATCTATTTCCATGTATTTGAGATGTTTTAGATCCATGGTTTCATGTGTTTTCTTAATAAGGAACTGAACTAAATAAGATAAACACTAGTATTATATTGTATCACACCTTTGAATTATGGATGGCACTTCTTTACCTTGACTAATGGATGGGGAGGAAAGGGACATCCTCATGGTGGGTTCAACCCCTTCCTCGATCAGCAACAAGAGCATGGGAGCTTGGAGCATTAACTTGCAAAGTTGAGCTTGGAGTTCTTCAGATATTGTTCATGATGTACATTATATATGACCATTTGTATTTGTGGTGATTGCTTAATGGCTTATTGTATTCATTATCATTGATGAGTACTAGATATGTACTTGGGAGACCTTTGTATTATTGATATGTATTTGGGATGTACTTATTGTTGTACTTTATTATATTTAATGAGTGGGACTTATATATTGTGTGGATCTTATTTGGATATCTCTTGCACATTGTCACATAATATTATATCATGGAAGTTAATGGAAGTTGTTGGAAGTTTATCTTGTACCCTTTTGTTAGCATTGGGTTGTTTGCTTTGGCTAATGCTGAAGAAAATTTAAAGTTGCATTTTGGAGGTTGTTACAATCTACAACTACATAAATGACTTGGGCCAATAATGTGACCGTCAATCTAATCCAAGATGATGAACATAAAATCTAGAGATTAAGATGAATTTTTAAAAATATATGATAATAAAATCAAAACAAAATAATATTATGAACCAAATTCACATAAAAATATACTATTTATAAATTTAGTATTACATAAAAAACATTACACTTGAAATGAATCCAAAAGATAAAAGGGAAATTGCATAAATATACAATTTCCACCCTTACAAACCACAAAGCAACCACATACATACATTCTTCTTTCAAGCCTATCATCTCTGGGCTTAAACTTTTTTTCTTTAATTATCTTATTGGAAATATATTTAAAAAAAAAAAAAACAAAAACCGAACTTTGGGTTTTAGCAGATCTAGACAAGAAAGATTGTAAAATCCACCATGGAAGAAATCACAGATAAAACGCACGAAGAAAACCAGGAAAGCAATTCCAATCCTCTTGTTAAACGCGCCCGTAAGCTTCTTTACAAAAATCTGCGCGTTGGTGTTACAGATGGCCGTGTTTTCGTGGGAAAATTCCATTGCCTGGACAAGCAGGGAAACATTATTCTCTACGATGCGGTAGAATATAGACCCATCACCAAAAAAATATCACCTTCATCTTTATCAGCTTCTTCTGATTGCATGGAACAGCGCAACCTGGGGCTGATTTTGATATCCGCCAAGGTTCGAACCTCCTGCCATGTGGAATGTTCGCTTGAAGAACAGACTTCACTTCTTTCGTTGGATGAAGACTGAATCTTTTTTTTTGGACTATCTGTGTTGAAAGATTTGATGACTTCAAGGGTTAGTTGAATTGATTTTTTTAATTAATTAATCAATTAAATTTTTATTTAGGGTTGTTTCTTTGAGCCAAAGGGTTTTGAATGTGGGTTTGCACCTGTTTTACTGGAAACTTTTAGAATTCAATTTTTTTTGGAGGGTGGGCGAAATCCTGGATAATGTGGTTATGGGATTTCAACACGCTGTCGTATAAGCTTGGGCTATTTTCACTCTATTTGTAAACATGGGTTACACTTGAAAGTACCACAGAAACATTACTCTGTAAACATTTCATAGGTCACGCTCCATTTTACCCTGATCATTACCCTAAACGCCTGAATGTACTCTGTACTCTTTACTTTACAACTTAGCTTTGACTGCATTCTTAAGATTTGTAAGCCTTGGTTATGTTTGAATGCTAGGTGACGTTCTTAAGATTTGTGAACCTAGGTTAAGATCGAATGTTGGATTGCATTCCTAAGATTTGTAAACCTCGGTTACACTTGAATTTTAGATTCAATTCTTAGGATTTGTAAATCTCGGTTACGTAGCACACTTGAATGTTAGATCATCTGCTTCATATTTGTAAACGCCAGATATGGCTGAATATTAGATTATGTTTTAAGATTTTCAAACTTTGATCATGTTCAAATGCACCACATAATCATTGCTCTTCTAGCTTTCACCCCGTTCTTTAAGAATTGTAAACCTTGCAAATGCCCAAATGTACCGGATAAGCATTTCTCCACAACCTAGGATAGATTGAATTCTTAAGATTTGTAATCCTCGTATAGGCTCTAATGTATGCCATAATAATTACAGTATAACCTAGCTTAAACTGCATTCTTAAGATTTGTAAGCTTCTGTGACACTCAAGTGTACCCCTTAATCGTTGCAGAACAGCCTAGGTTAGACTGCATTCATAAGATTTGTAAACCTCATTTACGCTCATGCGTACCCCATGATTATTACTATACAACCTAGCGTAAATTGGATTCTCAAGATTTGTAAGCCTCTGTCATGCTCAAATGTATCCCTTAATCATTGCAGTAAGCCTTGTGAACCTTGCTTACATTTGAATCTACTCCATAGTCATTAACTCAACAACCTTGCATAGACCACATTTTAAGTTTTTTGAATCTCTGCTACACTTAAATATGCCTCATACTCATTACTCTCTAGCCTACCTTAGAGTGCATTCTTAAGATTTGTAAGCTTAAGTTAGACTCAATTCTAACTCATCATTATCACAGTACAATCGGGACTAGAACATATTCTTCAGATTTGTAAACCTCAGTCATGCTTGAATGTACCCCATAATTTCGATACAACCTAGCTTAGATTGCATCCTAAAATTTGTTTACCTTGATCATGATCATATGCCTTCATCATTGCTACTCTACAAGCTAGCTTAGACTACATTGTTAAGATTTGTAAATCTCAGCCACACTTAGATGTGTTCTGTGACCATTACACCACAACCTCACTACATGTCTGTTGAAGTCCTGGGTCGCATTGTTATCCTTACTAGATCAGGATCCTAGGAGATTACTCCTTCACCATTACACCACAACTCCTTGGACAATTTTTAGAATGTATTAAAATTGTCTTAATTTTTAATTTTTGCATTTGAAGGTTGTGTACATTAATGTGCAGAAATGGCTGCATTATAAGCCTTGGTTACGTTCATTAACCTGCAACCTAGCTTAGACTTCATTCTTAAGATTTGTAAACCTCAGTTTCCCTCAAATGTACTCCACAATCATTATAGGATAATTAATAAAATCTAACCATGGACACGCTCTAGTGTACTCATAATCATTATTCTACAACCTAGCTTACACCATATTCTTACGACTTGTCTGCCTCAGTTATTCTTGAATGTATTCCACAATCATTACTGGACAACCTTGGTCAAGCTCAAATGTACCTTATAGTCAATACTGTAAAACGTAGCTTAGACCACATTCCTAAAATATGTAAACCTTGGTCATTCTCAAATGTGCCCCTGTAACCATTATAGGATAACCTTGGTCATGCTTGAATTTACTTCCCATAAACATGTTAGACTATAGACACTCGATTGTACCCCATGCTTGTTACTTTACAACCTTTTTAGATTACTTTTCTAAAAAAGATATATCTCAGTTATGCTTGAACGTACTCCATATTCTTTATAGAACAACCTAGCTTAGACTGCATTCTTAAGATTTGTAAACCTTGGTGACACCCAGTTATACCTCATTATCATCACTTTACAAGCTAGCATAGACACATTCTTAAGATTACTAAACCTTGGGCTCAAATGGTATACGATAATCATTACTTGTACCACATTCTTGAGAGTTGTAAATCTTGGTTACACTCAATTGTACCCTATAATCATTACCCTAAAACATCTCTACATTTTTCCTCATTATGTTGATTGGGCTGCACCGTAAGGAGTGCCCTGTTACCATTACAGCACAACCTTGTGGACTATTTTTGTAATGTATTATAGTTATGATTCTATTTATATTTTTTTTTGGATTTGGAGGCTGTGTGTGTATGTTTAAATTTGATTTGCATTTTAGAGGGTACAGCACCTTCTTCCCAATTAGTAGCATAGTCATGGGCATTAGAGAAGTTGGTTCATCATATATAATGGTAAATTTGGGTTTGGCGGTTCATTATTTATTTTGATTTCATTGTGGTTAATGTTATGAAGTACAGAAATGATTGAGTTTGATTTGCAATTTTCGAGGAGATTGCAATCTCTTTCTTTGAATTAATAACATAGTCATTGGCTTGAGGGAATTGCTTCATCATATTTAATTGTATTTTTAGGTTATGCAAAATTTTTAGGTTACGCTTGTCTTTACCATGGGTATAGGTTATGGCACTCAGAACAGGCAAAAAACAATTTTAAAACTTGAATTGCTTGGTTTTATAATGGAAACAGCATGAAGCATGGGCCTGATGGTGCAAGATTTTCTCTCACTGAATTCATCATCTTTAAAGATAATTTTAGGTTATGCAAAAAATTTATGGTATACTTGCTTTAGTCTGAATAGAGTTATTGATGTTCAGAACAGACAAAAGGATGTTGAGCTGCTCAGAGCTTATAATAGCTTTAGCATGAAGCATAGGTCTCATGCCATGAAGTTTGCTGCACTGATTCTTTGTGTTCTTTAGTAGCTATGGACAATAAAAGTAAGAGTTTCTGCAATTGTAAAATGCTACTGGAAACGTGTAGGTCTGTGGTTTTATGCATCGGTGGTGGTAAGTATCCATGTCAACAAATACAAATGTAGATTTTACTATGTATCATCCCATAAATATTCAATATGTATTTATTGTTACCTAATACTAGCATTATTGTGTACCAAGGGAAGAGACTATCTGGAGGCAAAATTGCATCACATCAACAGTGCACATTTATTCCACAGATGTGGTAACATATTGATAACTTTGTGGTGGCAATTTTTACCTAGACAGTCTTCACTTGAAGCAGAGGATGGTGAGCTTTAGCTGTACATAGAGTTCTGTATTACATCTGATTGAAATACTTGGGTGCAGTTAATTAAATTTTCAAACTGTTTTTTAGTTAGAATATAAGAATTTCTATTGATCAAAAGATTTATCATTGAAAAGAAAGAGAAAACGAAAACCAATTCTCTACTTATTTAAAAACATAATTAGTAAAAATGCAAACATGAAGAGAGCTAATTTATTGCAAGGAATGGATTCCCCAAGGATTGGCCAAGGATATAATGCAAGATATCTCTACTAATGTAATCCCAAGCTCCCTTTGAGGATTTTATCTTAGAAACCTATGTTACCCAAACATCCATTAAGCTAGGTTGCCGGTTCTGGTGCGGGTTCGGGTTCTCGGGTTCGTGGGTTCAGCCAAATTTTTTTTTGAGGGTTGGGTTTGTTTTTTTTTTTATATATATATATATATATATAAATATATGTATATGCAAAAAAACAAGCATAGAAGCAAGAATTAAGTGTAGAACACCACATAGCATCATATAATCAACAAAACCACCATCAACTTGAATATCATAAAACATAAAACTCAAACTTCAAGTTCAATAACAAGATTCAAAATAATAATATCATGTTCAACAATCAATTTTCATTGTTTCAATGTCAAATGACAAGTGTCAATCATCATATGGATTTGCTAAATCCTCCACATCATCGTCATCATCTTGGACATTAGCAGGATCATTTGAAGAACCACAACCAACACCACTGCCACTCGCTGAAAAAGTGTGCTCGCTCTCTGATCCCTCAAGTGCAACATGTTGGGATTGGGAAGTAGAAGCATCCATGTCAATTTGCTCTGGCTCCACATCCCACAACTTTGATTCCCCCTCCTTATAGTCTTGTTTTTTGTGCGAAAGGAGGCGCAAGTTGGAATGCACATACACTAAATTCTCCGCCTTTTTGGAGTGCAATTGGTTGCACTTTATCGAGTGGATAAAAGAGTATGTGCTCCAATGGAGAGCTTTTGTGTTTTGGAAAGAAATGAGTTGAAATGGCAAAAGGATTGTGTTTATAATGTGTTTTTAGGGTTTCATTTGCTTTTTAGAAGGAATAAAAAATTATAAAAATGAGTTACAAGTACAAAAAAAAAACAAAAAAAAGTTGTTTGGGCGTGGGTGCATTCTGGGTATGCTGCGGGTTCTTCATTTTCAGTCTGGGTGCGAACCCGGACAGTTCGGGTGCGTCCGGGACGCACCCACTCCATTTCTCCCGCTGCCCGCACCCACAGGGGCACCCGGTCGCATCCGCACCCGAGATGCACTGCACCCGCACCCCAGGGTTACGCAGGCGAACCCTGCAACTTAGCCATTAAGTCAAGATCATACTTGCTAAAGCTTTGCCCTCTCTCTCCATCTGCTTTGGACTAACATCTAAATCAAAGGTTATTGGATTCCTTGTTGATGATTGTTTTTAGATAACTCAACAATAGAGTAGAATACTGAGCATCCAACTCTCTCTTGAATAAAGCTTCTCGAATGCTAAACAAAGTGATCAATCGAGATAACTCCAAGGTTCCTTTCTTATAACTTATGGTGGATAAACTCAGTGATTACATGTGATCTTGCTGATTATCACAAAGGGACTTACGTTGGATTCTTCTTCTTTCATTCAGTTTATTTCGCCCTTGAGTGTGGATGAAGTATTCATGATGTATCAATGATAAAAAAAGGAAAAAAGATAAAGGATGAGAGAACTAAGCTAAGGTCAATGAAGCAATGATGATGCACAAACAGACAAACTCCTTGATTAACCTAACTCTACTTCGCCAAGGATGCCTACAACTACATGGAGTTGGTGCAATCTCCTAAGGTACGCGAATGGTTTTCACATCATGAAAGATTATATAAGCACCCATTGAACAGCGCAGCTCAAACAAGCATCCACAATCCAACTTAAGCAAATGAAGCTCAGACTAGCTTTACACAACACTTCACCAGCGATGAATGTTAAAAGCATGAGCTAGGAGTTGATCAAATATTCAATACAACAAACATTACATCAAAGAGTTTCTAATTTACTTGAAACGTCTCTCCACTTTATCAAGATACAAGAAACCATGTTATTCCACAAGACAACACTTAACACCAAATGAGTTCCAATGTCTTTGCATTAATCTTGAGAAATATGTACAACTTCAAGTACTCTCAGAGAATTTCGAGAGTCTCTTCTATTCTACTCCTCTACTAGCAAACTTCTAATATATCTCTCTACAAATGAGGCAACAAGGCCTTTTTATAGAGGTCCAGAGTTGCAATGAAAGGCTTGGATTAATCCAGATAGCCAAGGGCTCAGATCATGCCACCTTAACAGGTAGTTACAACAATTTGCTATTTTTAATACATGTGAGAGGCAATGAAGGCACATTTTCCAAGAAGATAAGATAAGATGGAATCTTTGGAGCATCTTCCACATGGACATCCTCTTTGTCTTCTTGCTTGTCGAATGATGTGGCAAAATATGATTGGCTTGATGATGATGTACATGCCACGTAGGTGCCACCTTAGCATATTCCCAAATTGCATCATCTTTTGATGTCTTCAATGTGATTGCTTTGAACTTGTATGTTTGGGAATGCTTGGATGATTCGGCCTTGTTCTTGCCTTGTTCATCTTCTTGTAAACTGGATATGTATGACTGCTTCATTTGACTAACTTCGTGATGTTTCTTCTTGCAGGATGTATGATGTTCTTTGGATGCATCTTCTTGAAGAGTGTAGTAGGAGATAATGATGATACTCGATTCATGATATAGAGTAGATGATCTCTCTTGGACTTGAAGATTCATGAGGAACTTGAAGTTGAATGGATGAATGCCTTGGAATGTTTGAAGATGAAGTGTTCCAACTTGATGATCTTAACATGATGCCATTGGTGAAGAGTTCCAACACAATGATGATGAAAGGTTCCTTGGGAGCAGCTACATGATGTTTCTTCGCAGCGACCTCCTCTTATCATCATCCCTCGCTTGAAGATGACTCTAATCACTTAACTCCTAGGATGACTTCTTAAGGAGGCTTGAATGTACCGGAGGAACTTGAAACTTTATAGATGCCTTTGGAAGTCTTGATGATGACGAAGATGAAGGGTGTCGGCATGATGTCTTCTCCAACATAGCAACTTGTTAGACTTCCTTGAATGAAGATGACTCCGGATGTTAGCTCCTCTTCTTAGCTCCTGCAACACAAACAAGGAAGCAATATCAATCCTTTGACTTTATAACATAAAATAATCATTATAAATTAATTTCTAACCCTTCCAAGCCTAAGCGCATTGGATGCCAAGTTAGTTGCTTTCCTAAATGCAATCATAAAATTGAAATTAAGCATCATATATGAGTGTCGCATTGGATCACTATTTCATCCTCCAGCCGAATACTTAAATTGACTTTACCCACAGCAGCGCATTGGTTGTTTCTTGAAAAGTTTCATAACACTTCAGCCCCAAATCCATTTATAATTGATGCATTACATGCACATTTTGATCTTCGCTTAAAAATTGGCATCCAAAACTTAAGGTATCACACTCCAAGTGGTGGCGCATTGGATAGGGAATTTGATCTTCTTAAAAATTTTCACAAGATTTATACTTAGACAATTAAAACAAACTTCTTCAATCTTGGTGCATTAGATCAAGGTTTTGAACTTCGGATGAACGATGTCAAAATAAGGTGCACTTATGTGGCGCATTGGATAAGCATTTTGATCTTCAGTTAAAAGACAATCTTCATCAATCAAGACAAGCTTCTTATCTTGGCACATCAGATAATGATTTTGATGCTCGCTTGATAGCCTTTGAAAAACTTAAACCCAACCTCACTCCAAGGTGGTGCATTGGTTAGGCATTTTGTGCTCTGGTTGAAGGACAATCTAAATTTACCATCTCACCTTCCTTCTCAAGAGCTTACCGGATGAGGACTTCATGCTCCACTTGAAAAACCTTTCATTCTAGGCGCACTGGACAGGGCGCAAGGGACCTTGATTTTGTATCCTCTTGAATTTACACTTAGAAAACCTTGAATTTAAACCACTTTCATGAAGGCGCATTGGTTCATGATTCTGATCCTTCATTTGAATGGTCCTATAAAACTTGAATTTACCCTCCTTCAATGATGGCGCATTGGTTGCTGAAGTAGATTTCCTCTTAAATTTCACCTCAAATCCTTCCTGTTGATTGCTAGATGAGGGCGCATTGGATCTGTCACAGCAGATCATGATCTTGGATCCTCATGAAACTTGCCTTGAAGATGACAAAGTTTGGCGCAGCAGATTGGGCGCACTAGATCAACAATTCATCTTCCTCTTGAATGATCTCCTTGTAGGCGCATTGCTTAAGGAACTTAAACCCTTCTTGAAATGTTCTAAAAAAATCATCATTGTCTCTCCTTCTCAAAGGCGCATTGGATCAAGGTTTGGTTGTTCGCTTGAAATTTGCCTTGAAACTCCCAACAAGACGTCTTCTTCCTTAGGCGCATTGGTTAAGGATTTCATGCTCCAGTTTAAAAATGCACTTTGACAATCAAACAAACCTTTCATCTTGGGTGCACTAGATGTGGCGCATTGGTTCCATGTTTTGGATCCTCATCAAATGACATTTAAATCTTCACTTTACCTTCTTCAAAATGGCGCAATGGTTAAGGTGCATTGGTTTATGATCTCATGCTCCGGTTGAATGTTGCGCATTTCATCAAGATTTTGCGCCTTGCTCATGTCTTGGCGCACTGGATCAAGATTTTGCGCCCCTCTTCAGTACTTAGCCATTTTCAGGGTTCCTCAAGGCGAGGTATATTGAAAAATATATTCAAGTATACTTTAAATATTTTTCAATATACCTTTCAGGATGTTTGAGATAGGTTTCGAATCCACCAGATTTAACATGTAGATTATAGAATTTGAAGGATCCACCAGATTTCAGACTTAGTCAATTTTTCAAAATTTTCAGGATATCAGGCTACCAGATTTGGTCATTTTCAGGATCTCAAACATACATCAGGATTGATCTTAGTGTTCATTATTTGGATGGAATTTGATCAAGACTCTTCATTACTGCAAGTTCATGTTCTAGATGAGAGCTCCAGTTATAAAGAAAACCTTCTAGAGAGACTTATTGTTGGATTGGCAGAGGAAACGAACCTAAGACATCATCCAAGACCTAATGCAAAGCATCAAAGCTCAAAAAAAAAGGGGGGGTCCCCATTTGCAATGGGGTGATGTGTGATTAGGTCACAACATTCCTCTCATCACGTATCTATGCAAAATCTTGTCTAAGAGAATAAAAAACTATCATCCAATTGTGTTTCCAAAGAGGAAATCCTTTGTTTTGACTGTTGTGGATACTTGGCAATATTACATTGCAACTTGGCCTTTTTGTATACTGTGAACCCTCACTTTGGCCCCTTTTACATTGCACTTTGTAGATAGGAGTGGGTAGCAAATTAATATCTTCAAGGAGGCTTGCTGTATTGCCTTGGACATTGTTGGGGCAACTATTTTCATGCCTCATAATTGCAAAATCAGGCCAAATTTTTCAAAGTTTTCATATGGATACCTTGTGTATTTACCTCGTTTTGTGTACCTTGTGTTGTACCCACTGAAATTTGACTAAGTCTGAAAAATTATAAGATCCTCCAAAACCTAGAATTTGCATTATGACTCCTAGAGATTCGAAACCATTCTCAAACATCTTGAAACTATATACATGAAATATAACTTAAAGTATAAGGAGATATGGACATTTACTTCCTTATACTTAAATGTTTATTTCATGTATACCTCTAGTAGGAAACACTTTACTTAGGAAAATGTTAAAACCTTGCCTAAACTCTGGGAAAAACTCTACAAAAATCCTAAGTTTCCTTGATCTTTTTGTTCCTTTGCGGGTCTTCGGGTTCCTTCGACACTTGAGAACTTTTCCCTTTGTTCTTGGTTCACCCGCTTTCCTGCTCCCCGCTTTCCCTCTCCCCTCTTTGTCCCTTAGGGTTTTTAGGCCCCGACGAAACATTTGCACCCGGTTCCAATGTTCCTCGTTCCCCTGAACTTTCGATTCCTGCATCCCTCATTTCCTCGATCCTCCTCCCTGTCCCTGGACGAAACTTTTTTCCTGCCCAAACCTCTTCCGGCCAAAGCTCGAAAACACGTTGGAACACGCCAACAACTCCTGGGATCACCATTAATGGCCTGATTTGACCTCTGCAACCTCCTAGGCGCTGTTTTCTTGACCAGGTGCATCCATTTCTCCAAGGGCGTGATTCCACACGCGTGCATTTGTTTCGGTTGGTGAAGATCTGTTTTTCACAGGTTCATTTTCCCCTTGCGCATTAATTGTGATGGGTGATTTTGAACGTGTCGGATTTGCTCTTCTTTCCTACCCATGGTTTTGGGCATGCACCAGCGAGGTATAAGGTGCAGTTTTCTCCTCATTCAAAGGGTTGGTCATTTTGGGCAAATTTTTTCTCTACAGGCGTCAAACATCCAAGTGCAGCTAGGGCTTCAAACAGTGAATTGTTTCAGTTCTTTAGGAATCAACTGTATAAGTGTATGAGGAACATATTGTAAGTTTTAATATCAATCTTTGTTTTTCCCCACTGCTGTAAGTGTTCTTTGAGGAAAACCTCTAAGTACAGTTAGGGTCTTCTCTTGCCACATTTAGTGGTACGACTATAATTTCTGATTTGAATGAATGTGACAATTCTTAATTCATTTCAAGCTTTGTAAATGGTCATTTTAGAGTTACATATGGATGAATGCTATATAGTGTTGGATTATTAAGCATTTTCATGGTTTGATATTGATGTATATGCCTCTTAATCCATCAGATAGGTAGTCATACACCCCTTTGTGATTGTTCTCCTTTGATAAATGTGAGACTTTGCAGCCCGTTGGATTGGCACCGGTTTGAGAAACCTATGTGTAATGCCCCACCAAAATTGAAAACATTACATGCTAGCCGACATTCAAAGAAAAGAACAAATCATAATGAATTTGGGCCGACTTAGAAGATGAGCGCCAAAGGAAAAGATTCAAACTTAAAGTGAAATGGCCGACCTCCCTAAGAGATAGCCGACCACATGATAATAGCCAACTTCCTTAAAATAAGATATGGCCGACATTCATGTAAAATCACTAGTTTATTATGGCCGACTCTCATATGAAGCCGACTCTCTAATAGCGTGAAGATATTACTAAAGGAGCAGAAAATTATTAATGAAAGGATGCGATTAACAAGAGCAGCGATGATATCCAAGAGGTAGTGATCAGGTTTTGAAAAGGCAGCGATTCATTTAGGAGTTGTGTCTTTGGTGAAAAGTCACCTATATTCACAAAGACATAACCATTGAACAAGAATAAGAAGTAAGAATATGAATGTTTGAGGGCAACAATCGATCAAGGCTGATTATTGGAATACAAAAAGCAGATCAGATTTAGAAATATATCTGCATTCAGCGGATAAAGGCAGAATCAGCAGTCTTGTGTTTAAATAAATATTGTGGTATGCTCTATCATGATTGTTGTGTATAATTTGTTGTATAATCTCTATAAATCTGGATGTATTTAATTCTCATCAAGCAACCAAGGGTCGTAAGATGAGGGGGAACGGCTATAGGATTCCTCACTAGGTACACCCCCTCATATGGATGGCAAGGGTCACATAAGGCCAAGAGGGATGATATATCCGCTCTTGCGCCTAGGGTAGAGGATCGCTTCAGGCACCCTATCATGCCACCTTAGGTTTGGCTATTGGGTTAAGGAGTCCCAATGATAGGGAGGAGAATAAGGGTGGTAAGATGAGGGGGAGCGGCTATAGGATTCCTCACTAGGTACACCCCTTCATATGGATGGCAAGGGCCACATGAGGCCAAAAGGGATGGTATATCCGCTCTTGGGCCTAGGGTAGAGGATCGCTTCAGGTACCTTATCATACCCCCTTATCCTAACCCTTTTTGGTTGGACTCCATTAATGAATAAGGTATATCATATGATTAAGATAATGTTCCTAACCCTAGTAGGAAAGATCTTTTTTATGGATTATGTTTTCGATGATTATCTAACATGATTGCAGGTTCGCAAGCAGGATCTATCGTGTTCAACAATTTAAATTGGTAAATGATATCACTAACTCTATTTCATTTCTTTCTTTGCTTGAATTGTGATTTTAGGGCAAAAACTAGGGCATTTAAAAAAGGGGACATTACACTATGATCACCTACACCCATTAAAATCAAAATAATACATCAAATATAATGTGTATTTACAGTTCTGTATGCATGCTTGTTCTGTGTTGAAGTCAGGATATATCTTTTGATAAATAGTTGTGTTTTATCTTTTCAGAACCTGCATGTCTACCCGCATCTTGCACTGCTGCAATGATGTTATTTTCAACTCAAAAAGAGGTTATTTAAGGTAGTGAGCTTTGTCTAGACCAGTGACAGTTAGAGGGTTTAGAACAGCATTTCGGGTATCACTGCCCTTGTTATTGTCTAGTATATCTTTTGCATGATAGTTAATCCGTGCTTAGGGATACCTCTAGAAACACCCTCCTTGGTCTAGTTGAACTAGAAGTGAAGAAGAGTTTACCCACTCTTACAGATGGCCCTTAATCACCTTCATCCTATTGATGAACCCCCTTTTCCATCTCCTTGATGACATCCCTAGCCTTGGAGAGTAAGTGTTCTAGGGATTGGGATTAGCTGTTTTGGGACCCAACAGACATCTCTACATAACACAAGGAGATCTGTGCCAGAAACTGATTTAGGAATCACACTATTGCAAGGGAGTAGAACATGATTATAACATGTGCAACAGCACCTTTTCTGCACTTCAAATGTACTTTTGCTGGCTTACACTGAAGTTAGATAAAAAATCATATATTTGTGTTTGAATAGCATACGCAATGCAAGGACCAAACTACAAACAAGGGATTGTACATTCCTCTTCTATTTCCTCAGTCCCATTGGGAGTCCATCTCCATGGTTTTTCATAATGGATTAGTGACGACAAAATGCCCACATGGCAGCATGTGTGGGATTGCCAATTGATTCTCTGAGATGGCAATCCTTGTGATGCAGGAGATCTAGCTTTGTGAAGGACATTACCCAATTTATCTTTAGGAAAGTATGTCGATTGCATACAGTTTGGTTGGTATATTGATCACCTCAAATGCTTTCCAAGTTCATCTGTGAATTTTGGGAGGATGCGTTAAATAGCTGAATTTGCCACACTACATATTCCTCTTAAATTTGCCTTGATTTCCAGCCTTTGACACCTGTTGACATAATGTATCCTCTTCCAATCACTCTGTGCAATAGGGTGAGACTCATCAACACTATTTATCCTTGTTCATCTGCCACCACCTCAATGGGGCAACAGGAACAAGGTAAGCAGCACAATTCATTGAACAGGTTTAGCATATATGTAAATTGAGTTAAATACCTCACTTTATTGCAAGTGAAATTGGGATTTCACAACCAGGGCCAGATTCCTCTTTCCCTTAAAGAAGGTGGTCAAGTATGGCTTCACATTTCCTTTAAATGTCTACCCTTCAAATTCACTCTATTCTATGGTCCTCCCACCATAATCAGGAATATAAGAAAAATGCTTTTCAACTCAATCTTGCCACCAACCAGGGTATCCATCCAGTTTTCAATGCAAACTCAATCAATCCTTGTGCCTGACCAGCACTTGAAAGACCAAATGCAGTTAGGACTCAACCTTTTGACTTAGACTCAAAATACATCCCCGCTCTCCCTGCTAAATGATATATGCTTGGACAGTTCAAGGTGATACTTCCAACATTATGTCACTGGGCACCACTGCTCTCAAAGCAGGGCTATTAAACATAATTTAGCCTGTATCCGTATTGTGGTAAGTGTAATTGCATTATGTTGCACAAAGACTTTTGTGGTTTTAGAATTTTCATAAAATGACTTTCCTTGTTGGAGGATATGGATTACTTCTCCATGTCATGTGCTTACTGAAGAAATATTTAAAAACAAGAGGTGAATAAATTAAGAACTTTTAGGTACTTTGAAGGCAATTATGTCATATAATGTCTAGAATCAACTATACTGTGCAGATTTCTTGCCTGGTTAGTGAGACATGTTTTGGAAAATGAAGCCTCTGACCAAACCTTAAGAGAACTAGCATTGACAAAAAATTAAATATAGAAATGAAAACAATAATATTATATGGCCAGGCTGTCACTCTCCAAGACAGCAAATTGATCTTTATTAAGCTGGTGAAGTTAGAACGGATTGTCTTTAGAGCTGAAGTGTATGCCACTTTATCTGTGCATGCAATCCATTCATGTGTTCGTATTAACTAAAGGAGTGGACTGATAAGTGCATGTTGGTGCACAACGGAATGGGCCCATCTTGGGGGCGTGGGATCAATTTGGAAGCAGGTAGGATATGTACAACCCATGGTTTAAGCAGCCAGATGCATGGAGTCATATTTTGAATGGATTGTGGAGCTTAATAGATGCTGTAATTTTATATACTAGTTTCAAGAAATGTAAGAGAGTATAATTTGCTTTTCCTCACAGCATATACACACAGGCCCATCTGTTGATGAGAAGAATAAAGGAAATGAAAAGCAAAAGATTTAGGTTATTAGAGCTTCAACTGCCACCATAATGTATTCCCATTCTTCCTATATATTAATATTACAGTGGCAACTTTTGAATGTCATACAAGAGTTTTTGAGTGGATTGTTGGCCGAGGCAACCATGAGACCAACTTTAGCCTGAAGGCTCTAAAAAGGTGTCTTTTATTTGAAGTTACATTCTCAACTAGATGCTGTACATCCAATATAACTTGCAACTTCAAGATAATTTTGTTTTCAATTTGGGTAAGAAATTTGTCGTTAGGAAGATGAGGATAGTTACGGGTGAAAACTTAGACATAACCAGATTGAGTATATTACTGAGTTTTGCATATCATGATTGAATACTTTTTGAATCTATGCAAATGTAGTCTAGAAAAAGAAAAACATGGAAGAAACGAGTCTTGAAATTAATAATCGTTTTGTTTACTACATCCTATAGGTATCACTGTTCTTGGTTGCAGTTCAATTGACAACGATATAACAACCATTATAATGACTCGCGTCTTCTCTCCTCTTCTTTTCTTCTTCATAAATATTCTTGTTTCTCTCTTTTATGGTATGGATTTCTGACTCTTCACTCTCTCAACATTTCATAAAAGCTTATGTGGTCTCATTCGGTATTTTGGATTTTATCACCATTTTTTTTTATTATGTACAGTTCAAACCGGAAAACTGAGGCCCAAAATGAACTCTAATGAATTGGGCTGACCACCACCAGCAAACCCCTAGAAAAAACTTTGGTCTCAAGATTGAAGACCTTTATCTATTAGATTTCCTTGTATATTAATTTTATGTTGGTTTTCAATCATGACGTTTAAGCCATAAGGTTTGCATAAGAGCACCAAATATGCTCCTAAATTTTCTACTTAATTAACTTTCATTCTTTGCTGAGTGTCCTTAATGTTCTAATTAACTTTTTAGGTTTTCTTTCTATTGTGATCTAGGCATAAAGGCATTCAATCTTATCAAACTGCCTTTAAACTACTAGTTTAAGCTATTAGCAAATAATAATATAGCACATAATAATTTAAATTTATATTGTTGTAGAGGAGAAAAGATTTAACACTCACTTTTGCTATGTGTTGAGAATGTCAATTTGGTATTCGAATCAGGTTGTTTATGTGCAACACAATGACAAAACTTGGAAATCACTCATTCATTTGCCCACTTTAAATTTTGTTCATCCATACATCCCCTCTACCATCGATTTGCATCTCTTGGACGCGATCATTGTCACAATTATGCCCCCAAGTCATGATTGTTGTTGCAATGTCCCTTAGATGGGATTGTTGCCATGATTGTGTTTGCTTAAATTCAAATTCACTTATCACCTACCTTGAGCCAACTTGATTCATAAATCCCATTGTTGCCTATTGGCTTGCATGCTGAATTATTTGAGTTGGGATTTAGGTTGTCATATTTAAAGACATGCCCTAGGTCACTAATTGGAGAGGGGAATATTATCACAAGGAATAAAGGAATCATTAGAACCTCAATTCACATATAAAGAAAGCATTAGACAATCATTAAGCTTGCATCAACATTCCCTAAAGACAAATGCTATCTTCTACGTTGTGAAAAAACGACATGGGGCTTGACTAAGGGGCAATGGAATTTTAAAACTTCAACCCTTGCATAGCAAGCCCCCAAAGGTGTTCCTCAACACCACTTTGTTCGTTATCAAATTTCAAGCGAAGGTGAGTAGTCTCCTCAGGGCTACAAGCATGAAGAACAAGATTATAGAAAAATGACACAATCATGGGAATCAATTAGAATCATGACTATGATTTTGTCTAGAAACATAGAGCATCTGAATTCTCTTAGTCAATGTCATTTGCACTACATGCCATTTCCAATCCAATATTCAGACAACATTAGACATAACACATCATTCAATGCAACATCATGAAAGAGTTATGCAATTTTCCCCTTTCCCTTTTGTAAGGAATTACATTTGTATCCTAAAATTTTCAACCAAACTCTTTAAAAAAAAAACACTATAAGATACATGAGCACATCATTCACAATGAAGGACTGTAAATAACTTGAACATCATTTCTTTGAACAAAATAAACTTCTAAGATATAGACATACAAGATATCCAAATTACACTTTATGAAATAACAATTTCATAGAATATTTCATTTCCAACATTTTACAAGGTAAGCAATATGTAACTCTAATAAATTATAAATCAGCACTAGATTACTTGATTGCAAATTTCCATATCATTATGCAATTATGCACAAAATAAACATATAATAACATAACGTTCTTACAATATGACTTTCCAATCTTTCATTTTCATATAAGTATAATAACATTAATCAAGGTACAATCAAATATCACTATCTTGATAATCATTTGTCTTTGAGTAACAAGTTTGTGGCGTACTAGTTGTCATGTGGAGGGAGAGCATCATCCTGGTGCTTTACCTCCATCCATAGACCAACGGTCCCCCACACACCTTATTGAAAGTGGCCCTACCCTTCGCGAGAGTAGCAGATAAAGGATTTTGTGAACATACCATGTCGATCGAGAATTGAGTGTAAGGTAATGACTTTGTTGCTTGTAACCTGCCACACAACTCTAGAATTCTTCCAGCTAAGTATGACATTTAGTTAACAAGCAACCTATCAAGACGCACTTTGTCCAAAGCAATTTAAAACATAATCACATTCCAATACAGAATTGTGGTTCATTGTCCACCACCCTTATCTCAACTTGACTCGACACCATCAAGACCAAAAACAACTCAATTCATACAAACTCAGTATGACATAAACTGGTTTCACAATGCAAATTTAACCACAAGAAAGAATCATAACTTGACAACACACCTATTCCATTTTTGATTGAAAATTAAGGAGGTTTTCTTCTCAAACACATTTATCTGATCTCGGGAATCATCTTAGACATTTTTAAGTCCTTGATCCCACATGTTCAACTAAAATCAAATTTTAGATTTGAGTATTATCTTACTCCTTCTCAAGTCATACCACAGGCATAATTAATATAAATATATCTATAAATAAGAAAGTACGTACAATCTTATATACAAATATTTTTATAAATATTATATACAAATATTTTTATATTTACATTTGAAATCAATTCAATCAGAAAGTGTTTACTTTCAAAACATAGTTCTGCCTATGCCGAGTTGTACTCAAAATGATGTTTGAAACAAAGAATTAACTTACAGAATTATTATATTAGGGTTTAATACATATTTGCCCCATATTCATTTCACAAACTCAAGCATGGCAACCTCTTATAAATACTATCTGTATAGTCACTACTCATATATAACTTAAATATATCCACTTATAAGTATAATTATGAAATGATAAGCTTTGTAGCTTATCAGTTGATAATCATATTGATAAGTTATCAATGCTACTTGGTTCGGACTTCCATGTGATAGCATTTGAAAATTAATAAACAATCTAGATAATTATTTAGGTTTCTAGTGTTAATGTTGTTTAAGATGAACAAATAAATAAATTTTGTCTCAATTGTTTCATATAAACCCTATCACTACTTTCATCATATTTTCAGCACGAGGATCTACTTTTCCAATACTATGCTTCTATATTTTTGAACAATGATAATATCTTTCCAATCTTTTCTTTGCATTAAGCAAACTAAGACTGGATAGTGGTTATATTCTAATGTTCTTGTTTGTGTTGCAGGTATAAAAAATCAAGTCCAGAATACAATCATAAATAAGCTTAGCATATATGTGTAACTGCCACAAAAGATAATAATTTCCCTCTTTCTACCTTTCCCAGAACACTAAACCACAGTTAACTTCTCGATTTCCCTTTCGAAGAGTACATACTTCTCTTGAATTGCGGAGATAAAATTTTCTAGTGTTTCCAGTGTATTTGCAGCTATACAAAATCAGAGTATAGATAATGGTTTTAACATACTCAAAATAAAAGAGTCCTTAAAGCTTCATGGAGCAACTATGGTTTTAGAAAGATTTGTTGTTTAAAGACAAAAGGAACAAAATCAATCATGGTCTAAGACGTCCTCCATCGACTTGGTGGTTATCGACCCTTTTAAGCCTCTTTTAATATAGATAAACAATTGCTGTGGGTCCAAATAAATTGACTCTAATATAGTGTTCTACACAGTCACTTTTATTTCAGAAAACTAGTTGCTACTGGTATTTATAAATTGACCCAACATAATAAGCATTATAGTCGCAAAAGCAAAAGATAGAGGTCTGTATAAATCGACCCTATTACAAAAAGCAATACAGTCTTTAAATGAAGGTAAACTATTGTTGTATTTATCGACCTTATTGAAATGCGATACAGTCTCTCAAAGTTGTTTATCATGATTGAAATTGGCATGCATAGCCTTATACAATAGAGTATAGCCTTATACTCTATTTATATAGATATTTGAACCAATGGTGTGTGCGGATACACAAATTCTTGATGCATGGTATAGATCACCAAATCGGCTCGATCTGCGATCCCCTCCCCGATGATGCTCTCCCTCCTCAACTAGGAGGGAGATTAAACTGTACCTACGTTCATCTCATTAGAACATCAAAGTAGTTAGTCCGATAAGATATAAACATATATCATATAGAGTCTATAATCATTTCTTATCAATTTGCAACATCATAAAATGAATCACAAAATCTCATTAATCATTCAGATTCCTTCTTGCATTTCATTCATCTGTCAACTTTTTTAATAATGATATCAATCAAAGTTAAAATTTCACAGTCAAACTGTCATTCAAATTCGACATTATATAACCATGAATGCATGAAAGAACAATCATCAAAATATAACCATTTTATATTCAAAATTCTAAAGAAAATCATGTTTTTTTTCCATGCATTATCTTAATACCATAATTTAAATAATTTAAATATGTCTTAATTAGTTATTCATGAAAAACGGGGTGTAACACCTTTCCAATCACACATTTGCCTTTTACATGTCACTGCTTGTTGTTTTGTATTAATTTAGATAGATGATTTGTGTTAATTGTAATATCATTTGTTAGGCTTGGATAAATACTTGTATGAATATTAAGAAACTATCGTTTGCTTTCTTCTCCACATATTGGTGAATCCAACCTATCCTACACCCACCTGGGTTTTACTCTAAAGTTTGACTTGACTTCATCTTTTTTAGGTTGTATAGTAGTGTGTATTTCCATCACTTTATGTCCTTTATTTGGCTAGGTTTTTGCCCTAGCTAGTGTTCTCTTGTTCACCCATAACTTCATTGATTGTTCTAGGGTTTTGACCGGGCTATCCACATTTTTTTTATTGTAGATCTAATATATTTTTTTTCCACTCTTATTTTAGATATAAAACTCAATGACTTATCCCTCCTATATAGTGGTTGCTCTTGGACATTGACTCTTTTACCATGGATTGCTATCAACCTTTATCCCCCAACTATATCAAATACTTACATTGAGGATTTTGATGTGTTCTTACAATTTGTTACATTTGATCCATCAATATTTGATAACATCGTCCCCTTTTACCACAAGGTTAGTTTTGAGATTAGGTGTCTCATACACTTTGCAAGTTCTAATGTTCAAATTATTTGTTTATTTGCATTTATTTTTTATTTTGCCCTTATTAAGGAAATGGGGCACCCCATTTTGAAGTGGCACTTTTGGTCATGTGTTGCCTATCTTGTAATGTGTGTAAGAAGTATGAGAATCTAATGTCATTATGGCATTGTAAAATGTGGGGGTTACCTATGATAAATTTTATGACACATGTAAGCATGATTATAGGGAGTTATAAAGTGGACTAGGAATCTTGACCCACTTATGCCAAATCATAGAGCATCTTTCCAAAGCAGGTAAATGATAAATAATTAGTCTAAATGGGGCGTGTGTCACGAGAATCTTGACCATGGTATTTTGGCATCTTGTTTAGGCACATGGTAATGCTTTTTAGTGGTTTTCTAGGCCTCTTTGAATCTATATATTGAGGGCTTGAGATGGAGGCATTGAGGAGTTTTCATTGTAGGGCTATGTCATTAGATTTCTTTAGAGATGTAGGATGTTGATCTCAATGTTAAGGCTCTGAGCTTACATGTGTATTGTAACTATTTTTGTTGCTAAACAATACATTGGTTTGGTGCTTTGGAGGGTGGGGTTTTTTTACCGAAAGGGTTTTCTCCATGTATATTGATGTCTTTTTTTTTGCCTATGATTCTTTTGTACTCCCATTCTTATTTCTAAAGCATTAATCTAATATGTCATTATATTGCTAATTTTTTTATAGATTTGAAATCTACATGTCTTTCCTTTAAGGGTTAATGTGAGAAATGAATGTGTTAAGTTTCCGCTTTATGAGCATAGTTTGTTTGAATTTGTATCAAAATTTTGTTTAGTAAATCTTACAATATTGGAGGTGCATACTAGGTGTTTTCTTACCATTTGGTATCAGAGCTGAGTTGGTTCCACTTGTTGCATGTGCAAGTGCATGTCGTTGCATGTGATAGATCCATGGTGTATTAGGTTTGGGTATTCCTCATTTTTTGATTTCTTAGCTTGGTAAGCTCGTGGGAATTTGTAGGAAGAAATCAATTGATTATTAATCTTTGTATGAGTGGGAGTCTTGTAGTTGATCTTGTTTTTTAGGATACAATATTGTAGACACTTGAAGGATGTTGAATGCGGAGCAAAATGTTGTTTGTGTGATTGCATATAACATGGTGTTAACTTGGAGCTCCTATTTTATAGTATGGAACTACCCTTTATCATAGTGGTTGTGTTCTCTCATTCATGGCCATGCTCAACAAAGTGCTTATGTTGGGTACTTGACTTTGGTGTTAGGAAATTACTAGGTTGATCAAACCATTTCCTACATAACCCTATGAGAGAAAATGATGTACATAAGTTTACATAATAACCATAATGTAAAGATCAAAAGACATACAACAAGATAACACAAGGTATAATATGGGAAAACCCTTAAGAGGGAAAAATTCAGCCTCCAAAAGCATCCACATTCAATGTATTATTTAATAATGAAATATTACAATACACTTATAGAGTTTCCATGAATACTTTTGAAACATCAAGCTTCTCTAATGCATCCTCCATGTGTCCAAGCAAGTAACCACACATCCCATGCCATGCTTCACATATGTACTTACAAAAGGAACTCAATACAAATGATAGCCTACTCAACTAGCCAACCCAAACCACTAACCATGTGTTTTCTTGTATAGAATCAAACTCACCCAAATACAACTTGTGGTATTGGCAAAACCATGTGTCTCAAAACCATGAGAACACAAAACCATTGACTCATTTATTTTTTGGTACCAAGTTTTCTCAATATTAAATATTTATCGTCTCCCACATAAAATATCTAACCAATGTGACAATACAACTTTACAAGTGGACCCAAATAAATATTTAATGTGGCTAACACATCTCCTAGATGCAAGACAAATACATATTTATTTTACATATTAAAATATTTCATTACTTGTGCAAGGTGTATAACACCTTTTTCCTAACATTCCCCCACTTGTTGTATACATTGCATAAGAGTCAATCAGTGAAATACATCAACATAGTCATACATGAAATCACATGAATCTCCAACCTGCTCTTGTGCTCTATGAAGTTACCTGCAATAAGACCAAGGTGACCACCATCTAAAGCAAGAAATCTCATCCTCCAACATGCCACCTATGGAAGAAAATGGACAAGCCAAAGTGAAGATGCACCAATCCAGAGAACACAAGCATCAAATCAAGCGATAACAAAGGCTTCAAGTTGTTGCCAAGGTAAAAAATTAGATGATTGGAAATAGCACCCACAATAGATGCTAATACAGCCAACCATCCATACCTCAAATGGTAACAAAACATCAACAAACTCATGCCAACAACATATCCAACCCATAAACCACAATCACAAGCTCCTTGTATAAAACCTATCAATGAAGAGCATACATATCTAGGAACTCCCACTGCATGGGTAATGTCAAATATAAAAATAGATCAAGACATACCAAGTCTACCAATCAACACTCATAACCAAGGTGTGGCTAATGATCAAACCATGTAGTAACAAAGAATCAATCACAATAATCCACACATGCAACACAAATCGTTACATACTCCTTGACAACATGTCTCCATAACTCTCCCAAATCTACCACAACAAACCATATGAACATGAACTTCTAGGAAGTATCCATAGAACAAAGAGAGAAAACCTGCAAATCATATCATAACATGTCATTCTACCAACACCTCAAAGTGCTAAGCTGTGTCAAGTATGATCTCCTTTACAATGCCAAATGAAAAGCCTTAACAACACCCAATGATTCAATCTCATAGATTAAATGAAACATATGTCTCATGTAAAACCAATATGGATGTAATCCTTTTCTAACCAAGGAAGATCAAAACTCAAATCCATTCCCAAAACTAGGAATAAGTCCAATACACATCTCTTAAATCCTCATAAATGACATCATAAATCAAAGTCATATACATAAGGAGATAATAATGCCAAACATTCCTCAAATGAACCTTCTAGAACCAACAACCATAGCTCAAGATTCATATCCATGAGAAGATGAAGCATAAAATAGAATGCATTTGAAAAAGATGGGCAATACCTCTCAAATGATTATCTCTCGAGTAGACCAAGAGTGGGAATGAGAATGCTCCTTCAGGATACATCGTCACCATGACTCTCTCCAAGAACAATCTACCCCCAAGTCTGTCATGATTAACTCACAGCCATATCCAGGTGAAGGCTCCTTGAACTTCCTACCAAAACCTCCAAAGAGTAATCATCTCAACAAATGTCTCTAAACCCTGTTGAAGCTAGAGATTCAGTGCTTGATGCCAGAGTGTGGTTATGGGGAGAGCACTCCCTTTTGCTCAAACCCTGAATTCCTTTGTTTAATCCTATTTCAGAACTGCTTAATATTAGGTCTATTTGGGTTAGGCTACCCAATATGCCCCTCCAATTCTAGGAGGAGTCCTGCTATGAGGTGATTGGCAATACTATTGGTTGCTATCTTATGGTGGACAGACCTATGACTCTAATGGGACTTTGTACGTATGCTCGTATTCTTGTGGATATCGATATATCCAAGCCTCTTCATGGAGAGATTGTTTTGATGGTGGGGGATTGTCCTAGATCCCAACTTCTCAACTATGAGGGCTTACCCTTATGTTGTTGTCGCTGCTTCACTATTGGATATCTAGCTTTGGACTGCCATCACTCACATCATAAGGTTGGTGCATCGTGGTGGCAGAATGCTTGTTTGGAACACTTGACAGTTACTGATCTAGTTCTAGAGGTTGGTTCAGATGATGGGTCCCTTGTTGGTTCCTCTCCTTCGTCTCCCCCTGTGGCTTCTAGATCCCCTGTGGGGACTTATGTACTAGTTCATGTTAAGCCTGAGGGTGTGTTGGAGATTGATCGTGATTGAGTCGGGTTCCCTTCTTTGGTGCCAATTATGGCTCCTTCTGATTGGGATCTAATTGCTTCTCTGTCAATCCCAGTTTTATCTATGACTCTGGCTACTTCGTTGAGTGAGAGCTCCATGGTTGCTACGTCTGCTGAGGATCCCCTCCTCTCGCCTTGCTTTGAGGATTTAGACTTAGAGTTTTCCTAGATAGTGGTTCAACGTCAAAGGAAAGGGCTCCCCAAATCTATTACTACTCTACGCCCTAAGGTTAAGCCAGTTAGATTTGTTGGCTCAAGTTCAAGGGTTGTTTAGTTCTATTTGGTTTTTCAGTCTTACATTAGAGTTGTTGTGTCTATGTGTTGTTTGTGGGGTGTTGATGACCTGTTTGTGGCCTGGTTGGTCCTACCCCCATGGGGCTTGTTGTAAAGGGCACAACACCTTGGTTTGCTACTTACCTTAATAAAAAACAAATGCCTCTAAACCCAAGAGACCTCTTACCTCACCCAAGTCTCCAAGTATCCATGAGAACCTACAACTGATCAATCCATGCTAAATTCAAAATGCAACTCCACACTATCATGAAGCTCCCAAGCACATGACCAATGTACTCAATACCAAGAGAATTATCTAGACCACTGTCAAAGCTCCCACTACACGTTTGCATAATCTCAAAACACATCATGAAATCATGATCTAACATCTCCTCCTAGGATATTACATGAAGCACTCTAATGAACATATCTTGATCTTAAGAGAACCTATATCATGCCAACACTCTTATCTAGAATCAAGAGTAAACCAAGACACAATACCAACCATCCTCTAAACCAAGAATCAACATCTCTGATCACATGAAGATAACCATCTCCTGGAAATAGAACTCAAGATATTAAAGCACTCTTACTGTAACAAGAATCATTATCCAAAAGTTTTTCCATGATAGCCACAACCACTGTAGAAGATCATCCATCACTAGGTGACAGATACACGTCACTATCAAAGCTCCCACTGAACCGTGATACTAAGCTACACATGGCATCGTGATAACCATCTCCTAACTGAAGATCATCCATGGTCCACACACACTCAACTACAATACTAATAGCTCCAAAGAATAAGTAGAACCAAGATCTCTAATCCAATAAGATAAACCATCACTGTCAAAAGTTCACACTAAATTGCGTAACCAAACTATCCATGGCATCATGATAAACTAACCGACTATCCAAGCACTCTAATCATCCATCCTCTCATCCCAATGCAACATACCAATGCACAAATGACCACAGATAAGGCCAACTAACAATATTTACATCAACACTGAATCGATTTTGTGGATATAGACAGTCCACATCTGAGTCATCCCACTACAATTAATGAGCTGCTCATATCCACAAATTGCATAACTCGTAGATCCCAAACCAATGTAACAAGCAATCTCATCATCACATTAGTAACATGCAAACTGAGATGACACAAAAGATAACCTGTAGACCTCAAGACTCAAGCACTAGATCAACCCTAGATCTGATTTGCCAAACAAGTCCACAAAAAAGTAACCATAGTCAAGGAACCAATCAAGCATCTAGGAGATAAGAACAACCTCCTAAAACTAAACCACACCACCACTTGTAAATATGAATCGATCATCACAAACCAAACCTGTCAACCACATACATGATCATGTCATTCCAAAGCTCCAATGTACATGCATATTCATGACACCATAAACATCACCATCATTGTACTTGACCATAATCATCACCATCGCTATACTTGTACTCAACTCCCACTGAATCAAGACTCCTAGTCTCACATGTGTATCAAACATGTCTTCAAATCAGAAGACAACTTGTGTACTTGTCACCATCAAAGTCCATACTTTGAAAACATATATAAACTTGTATAAGAAAGCACCAAATTTGATAACCTGTTGTACTATGATATTGGTCTCATAAAAACATGCACTCCCACAAGTTTTTGCCCAAAAAATCATCTGAATGTTCACACAATCACACCCTAAATCTTAAGTTCCCACAAGTTCTCAAACAAGTAAAAAACTCTCTTCTCATCTAAATGAAAAGCCATACAATCCATTGTGTAGTACACTGCAAATGCTCTCCAATGCCTATTTGAAATCTAAAATCCGATTATGTATGCGAAAGTTATGACCAATTAACCATTATGGAGCAATGCCTAGATTTAGACACCAAATTTTGACACAAATAGTAAAATATGATGACCAAACATGTACCACTGTGTAGTGCTCAAAGAGACCTTTTTGACACCTATAAGAAGTTAAAAATTTGATATCGTGGGTGAAAGTTATGCCCCCTAGAAGAAAAGGTACTTGAGGGCTATGAGGTGGCCAAAATGACCCATCTATACTATTGATGTCATCATCCGTACATGCTAATGCAAGCATGCAATCATTCTATGCAGGTGGTGGTGACTAGGTGGTGGATCTGAAACCAAGTTTAAATATTGTTTTGTTTTCAAATTTCTTTCCCCACCGAACCTAAAACAAGATTTAAAAGTGATTAAATGTTTTAATTCTCTATGTAGGGGGCTACAGTGTAGCTGGCCTGATCGGAGATTGGGATTGGAGGGTAAGCTTTCCTACCCAATGACCATCGGTAGGAGGCCGACCAGGGCCGACACCCCCATACGCCACTTGTCAGCTATCCCCTTTGTTGATGATTGCGTACTTCATACACTAGTCCACTCTATAGGTTCACAAGTACACTATCACCTTTAGGGAAAAGAGGTATCATAGGGTTGTTTTACCACCAACCATAGCGGCAAATACTTCCTCACACTCCATTCATGATAAGAACACGGCCCTTCCTTATGCATAAGGCATCACTTGAAAACACCATGATAGAGTGAGAGTGAGTGTGTGTGTGTGTGAGAGAGAGAGAGAGATCTTATAATCATGGGTTAACTAGAATGCATCTTCACAATATAATTTACATAATCCACCCCAAACTCCAAGTTACATATATACATCTATGTTGCAATCCTTACCTAGAGGATGAATTTGAGCCACTAGCCCAAGACTCATACTCAATTATGATCTATGGTGTTGCCATTAGATTGCAATCCACTTTTCTAATGCAATGGAACAATTAGAGCATACTGGAAGGTGTGAACCTATTAGATTCAGATTGCAATGTCTATTTGATATCGTCTAATAAAACTTCATGCATAGTAGTGCTCTAACCATGTTCTTACATGTTTAATAAGCGTTCCTGACCTTGTATGCAATGCTTTGAGCTATGCCTTCTCCATCCCATGATGAGATATGCAATCGACCATTGCTTAAGAGTCAACCACTGACATAACTCCTAGTTCACCACATGCTCTAAGTTTTACCTGTTTTTAACTATACTATAAAAGAAAGTACCTACAAAAAATCATTTTAACTTATATACATAAAGACATAGAATAAAGGATTGATAGACAAAGGTGTTTGTATGATGCAGTCAACGTCCTTTACCACCAATCCTTATATGACTGTGTATGTCAAGTAGCTACCTATTTGAGTATCATACACAATTACTCAAACAATTCAATATTTTTCAAATTTAAACAATTGGGCTCATGGAAAATTACAAAATCTAGACAACTCTACTTAACAATATGACAACTACAAACACTATTGTAAATACACTATCACATCACATGTCTACATAGGGAAAAGATTCTACAGTCCTATAACTATAATAAGGCATGAACCTCACAATGCAACTATCTATAAGCTCTTTAGAACATCAACATTGTCATCCTTTCACTACTTCAAGGTACTGTAGAAATGCACATGCAATCAAAGAAATGATAACTCTGGGTAAGTGTCCTCAAATGTTGTCACATAAGTGATAATGATCAATTCCAACTCTCATTCACAGGTTAAGAGAAAAGAAGGAATATCAAGATAAAGTGTGGTGGTCTAAACAACCTCTTAGCTTCATGAAGCTTAACTTTGGGGAAGCTTCTAGGAGTAGTCATAGCTTAACTAGTGCAAAGGTCATCATCAAATATGATCAAGGTTGCTTTGTGACTATAGAGTCTTTGTTCTTCAAGACTCATAACAATAATGAAGTAGACTGAAATGTTGTGGTGGAAAGCCTAAATTTTTCTGAACTCATAGTATAAAAAATTAATTGCGAAAGGAGATTTTTTTAGGGTGTTCCACCAAAAGTCTCCTTAAAAGAACTTGCTCTAATCGGTTAGCAAAGTCGTCATTGTTTGAAGCCTTATCAATATGTGTTTCCCCAAAATTGAAATATTTGGTTCATCTCTATTTTCCCTTCATCTTTGTTTCTTTGAGTCTAGGTTCCCTTTTCTTCTTTTATCAACAAATTTTCCTTTTTCTGAACTTAAAGTTTGAGGTCTTATTCTGCTTATAATGTTTTTTCGGCAAACTCAAGACTTTCAAAACTTGAGTCATCCCTTGGTCATGTCGGAAGATGTCTCTATCGGCGAACTGGTCAGAAAAACATTGAGTTTACAAACTTTGTCAAAAAATTTCTAAGTTCTCAAACTCTTATTTTTCCCGACAAGCACTCATTGTCTCACTTTTCTTTAGTCCGTCTTTTCTTGTTTTTATGAACTTTCAAACTTGGTTTTTAAGTTATGGATTTTCCTAACTCACCGAAACTAGCCTTTAGTCTTGTCGGTTGCCTTTGCTTTTTGTGAACGAAGTCTGGTTCTTGAGTTTCATTTTTCTCCGGTTTCTTGATAAGCTGATAAGCCGATAGTCTTTGTTTGTCAAGTGTCTCCTGCCGATAAAAGGAGAAATGCCTTTGGTTTACAACCTTGCTCAATGAAGTTCATGGAGACCATATTTTGCCGACTACATCACAATTTCAAGCTTGGTTCATAATTTGCTGAAATCTCTGACAAAGCAATGAGCGTGTATATATAATCGGGCACACATGAAGTTCGCGAACACCGCTTTTTGCTGATAAAACAAAGGAAGGTGTTAAAAGTCGTGTTCATCAAAATAAAAGTTTTCCGATAACTGAGTTTCACGATAGCTAAGAAACACTGATGAAAGAGGAAATGTGACCTTTGATAAAGTGCTTTAGTAAGTCAAGTGGTGGCATTTATTGCAAGGGGTATTTAATGTCCTAACCCTATTTTTGTTACTTGATAAAGTAAAAGCTTCTTCATAAGTTTCATTCATGATTGTTATCAAGGAAGTGTTCCGAGGAGCTAACCACAACTAGTCTAGCCATCATCTTCTTGTAAAGCATTGCCATCTCAAGGTAAGTCTCTAGTCCTTCCTCCTTTTCAAATTGAAGAGATCGTTGCTAGCTAGATGAGTAGGGGTTGTGTTTGTGGTTTCCCCCTATTGTTCATGACTTGTGAAACCCTATTTCTATTCGTTGTTAATCATAGCTCTTCCTTACTCGACCCAAGTCTCCCGTGTCTAACCCTAGTCAAGAATTTTACTTACTAGTTACTTGGGATAATTAAGATGAAATATAAATACAAAGGATTAGACATTTCCTTCATTTTCGAAAATGAATTGGTGGGAGTCAAGGACACTGACCCGAGACATATCAACCTTCATGAATTTTTGGTCAAGATGAACACCAATCCTGAATCTCCCATTGCTCAGAAATTTTTTGATAGCGGGTTGGCACACGCATGAGGTTTCCCTTTAGCGATAAAATGCGTTGAATTGGTGATGGCCTGCATCCAAAACTATAATGCAGAGACAAGGTAAATTAGAACTGTGAGTGGTAAAGTGATTCTGCAAATAAATGTAGAGTCTATTGATGATAGGCTAGGCTTGCCTGTACATGAAGAATATGCTAATATAACACAAGAGAAAGCCACAAATTTTTACATAGATGGGAAGAAGTGTAAATACATAATAGCTACCACATGGCTAAAGAAGGAGAAAAAGGGAGGATCACAATTGCCCAAGAATTTGGTTAGAGGTCACTTCAAAGATGACATTTCAGACATAATTACCCTGCTACATAGAGTGATGGGTAGTAATGAGTGTGATGGATTTGAAATCTGGATGTGTCAGTTCATTCTTGTAATTTGTACTAGGAAGCAGTACATTGACCGGTGTCAGTTAATAAGTGATCACTTACATGATCAATTGGTAAATTGTCACAATAAGAGGAGATTTCATATGTGCTCATATTTGATTTATTTCTTTGCTACCACATAACAGAGTTGGCCAGGGTTGCAAATAGCAAGTCCATTGACCCCCGATGTATAGGTATATGATTATTTCCTCACCTGCAAGAGGAGGATGGAAATAAGGTGTATATGAGAGTAAATGATGCTTTCCTAATGCTTATGATTAAAAGAATTTGGGAGAATCCTAAAGTCAGGATCTCAATTGAGGCAGCCAATTAGATAATAAATTTTGGCAGTTATTTCATTCAATTTGACAAATTTACCTATATTAGAATAGGAGGTTTTGAATTTCCCCCACTTAAATTGCCAAGATATGCTTCTGATTATGTGATATTTTTAGAAGTATGTAGACAGGCCTATTTGGCAGGAAAAAGGTATTATGATTCTAAGAAGGGGTATCAATTTCCATTGAGGTTGACTCACTATACTTGCTCAAAACAAGAGGAGGCCAAAAATGTGGATAAATTATTGGCTCAACTTCACTTTCAGTCCTATGGCTCTAGGAGTTTATTCAACAGTAAGGACTGTGAAAAAAAATTGTATTTTCCCATGTTAAGAGAGCATAGACCTCAATTAGAAGACTTTTGGGCAGATTGTGTTGATGAACATGAAGTCAAAAGAAGAGATTGGTCAAGATTGACCCTAGACCAAATGAGAACTTATAGACTTGGTTGGAAACTTCCTGAAATAGCTAATGACTATTTTGATGTGGTTGACCCTACCTTTGTTGTTGAGAGTGTCAAACCCTTACCTGATATTGATTGGGATGTAGATGAAATCATAGATCTTAAGACTAGGACTGATTTTGTATTACATAGAAGTCAAACATGGTTGCATTCTAAGGTGAGTGGTGATGGTGTAGGTTCTCCTTCCCATGAGGAGCTAATTATGGAACAACCACAAGTCTTTCCAAGTAATCCTGATCATAACAACCCTTCTATTGTTCAGGATACTATGTTGCAGTCTCCAGCCGCAGGGCAAAGTGAGGCAGATGAACCCAAAAAGAAGAAAAGTTCTAAGGATTCTGGTAGAGAAAACATTCAAACTCCCAAGAAGAAACCTAGGACCAAGAAGTGCCTTAATCCATAGGTAGATAAAACATCAGGGGCATAGCAACAAGAGTTTCAAAGTGAAGGAGATGAGGAAGCAACATCACATGCAAAATAGAGTGGAACTCCTCATGTTTCTCAGGATGGATCATTTCAAACTACCCTCCCTATCAACAACAGCTAGCAGTGGATAATACTTTTAAATCATATAAGGTTTCTCAAAAGGTCATAGGTAATTTTTCAGTGACTACCACCCCAGATTGGTTAGAACAGAGGTTGGAAATAAAAGGAGGTATTCTCAGATCATTGGCACAGAATTTGATGCAGTAGCTAGACTACTCAAGCTAGAGTCTACTCCAAAGAAGGCCAAATGAATGTCCTGGCTAATGGTGGATCCAGTTTCTAAGCACCAATATGTGGAGATAGCAGAGCCTATGATAGACAAAGAGATGAAAGACATATCTGTGGGTGATTTTCAAGTGAGCACTGTAGATTTGGGACCACCTTCTGTGCAAGGTGATATTCATATGCCAAGCTATCCATTGACATTCTAGCCAACATATTAGAAGAAAAAGAAAAGGAAAATGAAATCTTGGAGGATCGGGTAAACATTTTAACTGCATATATTAAATCTATTGTTGATACTACCTCTCAGCCATTGGATGCCACTACTGGCATTCCTAAGGGTATAACCACTGAAGTGTTTGATCAGATAAACAAATACAAGTATCTTGGGAATGCAGTAGAAGAATGGGTTGAAATATTGATAGTTAATGGCCTCCTCTTTACTCATGATGTTTTTACCCTTTATGGTAAGATTTATGATAAGCAAATAGAGAGTCAGAATAATTTGAAAAGAATCAAGAAAGATGAGGCTATGCTGAACATAGCCAGGAATAATCTTGCTGCTATGGTTAAGTTGGATTCTAATATCCTTGTTATAGAAAAGATCATTGAGAAACTCGAAGATAAAGAGTCAGTAAAATGGTTAGCTGCTGTGGACTGGAAATTGTACATGGATAAACAATGCATAAATGACTTGAAAAACCTAGCCAAGAATAATAGTTCCTACTTGTTTGATTTCAGGAGTGCGTATGGATCTTTAGGAATTGATCTTTATGATGAGACTGAGTCCAATGTGTTAGAATTGGATTCTATTAAACAGACCTTTAAGGGTCTACTGATCGAAGAGTTGAAAGTGAAAGAAGATGCCATAGGAAATTTGATAGAATGGATCAATAATGTGTTTGCCTACTTGTTCAATTTCAAGAAGGATATTCTTGAGATGGAAATAAAATATGAAGAGGTTAGCAGTATATTGCAAAAGTGGAGAACACGACTAGCGATTACAAACATTCCTAATGCTAATAATGTCCTCTTAATCCTGGGGAGACTCAAAGTCCTTCAGGCTAAGTTAAATGCATCCTAGAAAGTAGAAGATGAAGCAGAAAAGAAGACCGCAGATGAACCAGAAGGATGAAGACAGCGAACCAGTTTTATAATTGTTCTATGAGTTTTTATAATTTGTTAAGACAAGACTCTTTTATTATTCGAGATTATTTCTCGTTTAATATTTCTCATGGACTTTGTTTTATTATATATTGTTGGTTGTATAAATGGTTATACGGGAAAGTTAGTTCTTCTCTTTTGCTATATAATGGATGAGAAAAAGAGAAGAAAGGATCGATTGGCAATTTTTTTTTTCAAGACTAGATCACAAAAACATTTTGTTTTGGGGAAGTAAGAGTGATACTTGATATGGTGTATGTGGTTAATTGACTTAATAAATATTAGAGGAAGATTGACAGTGAGTCTATTGTTTCTTTGAGTATTTATCATTTATTCTTCATATGTTGAATATGTGATGTATTGAATTCTAATATTTACATTCCATTATGTGAAGTATTGATAACCTGCTTATTTATAAAACTATTCCCAATGGAGTGTCTTATTTCGTATGTTAGAATTTGATGCAAAGGTGGTATAATTGCTAAAGATTAAGCCTTGGTTTGTTTCATTCGTATGTTTGGAGGAAAATCAAACAAATCATTGTTGTGAATAAAGTCCTTGCCTGTAATGCAAATGTGTGTTGTGGTTAGTTAAAAATTCATATTTGCAGAAGATACCTTTCCCGCTTTTAGGTTAAAAGCGCATCAATAAATCTTAAACTCAATCATATGAAGGGAGTTGTACCTTCTAAAACATTCAGAGGACAGTTTATAAAATTGTCCAACTGATTGGTACAGTTTGTTATTGCTAAGATTGGGTTAGTCATAATTAAACAAGCAATAACAAAATATGTTTACCAACAATATGTAATGATTTTGAGGAAATCTCCTCCTCCCACTATTTTAGGTAATGTAACAAAGTGTCGGATCTCCTAGCTAATCATGGCATGGATCTTGACCCCTTCTCATGTTTGGTGGTAGATAATATGGAGTCTTGGTAAGGTTTAGAGAAGAACACTCTTTTGAAAAGTCCCCTTAAATTACTTCTTTTTCATTGGGAAAGATGGTGATGGTTCCCATTTGAAATGAAATGAAATAAAAGTTTTTAATGATGTCTACGAGACTAGGCAATCTATGGGACATGGAAGCAAAACTAAACCACCCGAAACAAAAACATCAACCAACACCACAAATGTTACGACATCCACAATTGTTACATCACCTGAATTCAATCAGAACAATTTGGTGAGATCTATTTCATGCTTTCATAGTAATCATGACTTATTAATATGGCATTTGAGGTGTGTGTCATGTGTGTTATGGCAACTGCTTTTGAGGTGCTTGGTTGGCAGTTCATGGAATGTATCTTTTTAGCCAGAGCAACCTTCCGTTATTGCATCACTCTACTTAAATATCATCTATTTCAATGGTCAAACCGTTAATAGCAATTTTATAGCTCATTTACAACAAAAAGTGGTAAATATTTATCTTATTTTTATTGGCCAAATTTGACCTTTGACTTTTGAAGTGGATGATGTTTAAGAATAGCCTTTTTACATTCGTTATGTAGGATGTTTTGGTCTTGATGTTGTGGATAGCCTTTATTTTGCTATATGTGGGGTCCTGTGGTAGTGGTGTTTGTCTGGTCTGGGATTCTTTGTGCCCCTTATCTCATGGACCACTGAAAGAATGGATCCAAGCCACATGATCCCATCCTCTATGGTGTTCTGTTTGATAAGAGATTGAAGGTGATTTTTAACTATTTGACACCAGGTTCTCTAAATCTTGTTAAATGCATCTTGGGTTTGAAGGGGCTTGGAGATTCTACTAAACTGCGTAGTAAGTCCTCAATTTGGGAGGAATTTGCAATGTGTATAGATGGAAAGGTGGTACACAATGAGGTGAAGAGCTTGGTCTATAGCTATCTCCTACCTAAGGATTCGATGTCTGGTCTTGTTGAGGTTTTACCTTCTCCCTCAGTAGGTGGTGCTTTAGTGGAGCCAATCACCAAGGGAGGCTCAAGTCCTTAACAAGCAACTATTGGTGGTAAATCACCAACTCTAGGATCTTTAGTCCTTTTGCCTTGATTTGTAGTTTGTGGTAGAAAATCTACTAGTCATGCTCTATGATAGGACTCTAGAGGTCATGATCTCATTTACTCTTTCAATGGTTGTCAATGGCATTCTTCGTGCAACATCAAGAATTAATGCATGGGGTTACCTTCCCCCAATTCTCGAACCAGTGCTCTTCTGCAAGGAAGGGAAAGAATGTATGACTAGCATTAGTCACTTAGGAAGATGTTTCTCCAAGGAGTTGTGGTGGTACTCTCCTAAAGTACAGTGTGACGACACTTTACATTGAAGAACATCCCAACATAAAATGATGACAGGTTGTGGATGAGAAGTTTCTCCCTTGTAATGTTCTCTTATTTTTTCATTCTTTTATTTTTGGTTCTTGGCTTCTTTTAGGTGTTTTGTAGTGCTCACCTAAAGTACAACGGGCTGGCACTTTACACTGGAGATCATTCCAATGTAAAATTTTGGCACATTTTGGATGAGAAGTTTCTCCCTTGTAATGTTCTCTCATTTTTAGTTCTTGATTTATTTCGGTCGTTGGACTAGCTCTTGGCATTGTTGTTGGGTCTGTTAGTTGTTTGGTTTTGCCTTAATGCAGATTTCTCTTTTACAGGATTTGTCCCTTTCGTCCCATATCCATAGTTTTGTTAGCTTCCTTCTATTAGGTTAGTTTTTGGGCTAGTTTTGGTTGGTATTTGTTTTTATGGGCTTCGTCCCTTACCACAACCCTTGTGTTGTATCTAGTTTTGTTTGTATTGTTCCTCTATAAATTATCAAAAAAACATAATCAGTTTTAATTATAGACGTACATATTGTAAGATAGCCCTTGTGTTGTATCTAGTTTTGTTTGTATAGTTCCTCCATAAATTATCAAAAAACATAATCAATTTTAATTGTAGATGTACATATTGTAACAGGTAAAGATAAGAAGCTCTCAAAATGATTGTCTATTCAAATGGTTTCAATAATTTTTTTTTTAATAATACAAATATATGTGAAAGGGTTCCTGTAGACACTTGAAAATGGTCACAACCGTCTTCCATTATTGCCAACACATCTTACTAATCCAAATCAAATAAATTCCACCATTTCATACAATGCATATGTTAATTAAATAATTCATAATTAATTAATTAATATTTCCTCACCTCCTCTCATCACAAAAAGTCATCTTCTTCTACTATAGTCCAAAAATCAAAAATTCATTTAAAAGACTATAGTTCATATTCACCTCCCAAAATTAAATAAATATACCTATTTATTTAATTGCCTATTTTGTCCATTTTTTATTACTTTTGTAATCAATCACTAAATTCTTCCTAAGTGTGTGCACATGGGTTAATTAAATTAATCTTGGATTACCCTTTTCCCCCATGCTTCTAGATGGACACTTTTCATCTCATGTACATGCATGTACATGACAAGTGGTGCCTTGGAGTATGGACAAATCTTCTTTTTTTCATACTTGTCCTTCCTTCCACTATTCTTCTAATTTTAAATTATATGTGACACTATTGTATGGAATTTAAAATTGCACTTGTCCTCTCCTTCAAATTTTAAATTCTTAACAAAATCCAAACCATACCTTTTCATAAATGAGTCCTTATATGTCATACACCTACCCAATCCTAGCCATCCATCCAGTCAACCATTCAATTTTATCCCTTGATCTCCCCTTGAATCTTGGAGCATCTCCCTCATCCAACCTCTTTGTGCCATTTGTCCAATTCTCCTTGCTTGAGGATCCTCAAGCAATACGAGCCTTTGATCCTCACGATTAATCCTAGCCCTCCATCCTCACCTCCAAAAATCTATAAATTGATCCTTTCCCTTCCATTTCTAGGAAGCAATTTAAATGCAAGGAAAATTTTCCTCTATGAGCACTTAACATCTTTTAACAATTAACATAAATCATAGCAATTAGGACATATCAAGAGATTTGCATAATCAATTAGGGTGCAATTAGGATAGTTTATTTGCATAGTTTTTTAGTCTAATCATGAGATTGTATTTGATTGTGAATTGAATAGTTTGAGGTCACTTTAGCTTGTTTAGGATAGTTCACTCTCAAGTGCATACATTTTGGCATGCTCATTGGGACTCCCACCTCCTAACCTTGTATTTTGCTTGTAATTGTGTTACAATTTCATTATGTAGGTTGGAACATCGTTCAAATTTTAGGGATTAGCACCTACACTTCACCTTTCAGTGCCCACGCCTCTTTGTTCAACACCTGGGCCCTGCTGTCCGCTGGGTCGCTCTGCCACCTGTTAGTACTGGATTTCATGGAGTAGCACCGACACATTTGGCGTTAGTGCCTGCACCTCCTGCGTTAGCACCCAAACTCAAGGGAGTGTCATTTCAAAATTGCACTTGAATTTAACTTTTAATTCACATGCACATGTATTAGTGTCTTTTTTAGGTTGTTTAATGCTCTATTTGCAGGTGATAGTTCTCTGTTTTGTAGGCCCAAACCAATTCATAAACATCCACTCTACCCAGGATGGTTCAACGCCCAGCAAGTCAACTTTAGCACCCGTACAACATGGAGTAGCACTCAAGCTTCATGGTTTAGTGCCCAGTTTGAACCTCTCTTGCATTTTAATTTTTTCATATTATCATTGCTTCAAGAGTTCAAATTGGTTTCTCTATGCCTCTAATTAATCTAACAAGTTGTCTTGCAGGATTGTAGCTCTCTATTTTTGTAGGTTTATCAAGTTTGCAAATCATCACTCTTGCCAGGACAGATCAGCACCTAGACAGACTGCATAAGCACCTGGCAGGTCAAGTATAATTTTTTGTTTGAGCACCCACTTTTCTTATTTTGGTGCTTGAAGGGCTAGGATCGACGCTTGCACCTTCTATTTTGGTGCCTGTGTTTGTCAGCGCCAAAACAGACTCTTGTAGCATTTGTCCCTGCTTCCATTTGGTTAGCTAAGTCTTTTGCAAATTTGTGGGACTAATCTTTGTTTTGTAGCACACTTCGACTGTCCAAGATAAAAATATCAAACTACTAACGATTGCTTGCAGCTCCACAATTCAAAGAATCTTTTTTTATCACTAATTTAGGCATTGAATTAGTGTAGAGGTAAATGAACTTGTTTTATTTGTCTTAGGGTGTTAGAATTCTTATGCTCTCCCCTTACACCCTCGAGTGATCTTGGGGATCAAAAAAATTCTCTCTTTGTTTTATTGTTAATCCTAAGGTCTTTGGTGTGTATGCTCTCCCCTTGTGCCTCATGTGATCTTGGGTGATAAAAAACACCTTAGATTCTTTCCTCTAGGGGTCTACCTTGGATTTCATCACCAAGGGGATGACCTCAACCGCATGTTCTAGCGCGATATATAAGTGTTGTGAGAATCAAAAAACTCACTTCAAAGGAAGGACCCCATTTGGTCAAAGCAAAAACCCTGAGACCCTTGGTCCGTAGAGACTTGATTTGGTTGGTGCTCTTGGTTGGATGCTTGGGACACCCCTGTTCACAAATTCATCCCCCATACCTAGCTTATATTGGGACATCCCCTAGCAACTTGTACATCCTAGGTAAGACCTTTCGGCCGTATAAGATTGTGATGCACTGAATACCAATTAGGCTCAAGAAGTTACTCAATGCATAAGCCACATTGATTCAATCACCAAGTGCAAAAGCCCTCTAGAAACAAGCATGCATACCGTTTATGTTCTCCCCTTGCACCTTAGAGCGATCCTGGGTGATCAAAAGCGATTAGTTTCCTTCTCATGGGACTTGCACGTTACGCCTAGATAAAGGCAGGGAGGTGGGCTTACAATCTTATACACTCATATTTTATTAAATCTAGGTTGTTAATGTGCTTGGCGTGTCTTTTTGTGCAAAACCCATAAGAGTCATCAATTTACTCACAAGAAGTTCTCAAATCAGCCATGATGTATCTTTGTTTGATGTCTCTTGCCAAATCAACCTAGAAAACACCTTGAAACTTCTAATAGAGTCAATCAACACCTATATCTATCTCTCAGCACCTAAGACTTGCATATTAGCGCTTATCCCACATACATTAGCGCCTGGATACAACATTGATTCATACGGTAATGTCCCCATTTTTGGAATGGTCGCCATTGGAGAACAGAGGAGTTAGTTTTCACTCTCTGAGATGTTTAGATGATACACTGTGGGGTGGAAATGTCTTGGTATATTTTTCTAATGGTATAGATATGTTCCTTTCATTGAGTATGTTTCTCTCACTATGGGAATGAATCATATTGAGGTATTCTCCTAATGTTGATGATATGACTCTTTTCATTTACTATCATAATTCTACCTTGGAGCCAACCAATTGGAGGAGTCACAAATATGGAGAATTGATGTGGAGAGAGGTAATATTGTTTTGTGTGGATGCCATTCTGACATAGGGGATGCTTTCATTCATGCCAAGAGAAGTATAAGGGAGCATTGTGTACGCCTTCACTATGAGGGTCTATTTGAGGATTGAGTGCCTAAAAATAATTAATAATATTCCTCACCCTTGGCACTTGGAGTGATGTGAGAAAATAAGAAAGAAAATAATAAAATCATATCTTTAATTTGATTTTATGGGCGCCTATAGACATGGATGTTGGTCAGCCCTCTTAGAGGGATGATTTCATTAAAATAAAAGACAATACTCTTCCTAGGCCAGCCCTAATGAAAAGAGACAAGTTGTATATAAACACAAGGTTGATTTGACATTTGGAAAACATCATTCACTCATTCATTAATACACACTTGGGAGTTTATCTTTTGGAGAGGATCTTGGGAAGAAAACCTCAAGCATCCTAGTGGAGGATTCCATAATAGGGGTTCACTTGTACTTCATCATTTTTGGAGCAGGCTTGTGGAGCAGATTTGAAGGCTTCTCTTTGATTGGTTGTGTGGATTATTGTCTAGGGTTTTACCCTCATTTGGAGCACCACCCTTGGAGTCATTTTTGGTTTGGTTTGTAAGCATCTTTGTGCCACCTTTGTTAGGGTTAGCCGACAGAAGATATCAATTAAATGCAAATAAAGATTAAACAGAGAAATGGAAATACATCAAAATAATAACAGCGAGAGACAAGTTTTAAAGTGGTTCACCCAAACTCGGGCTACATCCACCAAACAGAGAGTCCAATATTATTATCCAGTAAATCAAATCGATTACAATCAGCAATCCCTGCAACTCAATACCGCTGCAAAATGCTACAATACAATATATCAAAACCCTAACCCTTAGCTACTTTTATCAAGCCTTTTGTCAATCACAAAGATAGGGTTTTTTATGTTGGTCAATGAAAAAATAACTCCCAGTGCCTTTATAAAATAATAAAAAACCATGTGAGGTCCCTGGACCCTGCAAGGGACGCTGCCCCCAAACCCCCGCAAGGGGCGCTGCCCCTTGACCCTGTAGGAATTTGGGGGGAAATCGCACCGATAAAAGTGGGGTAAATATAATCTCTGAGTCTGATTAGGCTCCATATAACAATAATCTCCCACTTGGAGACTGATCAAACTCCACACCATATCATTTCCCACTTGGAGACTGATCATAACACCACTGACCCTGTAGCTCCCACTGGAAATAAGCACCCTGGACTCTACTGTTATGTTTTTGTTATTTTCAGTCTAGAAGACCAATCGAAGCTAAAGAGGAGCTCAGCTTCTCCCTTGTTATTGCCTTTGTAAACATATCTGCTGGATTGTCATCTGTATGTATCTTTGCCAGTTGTAACTGTCCATCATCCAACACTGACCGAATGAAGTGATACTGCAACTATATGTGTTTGGTCTTTGAATGCAAGGCAGAATTCTTTGCAAGATGTATGGCACTCTGGCTATCCGTAAACAAATAACTATTAACATGTTGTGTGCCCAATTCTTTCATGAAAGATTGCAGCCATATCATCTCCTTGCTTGCCTCTATTGCAGCTACATATTCTGCCTCTATGGTGGATAAAGCAACCACCTTTTGCAACCTGGAAATCCAACTCACTGCTGTTCCACCTATAGTAAAGACATAACCTGTAGTACTGCACCTGGTATCAATATCCCTTGCCAAATCTGAGTCTACATAACCTGCTAAATCAGTATTAGAGCCCCCAAAACATAAGTGTTTATTGGATGTACCTCTCAAATAATAGAGAATCTATTTTACCACATTCCAATGCTCTAATCCGGGATGACTCATATACCTGCTAACGACTCCTACAGCATGTGCAATATCCGGTCGGGTGCATACCATGGCATACATTAAACTTCCTACAGCTGAAGCATAGGGTACCTTAGACATTTTCTCTTCCTCCTCTTGTGTCTTAGGACACATCTCCTTGGTCAATTTCAAATGACTAGGCAAAGGTGTGCTGACAGCTTTTGCATCCTCCATGTGGAATCTCTACAACACCTTTTCAACATAAGCAACCTAAGATAGAGTCAATTTTCTGTTCTTCCTATCTCTGCAAATTTTCATACCAAGGATTTGTTTTGCTGCCCCCAAATCCTTCATATCAAATGACTGTGCTAATTGTTGTTTTAAATCTCTTATATGATCCATGTTAGACCCAGCTACAAGCATGTCATCAACATATAAACATAAAATGATGTAGCTGTCATTATCCAACCTCTTAAAATAAACACAACGGTCAAAATTACACCTGTTGTAGCCTCGCTCAGCCATAAAACTATCAAATTTCAAATACCATTGCCGAGGTGCTTGTTTCAGGCCATACAAACTCTTCTTCAATCTGCACACCTGTTTCTCCTTACCTTTGACCTCAAATCCTCGGGGCTGTTCCATATATATCTCCTCCAAATCACCATGGAGAAAGGCAGTTTTCACATCTAGTTGTTCCAAATGCAAATTTTCAGCAGCCACAATACTTAAAATAGTACGAATAGAAGTCATCTTGACAACCGGAGAAAATATCTCATCAAAATCAATGCCCTTTTTCTGTGCAAATCCTTTTACAACTAACCTAGCCTTAAATCTTTTCTTACCTCCATCTTCCTCTTTCAGCCTAAAAACCCATTTATTTGGTAAAGCCTTTTTACCTGCAGGTAACTTACATAATTCCCAAGTCTGATTTTTCAGTAAGGAGTCTATTTCTTCTTTCATGGCAAGCTTCCACTGAACCTGTGTATCCACCTGCATAGCATCATACCCTTTTGGTTCACCAGCATCTGTTAACAAAATAGAATACAAAGAGGGAGAAAACCTTTTAGGAGGTCTACTTATCCTTGTTGACCGTCTAACATTCATTGGAGTTTGTGGTATTTCTGGTTGTTGTTGTGGAGCATGAGGAACCATTGAAACATCACTATTTGGAGTATCATCCAGCACCACATAATCTTTTTCTTTCTTCTCATGCTGCTGCAACTGATCTTTGTACAACACCTTCTCATTGAATATAACATCCCTGCTTCTCACAATTTTTTGATTTTCAAAATCCTAAAGCCTATAACCAAATTCATCAATGCCATATCCAACGAAGGTACATTTTTTTGATTTCGCATCCAACTTGGTTCTATTTTCAGAATCTATATGTGCAAATGCTTCACAGCTGAAGGTTTTCATAAAAGAATAACTCACCTTCTTGCATGTCCATGCTTCCTCTAGAATATCACAACCCAAAGGAACTGAAAGACCTCTGTTAATTAAATATACAGCAATGTTGACAGCCTTTGCCCACATGTTTAAAGGCAGTCCAACATGCAATCTCATGGTCCTTGCACACTCCATTATTGTCCTATTCATGCGTTCAGCCACTCCATTTTCTTGTGGAGTCCCTGGAACCATTTTTTGCTTACGAATTCCATTAAAGGAACAATAATCTTCAAATTCTTTGTTGCAATACTCACCGCCATTATCAGATCTAAGACATTTTAATCTTTTACCTATCTCATTCTCAACCAAGCTTCTCCATTTCTTAAATGTTTCAAATACATCAGATTTCTGTCTAAGGAAATAAATCTAGACCTTCCTAGTTGCATCATCTATGAATGTAACATAATACTGAGAGCCACCGAGAGAAGATACCTGAGCTGGTCCCCATACATCTGTATGCACAAGCTCCAATTTTTCATTTTTCTTTTGCTTCCCATCCTTGAGAAAACTGACTCTCTTTTGTTTGCCATACACACAACTTTCACAGAAATCCATATTAATACTTTTCAGACCTGGTAAAACCTTCTTAGAATGAAGTACCTTCATACCTTTTTCACTCATATGCCCAAGTCTGTTATGCCACAGTGTTGTCTCAGAACCTGCAGCAACTTTTCCAGTCTCTTCCTGCAAACCTAGAGCACCTGTTTCTGAACTTGTTTATTTTTTCTCTGCAACAGCTAAAGTAGAAGGAACAGTGTGACCTGTACAAAGATATAAGGTGCCTACTTTCACACCTTTTGCTACTACTAAGGCACCTTTTGAAACCCAGTAAATGTAACAGTGCAACCTTGTTTAGATAGCTGCCCTGCTGAAATTAAATTCCTACTGAGCCTTGGAACATGCCTTACCTCTTGTAGTAGCCAATGATTTCCATTCTGCAACTTAATCTTGATTCTTCCCTTTCTAACAATCTCACAGGGTTCGTTATCTCCCAAATAAACCAGCCCAAAATCCCCTTGGACATAATCAAGGAAATAACTTCTATGGGGCGTAGCATGAAATGAGGCCACTAAATCTAAAACCCATGAATCATCAGCATTATCTAGGGAAAGAATCAAAGCATCATCTTTAGACTTATTGCTTCCTTATTGCCTTCTTGTTTGTCTCCTTTGTTTTTCTGAGACCATCAATCTTTCTTCAGATGACCTGGTTTCCCACAGTACCAACAATCCTTCTGTCCTCTAGTTTGGGATCTTTTGTCCTTTGATTTTTCTCGTGACTTCCCATGACCTCCAAAACCTTTTCCTCTCTCCTTTGATCTACCCCTGCTTTCTGCATTCAAAACACTGCCTGATTTGGATCCACCTGAGCTTTTCTTACGAATTTCCTCACTCAGAATAACACCAACAACATCATCAAATTTCAGGGTATTTGAACCAGAAACAGAGTTACTAACAACCATTACCAAACTATCCCAGCTTTCAGGCAATGAACATAATATCAAGAGAGCTCTAACTTCTTTATCAAATTTTACATTTATAGAAGTCAATTGACTAACAATCGTATTAAATTTATTTAAATGACCTGTCACAGATCCACCTTCAACCATTTTCAAATTAAACAAATGCTTCAGGAGAAATACCTTATTTGAGGCTGAGGGTTTTTCATACAATTTTGCCAAAGCTTTCATCAAACCATCTGTTGTCTTCGCTTCAGTTATATTGAATGCCACCGATGGTGCCAGGCACAATCGAATGGTTCCCAGTGCCTTTCTGTCAAAAAGATTCCAATCCTCATCAGACATTGTTGCCGGTTTCTTGGCTACTCCTTCCAACGGCATCCATAAATCCTTTTGATAGAGGTAATCCTCCATCTGCATCTTCCATAACTGATAGTTCTGCCCATTGAATTTATCGACCTTCAATCTACCTTCACCCGCCATTGCTCCCACTCAACTGTGAGACTTTCTTGCAGACGATAATCGAACACAACCCGCTCTGATACCACTTGTTAGGGTTAGCCGGTAGAAGATATCATTTAAATGCAAATAAAGATTAAACAAAGAAATGGAAATACACAGAAATAATAACAGCGAGAGACAAGTTTTAACGTGGCTCACCTAAACTCGGGCTACATCCACCAAACAGAGAGTCCAATATTATTATCCAGTAAATCAAACTGATTACAATAAGCAATCCTTGCAACTCAATATCGCTGCAAAATGCTGCAATACAATATATCAAAACCCTAACCCTTAGCCGCTTTTATCAAGCCTTTTGTCGGTTATAAAGATAGGGTTTTTTATGTCGGTCAATGAAAAATAACTCCCAGTGCCTTTATAAAATAATAAAAAACCATGTGAGGTCCCTGGACCCCGCAAGGGGCGCTGCCCCTTGACCCCGTAGGAATTTGGGGGGAAACCGCGCCGATAAAAGTGGGGTAAATATAACCTCTGAGTCTGACTAGGCTCCATATAACAACAATCTTTCTATCTCTTTTCAGAGCAGTAGACCAATAGACCTCTGCGCCACATTTTTGAGTGATTAGAGACTCATTTTTTTATAGGAGGTCAGAGGAAGAACTTGTTATTTTGTTTCTGATTTTAGGGAAGATGTGTGCTGGGCAATTTCTCATGTGTTAGCCCATAATTTTGATGTAATTGAAGACTGTAGTCATTAGTTTTCCATAGTCCATGATGTTGAATATCTAATGCTTCTAGATTTGACTATGTTGATTATTTTTCCCTCAACATTTTGAATCACACTCAGTGATCCATCATCAGGAGAAAAAGTGAGCAAGAGAAGAGAAACATAAATGATAACTTGCAAACTTAAGCCCTCTTAAAAAGAGGGAAGGAGTGGGAGTGATGGGTGCGGAAACCAAGACCACTAAAGAGAGAAGGGAACCACCTATTAGAGTTAGGACAGAGGACAAGATTAGAGAAAAGGGAACAAAAGCACACTTAAGAAAAGAAACAAGAAACAAAAAAAAAAGATCCAATAAGATAAAGGAAAGAAGGAGAAATAACAAGATATATATAAACTAAACACAGTTAAAAATAAAGTCAGGAGAAATCAACAAGGAACAAATTATATATATATATATATGTTTGCCCTTGAGATAAAAATTGATTGTGCACATATATATATAAATGTATAATTTTTATACTCAGTTTATAGCAGCAGACTTCTACTTTCATTTTCAGTTATTTATGTTGGTTGAATGGAGTAAATTGGTTGTTCATATGATGGTGAATTGCAAATACATTGTTGTTAATCATGTTTAAGGTGGAATGTTCACATTTTGAAATGTTTTATGGGCTACCCTAGTTGTTATTTCAAGTCTAATTTTTACTTCAGAAGTTAGGGTTTGAGAAGAAAACTAAAGTGCATAAATTATGGTAGAATTCAAATTAGGGCAAATCAGAAAATTCTAACAAGTTTCATTTGGAAAGCCCGTAAATCTAAAATAGCCAAAAATATCCCCATTTGGGATATTACAGTGGTATCAAAGCCATGATCCTACCAGCCTAGAGGGTTTGTTAATGCATGGAAGAATGAAGGAGATGAAATCTTTGAAAGCAATTAGACAAGGTCAAGTCACATTGATGAGGGAGATTGAACGATGGATGTATGGACAAGAAGCTACCCAAATCATGGAAGAGTATAATGCTTCATCAACTAATTTCAAGTTAGCCACTCCTTTTGAATTTTTCTTGAAGGTTCATAAAGATGGAAATCTAGGGGAGGAAGATCTCTATGCCTACATCAGAAATTTGAGGAGAGAAGAAGAAAAATCAGGAGACACCCTTGAGGAAAGGTTAGAGATGGATGAAGGATCACTTGTTTGTGACTTGCAGCCTACAAATGATCATGAGAGGGACATAAATTAGTCTATGTATGTTGAATATTGGGCCCCAAGCCCTAAAGAAGACAAAGCCAAAGGTACACCTCAGCCCTATGAAGATGCTGCCATGAAAGAGGAAGGTTTACTTGTTGGTAATTTACATCCTACAAGCCACTATGAGGGTTTGAGCGAAGAAGTATCACACATTGCAAAGAATGAATAACTAAGGTTTCATAATGATCACATGAAGGAAGTACATGCTATTAGGGAGATTGCCAAACCTACAATGTTGAATCGGCTACATAAAGGTATGGGTTCTTTGGATGTTCCTAGCATTGCTTCATCTCCTTTATTTCTTGTTGGCAAGGAATCAAATTGTATGGGTATCTTTGAGTTGGATGTTGTTCCTAAGGAGAATTCAAAAATTTCAATGAGAAGTGATCAAAGTGAATTGTATAAGAGTGATTTGACATTGCAAGATGAGAAGGATCACTTGTTGGTTAAATAAGATAGAGCAGTGCACACATCTTCTAGATTAACCCTTGAGGAAGATAATGAGGCAGAAGATTCTACCTACTACTTTGATGGAGATCCTTAGATTGAGCATGGTGAGCATCATGGAGAAGGTGGAAAGAAAGGAATTGGTTTGGGAAGGCATGATTGTGATATGTTACATGAAGACATTGGGTCTCATAAGTCACATCCTTTGGAAGGTCAACTACGAGTAAATGAAGGTATGATTGTGGCAGCTCTAACTGTTTTTGACCATGTTCATAAGATGATGACAGGTTTGTGTTGGAAGGCTCTAGGGAAACATGAATACTTTGAAGAAGATATATATCTTGCCAACTTACATGAGATCAAGGAGGCCTTGGTGGTAGTGAAGTCCAACTACCTTCACTTACTTGCAGATAGAGATCATCTTCTAACACTTGGTGAGATATACTCAGATGCCTTGAGAAGAAAAGAAGATGAGGTGGATGAGCTTTGTCGGGAGATAGCACACTCTTCATCATACACAATAGAGTTTCAGTTTTATATGGCAACCACATCCAAGAGACAACACGCCAATACGAAGTTTGTGAAGAGTGGACACATAGAGGAAGGAATTGATGGTACACATGGAGACATAGCTTGCAACCATGAGATAGAGTTTGGGACACATGGTACACTTGATTTTCCATGGGAGACATTCTTTGGACCTGGCCTAGTTGATGATCACTCAATCATGGAGGAAGAGGAGATTAGGGTCTATGAAGACATCTCCCAAAGGCATGAGGTAAGGTATGATTCTATGATTTGCAATAGCATTCCTTTGTTTTCACCTTATCATGACATGACAGCCATGAGGATTAGCCTCGAGGCATGTGCTTTCCATGAAGAAAATCATGTTGGATCAACCTTGGATGGAGAACATGCAACAATGATGAAGGAGAGGTTTGAGAAGGGTGAAGACACTACAAAAAGGTATGACAAGAGTTTTGATTTTATTTGGATCCACAGTCTTTCACTCTTGCATAATCATATGTTGGCAACCCTTACACATGAGAAGGAGATTGAGAAGACCTCTTCTATCAGTGGCTTTCATTTTGGACTCAAGAGAACCAAGCTAGTTCAACATGACATGTGGCATATGAGGAATGAGTTTTGTATGGTGGCTAAGCGAGTGGGGCAATATGGTTTGAGGTATGATTCCAAGTTCTTTGATCGTTTACTTCATGAGGAGTTGGTGTCACATCTTGTGGAGAGCCACTTGAAGACTCACATCATGGGTTGGGATGACATCATTAAATACACACTATGTGGATCAGCCACTAGTATTGTGACTACCTATGTTGATAAGCGTGATGCTATTTTGGATGGATCTTTGATCTTTCATGAGGAGTTTCTTGTGATGAGCTTCATCATGTTGATGCCTCTTGGGTGGAGCATATAGCTGCCTTATTTCTGAGATTTGTGATGCATGACACGAGGTATGGATGCATTGCTATGATGTTTGGTTTTGAGTTACTAATGCTTGTGTTTCAGCTAGGTTATGGCATAGGGATTGGAAGAAAGCATGAAGATCTTGATGTTCCAGCCCTAGTTCATGAGGATCTTTTCCATACTTGGCTAGGAGAGGATTATTCTACTTCATAGTGCATAGATTCCCTTCAGAGTTCTTGGAGAACAACAACTGCTTGGGAGTTTGGTGGAGATGTTGAGACTACACTTAGTGGATCAACCACGAATGTCATGGCTACACGTGAGGAGGGAGTCATAAGGGATTCGGTTTGTGATGACCCCTCGATCATTTTTGGAGGAGATGTAGAGCTGGGTGATCATGTAATGTAACTCTATCATTCTATTGATCCTTTGAGAGATTTGAAGGTTGTCCTATGTCTGAGCATGTTGATGCATAATACCGAGGCACTTGCATTGGATGAACATACTTCAGAGATACAATTGGTTCATATGCCTAGGTATGGAGATGTTCCCACTTCTGATTTTGAGACACTAGATTTTGTTTTATAGTTGGAATTTGACATTGGAGTTGGAGTTGAGCATGATGTCATTGAAATTCCAACCCTAGTACATGAGGTTCTTTGGCATATATGGGTGAGAGATGATTATTCTACTTCATGGTCCATGGGTCTCATACTGAGTAGGTGGAGGACAATAATTGTTTGGGAGTTGACAGGGGAGCTAGATCATCTCCTCATCATGGGAGAATGACATAGTGATGATATCCTATCATACTTTGCTATTGGTGACACTTGTTGCACTTTCATGGAGCCAATTTAAAATCATGGGGTTGTTTGGGTTCATATCATCAGCTTAGTGGGATTAGTCATACCCCTTCTTGCACCTATGCTGGACATACTTCGCATTCACGGGAGGTCTACAGGGGTTGGAGGTTGGTTTGGAGTTGAGGAATCTTCTATATGCTTCTACTATCTCATGTTCTGTGCATATGGAGGAGTGATGATTTGGGATCTAGGAGGTGACACTTGGGATCTAGATGGGTTAATTCACAACCTTTGGAGTATGGATGATGACATTGTAAGGTAGCCGAGGCTTGGTGATAGGTGGGCATGTTTCAAAGATCATACTCTTCATCACTTGTTGATAGGCACGACATTCTTTAAGGCTTCAAATTGGATCAGCTATTGGTTCCTGAGTGGCACCTTGGGAGCTTTGGAGAGTGTTGCACTTGTGGTTGCGGGATTATCTAGAGGATGGTGCTAGGTTGGGCTCGTGTATGTATGGTTTCGACTACCAGAATTCACTTTGCATTGCATTCTTCACATTTTCCTTGGAGGACACGACCACAAGTGGATATTTTGTACAACCACTGGGCATGTGGACAGATGGAGATACATGTCATTTGACACTATCTCACGGGATACATACTTGCCATTTCTTGAGGACAAGCAATTCTGAGAGGGGAGGACTGCAATGTCCCCATTTTTTGAATGGTTGCCATTGGAGAATAGAGGAGTTAGTTTTCACTTTCTGAGATGTTTGGATGATACATTGTGGGTTGGAAATGTCTTGGTATATTTTTCTAATGGTATGGATATGTTCCTTTCATTGAGTATGTTTCTCCCACTATGGAAACGAATCATATTGAGGTATTCTCCTAATGTTGATGATATGACTCTTTTCATTTACTATCATAATTCTACCTTGGAGCCAACCACTTGGAGGAGTCACAAATATGGAGAATTTCTATTGAGTGTGGAGAGAGGTAAAATTGTTTTGTGTGGATGCCATTCTGACATAAGGGATCCTTTCATTCATACCAAGAGAAGTATAAGGGAGCATTGTGTACGCCTTCACTATGAGGGTCTATTTCAGGATTGTGTGCCTAAAAACAATTAATAATATTCCTCACCCTTGGCGCCTAGAGATGGCATGAGAAAATAAGAAAGAGAACAATAAAATCATATCTTTAATTTGATTGTATGGGCACCTAGAGACATGGATGTTGGTTGGCCCTCTTAGCGGGATGATTTCATTAAAATAGAAGACAATACTCTTCCTAGGTCAACCCTAATGAAAGGATACAAGTTTTATATAAATACAACGTTGATTTGACATTTGGAAAACATCATTCACTCATTCATTGATACACACTTGAGTGTTTATCTCTTGGAAAGGATCATGGGATGAAAACCTCAAGCATCCTAGTGGAGGATTCCATAATGGGGATTCACTTGTACTTCATCATTTTTGGAGCAAACTTGCAAAGAAGACTTGTGGAGTAGATTTGAAGGCTTGTATTTGGTTGGTTGTGTGGATTATTATCTAGGTTTTTACCCTCATTTGGAGCGCCACTATTGGAGTCATTTTTGGTATGGTTTGTAAGCATCTTTGTGCCACCTTTCCATCTCTTTTCAGAGTAGCAGACTAGCAAACATGTGCACCACATTTTTCAGTTATCTAAGACTCATTTTTGATAGGAGGTTAGAGGAAGAAATTATTATTTTGTTTTTGATTTTAGGGAAAATGTGTGTTGGGAAATTTCTCATGTGTTAGCCCATAACTTTGATGTAATTGAAGACATTTTTATACTTAGTTTGTAGCAGCAGACTTCTACTTTCATTTTCAGTTATTTATGTTGGTTGAATGGAGTAAATTGGTTTTTCATATGATGGTGAATTGCAAATACATTATTGTTGATCATGTTTAAGGTAGAATGTTTACATTTTGAGATGTTTTATAGGCTTCCCTAGTTGTTATTTCAAGTCTAATTTTTACTTCAGAAGTTAGGGTTTGAGCAAAAAACTAAAGTGTAGAAATTAGGGCAGAATTCAAATTAGGGCAAATCAAAAAATTCTAACAAGTTTCATTTGGAAATTCCATAAATCCATAATAGCCAAAAATATCCCCATTTGGGATATTACACATATTGTTCTTTAGCACCTGACTGACATCTTTTAGTGCCTGATTCTACACATTAGCGCCCATCTGCCTTCCGTTAGCATTGAGACTCTCTCTCAGCATCTATTCGTCCTCTGACAATGCCTGGACCTATAGTTTAGTGCCTATCTACCACTATTTAGTGTTGACACTCTTTGTATCAGTGCATGTCCTCCTCTGTTAGAGTTGAAAACCTATTGTATCAGTACCTGTCATCCAATTGCTAGTGCCTAGATCTCCTGTCTTAGTGCCCATCCATCACCTTTCAACGCCTATACTGTCTGTCTTAGTGTCAGTTTCATAAGTCACCCCACCCCAAACTTAATCAATCTTGTCAACATGATTTCAAGTCCACCACTCCTTCGATCATCCCATGCATACTCACAACCACAAAACCATCTATATTTTGTATACAAACCATCCATTTGAAGCTTAGCTTGTGACTCATCTTCAAATCATCCAATTTACCCATCTAAAATCATCCAAGTACAACCAAATCCAACCAAACCAAAAACACCTCATCCAAAAATCAACTCGATCTCATCCTAAAGTCAAATCTCATCAAAGGATCTAGATTTAAACTTAGGATGTTATCATCCCCAACCTATCATCAAGCTATCAAAACATCAACCAAATGCCCATTACACACTCGTCGTTTTATGCCTCATATCACACAGTCATAATCTAGAAGAAAGATGGATTCTTGCTATCAACCCCTCTCTTCGCATGGCTCCACCACAAGCAACATGGAGGGATATGTCAACTAACCCGAAATGGGTGAAACATACATACCACAACACATATATTCCCCCACCTTTGTTGATTTCCTCAACGAAAGAGGATTGCATTACAAATTTGAACATTTCCTTGACAATCATAAGGATGAATTCCTCGAATGCCTCATTAAACATGGGGCACGTCTCCCCCACTCATTTGACAAAGACAAGATCGAAACAATCATGCATGATCAGCCACCATCACCCATTCACGATCAACCTTGGGGACATATCCCTAACCCCAACAACCCCGTCTATGATAATTCTTGGGCTAACTTCACTACAACTACCAATGTTGTTCATACCATTGATTAACACGTAGGGGGTAACACCACTTCACAACCACAAGTATCGGACCCCTCTTATGGTCTACCATTCCATATGCTACCATCCAGCTTCTCAACTTCCACCATGCCTACTAATTCAAGTAATCTTGTTGTACCACCCCCATCCAACATTTTCCAAAACATTTCTAATACCATTGCCATCCCACAAATACTTCCCCCTTTGATCATCCCACAAAGGACGATTATGACTCAAACAACATTACCCCCTACCATACCTTCCCAAATACCTCTCCAATCACAACATCCGTTCATATCTCAACCACCCCATCAATCTCAAAATCCCTTGATGAGTTATATGCACCCCGCACAAACATATCACTTAACCACTCATCAACAACCCCCCATGTTGCTTCTATGCAACATCAACACATCACCCAACAACAACCACCTTTCCAATCACATCACACATATCATTCATCTACTCACACCCAACCACAACATCAAACATACATACCCCCTATCTACTCGCAAGACATGGGTCTACCTCCACATAGCCCCCAACAATACACCATCCTACAACAACAATCATCATTCTAACAACAAACACAACCTCCCCTTGCTAATCCTTTCGATGAAGAATGGAAAGAAATGAAAAACACTCTAAAAAATATTCAACTAGGGACTCAAAAGAAACATTATAAGTTCGAAGGATTATGTCCCTATCCCTTTGATCGAAACATGACAACTATACCTTTTCCTCAACATTTTGAAGTTCCTAAATTTGATAAATACAAAGGAAAATGAGACCCCCTGTGACCACATCAAGGAGTTCTTCATGGCATGCCAAGAAGTCTCTTATGATGACCAATTCCTCCTTCATCTTTTTCCATGAATCTTGGGGGGCAAGCCTTAGAATGGTTTATGCACTTGCCTTATGACACCATCTCCACCTTCGCCGACTTGTTAGAAAAATTTGTCGCCCATTTCTCATATAACGTAGAACATGAAATCACCATGCTTGATCTCTGTAATACCAAACAACGAAATGGAAAAATGTTTTCCGTATACCTTCAATGATGGAGATCACTTGTTAGTAGGCTACCTTAGACTATGCCCAAAAAACAACTCATCCATATTTTCATCCAAAACTTGAGTAAAGAAATGGCCTTCCACTTGCAAGTGCATTGTGCCTCAACCTTTGACAAGATCATAGAAAAAGGGGTCACTATCAAAAAGGCTCTCATAGAAAAGGGCCTAGTCAAAATCTACAATAGAAATGACAATGACAAACCATCAAATGATAAACCAAAGTTTTGGGCTAAGAACAAAAACATCGTAGGAGATGGTGCTACCGATTCCAAGTACATTCAAGTAGCTGCACCCAAACTGAAAGAAACACAAGTAGTGCAAAATGTATCAAACAACGTATCCATACCATCAAGACAACCAAAATGAAATCCCCCCAATAATCCAAAACACAAATACACTTCTTTAGGTTAACCAATTGAAGCCGTGTTTCAAAAATTGGTACAAGCCAATGTGGTTGAATTTCCTACAACCAAACCTTTTGATGAAACCCAACCTAATCCCGCATGGTATAAAGACAATAAGTATTGTGACTATTATTGTATCAAAGGACACTCCACAAGAAAGTGCATGAAGTTAAAAAACTATATCCAAGACCTTGTCGATCGCAACAATATCCAAGTGGAAGGGACCAACAATACCTCACCTAACGATGGCTTAGGAGTCTACCAAGACCCTCTTCCCAATTGCACTAATGCTTCCACATCCAACCCATCATCATCCAAAACCAATCCCAATCAGCAAGCCATAAACATCAAATACAACAATGTTCTAGCTCCCCATGACAATGTGGTGGGCCGGATTGATTTCAACTCTACTTGTGTCGCCACCATCAAAATCAAAGGCACTACCCCCGAATGCACTATTACTACATGGCATGGTCATGTCACTATTAAAGGATGCTCTTCATCGTCCACCACAACACCCATTGAATATAACTTCCTTGACCATCTTGGGAAGACTCCTACCCAAATCTCTATCTTAGAGCTTCTCAAAACATCCCCCATCCATCATGACATCCTTGACAAAGTTCTCCAAGAATCCCATGTCCCTACAGACATTACGCCTGCATAATTCCAAAACTTGGTAGCCCAATTGTCTTCCCCCCATCATCTCACCTTCAACCAATCTGACATGCCACCCATCGACCCTGCGCATAACAAAGCCCTCCATATAGAAGTTCAAATTTCCAACCACAAAGTCAAGAGAGTCCTCCTGGATAACAGATCTGGTTTGAACATACATACATTAAAATTCAAAAAACTCTTGGGGTATTCAGCAATTGATTTAGAACCCTTGGTCATCTCCATCAAAGCATATGACAACACAAAATGAGAGTCAGAAGGTACCATATGTCTTCCTATCAAAGCATCATACCCTTTAACACTATCCACCCTATGTCATGTGGTTGATCTTGACCTACCATATAATCTTCTCCTCGGCCGACCATGGTTGCTCGCCATGCAAGCTACCCCCTCCACCTACCATCAATGTCTCAAGTTTCCTCATAACGGCATCAAAGTTACTATTCCCGCCAATTAACAACCCTATGAATATTGTAAATCCTTGGAAGTTGTCTATGATCGGCAATTCCATTGTCTAAGCACTTATGGGGAAAACATCAAAGGCACTCCATCCATTGAGTCTAGTCCATCACATGCATCCACCTCATCATCCACCCCGATCCCTCAAGTATCCCAAGTCAAGATCATAGATAAAGGGTGTGGTGAGTATGAACTTCACAACGCCTTTCATGTGGGACAATTGCCTATGTCCCCTTGCTCCCATGGTCATCAAATACGGAAAAGAAATCAAGAATAAAAGTGAAGGATAAACAATAAGATTCCCTTCATTCTAGCACAGGTCTCCCAAGAAGAAAAAGAGATCGAAGAATCCTTGAATGGTTAGTTATACCATGTTGAGACCCCTCCAACAAAAGTAGATCTTGAATATTTCAAGGAAAAGTATCCTTTGCCCTATCAAATATGCACCAAAATTCCCTACCAGACTTGGCATCGATGAGCAAGGCACCACAGAACCAATCCCAGTTGATCCCACATCCCCAAACAATATGCCAAGTACTTTGGCTTAGGATATGCTCCGCCCACTATGGAAATCAAGGGTCTTGCTAAAACTCTGATAGATGTAGTCAAAGCTCCTTCCTATATTGAAAACGTTGCACCGAATTTCATCATAGCTTCATGCAAAGACTTTGACCTCTCATGCATTTTCCCTAACATTGTCATCTTCCTCATCGACCTTCCTCTCATCCATCCCAGTCTCATTGCTTGGGATTACCAAGGACCACTGCCTCTCAATACATTCCAAAATGAAGAGGCTCTCTTTGTATTCCTGCTTGAATGCCAGTGCCTACTTTGGGGAAGAGGAGATCCATAGTCCAAATCAAAAATAAAAAAAATAGAAAATTGTCCTTTAGTGAAAGCCTCTCTAAGGCACTATCACACACAAAAGATAAAAATAAAGACGTATCTCCTAGTGAAAACCTCTCTTAGGTGCTAGGAGATGAGGATCTCCATCTTCCTCCCATACCCTCCTACTGGTAGGAATGTTACACCATATTGATTGAAGGCACACAAGAAATCAACCTTGGCATGAAGGAATAACCTAAGATCATCCACATTGCAAACAATCTCGCTATCAAATAAAAATCCAATCTTTCAATCATACTCCATGAGGCACCATATGTCTTTTCTTAGTCCTATGCAGATATGCCAGGTTTGGATCTTTCCTTGGTGGTCCATCATCTTGTAGTACATCTAGAAGCATGACCAGAACTAAACAAAAACTCTCCAAGATGCATCCTCAAGTTGCCCTTCTCATCAAAGAAGAATTGCAAAAACTATTAGAGGTAGGCTTTATTCGCCTTATAGACTACCCTAAATGGGTCTCCAATATTGTCCCAATTGCTAAGAAACTTGGGGGCATCCGAGTGTGTACATATTTTTGAGATCTAAACAAAGCATGTCCAAAAGATGACTTCCCATTTCCTAATATCAACATCATTGTGGATTTAACAGCTGAGCATGAAATTTTCTCCCTCATGGATGGATTCTCTAGGTATAATCAGATCATGATTGCTCTCAAAGATCAACATAAAACAACCTTCACATGTCCCTAGGGTTCCTACTACTGGCAAGTCATGCCCTTTTCCCTTAAAAATGTAGGAGAAACTTATCAACGAGGCATGACCGCTATCTTCCATGACATGTTGCACAAAATCATGGAAGACAATGTAGGTGACCTCCTTGGGAAATCAATAACAAGGGAAGTGTTGGAGTACAAGACAACATTGAGGGGGGGTGAATCAGTGTTGTCTAATTTTTAAAATCTTTTTGCACCTTTTAATTTACAAGACAGAGAATAAAGGAGACATCAATAATCTATCAAATTCATATGCACAAGTATGATGGTGAATAGAGTGAACATGACCTTATGTGTAAAAAATTATTAAACACACACATAGAGGCAAATCATAACACAAGGATTACTAGAGTGGAAAACCCTCATGGGGTAGAAAAACCACTCAAAATTACTTCACTGGCTTATTCAAAACCTCACTGGTTACAACAAGTTGTCTCACTGACAATTAACCATGGCTCATTGGCATAAATCTACCTCACTGGCAAATACAATCACCATTATCAAAACATAGTGTGCAAGAAATGATTGCATGTCAATCTGATTTGCACCATTACATACCCTATGATTCACCACTCACACAAAGATTTAGATCAATCTCTTAAATCATCTTTTTTTAGTTTGGAAATCAATTGCTCTAAATTTGTGCTTCATAATGTCTTCTCACAATGTTCTTGAGTCACCTGCGATATCATCTCATGATCTTGTCACTCTCTGTATTTACCCTTGCAAAACCATGATCTCATACATCTCTCAAATCACATAAAAAATCTTCACAAAAATGTCTTCATCACATCATATCTCAAACCTCAAAAATCCATAACTCAATGCCCCTACAATGAAATTATAAATGAAATAAAGAAGCCTTTCATATTCCTCTTCTTTCCTCTTTCAATACATCTACAAAAATAAGATCATTTCACTTTTCTGTATGACCGTTTCCATTCATGAAGAATTTGCAAAAATAAAATTATATATTTCTGTTCATTTGTATAAAGTCTTTTCATATTCTTCTTCCCATTTATCTTCATTTTCCCTTCTCATAAAAAAATCCTCTACAAACTCCAATCTGCAACAAATAATCTTCAATCTACAAGAATATCATCTGCAAATAAAGTCTTCAAAGAATTTTAATCATTTTGCCCTTGAAAAAAATTCTCTCAATAACACTTCAATAACCCCTTCAATTTCATCTTCTACAAATAACTTAAAAAATAAATTAATCTGCCTTTTGAGAAAATGAAAATCTCTTTCACACTCGAATTGACTTTCCATCTTTGTGAGAATAAAAAATAGAAGGCATTAAAGCTAAATCTTTTCCCAAAAAGAAATATATATAAAAAATCACATTTGTCTCTTCAATTTCCACGAGAAAGACTTAGAGAATAGAAATAATTCTCCTGAAGAAATCCCTTGAAATTCTCAAAAATTTGTGCCTTTAAAACATACTAAAAATAGTCTAAAAAGCATCTTATCTCTGCAGTCATAGAACTTATGATGGTCACAAAGTTGTCAATGTGCAAACACAGGCGAGTGAGACTAACTTTAAATGTTGGCCACTCATCTTACAAAGCGCACCCATTCAACTTTTAAATGCGACCTTTGATTTATGTTTACCGCCCATTTACATATCGCATAACCATCGGGTTGGGTGGAAGGGATGGATGGGGCTAGTTGCCCACGACCCCTAAATACTCCAGGAGGTTACCTTTAAGTGGAATAATCTGCTATCACAAGTCAACTGAATAATAAAACGAAAAGTGCACTTCATATGAGATGGTTACATTTAGGCAATGTCAAACAGATTCAATCTTTGATGAATATTAAATCTATCACCCACTGCACATAAATGAAGACATCCTTATCATAAAATACCACTGTCACTTTAATCTCTACCACTAGTTTACAAATAATCCTTATGAAAGATGAATGAAAACTAGAGCACTAGAACATTGTGTTTATAAATCATAAGAGATGAAGTCCTGAATACAAACATGAGCTCTGACACTTCTTATCTAACACCATTCTTTACAAGTTTTATCATTACATCAACTTGAATTCTAGTCATCTCATGTCTAACACTGAACTGTAAACATGACATGATTGCATAGTGCTTGGTAGAGATTGGAATCAATCCTAGAGATCAACCATCAACCTATAATATCAACCTTGAAACTCAAAACACATGAACCTCTTAATTCTGCCATACTACACACTTTAACAACTCCAACATGTTATCAAACTAGAGTGAGCTGCATACCAAGATACTTCTATTATGTCATCACTGTATGCACAGCTATGAGCTACAACTTTTGTCCTGCAAGTGATTGTTATTACCATGTCTCTTACCTCTATCATGAATGTCACACCAAAAAGATCCACTACCTTGACAACAATTGAAACTTCATTATATATCAGCATTGAAACCAGAAAAGAAACCTCTGCCATACCTCTGAGAAAGCAAGTATTTCTGACATGATATAGAACACATAAAGCACATCTGATTTCATAAAAACAACTTTGACAAACCCTGATGATAATGGTATTGATGACACAATTTATTTCATAACAATGAATCATCAGGAACATGAAAATGAGAATCTTTGACATCCCGATATAATCTCATTAAGGTAAGGCACCAACACCAAGACTTGAAGCAACATCACCAAACAAGTAACATGACTATCACCATTCCTTATGGTTGTCAACCCATCAACTAAACTCATCAATGCATGTAAACACTTGAAGCAATCTGATATACCAAGAATACTTCAACTTGCATTACATACCATGACCTTGATGTCTTGTATAGATGCAATCCCCTAATGAAGTTTTCTGCCATGAATGACCAAGAATAATATCCAAAGAGGCACCAACAAATCTGATGTAACAATCAATATCAAAGCATCCTTGATGAACCTAAAACACCTCAAAGAAGCAAGTCAACCAATGAACCCAACATTGTCAAAATATGAACTAGATGCATGACAACTCAAGCATGAGAGATCATATGAATATCTCTCTAATCAATAATGACAAACAACTCAACACCTTTTTGACATCAATGGCAATCAATCTCTATCAGGAAGAATACCCTGAGATTTTATGACAAATATTTGAGTGCCTCGTGGAATACAAATTGCGCCTCAATCCCAAGAAATGTGTTTTTGGGGTTACATCAAGAAAGATTTTGGGCTTCATTGTCTCCCGCAGAGGAATTGAAGTAGATCCAACAAAGGTCACTGCCATCACAGAAATTCCGTCACAAAGAACCTTGAAATAAATTTGTAGCCTCCAAGGCAAGATTTCAGCTATCCGCAGATTCATAGCTCAACTTGCGGACAAGTTTCAACCCTTCTCCCATCTATTGTGGAAATATATACACCTCAAATGGGATCAAAATTGTCAGCAAACTTTTGATCACATCAAGGAATACTTGACATCACCTTCAATGCTTATGGAACCTATTCCTAGAAAACCCCTACTATTGTATATATCAACAACTTCAGTAGCACTGGGGGCACTTCTAGCACAACACAATGAAACTGGATGTGAAGGAACTATCTATTACAACAGTAGGACTCTAGTTGGCTATGAACTTAACTATACACCTATAGAACAAGCATGTCTAGCTATCGTCTTCAGCTCCCAAAAACTATGACACTACATGCTAAGTCACTCAATCAAACTCATTTCAAAAGTTAGACCCTCTCAAGTACCTACTCTCCAGAACCTCACTCACAGGACGTATGGAAAAATGGGTTATGCTGCTTAGTGAGTTCAACGTCAAATATGTGGATCTTAAAGCTATCAAGGGTGAAGTTGTAGCAAATTAGTTAGCAGAAGCACCTCTCATTGACCATCAACTGCTTTCTATTTGCTTCCCAAATGAATCCATCTTGACTACAGAAGAATCAACAATCTGGAAACTATATTTTGATGGCTCATCCACAAATCATGGCTCTGGTGCTGGAATACTCTTGGTCACTCCTTAAGGCAATTACATCCCTGAAGCATATAGGCTTGCTTTTCCCTACACAAATAATCTAGCTGAATATGAAGCTTTGATCATTGGTCTTAAAATGATAGTTCAATGAAACATCCAATAGTTACAGGTTTACAGAGACTCCCAATTGGTCATCAAACAAGTCAATGATGAATATCACACTAAAGATGATAAGTTGATCCCCTGCAAGCAAATCGTGGATGAATACAAACTTCACTTCACCTACATTTAGTTTGAACATGTACCTTGCCTTCATAGAAAATAAGTTGATGCTATGGCTACCATTGGATCCCTCTTGAATATGCCTCATGATAGCCATCAATGTGAATTCCTTGTGGAACAACTCCTGCCAGCATATAGGGTCACCGAGTCAAAATTCATATGTAAGATTGTCAGCCTTGAAATCCCTTGGTATCATAATATCTATGCCTATCACACCATCCCATCTGAATTCTTCCGCAAACAACAAAGGTCCCTCATCTGCCAGGCCTCTTGCTACACTATCCTAGCTAACACCCTTTATCGTCGAAGCTATGATGGCACTCTCTTGTGATGTTTAAATGTAGAAGAAGCTTCACTCACCTTACACGAAGTCCACATAGGAATCTGCGGTGCCCACACAAGCGGTATTGTCCTAGCTAAAAATCTCCTATGCACGAGATACTATTGGCCTACTATGGAATATGATGCATGTGAATATGTGAAGAAATGCAAGCCTTGTCAGCAGCATAGAGATCTCATTCACACTCCCTCTTAGGCATTGCAACCAATCATGACACCATGGCCCTTCTCTCAATGGGGCCTAGGTCTCGTTGGCAAGATCCACCCTCATTCCTTAGATGGCCACAAATTCATCATCACTGCCACTGAATACTTTACAAAGTGGGTTGAAGCCGTTCCCCTTACTTTCACCACTGGCTCATAGATTGCTAAATTTATCCTCTAGCACATCATTTGCCGGTATGGCATCCCATCCGCCCTTGTCACAGATAATGGAAAACCATTCAAAAATAATGATGCTCATGCCCTTTGTTAACAATTCCACATTCAACATCATTGGTCCACTCCATATTACCCCCAAGGTAACGACCAAGCTGAGGCAACTAATAAAAGCCTACTCAAAATCCTCAGGAAGGTTGTCAATGAAATTGGTCGCAACTGGCACCTCCACATCCATCCTACCCTTTGGCCCTATCACACTAGCATGTGTACCCCAACTGAAGCCACTCCATACTCACTCATCTTTGAAGTTGAAGCCATCTTGCCAATTGAAATCGAACTCCCCTCCTTGGGCATTTCCTTACGTAATATAATCACTGAGGAAAAATACCATCTTGCACACCTACAAGAGTTAGAGCTATTAGACGAGCGGAGCCTCAATGCCTTAAATCATCTTCAAGCATACAAGAACCGGCTCCACAGATCTTATAACAAGAAAATCTATGCCAGAGAATTTGTAGTAGGTGACCTGGTCCTAAAAGAAAATCAAAGGAATCTTTCAAAACGGGACAAGAAAGGCAAGTTTGAACCTAATTGGTTGGGCCCCTATGTAGTTGTCTCTAAATATGGTTCAGGAGCTTACCAACTCACCACCCTTGAAGGCGATGAACTTGAAGAACCCATGAACATCATCCATCTCAAGAGGTTTTATGCCTAGGTTGTTGAATACCCTATCAAAAATACAAAAAAATAAAAAAGTAAATAAAAATCATTTATCCTATGGTGAAAACCACTTCTCATGGTGCCTTGGGCAAGTACCATGATGAAAACATGTTTCTAGGCGTCATGTGTAGTCTCAAACCGGATTCATTATCATCCTGTCATCGCTACTACATCATTCCCACCCATTTTCTCAACTTTTTCCCCTCTATTGGATATCCCTGTCTAACTCACCCGCTAAGACCATCATCCTTCCCCAATTTTGCACTACCCTCCACATCACCTAGTCTTGCTTTCCTCACCTTTTAAAGACAGTGAGTAATAGAAAAGAAAAACTCACACCCCTGATCGATCCTCACACTTAGACCCCCCATCATCCAACCATCCATCATCCCGCCCACCCATTTCATCAACTTATCCCCCTATCAGCTATCCCCACTATCTGAGCTTCCACACTGCCTACCTCCATCACTTTTTCAAGAGACTGAGTAATAGAAAAGTAGAAATCCCCCACACCATCGATCCTCACACTCCAATAAGTCACCCAATAGGTAACTCTATCTCCCCCACCATCCACCTAGCCTACCACATCGTCCTAATCTCCCTTGATCCCTCATCCCCTAGTCCCTATCGTGGTCTTATAACATCACGTCTTTGCACTGCCAACAAGTCACCCAGCTAGTTACCATCAACACCCTATCCCTCCACCATCCTCCTATCGTTACATCCCCATCCTATTCTTCCTAACTATGATTTTAATACCATGGTATGACCCGAAAACTAACACTTCCATCTTCTAAATCCATCTACATCAAACCATCCCCATATTCCCATTCATCAATTCGTTAGAACTACATACAATCACCACCTACACCCTTGTGTGCCTTGATCCTGTGGATACAGGGTATGTAGGCAGTCTGGAATATGAAGGATGTATCCAGTACTTAGGCACACAAGATGCCCCCTCACCAACCTTTTTGGTTGTCCCTACTATCTGAGATTGATTTCTCCACTGATCACATTCCATCACTCATCTACACCCACTCCATTATAAACATACACCATCCCCTCTCATTTCCCTCATAGACTTGACCCTCATACGAAAAGCACCCTATGCATACCTACACCAACATCCCGCTTTTATCAAAATCACCTACACTAAGATCCTCCTTAACCATAGCCTATTGCATACATATTTACCTACTTATCATTTGAACTTATCCAAATCATCATCAAACCCTGCCTTACAAATGCATCCTTCCTACAATAGGCAGAATCCTAAATCCACACAAATCTTGGCAAGAGATATGATGGTTGTATGTTGGTCAGTTGGTCTTTTTTTGTTGATTTTATTTTTTCTCCCTTCCCTGCTCACTTCAAAACCACCTGGATCTTTTTATATCTTGGTGTGTGACAAAAGACTTGAAATGGGGCATAAGCATTGCTTTTGTATGTCGTGCTTGTTGGATGATTCTTATTACTCCAACTTAATATTCATATCTTGTGTGTGTTTGAATGGCTTCTTGCATGACAATCATCATGTTGCATTTAAGGCCCCTTTATACCTTTTGTGCACTCAGGACTTATGCTCTAAGTTTTCTTCCTCACATGTTTAGACAAGGTTGTATTACTTTGGGCATGTGTAAGATCATCTTTTGTTTGTTGTGTCCAATCCTATGCATGGGATACAATGTCACCTTGGTTCCTCATACCCTGGTGCATAACATCTCATGCTATATCAACATAAGTGCTCATAATCTATGCAATATTTGTAATGCATTCAAAACCCTATCCTTTATCCATCCCTACATTTTACATTCCCCCCCTTCCCATCCTCCCCCTTTGTTCCAAGATTCATCAGGAAGATCTTGCCATTAAATATAGATTCCCCCTACCCACATTATTCCATATTCACGCATTCTTCTATACCATTGCCTCTAGCCACCTACACTATCCCCTGTGACCCTTTTTTAGGCCCTATGTATCATGATCAACAAAATCAACACACAAACCACCCTCCTATCACATATATGCATTCCTCATCATACCAACCCCATTTAGGCATCATCATCTACCCCACTATCCATATCATTATCACATCTTTCTTATCATTGTCATTATCATTTCTTCCCATTATCTTTCTTATCATTTTAATCCATTATCATCATCCCTTATCATCATATGACATTATTACATCCATTATCATTGTTATTATTATCATTATCAATTCTGTTATCATTTACATCATTATCCATTACCATTATCATTATCCATTTCATTATCAATTTTGTTATCATTTACATCATTATCCATTATCATTATTATTATCATTATTATCAATTTCATTCTCATCCATTATCCATTATCATTATCCATTACCATTATCATTATCAATTTCATTATCATTTACATCATTATCCATTATCATTCCTATTATTATCCATTTCATTGTCAATTTCATTATCATTTACATCATTATCCATTTTGTTATTATCCATTTCATTATCATTTGCATCTATAATATATGTTTATTAATCTAAACATATCCATTACATTCCATTACATACATCATAAAACATCATCTACTCTGATCATCATACACATCCACATCATAATCCACCTAATCATCTATTACCATCATCACATCATAATCCATACATCCACAAATTCCATGCATCTAATAAAAAACATCACAATCCACATAATAATCCATCTAATCATACATAAATCATCACATCAACATACATAATCATATACAACCATCATCATATCCTAATCCATACATCTCAACATCTGCATAACTCATCATACATATAATCCACATCATAATCCATCTAATCATACATGAATCATCATCACATACATACATGACATCATACATAGACATAAATCAACCATCACATCATGACATCCATACCCCATAGTACACATTCCATAGATCACCTATACCTTTCATCTCATATATACATAAAAAATGATCATGATACAGTCTATACATGGGTAGAACCATCAAAGAATACAAAATCAGCCCATAGGCCCGTATATCACAAAATGTCTATCATCAGTGGAATTGTCTCTCTGCGATGTCCCTGACTGGGACAACCCTGTTGCTTGTGATGGTGGTGGCCCCATCAATTGTTGCACTCCTGGATGCACAGGAACTTGCGGCTTTTGTTGTGGTGGCTAATGCGGTGGTGGCTGTTGTTGTGATGACTGTTGCACTGACCTCCCAGACTGCCCAGTCCTCTATGATGCAAAAGCCCCCAATCGGCTCCTAAAACTCTCTCGCTATCTAGTTGGTATTAGATGATCAAAGAGAGTTTGATAATGTTTTGCCTCTTGGGTAGCTCTGTCTACCTGCACCTATAGACCCCTGAGAACATCCGCCATCCCGGGCCATAGCACCTGTTGAGCCTCATCTCGTTCACACTGATATCTAATCACCTTTCGTTGCAGTTGCACTACCTGTACCTATAGATGGGCATCCACTGAACTTGCATCGGTTGCGCCTGTAACTGCGCTACCTGCCCCTGCAGTTGTGCTACCTGTGCCTGTAATCTCGTCACCTCCGCATAGTCATCCTTGACCTCCACCTCTACCATCTCAACATCCTCGGCCTCCACCCCTCGGCCTCCTCTGCACCCCCATCTCCTCCCGGTACGACCGCCTATCCGACCGGCAGCGTGAGCTGAATAGGCCACTCACGGGCCCCACCATGCATCATATTATAGTGTAGTCCTCACATCAACCACTCCTGCCTACATATCCCAAGCCCTCGGTTGTAGGCCATCGAACTCTGCAATCACCAACAGTGGATCGATCAGTACTCCCCACCGTGAAACCTTTGACTATACCCTAGGGAATACAACCTCCTCCTAGGGAACATCCTATACCATCCCGGACTGTCGTAGCACTCGACAGGGATGTATCTATCAATGGTCTGGTCTATCCACCCCATCAGATATCGAGGTTATCAAACATACCTCAACTGCACCTTGTCCTTTGACCACCTCTCACATCTTAGCCATGGCCTCTAGATAATTGTCTGAATGTCATCTATAACTCTTCACCAGTACCGGAGATCTCTAACCCTGTGATGCTACAACACCCCTCCATAATCAAACACATACGACTAGCCAAGCATTTGCGTCCTCACTGTAATGGGTCATGTGATAGCAATATGCTCCCATGCCCAGATATGCAGGAGAGTCATGCCACACCCTAGGCTAGCACCATGCCAATATACCACTGCATCCATGTCATGATATAGGTGGGCCAGCACACAAGGCCCCCACATGAATACCACTCCATCCATGCACATCTGGTGTAATACTACCCCCCATCCCACTGGGAATTTTTAGGATCTCATATCCAGCACCAGAGTCCTTGCTATTACCCCTGCAACAAACAATGGCAATGTTTGCAACCTGCCCATAGCCTAGGCATATCGCATCTCCATCCTGCCCACGTCAAAAGGTACCATCGCCGGTGTAAACACTGCTCCATGTTGATAGTCGTATATCACCCTCTCCCCATGAATGGGGATGCATAGTATCCTCGACACATCCTCTAGTGTAATGGTCATCTCTCCTATCAGCATGATGCAAGAGCATTTGGAAGCATTCAAAACAATTGAGACAGTTAGCAGTGAAGTTGTAGAGTACCGAGAGAGCAACCTTGGAGAATACTGCATTTGCATATCAAAGGCTACAGAGCTAGACTTAACATCTAGACGTAGCCATCCACAACATATATGAAATTTAGATCATTTGGGTTCGATTTCAGAAAGATGTCGCTATCAGAAGATTACCTGATTTTATCTGTTTTCACATAGCAGAGCTGATAGTGTTTAGTGAAGTCTAATCGGATTGCAAAGCAAATCCGTGACTTGTGGAGCCTAAAGGAACATTACTCAATGAAGTATAGGCCCTGGCCGACCTTCATGGAGATCCGCACAAAGTTTTATGTACCAAAAAAGCAATACCTTATGTTTAGGTCCGACCTATCCGTGTCTACACATTACTTGACTAGCCGTTACAATTAGGCCGACTTGTTAATGTTTAGAAATCTTATGGAGGATATAAATAAGAGATAAAGGATTGTTTCTAGACAGTGATCAATAGCACGAAGATACGAAGCAAGATCTTAAGTTGTTTTGATCTGAATGAGTAGCAGAGCATAGTAGAAGGCAAAGCAGGAAGCAGGAGTTGTAGAGCAGAGAATTGAGATGTAGAAGGAAGGAATCATGAAAGAATATTGTTGTACGAGTCTTTTGTAATCCCTGGGTTGCGGCTTAGCATCTGCAAAGATCTTGAGGCATGTGTAATTTGATTTGAGGTTATGCTATATGTGGAATGAGCTTTGAAGGCTGGGTTTTTCCCTAGGGTTTTCCCAAGATACATCTTGTGTTATTTGTTCATGAATATATTTTATCTTTTTGTTGATTAGTTGTTAGCTTCCATTACATATCCATCATGATCATGGTGTTAGTTAACTAGGCTGCAAGGCTAGACAATCCCTCATCGGACCCTCCTACCTTGACTGCACTAAGTGGTATTAGAGCTGGTTTCAAATCTGCTGGGCTGGTTGTGAATCTGCTGGGAAGATTGCAAATTTGTTTGGAAGGAAGAAAGTGTTGAAAGAAGTGTGAAACCCTAGAAGTAACAAGTATCACCACTGAAGACAATCAAGGCAAGGAAGATTCAGGTAAGCTTTTCAAATCAGGTTGTTTATTTGACTTGTTTCAATGGGGAAAATTGGAAAGAGAATGAAGAAAGAAAATGAAACCCTAATGTGCGAAAATGATATTTTGGAAGAAGAATTATGCAAAATTAAAAGGTGTAATTCAGAGTTACTGGAAATAATGGAAGAACTAGGAGAAGATAAATATGATGCCCTTGAAGAAGAACTGAATAATGCAAGAAGGAGAAATGAAGAATTAGAAGCAGAGATGAAGTTGTTTGAAGATGTTGAAAAGAGATTTGCAGAATTAGAAGAAGTATTCAAGTTATTTGGGAAGGTGGAAGAAAGGAACAAAGATCTAAAAGAAAGTTAGAAAGAATTGAAAAAGGAAAACAATCTATAGAAGGAGATATCTGAATTGAAAGAACATGTTAATCAGTTAGAACAGTCACTTGTAACATGCAGAGAAGAGAATGAAAATCTAAGATCTAAGCTTGAATTTTGTGATGTTTCTTGTGATACTAATGATTTGTGTGATGCTGCAGAAGCTTCTTTAGAAAGTGAAATTGAAAATGACAAACGTGTAACTAAACCTACAGTTGTTGGTGATGGCATTGGTTTCAAAATCATGTAGAGAATGGGATATGAAGGACAAGCATTGGGAAAACATCAACAAGGAATTATAGAACCTATTGAACCAGTAATAAGATCAAGAAGTGAAGGCCTTGGATATGACAGAGGTAAGGATGTTATTGCAAATTCAAACAAAGCAAATCAGGGAAGAAGAGGTATGTATTGTTCACATTGTAATAGACATGGACATGAAAAGGAATTGTGTTGGGATCTACATCCTTGTAAGTTGTGTGGATTGATGAATCATTCTGAAAGGATGTGTTGAAATAGATTGAGGAGGAGAAAACCTATGACAGATTGTATGCAGATGGATTATGGATGGATTGATGGAGCAAAATGGAAACATGTCACTTATATGTTCAGAAGGTTGTATAGATGGAAGGATTCATGTGTTGGAGAGATAAGAAGATATGGATCAGGCTGTAGAGAAAGAAGACCTTATGAGAATAGTAATACAAACTACAGAGGAAGAAATGACAGTAGTCATAATTCTTATCACAATGAAGGATATAGGAGAGATGAAAGAGGACTTGATAGAAGACCATTCAAAAGAACCTGTTTTCAAGTTTGGTGGAGAAAAGAATCAAGCAGTGAATATCAACAAGAACCTGTTACTGGAGAGGCTAATGATGAGGAAACAATGAATAATGCAGAGGAAGTTTATGCAGAAGAGGAAGAAGAACCTATTGACTCACTAAGTTTGACAGAGAAACCAGAAGAAGGTGAAGCATTAATCTTAAGAAGAGTTATGTTATAGACTAATCATCTGAGAAAGTAGTACAAGAGAAAGTTTGTGTGAAATCATTTGAGTTCGTGTGCAGAGAAAGTTTAAACAAATGTGAAGCATAACAGAAAAGACAAGTTCATGTAGTAGAGAAAGAGGGAATGACAAGATATTCTACTGGAAGAGAAAGTTTGTGTACTGGAGTGAAGTAAGTGTGGATAAGGAAATACAGAGTAGTATAGGAGCAATGTATGCAGAAAGGAAACTGTGAGATCTTGATGAGTACAGAGGAGATTGTATCTAGAACCAGATATTAGAAAGTCTTGCAGAGAAATTCATGAATGAGTTAAAGAAGTAGCATGACTGTTTCGGAGGATGCAAGTATGCATTGATTGACTCTTAATTGATTGAAGCAGACATTGATCTTGAGGCAACTTGCAGAGAAGACTTGCTCACACCACCGATCATTGAGGCAGTGCAAGGCTTTCAAGTAGAACGTCGAACTAGAAGAACTTGAGGCAGTTTTTATTGGGAATTAAGGTGTCTCAACCTTGGTAATTCCTAACATTTTAATGTTTGCATTTATTATTTAATTGCCTATGTTGTAAATATTTGTAAATTCCATATTGTCATATTGTGGGATGTGGCACGGTGATGTGTCGATCCTACATGGAATATGACAGCTTGTAATTTTGTCCTCACATGAGGAGATAGGCGTCCCACTTTGTGGTAGGAGCATTTTGCCATGTGTCGGCATCTTCCATGTTGTGTAAGGGAATGTTTGACTGAAACGGTTATGACGGATTCCTATGACGAATCTATGACATGTAAGAGTCAAAAATAGAAGGTTATAAGACAGGTGATGACATGTCATGAAGCATCTTTGAATAAGGCGTATTTGGGTGCCCCAAGGTGGAATATGACATGTTGTAAGAGAATATGCTATTTTTAGCATGTGTATGACAGATTCTCTTATAGTTGTAAGTTGTAACTGCTATGACAGATTCTATGACGGTCGTGTCATAAGAGCATCTGTCATAGCCCATTTTGGAAATAGGTGACCTCTTTGGGATGGGAGCTGTGGACAAGTGTCAGGCACATTCTACAATGTTGACCAAGTGTCCTTGGGCGTGGGTTTTGGTCCATGAAGCCATGTTGGACGCCCATTCCAAGAAAGGTCCAATATTGCCTTGTATTTCCTATATAAATAGGTGCTTGGAGATGGAGTTTGTATTACAGGTGTTGACACTCATTTTGACCAGGGGTTGATTTGTCATGATCAGGAGGTTTCTTCATTTGAAGCCTTTATCTTCTTGCCCATTTTTTCTTAGTGTTGGACCTCCTCAGCATTTTTCAACTGCAGCATCATGTTTTCCTGAGGAGGAGGTCATCATCATCATCTTGTCTTCGATGGTCTGCATCATCATGTTCTTCGTCGATTGGGTTTTACATCGTCATCATCATATTCAGTCATCGGGTGATGTTTGGTTTTTATCATGATGATGCTGCCGAGCTACAGTGCGCCCTCATCTGCTTGCGAGGGTGATGTTTCAAAGTCTCCGGTGATCTTCCATTTATCACCTTGCGCGAGCATGATGATGATGTTGCTTATTCTTTGAATTGCTCGACCTAACTTGTTTTTTTCCTAAGGGTCGTGTTCATCATCATCATATTTCCAGTTATCATCCTGCTGCTTGCGGAGGTCATCATATTTTCTGCCTTCATGATATTTCGCCGGGGTGATATTTTTATCATCGGGTGATCTTGGTTAACATCATCCTGATGATGTTGTTGAAGAGTTGTAAGTGTGACCCGATATTCACTGGGGTCATCATATTTTGAACGTCAGGATGATCTTAGTCAATATCATCCTGATGATGTTGTATCACTTCTTGTTCTTTGTTTCTCATCCTGATGATGCTGACGTCATCCGTATATCAGGGTGATATTTTTCTTTCTGCCTATCTGCATCATGATATTCGCGAAGGAGGGGGTGATATTTTCATATCACCCGGATATATGTTTGTTCGAACATCATGATGATGTTGATATCAAGGAGATATCCGCCTGCTGGTTTCGCGTGTTATCTATTGAGGGTGATCTTTTCAAGCAGCATCATCATGTTCAGTTTTCGCCCCGATCTTACAGAGGAGCTACAGTGCAACCTGATGTTCGAACGTCAGGAGGATATTTCCAAATATCCGGTTGTCTTCCGAATATCATGATGATGTTAATATGATGATGACGTCATCAAGGTCCGCGGGGGTCATATTTCTAACAACTGATCATCTTGAAGAGACCGCCTGATATTTGCAAACATGATGATGACGTCATCCGGATGTGAGGAGGTGCGCAGTAGGCGGATATGATGATGACGTCAGCAGGATATGATGATGACGTCATCAGGATGTTCATCGGCCAGACTTGTGTTATAAGCTCAGCAGGAGGATGTTCCTCCGAAGGATCAGGTTGTGCCGATTATCATGAAGGTTATATTTCAAATATCATGATGACGTTAGGGTGATTTTTCGAACAACAGGATATCATGCTGCTGGAAGATGATGATGATGAAGTCTATACTAGTGTCGTCAGGAGCAAAAGCACCGACATGATATATGCTCATGACCTAGTATATAAGGTGTTATTGAGGTCATCGCGGGGTGCATGTGGGATATTGTTATCCTGCATTTTCAAATATCATGATGATGAGTCTCGGCGGGAAAAGCTTGCGATGGTCTGTATGATGATTTTCCCTAGGCCGCGGGTTGGTGCGCCATTAATGGCGATTGTTGCAGAGGTATGGGCGATGGCGTGGGTCGATCTTGTACCCGACTGGAGGTGTCAATCAGCGGGCAGGAGCGCAGGGCTCGAGAAATCTTCCTGTCTCCTCCCCTACCTGCTGCATTCAAGTTTGGGCGCCAATCTGGTTGTGTTTGAGCGCCATTTTCATGATACTGTGTATCTGGCGAAATTTTGGTCAACATTGTAATTAATTGCTGAGCACCTACCTGGCTGTTATAAGCAGGTTGTGTTGCTCGTTTGAAGGGTTGTTGAAAGTTGATGATTTTGGCTCTGTAATGCATAACAAGCTGATCTGGTTGCTCTGTACAGCTTACCTGTGAGTTTATGTATCTCCTTTTGTTTGTTTTTGGTATGAACCCACTGATTTCATGATTAAACTTATATGAGAAATGCTGTTTGGCATGTGTTGTGTTAATTCTGTCTCCAGTATTGCATGTATTCTTCTTCTGAATCTGGATGTTTGGTAATGTTTAGATTCTAGAGCATAGAATTCCTATGTTGACTGTCTGACCTTTTAACTTCTACTCAAGGGGTAGATTAAACTGTTTCCAGGTTGAACATTGGGAGGGATATACTGCAGTAGGGATACCATAAGTAGAGATAACCTAACACTTTGTATTGGGAGATGCCTGTAAGGCAGGTATCACATAGATCCCCTTGAAATCCAGTTTTAGTTGTTTATGCTGAACATTCACAGGTGTATGTCTATTGACTCCAGGCCCTGGATAGGCACCAATCATGCTTTGCTTTGTGTTATAACCATATCCAGCTTTGCATCCACACTTAAACTCCAAAGCAAAATCTAAAACCAACATTAGGACATTAGAGTTAGTTTAGGATCCTCAGTCCTCTGTCTACAATTGCAAATAGGCCCAAAGCTAGCCCCTTTGCCCTTATCTTTCAGTTTTGGTCTACATACAGGAGGACTCATCTGCTTTCTGTCAACATCCCAGCCTTGCATGCATATCCTTATGGATGTTGAGTAGGGAATACCCCCCTAGGTCTTGCAGAGCCTGAAGAAGAAGAGGAGATAAAATATAGAGTCTATCTCCTATACTGTTGACCCCCTGGCCCAGAGCTCCTGTTGATCACTGATGGCTACCTTGTAGGGATATCTAGGAATAAGCATCCAGTCTGGGAAAAAGTCAACAGAAATTGGTGACTCCGCTGGGGAATGAGGAGTAAAAGTGCTATCTAATCATCTCCAGTGAAATATATGTGACCCATCTGAGTCAGCAACAGAAGAAAACACCCTGGGGAACCTTGTGGAAGAACCCTGGTTTTCAGAAGAAAACAATTCCTAGAAATAGGTGGCGACTCCGAAGTAATCTCCCAACCGGTCAAAGTAAATTTATATGCAGGGGAGAAGATCCCAACAAAATCCTCTATTTGAAGAGTTACCATTAACAAAAAGAATGATGTATAGAAGAAAGGGAACTGTCTCAGCTAGTCATGAGAGCTCCCCCAGAAAAAGTGATGATGTACAAGATAACCCTAGGCCATCAGGACAGCATGCTCCTTATTTTTCAAGTGCAGAAGCTGATATCCAAGGTGCATATGAGAGGCAACAGGGTGGTAGTATCAGAATGAGGTCAGAGGTGTTCCAAGAACGCCCTTTTCTAGACCCAAGTGAGAGGTTTGAAGAGGCAGAGTCCCTAAGGGATGATGAAGATGATGACCCAAATGGTATGAGACCATCTACCTCCAGACCTAAGGATGAACAATTGGCAGAAGAAATCAAAAGCCTAAGAGCAGAACTAGAATACCTACAAGCCATGAAAATCAGAGATGATATACAGCAGAAAGTGCAAGCCTTGAGAACTGCCCAAAATAATTCAGTTCCTACCTTAGAGAATGCAAATATGCAAAGACATCAGCAAAGATATGAAATGCAACATCAGCATCATGATGACAGACAATATGTGAATGATGCTAGGATACCACTGAACAATGCAGGAAACCAAAATGCAAATAGAAATGTTAATGTTAATCAGCCAAACAGACAGCCCATGCAGTTGGACAGATTCAGACAGCTGGTGTTTGATGGTATTCCTGGGTATCCTAACCCTATTGATAAGCATCTGAGGCTGCAAGTGCCTAAGTTTTCAGGAAACAATACAGTGTCAGGAGAAGATCATCTAAAGGCCTTCCAAAATGTCATGGACAATTTTGAGGTTGAGCATGAGGATGTTTTCATGAAGTCATTCATGCAATCCTTAATAGATGAGGCAAGAGAATGGTACAGGAATCTGCCTGACCGGAGTATATCATCATGGGATGATTTTAAGAGGATGTTCAAGGAGCAATATGGTGATAAAACTGACCCTAGCTTCTTTGTAAATGAGTTCACCAGCATCACCAAAGGGTCAAATGAACAGGTTGCAGACTTTAATGCAAGATTTACTAAAGTGTTGAACAAATTGCCACATCATATGAGGCCAAATGAACCAATGTGCATAATTTTGTACATCAATGCCTTTGATGCAAAGACTGCATATGGACTGAGAGATAAAGGTCCTGCCACTCTCAGGGATGCTTTCAGGATTGCAGTAAATATTGAAAACAATAGGAAAGCATCAGGCAAGACAAATAGAAGGGATGATGTAAAAATTCTGCAGAATCCAAATAAGCCTCAGAACACTCAAGGTAGTACATCTGCTCCTGAAGATAAGATAGACAAACTGGCAAATGTTGTTAAGGACCTGAGCTATAGATTAGCTAGAAGTGAAAAAGGGATGGGTCCTGATAGGCAAGTCTATCAAAGACAGGAAAAGAGGCCATCATTACATGATATGCCTTATAACACCAATTGGCATGATGGTAAGCCTGTATATCCACATAACAACACAAGTCAGAGGGCTCAACATGCCAAGGAAACTCCTGATCCCCTGAAGAAAACTATAAATATTGCTGATGATGCTCCGTGGTGTATAATCTGTCAGATGCCACATTCACAGTCACAGTGCATGATTGCCCAATCTTTGTATGATAATGCTACATCTTGTAATGAGTGCAATGAGCCACATCATGTGCAGGATGATGATGTTAACATGATGTCCATAGGTAATGGATATACTCTATATGGTGCTGATGAGAAGACAGATGATCAGGTTCAGGCCTGCCAACAGTCCCCATATGATGAAGATCATGAGGATAATTATGTGTATGCTCAGAACTCACACAATTTTCTGAGTAGCTTACACCGACCTTCTGATGAGGAAATCAGAGCCTTCACAGCTGCAGCAGTTGCTCAGGTCAAGAGCAACTACAATCTCAGAGGTAAAAATCAGGTTGGCAGCCCACATCAGCCAGAAGATATTTCTGCAGGTCAGCAGATGCATGGTCATAAAGGAACTGAACCACAAAAAAGGCAGTGGGTAAATAACAAGCAGAACTTTAGATACAGAACAGGTCATGATTTTCAAGGACCAGAAAACAAGATCCCTCAGGCAGAAGATCAAAGTAGAGGTTCCCAAGACAAGAATGATGATCAGGGAACTATGAAAATGAAAGCTAAGTCAGCTCAGGATAAAAGCAAGATTGTGGAGCAAGCTACAACTGCTGTACAAAACTGTGCTCCATTTGATATAGCCCAGATCCTCACTCAGGTAAAGGTCTCTGTTCCACTTATGGAACTCATGAAAGTGGAAGAGATCAAGAATAGAACAATATCCCTAATCTCAGGGGTACCTTTTCAAGTTAAGCAAAATGATCAGACCCAGGGTGAGAAACAGGTCATGTGCAATGAAGAAGATGAGACTCCTGAAGTCTATTTAGGAATGACCATGACAAAGTGTCCTTCACAGGTGGAACCATTTTATGTTTCCCTGGTTATAAATGGTAAAATAATTAGAAATTGTATGCTTGACTCTGGAGCATCCACAAATGTCATGCCTTTGGCTATCATGCAACAAACAGGATTAAAAATTGACAAGGCATGTGGAAAATGCTATGCAATGGATGCCAGAGAGGTACCAGTTATTGGAATCATGAAGGATGTGGATTTCAAACTGGCAGCATTTCCTGAAAAGAAATATAAGATGAATATAACAGTGGTTGACATCAAGCCACAGTATGGTATGCTGCTGTCAAGAAGATGGGCAGCACTAATAGGTGGAAGTATGCAGCTGGACCTGTCATATGCCATGATTCCAATGAATGGCAGGGATGTCAAGTTAATCAGAGAGCAGAGATCATCAGAGACAGTGGAAGACCAAGAAGCAAATGAACAGGTATGCTTTGTGGACACTGACTGTGATAACTTCAGGGTTGTCTCAGATGATACAGAAGATGAAAAGAAAAATGTCTGCACTGAAGAGCTAGATCAGCAAGGATTGTGGACCATGTTTTTTGATGGAGCTTGTGCAAAAGAAGGTTCTGGAGCTGGAGTTGTCTTCCTGTCTCCAACTGGTAAGCTCCTCAAATCCTCTTTCTTGCTGAGGTTTGATTGCACAAATAATATTGCAGAATATGAGGCTTTACTTTTAGGCCTGAATATTGCTCTCAAACATGGAATTAAGATGTTAAGAGTATTTGGAGACTCTGAGCTGATTGTATCCCAAATCAGAAATAAGTATGCTGCAAAGAATAAAAGACTGAAACAATACAAGCATGCTGTTTGGGATACTATTGAGTTATTTGATGCATTTTCAATTGGCTGGGTAGAAAGGTCAAAAAATGTTATGGCTGATTTCTTAGCCAATGTTGCAATAAGGCCAGATGACATCACTCTGTCAGGTGTCACAGATGTAGAAGTTAAAATTAGGCCTGCCATACCAGAAAACATATGCAGTTGGCAAGTTTTTAATGATGATAGGGATTTGCTGAAATTTTTGCACTGCATAGATGAGTATGAGAACCAACAGATTGATTTCCAAGCTTTCGTAGAAACTGTAGATGGAAAAGAGACTCTTGTAGGGAAGGAGATCATCCAGTTGAAGACTAACAAGATCCCTAGAGGGTTAGTGGCTTTGGAAAGAGCCTTTGACAGTAGAGACAAAATGGTCACAAAGACATCCCCCACAAATAAGGAGGATTTAGAAGAAATAAATTTGGGGACATCTCAGGCCCCTCAGAAGGTATATATTGGCAAACAGCTCAAACCACACATAAGAAGTATGCTGATTGCATTGCTAAAAAGGTATAAACATGTTTTTGCCTGGTCATATGAGGACCTAAAAGCTTATAGAGAAGACTTATTCCAGCATGAGATCCCACTGAAGCCTGAAGCTAAGCCATTTAGACAGAGGCAAAGGCCTATAAATCCTACCTTAGCTCCCAAGATGCAGGAAGAACTCAGAAGGCTCAGGGATGCTGGAATAATTGTGCCCATCAGACATTCAACTTGGGTGTCTAACCTCGTCCCAGTCAGGAAAAAGAATGGTGATATTAGGTTGTGTGTTGATTTCAGGAACTTGAATGTATCCTCTTTGAAGGATAACTATCCACTGCCTAATATGGAAGCTATGTTGCAGAAAGTGACTGGTTGTGAACTCCTATCCATGATGGATGGATTTTCAGGATATAATCAGGTAAAGGTAAAGGAATCAGAACAATATAAGACTGCCTTTACCACTCCATGGGGAACGTATGTGTATGTTAGAATGCCATTTGGACTAACAAATGCAGGTGCTACATTTCAAAGAGCAATGGATGTTGCTTTTGCAGGGCTAATTGATTCAATCCTGGCAGTATATCAGGATGACTTGACTGCCTACTCAAAGAAGGAAGAGCAGCACTGTTTGCATCTGGAGCAGATCTTCATAAGAGCACTAGAATATGGTATTTCTTTAAACCCAAAGAAGTGTGCCTTTGGAGTAGTTGAAGGAAAACTTCTGGGACATATTGTTTCCAAGGATGGAGTCAGGATAGATCCAGACAGAGTGGCAGCCATTGACAGGATCCAAATGCCAAAAACTGTGAAAGGAGTTCAGTCCTTCTTTGGACAGGTAAACTTTGTCAGAAGATTTGTTCCCAACTTTGCAGAGATCACAAGGAACATTTCCAAGATGATGAAGAAGGATGCAACCGTCAACTGGGAAAGGGAAGCAACAGAATCATTTCAGAATATCAAAGAGGCAATAAAGATGGCCCCTGTTCTTAAATCTCCTGATTTTTCTAGGCCATTCCAGGTGTTCTCATTTGCTTCCTTTCATACTGTAGCTGCATGTTTGTTACAGAAAAATGAAGATGGTTTTGAACAGCCCATTGCTTTCTTCAGTATGTCCCTGCAGGCCTCTGAGTTGAAATATGACATTATGGAGAAGCAGGCATATGCACTAGTTAGAGCCATCAAAAGTTTCAGACCATACTTGGTAGGGTCACATATAATTGCATATGTACCTCATGCTACAGTCAAAGACATATTCACTCAGCAGGAGGTGACTGGAAGAAGGTGCAGATGGATAAACAAACTGCAGGAATTCAACATAGACATACAGGTTACTAAGTTGATAAGAGGACAAGGACTAGCCAAGATGATGGCACAGTCAAACTTGGAAGCATGCCAAGTTAATGCAGTCCAAGATGAGAATGTAAGTGCATCAGGATCTGAATGGTACAAGGATATTGTCTACTATTTGCAAAATCTGAATTGTCCCTCCCATTTCAGTGACAATCAAAAGAGGACTCTGAAGCTACATGCAATCAGGTATGTTGTTGTTCAAGGTGAGCTGTACTGGAAAAATCCTGATGGTGTGCTGCTGAGATGTGTGGATAAGAATATGGCTAACAATATTTTGATTGACATGCATAAAGGATTGTGTGGTGGCCATTATACTGCCCAAACAACAGCTCATAAAATTCTCAGGGCAGGATATTGGTGGCCCACTCTCTTTTCAGATGCACAGAGGTTAGTAAGAAAATGTGACCCTTGCCAGAGATTCTCAGGAAAGCTGAAATATCATGGTGCTTTACCCCTCAGAACTGCACCTGTGGATGCTCCATTCCAGCAATGGGGAATTGATTTTATAGGGGAAATTGCAGACAAATCAAGTGGGGGACACAATTGGATTTTGGTGGCAACTGACTACTTTACCAAATGGATTGAGGCCATTCCAACTAAAAGAGCTACAAGTAAGGTGGTGACAGACTTCATACTAGAGAACATCATCATCAGGTTTGGAGTACCATCTAAAATAATCACTGATAATGCTATGTGCTTCAGATCAGGTGAGTTTGTTGATTTTTGCAACAGGTATGGGATAAGCCTGTCATATACATCACCATATCACCCACAAGGAAATGGTCAAGCAGAATCAAGCAATAGGAGCATCATGAAAATTGTCAAGAGGATACTGGACAAGAACAAGAGAGCTTGGGACTCAAAGTTGAATTTAGCAGTATGGGCTGACAGAGTGACTGTGAAAAGGGCTATTGGGAAGTCACCTTTTGAGCTAGTATATGGTGCATCAGCTAGACTGCCCATAAACAATCTCCTACCAGTTTACAGATTCATTCAAGAAGATGATGAGGAGATTGAAGATCCCATGACAAAAAGAGTGAATCAGCTGGTTGCATTGGATGAAGACAGAAGGAGAGCCCACCAGATCAATCTCAAAAGACAACAAGGGGTGAAATATCAGTTTGACAGGAGAGCTACAAAAAGGAAGTTTCAAGTAAATGATCTGGTGCTCATTTGGAATGCTAAAGATCAGGAAAAGGGTAAACATGGTAAGTTTCAACCCTTATGGATGGGCCCATATCAGGTTTGCAATACTCATGGGGAGGATTCTTATTTCCTCCAGGCCCTAGATGGTGAAATTCTGGAATTGCCTGTGCATGGCCAATTCCTTAAGTTCTATTTTGCATAATGACTGGTTGCTGTGCACATTTGTAAAATATGTATGTAGTGTAAGTGCCTTGTACAACTCACGTTTTTTGGCTTTTTGTCAGGTCTGCCCGGAGATCTGGTTCTCGCTGCAGGTTTTCACCTGCACGTCCCCATTCGGAGCCACTGTTGACACTCATTTTGACCAGGGGTTGATTTGTCATGATCAGGAGGTTTCTTCATTTGAAGCCTTTATCTTCTTGCCCATTTTTTCTAAGTGTTGGACCTCCTCAGCATTTTTCAACTGCAGCATCATGTTTTCCTGAGGAGGAGGTCATCATCATCATCTTGTCTTCGATGGTCTGCATCATCATGTTCTTCGTCGATTGGGTTTTACATCGTCATCATCATATTCAGTCATCGGGTGATGTTTGGTTTTTATCATGATGATGCTGCCGAGCTACAGTGCGCCCTCATCTGCTTGCGAGGGTGATGTTTCAAAGTCTCCGGTGATCTTCCATTTATCACCTTGCGCGAGCATGATGATGATGTTGCTTATTCTTTGAATTGCTCGACCTAACTTGTTTTTTTCCTAAGGGTCGTGTTCATCATCATCATATTTCCAGTTATCATCCTGCTGCTTGCGGAGGTCATCATATTTTCTGCCTTCATGATATTTCGCCGGGGTGATATTTTTATCATCGGGTGATCTTGGTTAACATCATCCTGATGATGTTGTTGAAGAGTTGTAAGTGTGACCCGATATTCACTGGGGTCATCATATTTTGAACGTCAGGATGATCTTAGTCAATATCATCCTGATGATGTTGTATCACTTCTTGTTCTTTGTTTCTCATCCTGATGATGCTGACGTCATCCGTATATCAGGGTGATATTTTTCTTTCTGCCTATCTGCATCATGATATTCGCGAAGGAGGGGGTGATATTTTCATATCACCCGGATATATGTTTGTTCGAACATCATGATGATGTTGATATCAAGGAGATATCCGCCTGCTGGTTTCGCGTGTTATCTATTGAGGGTGATCTTTTCAAGCAGCATCATCATGTTCAGTTTTCGCCCTGATCTTACAGAGGAGCTACAGTGCAACCTGATGTTCGAACGTCAGGAGGATATTTCCAAATATCCGGTTGTCTTCCGAATATCATGATGATGTTAATATGATGATGACGTCATCAAGGTCCGCGGGGGTCATATTTCTAACAACTGATCATCTTGAAGAGACCGCCTGATATTTGCAAACATGATGATGACGTCATCCGGATGTGAGGAGGTGCGCAGTAGGCGGATATGATGATGACGTCAGCAGGATATGATGATGACGTCATCAGGATGTTCATCGGCCAGACTTGTGTTATAAGCTCAGCAGGAGGATGTTCCTCCGAAGGATCAGGTTGTGCCGATTATCATGAAGGTTATATTTCAAATATCATGATGACGTCAGGGTGATTTTTCGAACAACAGGATATCATGCTGCTGGAAGATGATGATGATGAAGTCTATACTAGTGTCGTCAGGAGCAAAAGCACCGACATGATATATGCTCATGACCTAGTATATAAGGTGTTATTGAGGTCATCGCGGGGTGCATGTGGGATATTGTTATCCTGCATTTTCAAATATCATGATGATGAGTCTCGGCGGGAAAAGCTTGCGATGGTCTGTATGATGATTTTCCCTAGGCCGCGGGTTGGTGCGCCATTAATGGCGATTGTTGCAGAGGTATGGGCGATGGCGTGGGTCGATCTTGTACCCGACTGGAGGTGTCAATCAGCGGGCAGGAGCGCAGGGCTCGAGAAATCTTCCTGTCTCCTCCCCTACCTGCTGCATTCAAGTTTGGGCGCCAATCTGGTTGTGTTTGAGCGCCATTTTCATGATACTGTGTATCTGGCAAAATTTTGGTCAACATTGTAATTAATTGCTGAGCACCTACCTGGCTGTTATAAGCAGGTTGTGTTGCTCGTTTGAAGGGTTGTTGAAAGTTGATGATTTTGGCTCTGTAATGCATAACAAGCTGATCTGGTTGCTCTGTACAGCTTACCTGTGAGTTTATGTATCTCCTTTTGTTTGTTTTTGGTATGAACCCACTGATTTCATGATTAAACTTATATGAGAAATGCTGTTTGGCATGTGTTGTGTTAATTCTGTCTCCAGTATTGCATGTATTCTTCTTCTGAATCTGGATGTTTGGTAATGTTTAGATTCTAGAGCATAGAATTCCTATGTTGACTGTCTGACCTTTTAACTTCTACTCAAGGGGTAGATTAAACTGTTTCCAGGTTGAACATTGGGAGGGATATACTGCAGTAGGGATACCATAAGTAGAGATAACCTAACACTTTGTATTGGGAGATGCCTGTAAGGCAGGTATCACATAGATCCCCTTGAAATCCAGTTTTAGTTGTTTATGCTAAACATTCACAGGTGTATGTCTATTGACTCCAGGCCCTGGATAGGCACCAATCATGCTTTGCTTTGTGTTATAACCATATCCAGCTTTGCATCCACACTTAAACTCCAAAGCAAAATCTAAAACCAACATTAGGACATTAGAGTTAGTTTAGGATCCTCAGTCCTCTGTCTACAATTGCAAATAGGCCCAAAGCTAGCCCCTTTGCCCTTATCTTTCAGTTTTGGTCTACATACAGGAGGACTCATCTGCTTTCTGTCAACATCCCAGCCTTGCATGCATATCCTTATGGATGTTGAGTAGGGAATACCCCCCTAGGTCTTGCAGAGCCTGAAGAAGAAGAGGAGATAAAATATAGAGTCTATCTCCTATACTGTTGACCCCCTGGCCCAGAGCTCCTGTTGATCACTGATGGCTACCTTGTAGGGATATCTAGGAATAAGCATCCAGTCTGGGAAAAAGTCAACAACAGGCTTACATGTACTGTTATGCTGCCGGATTGACTCTAGACATGAGTGTCGAAGACCATTGAAGCTTGCATTGCAAGTGTATTGTAAACAACTTTCAGATTTGTTAATACATTGTGCAGGTTTTTGAGTGTGGGGTTTTTTACCCGCTAAGGGTTTTCTCCACCGTAAATCTTTGTCTCTCTTCTTCTGTCTACTTTCTGGTTCTTTTGTATTGCTACAATATCTCATGTTAATGTTTTAACATTGCTGTAATAGTTAGGATAAATTTGAATTTGCATAGCCCTCTCCTCATTAGATTAGTGTAGGAAGCAATTTCCACACACCTAGCTTCCTTTCAGTTGGTATCAAAACTTGATCACCTTTGGTCATAGTTGTTGGGTAGGGGTTTTTTGAGCTAATATTAGGTTGAGTGGGAGTCTGTGCAGAGCATTCTGTATCTTATTGCAGCAAGGAGATGGCAAGCACATCAGGAAGGTTTGAAGTGGAGAAGTTCAATGGTAGTAATTTCGAGCTGTGGAAGCTCAAAATGGAACACATGCTTGTTGACCGAGACCTTTGGGAAAGTGTTAATGGAACTAAACCAGCTGCAATGTCACAAGATGAGTGGGATCCCAAGGATCGGAAGGCTAAGGGTCTCATAAGACTTAGTCTTGCTGATTCTGTTTTGTTAAATGTCTATGAGGAGACTACTGCAAAACTACTTTGGAAGAAGTTGGGGGATGTGTATCAATCCAAATCCCTAGTTAATAAACTTTTCCTGAGAAAGAAGTTGTATTCCCTTCAAATGGAGGACGGAGGATCCATTGCTAAACATATGAATGCTTTTAACATGTTGCACAATTGACATCTATTGGTGTAAAGATGGAGGAGGAGGATTGGTGTATGACCCTGCTTTGTTTTCTGCCGGACTCATGGGATCATCTTGTCATGGCAATTGGAAGCACCACATCTACATTCAAAATGGAAGTGGTTTCTTCGCTGTTGTCTGAAGAGATGCAGAGAAAGTCTTCTAAGGTAGCCAAAGAAGCTCTTGCAGTTCGTAGAAGACCCAAGGAGAAAGGGAAGAAGAAGGACAAGAAAGCTGAGAAGGGTAGATCCAAATCCCGTGGGAGATCCAAATCTCCTAGAAAGTCCAAGGCTCTTTGTTGGAACTGTGGAAAAACTGGGCATTTCCGAAAGGAATGCAAAGAGGAGAAGAAGAAGAAGAAAGCTCCTGATTCAGATTCTGATAAGTCACAAGATTACGGTGATGCTTTCATCGTAGCCTTGGCAACCCATGCATCTAATGATGTGTGGCTAATCGACTCTGGTGCATCATTCCACATGACCTCGCATCGAGACTGGTTCACTAAGTATGAGGAGTTCGATGGTGGAAAGGTGTATCTGGGTGACGACTCTCATCTGAAGATTGTTGGTCGTGGAGAGTCTCTATCCGATTCCTTGATGGTCGAGTGAAGGGGATCTTTGGGGTTATGCACATCCCAGGCTTAGCACGGAACCTGCTTTCTGTAAGTAGTTTGAATGATGCAGGTGTGCAGGTTGTCTTTTTAAAAAAAGGATGTGTTGGGTGAATATTTTGTCTTCAACTAACTGAAGGCAAAATGGTTATATCGACCACAGTGTAATGAGATAAATCTCTCCTCTCAGCAAGGGGAGGTTCCCTATCACTTATCACAAACTTATTTAAACTAAATATTAACTTAGGAGTGAGACCATATCATCCATTTCTCTTTTTTCAGAAATGATGTTTAATGTTTACAAAATGAAATAGCACTTTCTTGATACAAAAGATAACCAAGAAACCCACGAGAGCACAAAGTCTATTGTTGCTTCTATTACTGATTTATAACTTAGAACCTAGTAGGATGAGGTGCAGCCCAAAGTCTTCACCCAAAACTACGATAAAATATATGATCACAAAAGATAATAGTAGTTCAAAGCCTTTCCAATATCTTTTACTTTAAAGCACTAAATCACAAACTAAAGATAATTGTTGTAGCACAAAGTCTCCACAATCAACTTTAGAACATCTCCCAGATTATTCACACTCACACTACTATTTGATCAAAAGGATAAGATAGTATTAGGAAAAGGACATAAGAACAATTTCCAATACACCACAAGATACTTCAACACAAAGATTGAATGATCACTTGCTTTCTTATTCACTTGATAAAATTTGATTTACAATTTGAACACAAAGTCTCAAAATGCTCTTCAATTTGGCAGAGTTTCACTTCAATAACTAAAAGATGATATTTACAATGAGGGTCCTCTTTATTTATAAGAGAAACCGAGAGCAAAAATAGGAAAAAAAATTGACTTATTCAACAAAGGAGTCCTTTTTGACTTGGGACTTCCTATGTTTTTACATATAATTACATATGGAAAAAGTACATGTAAATATGTCCAAAATTGTTTCAAAAGTACATCTGAAAAGTAGAAAAATAAACTAAGTATTGAGAAAAACCGCTTCAACTTGTATTGCCATCTTTCTTCATATGACAATCATACATGGTGAAAGTTGCTTGCATCCCAATACTATCTGGGCTAACTGTGTTCATGAAAATTATTCTGGCTCTAACTATGGCATCTCTGACAGTGGTGACTAATTTTGCATGACTAGTTAGCTTGGTCTTCAGATTATCCAAGGTTAATTGATTGTCAAGAATATTGTCCACAGAGGCCATTGAAAATGTTTTATCCTCGAACTCTTTCTGGAACATATCTTCAAATTCCCAAACCATCTCTTCTGTAGAGAGAAATTGGTTATCCTATGACACAAGCTTGCACGATAGCTCCTCCAATTTATGCAGAAGACTAACATCACTCTGTTCACTGAGTTTCCTTGCAGCTTCCAGGTCATTGAGCAAATCTTTCAGCACACGGATCTGATATGTCAATGCCTCTTTAGTTTCTGTATATGAATCTCTATTTGGAATGATGCCAATTGATATCAGAGCGCTTATTTTCAGTTTTCTCATTTCCACCCACTTATCATGATTCTTTTCTATGCGCTTGATATCTTGAGAAATAACATCGATCAGATCATCAAGTTCTGCTCTTATTTTCTCCATCTTGTCTGTCTTCTCAGATAGCTCTGTAAGCAGAGAGAATCTTTGGGTGCGCATCCTTCCCAGATATTCTTCAAGTACCCTTCCTTTAAGATGAGTCTTTTCTACTTTCTGGATAATAGGGTCTTCTACAGAAACGGCCTCGAGAGTTACTGCTTCTAAATTCAAGGTGATTTTCCTTACCACTGCAGTCAACTATTCAACCATTGGCTTGTAATGATCTTTCATTTCTTTCTCTCTGTCAAATTTCTGAATTAGAATGTCCATGGCTAACTGCATGTCAGTCTTGGCACTTTCATGAGTTATCTTGCCTAATTCAACTCTAGAGATAGAGTAGTCACTCATACTAAAATTTTCCATTGTTGCATCCTGTGGAGGTTTTGCAATCTACAGAAATTTGTGTCCCTTATCCCCAAGCATTCTTGAAAGAATCTTTGGCTTCTTCGGGGTCTTGGCTTTTACAGGCACCAGCTTACTAAAATCAAAGTCATCTGGGGAGATGGCTTGTTTCTTCCTTTTCAGTGTATAAGCTAACAACCATGGTGGAAGCATAGAAGTACTCACATTAGGATCTGCTCCCATTGTTGGTGTCACCGGAACTGCACTTGAACTGGTAGTGGAAACAATAGGTGGAGTGTTAGTAAAAACTACACCTGTTATATTTACATTAGAAACCTGTTCAGTATTCATTACAAAGTGATCAAATATGGAAGCATCCCCAATATCAAAAGATGAGGACAAGCTAGGAATAGACTTTGAGGAATGAAGAACATCTTCAAAAGTATTTTGAGGATTGTCAAAAATTGTTTTGGAAGGGAAGTGAGATTCAGAAGAGGGAATATCAATGGGGTAAACAAACAAAGGAACTGCAACAGGTGTGTCAGGCAAAGAAGAGACTCCGATTTCTTGTTGTACATTCTCTTGTGGGTACAAAGCTTCCTCTTCTTGTTGATCTGTTGGTCTATCTTCAACCTCCATTTCCTCAGTGGCTGGTTCTTCAATGTTCTATTTCTCAACTTCCATATCTTCTATTTCAGACTCCTTCTCCACAGCCTTTGACTTCTTTGTCACAAATTTGATTTTGGGCTTATGTGGCTTGGAAGAAGAGGGAACGTCACTCTTGTTCTTCGTCCTGTTCTCCACCTTTTTACCTGTTTGCTCTTAGATCTCAGTCTCTGATCCTATAAGGAATTCTTTCAAAGCAATTCCCTTATCTGCTAGGTAGTTATTGGTGTTAGCCAATATATGCTCAAATCTTTTCCTCAGAGAGGTCAACTCCTTTTGAGACCATTGGATTGGAGGGAGAGGAGAGTCAACAACCTGTTCAGTGTTATAGAAGATAGCTTGTTTGCCTTGGAGTATTACCTTGATGAAAGGATACATCCACTCATGAAATAGTGAGGAAGAGGCCAATCCCCTCATTCTGCTGAGAAGAGTTATCAGATCACCAACTTCTTCTATAAAGTCACTTCTAGGAAAACTTCGTGGCCACCTAGACAAGTTTGATCTTGAAGTTTTGAACCATTTAGTATTGATTACCTTCTTTGCCTTCTCAGGATTTTTGTCATACTCTTTTTGTGCTTCAGCAAAATCAAGCTTTATCACTTCTGTAGCAGGAGGGCACATAAACACCTTATCAATGAATTCATGATCTAGTCTGATTATCACATTGCCACTTGCATCCACCACTGCCCTAGTATCCCTGTTATAAAACTGAGCACACTAAAGAATAAATTCTGTGTTATGTGCTGCCATTGGGAAAGATGACACCAAATGGATGTTACTGTCAATTATCTTCTTCATTACAGAGCTAGGATTATTTGACTTGGTTCTTTCCACAAATTCTGCCATGTCTACATGGCCAATCTCTGTATCCCTAATGTCATCAACATTAAAAGTAACTGAGGTGATTGGAAAAACACCTTGATATTTATACTTCATCGCTTTCGACTTCTTTGGAGACAACTCAGTCATCTGAACAAGCTATCACTAGAAGATGTCGATGAAGAGAGAAAATCCGCAGAAGAAATTGTAACAAAAAGTCATGATCATGCAATTAGGGGAAATACTGGTAATCTGGGAAAATTGCATGTCAACGATTACGACTATGGGGACACGCTTGAAATGGCTAGAGTGTGAGCGGGTCGAAGAACGGAGGAAAGCGGGCTTGGAAAAGCAAAACTGAAAATATCCCAAAGTTAGGAAAATTTGAGAGAATGTTTGCATGGGCGGAAAAATTTGCCGCCCTTGCATGTGAGGGATATTTCACAAGTGTATCGACGGTTAAATTTGCCGCTATTGCATGTTTTAGGAGAATTGGAAGTGTTATGTATCAGCGGCAAATTATGCCGACATAGCAAATTGGTATGAAAATTGAGTTTGATGTTCAAGCGGCAAATAGTGCCAACATTGCAAGTTGGATATTTCAAGGTTTTCGTGTAGGGACGGCGAATTTTGCCACCCATACACTTACATTTTGAGAAGTCTTCAAACACATAAGCGGCAAAAAATGTCGACTTCCTATTTGCTCATAAGTTTATGGAAGAACTCGGACGGTAAACTTCACTGCCACTACACAAGAACAAGCATGATGAACATGTTTGAGCGGTCAGTTTCACCGACGAGAATACACAACAATGGTTATGAAGGTTTGTCTTAAGCGGTAATTATCGCCGATGATGTAGACGTTGCAAGATGGTTTTGGTGTTTGATCGGGACAAACCACCGACGACACATATCACCATAAAACTTGGGGCACAAACATTGGTTAGCGATTTTCGCCGTTTGGATTTACTAGTTTACAATCTAGGGCACAAGCAATAAAACCTATTCGGGGACCTAGGCAACGCACATTTGAAGAACAAACTCAAAATAAAAGATCAAGCCAAAAACGACAATAACAAACAGGAACGCAACATTTTACAAAGGTTTTTTGATAAATTCAAACTAATAAAGCCATTAAACAATCATATTAACGAAAACCCTAGAAAGTGAAAGCGGTTTAACGACTTACCTGTCAAGAGTTTGAAACCCTAAGCTTGACGGCGGCGATTCAAAATCTGTCTTGAATCCAAGGTCGGCGCGATCAAGTAGCTTGAGTGAGGGTTTACGAATCAATTGGAAGGTTTAGGAAATAGAAATAATGAAAAACAACGAAATAACACATTTAAAAGGTTTGAAAGACATGATCTTAATTCCAACACGAGTGGCAATTAATGCCACTGGAGTTCATGATTTCAAAGATCGACCTCGCTCGGGCGGTGAAAATTGTCGACCTCGCAGGGTGCTTTCCAAAATGCAAAAGTGGTAAAAACCGCCAACTTTACACATGCGCTTTATGTCCGAGAATATGTAATGGCGGCAAAAAGTGCCGCTCGAGCATGTGGAAAGGAAAAACTATGTAAAAATGGCAAAAAGTGCTGACTCAACACAAGCAAATAATCAGAATATGTAATAGCGGCGAATTTGGCCGACTTTGCATATAAAGATTCAAAATTTCACTAACACCCTCTAAATGATCAAAATTGATATTTTGGTCAGTTTACGACTTAATCGATTTGCACAAACTTCGAGAAATCGATTCGAGGGAATGTCACAAACTAGTTTAGGATGCCATACAACATCGCACAAGACCAAGAGAATCTTGTCTCGATTTGCGAAATTAGAGTGTGGATTACGAAACGGACAAGTTTCATAGGGGTTGTCTACAAAAACAAGCGTAGCTAATTTTGAGAACAACAGGATGCAAGATGACTAGAGGAGCTATGGTGCTTTCTAAGGGTACTAGGAGAGGTACTCTGTTTCAGCTGGAGGCATGCATTCCACAATGCAATAGTTCTTCTGACTCAAGGAAGAGGGCAACAGTCACTTCATCCCCACCATCTAAACGAGCAGTGAAGAAATTTGTTGTTTCTAGTCTTGATGGTTGTAATTGTGCATTGGAAGTTAAACTTCCTACTGAAAAGACAATGTTATGGCATAAGAGATTTGGCCACATTAGTGAGAAGGGTCTGCGTACCCTGAAAAATAAGAACCTCGTTGAGGGGTTAGGTGATTGTAATCTTGAGTTTGACTTTTGCGAACATTGCATTTATGGAAAACAAAATCGTGTTCAGTTTTACTCGAGTTCTCATAAGTCTTCTGATGTGTTGGACCTTATTCATTCTGATGTGTTTGGTCTTGTTAATGTTCCTTCGTTATCAAAATTTGTATACTTTGTATCTTTTATAGATGATTACAGTAGAAGGACATGGATTTATTTTCTCAGAAGCAAATCTGAAGTCTATAGCAAGTTTAAGGAGTTTAAGGCTTTTGCTGAAAATCAAACTGGTAAAAAAATTAAATGTTTGAGAACTGACAACGGTGGTGAGTTCTGTTCTACAGAATTCGATAAGTATTGCAAGGAACTTGGGATTGAAAGACATAAGACAACTCCATACACCCCGCAACAAAATGGAGTTGCAGAGAGGATGAACATGACACCGATGGAGAAGGCTAGGAGTATGCTTAGTGGAGCTGGCCTAGAACAAAAGTTTTGGGCTGAAGTTGTTGCCACTGCTTGCTATCTGGTAAACAGATCTCCTACATCAGCTCTTGTTGGAAAGACACCCATGGAGGTGTGGTTTGGTAGAAAGCCTTCGATAAGGCATCTTCGTGTTTTTGATTGTGAGGCATATGCACATGTGCCTAGGGAGAAGCGGTCAAAGTTGGAGAACAAGGTTGTTAAGTGTATCTTCATTGGCTATGGTGTCGGTGTGAAAGGATACAAGCTTTGGGACCCCGTGGCTGAAAAAGTGTTGTATAGCAGAAGTGTCATCTTCAGAGAGCTTACACCTTCCACTATTTTGCAGCCAGAAGAAATAGTAAAGAAAGAGGATGTTGTTCAGTTTCCTCCTACCCTTGAGAAGACTGAACATAAAGACAATGCTGGGCCTGATGATGAGGAGAGCTCTGGTAGCTCTGAAAGCTCAGATGAAGAAGCTGAACCTCAACCTCAACTTTTGAGAAGGTCTACATGGATAAGAAAGCAACCTGAAAGGTGTGGTTTTACATTGCTTGATTCTTGTTGTGCTTATGCTTTAATCACTAACAGTGATGAACCTAGAACTGTGTCAAAGGCTTTGGATATGAAAGATGCAGGTTCCTGGAAGGAGGCCATGGAGGAAGAAATGGCTTCTTTGGAAGAGAATCAAACTTGGGACTTGCTACCTTTTCCTCCTAGATGAAAACCTGTTGGATGCAAATGGGTGTTCAAAAAGAAAATTGGTGCAGATGGCAGTGTTGAGAAGTATAAGGCCAGATTGCTTGCGAAGGGGTATTCACAAGTGGAGGGTGTAGATTATGGTGAGATCTTCTCTCCCGTTGCAAAGTTGACATCCATTCGATTCATGTTGTCTCTCACAGCAACCTATGACTTGGAGGTAGAACAGATGGATGTGAAGACAACTTTCCTTCACAGTGACTTGGAGGAAGAAATCTACATGTCACAGCCAGAGCATTACATGGTGAAAGGTAAAGAAAATTTGGTTTGCAAACTTAAAAAGTCTTTGTATGGTTTGAAGCAATCCCCTAGGAGATGGTACTTGAAGTTTGATGGCTTTGTGTTGTCAATTGGGTTTGTGAGGTCGAAATCGGATCACTGTGTGTATTATAAATTTGATGGTGATCGTATTCTCATTGTTACACTATATGTTGATGATATGTTGCTCATTGGGAAGGGTAAGAATATGATTTCTGATATTAAATCTCAGTTGTCAGCTCAGTTTGAAATGAAAGATTTAGGGACAGCCAGGTACATTCTAGGAATGGAAATCAGAAGAGACAGAACCAACAGAAAACTTTGGTTAAGCCAGAGTAAGTATGTGAAGACCGTGTTGGACAGATTCAACATGACAGATTGTAGACCATTGTGTGTTCCTGTTTCCTTGGGGACAAAGTTGTCTGTTGAGGATTGTCCAAAATCTCCTAGTGAGGTGGAGGACATGAGCAGAGTACCTTATGCTAGTGTTGTTGGCAGTTTGATGTATGCTATGGTCTGCACAAGACCAGACATTGCCCAAGCAGTGGCAGTCCTTAGTCAATTTATGGCTAATCCTGGACGGGTTCATTGGGATGCAATTAAGTGAGTGTTCAGATATTTGAGGGGTACTTCTAAGTATTCCGTTTGCTATCATGGTAATGTTTTAGGACCCCCGCATTCTGTTGATATTCATGGATTTGTGGATTCAGATTGGGCAGGTGACATTGATAGCAGGAGATCCACCAGTGCTTATGTGTTTACACTATTTGGAGGTGCTATTAGTTGGATGAGTAAGCGACAACCTGTTGTTGCTTTGTCCACGACAGAAGTTGAGTATATGGCAGAAACTCATGCTTGTAAGGAAGCCATTTGGCTTAAGAGATTGTGTTCAGATATTGGTGTTGATGCAGGTCAGATCACGATCAGTTGTGACAGTCACAGTGCAATTTGCCTTGCGAAGTATCCAACTTTTCATGCTAGAACAAAACATATTGATATTCAGTTTCACTTCATGCGAGACATGGTTGGGGATGGAAAGGTAAATTTGGAGAAGGTAGATACTTTGAAGAATGTTGCAGATGCATTGATGAAACCGGTGAGCACATAGAAGTTCAGATGGTGTTCGGAGTCTATGGGCCTCTCGGCCTATAGTAGTTAAATCTTGTTTTTTCTATTGGCTCTTACAAGGTGTTCAACGAGTGGGAGAATGTTGGGAATTAAGGTGTCTCAACCTTGGTAATTCCTAACATTTGTAATGTTTGCATTTATTATTTAATTGCCTATGTTGTAAATATTTGTAAATTCCATATTGTCATATTGTGGGATGTGGCATGGTGATGTGTCGATCCTACATGGAATATGACAACTTGTAATTTTGTCCTCACATGAGGAGATAAGCGTCCCACTTTATGGTAGGAGCATTTTGCCATGTGTCGGCATCTTCCATATTGTGTAAGGGAATGTTTGACCGAAACGGTTATGACAGATTCCTATGACGAATCTATGACATGTAAGAGTCAAAAATAGAAGGTTATAAGATAGGTGATGACATGTGTCATGAAGCATCTTTGAATAAGGCATATTTGGGCACCCCAAGGTGGAATATGACATGTTATAAGAGAATATGCTATTTTTAGCATGTGTATGACAGATTCTCTTACAGTTGTAAGTTGTAACCGCTATGACAGATTCTATGACAGTCATAAGTGTCGTAAGAGCATCTGTCATAGCCCATTTTGGAAATAGGCGACCTCTTTGGGATGAGAACTGTGGACAAGTGTTAGGCACATTCTACAATATTGACCAAGTGACCTTGGGCGTGGGTTTTGGTCCATGAAGCCATGTTGGACGCCCATTCCAAGAAAGGTCCAATATTGCCTTGTATTTCCTATATAAACAGGTGCTTGGAGATGGAGTTTTTATTACAAGTTTACAGGTACTGTTATGCTGCTGGATTGACTCTAGACATGAGTGTCGAAGACCATTGAAGCTTGCATTGCAAGTGTATTGTAAACAACTTTCAGATTTGTTAATACATTGTGCAGGTTTCTGAGTGTGGGGTTTTTTACCTGATAAGGGTTTTCCCCACCGTAAATCTTTGTCTCTCTTCTTCTGTCTACTTTCTGGTTCTTGTGTATTGCTGCAATATCTCATGTTAATGTTTTAACATTGCTACAATAGTTAGGATAAATTTGAATTTGCATAGCCCTCTCCTCATTAGATTAGTGTAGGAAGTGATTTACACACACCTAGCTTCCTTTCAGTTTTGTAGGGTGGACTTGAATAGACCGCCGACCTTGAGGCAGTTGCAAGTACTTATGAATAGGTCGCTGAATCTATTCAAGGAAACAACATTGATTTTTCCATAATACAAATCAAAGTGAAGAGGCTCACTTTTAATTAACCCCGAGAGTCTAATGCAGGAGCATCCAGAAGCATTCAAAACAATTGAGATAGTTAGCAATGAAGTTGTAGAGTACCAAGAGAGCGACCTTGGAGAATACTGTATTTAACTGCATTTCCATATCAGAGGCTGCGGAGCTAAACTTAACATCTAGAGATAGCCATCCACAACATATCTGAAATTCAGATCATTTGGGTTTGATTCCGGAAAGATATCGCTACTAGAAGATTACCTGCTTTTACTTGTTTTCACAGAGCAGAGCTGATAGTGTTCAGTGAAGTCTAATCGGCTTGCGGAACAAATCCATTACTTGCGAAGCCTAAAGGAACATTACTCCATGAAGTATAGGACCTGGCCGACCTTCATGGAGATCCGCATGAAGTTTTATGTACCAACAGAGCAATACCTTATGTTTAGGTCCGACCTATCCGTGTCTACACGTTACCTGACTAGCCGTTGAAATTAGGCCGACTTGTTAATGTTTAGAAATCTTGCGAAGGGTATAAATAAGAGATAAATGATTGCTTCTAGATCGTGATCGATAGCATGAAGATACGAAGCAAGATCTTAAGTTGTTTTGATCTAAATGAGTAGCAGAACAGAGTAGGAAGCAAGAGTTGTAGAGCAGAGAATTGAGATGTAGAAGGAAGGAATCATGAAAGAATATTGTTGTACGAGTCTTTTATAATCCTTGGGCTACAACCTAGCATCTGCAAAGCCCTTGAGGCATGTGCAATTTGATTTGAAGTTATAATATATGTGGAACGAGCTTTGAAGGCTAGGTTTTTCCCTGTTAGGGTTTTCCCAGGATACATCTTGTGTTATGTGTTCATGAATATCTTTTATCTTTCTGTTGATTAGTTGTTAGCTTCCATTGCATATCCATCATGATCATGGCGTTAGTTAATTAGGCTGCAAGGCTAGACAGTCCCTCACCGGACCCTCCTAACTTAACTGCACCACAGCAACAAGAAAGCACACTGCTCACTCTATCACCTCTCCACCAATGTTGTCATCATAGCCTGATGCACACAGATCTCTGTCATCTCTGTTATCTAGCACAGACCCACCATCCATAAGAAAAATCTGTTAGTTGAATCTAGCTGTACCCAGAGTTGGCAGGTAGGCGGTCGACGCTCCCTCGACTACAAAACATCCTCATTATCCTGTAACCATCCAAATCCATTTCATTAGGTTCATTTTCTGCTATCCATCTACCTAGGCACTAATCCCACCTGTCTAGGCACTAATCCCTGTGTAGGTGCTATTTCTCATCCCTTTGGCGCTAATCAGCGCCTTGACACTAATCAGTGCCTCGGTGCTAAACCCTCTTGTCTTAGCACTAAAAGGCGCTTGGGCGCTAATCTTTGCCTTGTCCACGCTGAATGGTGTGTAGGTGCCACTCCTTTCTATCCCGACGCTAATCACCTTTTCTCCAGTAATCCTTCTAGGCGCTAATCACCTTCCTCCCAGCGCTAATTGTTGGATTGGACGCTAATCCTGGCCTCGATGCTAATCCTTGCATTTTGCACGTTGAACCATCCCGTCTCGGCGCTAATCGCCCCTCAGGCCTCGATGCCAATCACCCTTCAGGCCTCGGTGCTAACTTATTCCCACCTAGGCACTAATCGCCTCTCCTGGGTGCTAATCGCCGGAGTAGGCACTACTCTCGACGTAGGTGCCATTTCCTACCCCTCGGGCACTAATCGTGACCCCTAGGCACTAAACCCTTGTTAGGAATTGCATGCAGAAGATATCAATTAAATACAAATAAAGATTAAATAGAGGAATGGAAATACACAGAAATAATAATAGCGAGAGACAAAAACTTTGACGTGGTTCACCCAAACTCGGGCTACATCCACCAACAGAGAGTCCAATATTATTATCCAGTAAATCAAACTGATTACAACCAATAAACCTTGCAACTCAATACCACTACAAAATGCTACAATACATCAACAGAAACCCTGACCCTTAGCCGCTTTTATCAAGCCTTATTGTCGGTTACAAAAATAGGGTTTTTTATGTCGGCCAATAGAAAAATAACTCCCAACACCTTTACAAAATAATAAAAAATTGTTGGATATAAATATTGTCACTGCCCCTTGACCCCGTCTTGGAGGCTCTGCCCCCAAACCCCCGTAAGGGGCGCTGCCCCTTGACCCCGTTAAATAATTTGGAAAGAAATTGCACTGATAAAAGTGGGGTAAATTTAACCTCCGAGTCTGATTAGGCTCCATATAACAACCCTCCCATTAGCACCTATAATCTACCCACATTGACCCTCATTTATTACTCCTAATTGACTCCGTTCCCCAAATTATAAAGCATCGATAGGGCACTTATCGGCTCGCCAGCTACTGCAGGTCGAAGATACTCTCGTACATGCTCTCCTCGATGCAACTTACAGGAGATTCACACCATCTCGTCCTACTCGTCCTTTTCTCCTCTAATCACAAGCCTCCATGTGGCAATAAACAAATGAGGAATATGGGCCCCCCACAACTCTATTTGTAGCCACATTTACCCTAATTCTTCTTCCATGACCTAATTTTTTTTCCTCCCATCCCCTCATCTTTCCTCCTTCCCCCTGTTCCTGTCACTTTTCCCTCGCGTCTGCCAAATTTCTTCATTCCTTCCCGTCCAATCCCTCCTTTCGAGATATCGCTGAAAAAAATTATTTTATTTTTCCGTCAATTTCTCGAGTGGGCATCACCTCACCATATTCCCCTCTCCCATCCGTTGACTGGGGAAAAACCAAAATCTAAGTTTTCTTTGACATACCACCGACACCTGACAGTTATGATGCCACGTCAAAGAGAGGCAAAATGTAGACACCAAAAAATGGTCACAACCATCTTCCATCATCACCAACACATCTTACCGATCCAAATCAAATAAATCCCACCATTTCATACAACACATATGTTAATTAAATAATTCATAATTATTTAATTAATATTTCCTCACCTCCTCTCATCACAAAAAAATCATCTTCTTCTACTATAGTCTAAAAATAAAAAATTTATTTAAAAGACTATAGTTCATATTCACCTCCCAAAATTAAATAAATATACCTATTTATTTAATTGCTTAGTTTGTCCATTTTTTATTACTTTTGTAATCAATCACTAAATTATTCCTAAGTGTGTGCACATGGGTTAATTAAATTAATCCTAGATTACCCCTTTCCCCATGCTTCTAGATGGACATGTGTCATCTCATGTACATGCATGTACATGACAAGTGGTGCCTTGGTGTATGGGCAAATCTTCCTTTTTTCATACTTGTCCTTCCTTCCACTATTCTTCTAATTTTAAATTACATGTGACACTATTGCATGGAATTTAAAATTACATTTGTCCTCTCCAAATTTTAAATTCTTCACAAAATCCAAACTATACATTTTCATAAATGAGTCCTTACATGTCATACACCTACCCAATCCTAGCCATCCATCCATTCAACCATTGAATTTCATCCCTTGATCTCCCCTTGAATCTTGGAGCATCTCTCTCATCCAACCTCTTTATGTCATTTGTCCAATTCTCATTGCTTGAGGATCCTCAAGCAATATGAGCCCTTGATCCTCACAATTAATCTTAGCCCTCCATCATCACCTCGCAAAATCTATAAATTGAGCCATTCCCTTCCATTTCCAGGAAGCAACTTGAATGCAAAGAAATTCTGTCTCTATGAGCACTTAACATCTTTTAGCAATTAGGACATATTAAGAGCTTTGCATAATCAATTAGGGTGCAATTAGGATAGTTTATTTGTATAGTTCTTTAGTCTAATCGTGAAGTTGTATTTGATTGTGAATTGAATAGGTTGAGGTCACTTTAGCTTGTTTAGGATAGTTCACTCTCAAGTGCATACATTTCCCTCATAACAATCTTCACTCTCGAAATATTATTCAAAAAGCAATGCTCACTATGACAATTAAAGACCTTAACAACAATAAAACTATAGGTCCTTAATCATCAACCAACTCATTAATACCATATTATCAATCAAGAACATCACATACAAAGCAAACCTAACCTCAACCAAATTTAATTGCCCTTATAATCATTTGCAATGATGCTAACAATATTGTAAAATTAAAACAAAAATGTTTTCTAAACTAAGTCAACTTGATAAGGTTCAATGTGGGTAGGAAGTGGACTGTCTACTTTTCATGTCCTCATTAGAGTAAGTTCCTTTGCATGACTAAGCCAAGGTAGCAGGCTCAGCGCTTCTTACCCTCTTCATTATTAAATTTTCAATGCTAAATATTACACAATGCAATAACAATCCTATATTAGCAATTATCAACTTTCAAAAACTCGCATTAAGGAAAGAATCAAAATTGCAAGTGGAAAGCAACATTTTCTCTTTACCGGGAGTGCTTAAACTTACTTGGAACTCCCTTGAATGATGACAAAACATCCAATAGTAGTATGTGCAAAGCAAAATGCCCAATGCCAACAATGGCAACCCCAAAAATAAATCTTTGCCATGCTTATAAAACTCATCATCTTCATGCAAAACAAGTCATTCCACAACCAATATGGCCCACTCACCTCCAAAAACAACTCTTTGCACACTCAAACCACCAAAAGGAAGGCGTCATTTAGTGAAAAACCATAATTTGTTGAGTTGCATGGCAGTCCATGACTACCAACACTCCCCACCCTACATTTTCCCTTCATCATCAAAGGTATGATTAGTGTCTTGATCACTCTCTTCATGCAACCATTCATCAACATTAATAGCCAATAAATAAATCATTAAACTTACAATCTGCCCATGGGTTTCAAAACCCCTTTTTTCATTGTTTCAATTTTCAAACATTCCCCTATACTCGTCCCCAATGTAGTCTAAATCAAGTCAAGGAGAAATCAAACTTTAAATTAATATTCCTTCTACATGGATTTAACTTTAATAGACAACATAAAGTAAAAAATGAGTAAACATTACCCAATACAATGAAAATCAAACAAGTTTGAAATGACATAATGTCTAACTAAGAATTAACTACACCATTACTTATAAGTCTTCAAAACACCAAATTAAGATTAACATACTAAGGTAAATGACCCACTTGTCAACATGATTGAAAAAATAGAATGAAGTGTCTTTTATCATCGTGTAAGTACATTATGTTATTATAATAATAACACCTAGTACCCCATCATGATTACCACTATAGTATATCATGGTCTGTTTACACAATACAAAGGTACTATATCTTAGGTTGATGTTGTTGGTATAAAGATTGTGAAATATGTAAGCTTGTGTTATATAAGTACGTATTGTCGATCACACAATATCATCTCATTAGACAAGAATACATTGCGTGCTGGAAAAATCTACCTAACATGAAGACAATAATTTGGCCACCCATGATTGTCTCTCTTCTTTGTCCACTAAAAGCAAGTGATACCTACCTCCCCCATGATACCCCCTTTTTCTTGTTAATCAACTTCCTTGCACCCCATAAAACACGAGGTGCTGAAATTAAAATTAGTCCTCATTGTGATAAATATCAAAATACATCATATAAAATTGCATCATTAATTTAATCATAATTAAATTCCATCGTTAAATTGTAAACATGAAAGTTTAACAAGTAAATCAAGTGATACTAAAGTAATATTGTTGCATATAAGGATGGGGCATTACAATTACGATCCTCCAATTTTAAATTCAAAATATTCTGCTTCTTAATCTAACTTTGAAGGAATATGACCATTTCTCACCGTCTTGTACTCCAGAGGTCTTGGATTGTGCATTTAGGACTTGTATCTGAGGAGATCTTCCTAATTCATTTTTGTCATCAACTATAGCATCTTGCATCTATCTACACACAATCACATTAGTCTTAGTCTTAGTCTCAATTTGCTTAATCACAATTGCATTAGCATTTACATTCTATGTTTTCTGTCTTGTTACATATGGCACAAGCCTTAATTATTATCAAGGAGGTCAAGTGCTCTCCCCTTTGCCATAAAGTAGGCCCCCAAAGTGATTTTTAACACCACCAGTTTCTTAGATGAAGGTACAAGCACAAGTGAAATAGTCTTATAGGTCTTGACGGTGAAAATTAATAATGCACTAATTCGCGTAGTTCCGAAGTGTTTGAGGACTAGACCACACCATGGCCTAGTCCTAGACATTAGAAAGTCTAGATTATCTTTATCTCAAGTTTTAGATCATTATTCTAATACCATATTCTAGTCTATTTTTGTGTCATAGTGTTGTAGTTAGTCAAAGAGGTCAAAGTCAACATGTAAATTGAATAAGCTCCTAATCCTTCTCAACATCTCATTTTCTTCGATTACTTAGTTAATTAGATCTTTTTTATTCTAATCTCATCTCCTTTGCATTCTAAGGTTTAATCCAATTATGGTAAATACTAGAATACACAACAACATAGATTTCTCACAGAAAATATGAATGTTCTTTTATTGAATTGAAAACAAGTTACATTACAAAAATTGGAATCTGATTAGAGGATGAAATCCTTAACTAGCTGCAACACATTACAACTTTTTTTTCTTTCTCGATTCTAGAGCCATCTGACTTCTATAGCTTCAAATCTGTGAGGGTTTTCTATTTTCCCTCCTTTTCACGACTCACCACTTTCCCCTCCTCTACCACCAAAAGATTCTCGAAAAATGGTCATAAATAACCCTTTTTTGGTGCCTTTTAGCCAAAATTTCAAAATTTGTAACTCCCCCAAAAATAGCCCAACCTTTGAGAGCCATAACTTTTGATCTGGGTATTCGATTGATGAACTGTTTGATGCATTGGAAAGATTGTGAAGAGATCTATGCCCTCATAATCTGCTCTATCGTTTATACCCATTTTTTGGGCCGTACGGGGCCTCTAAGTGCCTCAAAATTGACTTTGAAACTTTTTCAAGGGTTTTTAAAGAAACAGGAAGGGGTTTTTAAAGAAATGGGATCTTTAATATCTTTCAACATGATCTTTGGCCAATTCCTTCACCAAAGGTTATATTTTTCAATTCCAGAGCTTTGAGTAAAGTTTTGTTTCCATACGTGCTCAAATGCAAACTTTCTAAAAATAGTAGGTTGTTATTTTTAGCCAGTTGGAAATTTTGAAGGTTTTCAATCATTATTCAAGCAAATGGGTATCCATAAATACCAAAATTCAAAAAAACACAAAACAAATTCATCATTTTTTGGGTGATGCAAAATTGCCCTTACACCACTGGATGCTCCTACATCAGACACCCAGGGTAATTTCTGAAGTGACCTTGTCACATCTCAGATGTTCGAGAAAAACTTAAACGGACAACCTCTGCCTTAGACAACTAGGAAGAATCTTTGACATGCCTTCCTTTCCACTTAACTAGTCTATTTTTCATATTGCTTGTTCTTGATACTTCTTCTCACACAACTATCCAAGATTTCTTCTATCTCCTCTAAAGTAGGTGCCGAAATACTCCACTATTCTTCCGTTGGTCCATCCTCTGTGCCACCTTATGATACTCTGTTAAATCAAAATTGTTGAAAACATGGGAAATGTTGATTCCACTCGACAACTCTACTTCATATGCATTTATTGAATGATGCTTCTTCAGGATCTTGCATGGTCCAAATTTCATCTTCAACTTATTATATGTCCCCATTGGGAACCTTTCTTTTCTTAGGTGAACCATGACTTCATCACCAACCTTGAGTTCCTTAAACTTTCGCTCTTGATCTTCCTTAGCCTTGTACTGAGAATTCATTTTATTAATGTGTTGTCGTACCTCTTCATGCAAGCTCTTCAAGTGCTCTGCAAAGTCTTCGGCCTCGACACTACTCTTCTCTCCTCTGTCTATCTTTCTCAGCTTAGAAGTGTTTCTCAGACTACTCCCATACACAATTTGGAATGGGGATTTACCAATACTTCTGTTGACAAAATTGTTATATGCAAACTCTGCCTATGGTAATATCAAATCCCATCCCTTGGGCTTATCTCCTACTAAGAATCTCAACAGGTTGTCCAAACTTTGATTCACTACCTCCGTCTGTCCATCAGTCTATGGATAATGTGTAGAGCTGAACTTCAACTTAGTCTTCAACTTCTTCCATAAGGTCCTCCAGAAATATCCAACAAACTTGGTATCTCGATCTGAAACTATGCTCTTTGAAAGACCATGTAGTCTAACCACCTCCTTGAAAAATAATTTTGCAACATGAACAGCATCAATAGTCTCTTGGCAGAAGAAGAATTGTTGCCTCCTCAAGAAACAATGAGGACAACAATGCCAAGATGCTATGATAGAAACCTACCAGGATAATAGTAATATGGAAAAACAACAATCCTACAAACAATATTCATGCATTCACAATATAGAAACCAAAAATGAATGCAAACAAATTTTACTAGCAAAGAGGAAGGGCTTTTGCATTAGAAGAAAACTTCACAGCAATAGAATCCTCTAGGAAAGCTCACAATATTGAAATCTCTTGTTTAGGCAACTAGGAATAACAACAAGCCTATCAAATTTGCAAAACAACCAGCAATATTTGTAGCATAAACTTGTAGAGAATTGAGAGCAACCATATGAGAAAAAAATGAAAGCTAGCATGAAGAAGACAAATTTTAAAATGCAAGAGCTGCTTTTTAGATAACAAAGAAGACAATGTATTAGGAATGAAAGTGACTGAACAAAAATGTGTGTAGCAAGCAAACATAATAGGAATTACATAATTTAAACAGTTCTGAATTTAATTTTGTCAGAAACACCTCCCAAATGCATGGATGTTTCTACAATTGCATAAGAGTTTGACAAGAGATTAAAAAAATAATAATAAAAATCATAAAATGCCAAGAGAAGGTCAAAAAACAAGAAAAACATAAAATTAGGTGCAAACACACAAAAACATATGAAATTGGCACATAAGTCAAAAAAAATTAAGGTCATGGTTAAAATGAGTTCTAAAACATACTACGATAATGAACATTAAAATGAGTGCAATTTATAGAATAAAAATTGAGGTCATGGTTAAAATGAGTTCTAAAACATACTACGAGAATAAACATTAAAATGAGTGCAATTTATAGATTTCTAACTCTACACACTATACTTTGTTTTATCTTTCTAAAGAACCCATCTAGGGGGTAAAATTATTTGTCAAATAACGACAATCATTCCAGTCCTACCCATTCATTCACTCAAAAGATTTTGTATGGAGGCTCTTTAAGTCATAGAAAACCTTCACCTTTACATCCATCTTAAGACCCAAGAAGACATTCACAGTCTTTCATGGCATTCTTGTGGCGTGCGTGACATTGAGGTTGTCATAAAAAAGTCTCGTGGGTGTATTTGTAGACATCCCCATGGGCGTTGCAATGTTAGATGACTAAAGTTTTGTTTGGATCCTGACAACTTGGTGGGGTGGTTGATGCCATCAAGACATCATGGGTGCTTCTTCTTCCAAGTTATGTTGCTCCATTTTGATGGTTTGTCAACATTTTGGATTAACCAAGGAGTGGGTAAGGGTGTTGATCTCTACACCTGTACCTGATGCTTTTTGATCTATTTCAGATCAATAACAATAGTGTGCATTAAGTCACATGCATGAGCCCATTTAAAGCAACGTATAGATATTTACAACTTTAAAAGTATAAGTAAATGGGTTCATGCGGTTGTATCTTTGGGCTTGAAAGGGCTATTAGGAGTCATTCACATTTGATTCCGAAGAAAGTGAGGATGAGATGCAAGGATCTGTTCGTCACCATTAGATTCCTATGTTTCCATGTTGTGGACTTAGCTCCATGCCTCCCAAGGAACACTGAGGAATTGCCGGAGCAGAATGAAGTGGATGAGCCGATGACGGAGGCGAGCGGGGTGGCTAGACCGGTGGCGACAGGTGGTGTGTAGAGGTATGTTCTCGTCGGTCTGTGTTTGTTGGCTTCACCTTTGTGGCCAGCCTTGTGTCTTGTTTTGCTTTTTTTGTACTAACTGGTTAATGGTAGCCATGTGTATATTCTGGCTCTCTGTGTTTATTTCATTATGGGATTGTTCACCACCTTTTGTATATACCTCTTTTGACGTTTAATATAAGTCTAAGGGTTGTTCCCTCTTTTTTTTTTTTTAAAGTATAACTAAAGTATCATGTCAAATGGTCCAAGATATGTATTAAAAACTAAATGAATGTAAAAGCAACATGAAAGGGGTGCATGTGAGAGCAAAACTTTACCAAGATCTGTTGGCAAGAGACACTGCTATGCATGACAGGGGTTGTCATTGATGGCAACTAAGTCCATCTTACATATCCGCATTACATAATTTGTTCATACCGGAAGTCAAAGTGAAGATTTGTCTAAGTCCGGGTAGTCAGAAACAGAGCATGTGACAGGGTCCACTATCTCGGTCTGGATCTCTCCGGTGGTAAATCACAGTATGTTGCGGATTTGAGGGAGTAATAAGGATTGTCAGGACTATCTAAATCTAGGAATTTAGCCTCCCGTGATGAAGGATTCAAAAGTTATAAGCATCTGACTATCGGGTTCCAGTTAGTCAGTACAGTCAGAAGAAGAACATGCTGACCTAGCATTTGATCTTCGTTCGGATGAAGAAAAGCTGTTGGTTAAGCAATTTGTGATAATCAGTGGTATTGGTCAACATGATTAATGATTTGAGAACACAAGATTTTGGTCCGCATTGTTGTTTGTGTATGGATTCAGCCGACAAAGAGAGTTCTTAATAAATGTTCTAAATTTTCTTGATGCTGACTACAGTTGATTGAATCTCTTGATGCTGATATATATAGCCGATGGATTCGAGTGTTTTGGTGTGTGTGGTGTAATAATGGAGTAAGTGCGAAAAGGCAGAAATAAGTACAAAAGAGGAGATCTAAGGTTCGGATCATGGCAGAACAGTAAACAGGGCAGAGTAAGGATGAAGTGTGTAAGATCAGTATTCTGTACTTAACCGGAACTGAATTCTTGCATTGGTAGATGCTATTCATCAGTTCAAACATTCTGTAATATTTTTATAATCATTCTTGTAGGCAGTGAGCCTCCTTGAGCAGTGAGCCCGAAGGCATGTGCCTTCCCCATTTGTAATACTTTTAACAGAGTATAATTTCTTGTGGGTTAACCCCCACCGTGGTTTTTCCCTTAACTGGGTTTCCACGTAAAAATCATGGTGTTCATGTGTTGTAATCTTGTTGTTTCTGTTCTTATGTTTATAGTTCTTTCTTTTGAATGTATGTAGCAAATAAATTAAGGAACAATCTAAGAAGTTTTACAGAACACTGATTCACCCCCCCTCTGAGTGTTCCTTAATTCCAACAATTCGTATAAGAGCAAGGTTCTTTGGAAGAAGCTTAACAGCTTGAGGAAGATCTAGGAAGGAGTTTCAATGGGTTCACTCAGAGAACAACTTCAATTAGCTTTAGAAGATCTTGATCGGTCCAAAGCACAAGTAGATGACTTGAAAGCGAACCTTAAGGATGTTGATTGCATTGAGTTGCTAAAAGAAAAATTAAAGAAATCAATGGGGAAGAGGAAGGAGCTACTTCATCAGCTAGCTAATTTTACTGAAGAAAATGGCATGAATGAGGCTTTGGAAGAAAAGACAAAGGAATGTGAGAAGCTGACAAAAGAAGTTTATATTCTAAAACATGAGATGGAATCTGGGGTGATGAGGCTAACCAAAGAAATTGAGGAAAGAAAGAAGACTGAAGAAGACCCGAATCAACTCTGAAGGAAAGAACATAAGAATGCTGCAGAATGGACAGAACAATTGGCCACCTAAAATCTGATCTACAAGAATACAGATATAATGAGGAGGAACTTGAAAGGCAAATTGTTACTCTCAGACATGACCTAGAAACTGCAAATGAATACAAGGAGAAGTTCAAGATAAGCTCCGTTAAACTTGAAGTGTTGCTGGAAAGTTAGAAGAAGGCTGATGATAAGCTTGGTCTTGGGTATGAGAAAGGTGAAAGCTCCGGATCCAAACAAAGAAATTCTCAATCAAGGAATGGGAGAAACAAACCTAGAAGACCTTTGGTAAGACAACCTAATGCTCAAAGATATCCATCTTTCAATGGAAATTATTTCAATTGCAATAAATTTGGTCACAGAGCTACTCAATGCAGAAGCAGAGTAAATAAAAGTGGTCCATCCTTCTCCGGTCAATGCTTCAAGTGTAAGAGGTATGGTTATAGATCCAATGAATGCAAAAATATGATAATGAATAACTCTAACAATAGAGGAAATGACAATTCTTTCAATGGCAAATGTTTTGCATGCAATAGATTTGGACATGTGGCTAATCAGTGCAGATCAAGACGAAATCAATCAAATGGGCAAAGAAATGTTGTATGCTTCAATTGTAACTGATCCAATCATATTGCAAGATTCTGCAGAAGTAAGATTAATGAAAGGAGAGGTCCAGTAAACAGAAAACCGAATGAGTAGAGACAAGACAAAGGCAAGAGCCAAGTTGATGTAAATAAGGTCCAGAATGAAATGAACAAGACATGGGTGAATAAAGGTGCAATGAACAATGATGATGGGTCCGCAGACTTGTTGAAGCAAATTCCGGAAGAAAAGAAGACAATGTGATTGACTGCGGAGCAATTGAAGATTGACTGCATGCAAAAATAGTGTAACTGGATGTTTTAGGGCAGAGCATTTATTACAATGACAAATTAGGTTTTGTGGAGGATAAAGGGTCATTCATTTGAGCATTTGAATCACTTTGCATTCGAAGAGAGCAAGCAGAAGAGCCCCTGAGCTAAGATTTCAAGGATTTGAAGTGCAACCGGTGAATTCATCAGCTAAGCCTAAATTCCGCGGAAGAAAAAGGTATTTTTCTGTGAAGCTTTGAACCTGTAATCTTTTGAGATGGCTACTCCTCTTGTTGAGATTACTGAAAGGCCCCGACCAAAATTCAAGAAGCATCCATACAAATCAGTCGAAGTCGAACTATTAGGAGCATTTTCTGGTGTCCCTTACGAAGTACTGCATGTCGAGGATATTAGGGCATACATTCACTGTAGTGTAGATGAATTTGGGAACCTGAAATTGCTAGACTTGTTTGAGAACTACCTAAAGGATGATAATTATGATTTGAGACCAGAATACAAAGCCCTAGAAAGCAAACATTTTCTATAGGTCATTGAATTTTCGACATTTGATGAGAGTGAGTGGGTTCGATATGTTTTGAGCCGAATGCATAATGAGTTTATGTGGCTGTTGAAACCATTCAAGATTACAAAAAATGCTATTAGGATTGTAACTGGGTTAAATTAAACCGGTGGTTTATCCATGCTGAAATCTGTAAAGAACCAGATAGTAATTGATGCAACCGGTGCCAAATTTGACAAGAGGGCAATGACTATCAATGACATTATTGATCCGGATGTTAAGTTTACTTCAATGATAATTGGTTACAAGATTTATCACTCCAGCAGGAAAAATTCTGTGTCCAGAACGGCCATATATGCTGCATACCAAATGTTAAAGGAAAATGCAGATTATGACCTGTGTGAGCTTTTACAGAACCAACTAGTTGAGAACCTGAACAAAATCAAGAAAGACAAGAAAAACACATTTAAATATGGTTCTTTGGTTCTATGCTTATTCTTCTACTTCATGAACAAGGTGCCTGGAGTTAAGGGTGTGCACTAAACTAGTGACAAGGCAGTTATTCAGATAAGAGATCATCTACACAACATTGGTGACTCTAATGCATAGAAAATTGCAATATGGGGATACTTCAAGAATTTTCAGAGTATAATGCATTCTAGGGAAAGAATCCCTAAATTAGTAGTTGAGAAATACAAGAATGAAATCTGTTTCATGGTGGACACTGATCAGTGCTTAATGGAAGCAGTACAACCTAGAACTGTTTGGATCATGCCCATGGGGTATGAGGTAGATGAGAAAATTTTGAATATGTATGCTCAACACCTTTTGAGCAAGCCAAAGGACTTGACAGTTGAAAGATTTGGGACATATGAGGAGCTAAGTATGAAACTGCATGTTGAGCTCAGAAAACCTGAAACCAATAGGAAAGTAAGGAACGAAGTTGAGCAGTTGGCCGAGAATCTAGTCATCACCAAGGAAGCTGTGAGGCAATTTAGGGAAAGAACTGAAAAGGCTGAGAGGGAGAAGCAGGATAAAAAACAAGTGCTCTGGTAGAATCCTCCTCCACACCAAGGACCACTAGGAGCTCTGATGCTGCACCTGTTCCCCCAAAACCTACCAATCTTGAGAAACTGGAAGACAAATCATCCAGTAAGGAAAAGAAAAGAACAAAAGTAATGGCAAAAAGGCCATATGGCAATTTGGAAAAGGAGGATGAAGAAAAGATAGATTCAAATGATGAGCTTAAAGAGCTGAAGGCCACAAGCACCAAAGCAGTCAAAGTGTCTAAAGACAAGCATTCCGGAAGCAAGATGACAAATAAGAGGCAGAAGTCAAAAGTTGATGTTGAGAAGCCAACTCTTGTGAAAAACATTGTTAAGTCAATCACTGCTGATAAGAATTTAAAGCCACTGACTAAATTTTATGATCTTTATAATGATGCTGACAAGAGACTTTTGGTAGATGCTACTATCAAATACTTGAATGTATTCAACCGGGCTCTGGTGAAGATTTTGTCAGAAGTTCCCAAGAGTTTAAGAGACATTCTGGAAATCAGAAAAGAAGCTGCCAAGTCAAAGGATATGGAGTTGAGAGAACATGTTTTGTCCAATTTGTGTCAATGATCTCAAGAAAAGAAGCAGACAAAATTTTCAAAGAAGTCAAGAGTGAATTCAGAAGCAAGACTAGGATGAATAAGCTGATGATTGGAGAGATAGAGGAGGTTGTCCAAGAAACTGAACAAATTCTAAGAAAAGCATTGGACAAGAACAAGTTCTATGTGGTCATAGAAGAACCGATTGATACTGAGGATGCAGCAATTCTGAATAATGCAGAGTTGCAAAAGGATGAGCAACAAATTGGACTAGATGATGACTCCCTTCCAGAAGAAGCAGCATTGAATAAAGAGGATAAAGAAATGGTGAAAGAAGATCAAGTAAAAGGAACTGATGATGGAGTCAACTCTTCCATTCCGGATGTTGAGAAACCTGATAAAACTGAGGATACACCAAATCCTCCAGAAAAGAATGTAGAAGATATCTCTGAGATAGACAAAAGTAAGATTGCTTCTGGTGAAGGTGCGCAAAAGGCAGCAGTAGAGAAAAAGAGGGAAATTGATGAGCAAGACAATATGGTTGACTCTCAAAAGGGAGAAGATGTAGGCCCTGAAGTACTCAAGTTAGAAACATTATTTTGGGCAAGAGACACTGTTGAAGTAGTGAAGGAAATTTTGGAAAGAGATAAACAAATTGAAGAAGATCAGGACATAATACAAGGTCCAATAAATTTTGATACCTTATCTCCGGTACAGAAGATAAAATTGGCCTCCATTGCTCAAGCTAAGGCCAGAGAAGATATTTTGAAGTCTCACATAGAAGACAGTGAGCTACTTGGTCTGGCATCAGAGATTTTGGAGAAAATCATGCCAACATACTAGAATGACTCTTCAGCATCCCCCTCTGATCAGTTAAAGAACTTGATAAGCTTTGTAAGTACTCATTTTGAATCTCTTGAAAAGTCTGCAGAAGTCAAGGTCCAAAATGAATTCAATGATAAAAGATTTGATGTTCTAAAAGGGTTGATTGGAATAGATAGAATGGTGCTGAATGCCAGTGTAAAGAGTATTCAAAATGCTCTTACAGAAGGAGGGAATGTATATAAATTTTGTTTGTCTTGTCTTAAAGCTATAGAGGACATTGAAATAAAAATAAAGGAGTCTAAGGAAAAACTGTCAAGTGTATCCCAATCTTTTGATCCTCTGACAGTATCAGTGATGGGCCAAGAATGTCAAACAATCAACCTGATTGAAGATATAAAGAAATTGACAAAAGAAAAGGAGAGCATAGGGACAAGGATGAGTGAGCTCCGGGGACTAATTTCCTGTAAAATGGAAGCAATGTTCAATGCCCTGACCGAAGCCCAAGATGCAGCTAAGTCAAGTGATCCCATTGATCTGCGGACGGCAGAGTCACAAGCATTTCTTTTCAGTGGCCACATCTCAATTTTGAACACTATAAAAAAGAGCTGGGATAATGCTCTGACACAATTGAAGAACGTTTTTGGTGATATACTTAAGTTTATGTAAATAGGACTTAAGGATTGTTTGTACATATGCGGCCTGGTATGTAGAATTTTTGTGTAATTTTTGGTTTGCGGACCCCACCCTTTGCCATTGATGTCAAAGGGGGAGTGAAGAGCAGTGAAAAATGAGAAATCCAGCAAAGGAGGAGCATTGGAGAAGTGTGAAAAGCATAAGTATACTTAGTAAGGGGGAGTTGTTCCGACACTTAATCATTTTTCACTAAGTGTTGCCATCAATGCCAAAGGGGGAGATTGTTGGCAAGAGACACTGCTATGCATGACAGGGGTTGTCATTGATGGCAACTAAGTCCATTTTACATATCCGCATTACATAATTTGTTCATACCGGAAGTCAGAGTGAAGATTTGTCCAAGTCCAGGTAGTCAGAAACAGAGCATGTAACAGGGTCCAGTATCTGGGTCCGAATCTCTCCGATGGTAAATCACAGTATGCTGCTGATCTGAGGGAGCAATAAAGATTGTCAGGACTATCTAAATCCAAGAATTTAGCCTCCCATGATGAAGGATTCAAAAGTTATAAGCATTTGAGTATCAGGTTCCAGTTAGTCAGTACAATCAGAAGAAGAATAGGCCGACCTAGCATTTGATCTTCGTTCGGATGAAGAAAAGCTGTTGGTTAAGCAATTTGTGATAATCAGTGGTATTGGTCGACATGATTAATGATTTGAGAACACAAGATTTTGGTCCGCATTGTTGTTTGTGTATGGATTCAGTCGACAGAGCAGAGTTCTTAATAAATGTTCTAAGTTTTCTTGATGCCGACTACAGTTGATTGAATCTCTTGATGCGGATATATATAGACGATGGATTCGAGTGTTTTGGTGTGTGTGTGTGGTGTAATAATGCTTTTATAATCATTCCTGTAGGCAGTAAGTCTCCTTGAGCAATGAGCCCGAAGGCATATGCCTTCTCCATTTGTAATACTTTTAACAGAGTATAATTTCTTGTAGGTTAACCCCCACCGTGGTTTTTCCCTTAACCGGGTTTCCACGTAAAAATCTTGGTGTTCATGTGTTATGATCTTGTTGTTTCTGTTCTTATGTTTATAGTTCTTTTTTTTGAATGTATGTAGCAAATACATTAAGGAACAATCTAAGAAGTTTTGCAGAACATTGATTCACTCCCCCCCTCTTAGTGTTCCTTAATTCCAACAAGATCAACGTAGAACCTTGCAATCTTTCAAAGTATGTGATAAAGTTCATCAAAGAGCTACATCGTGCTCTCAACAGAAAAAATGTATCGAGTTTTTTTGAGGAGGATAAAGATTTTATCTTTCTTTTGTAAAGTATTCACAACAATAAAGAAATCAATGAAATAGCACATAGATTAGAACTTCCAATGCCACATATGTTTGCAGCGATCATATGCACATGTGGCTGCTTGTTGGCAAGGAAAGTGCTTCACTCCTAGGGAAATGGAGGATTAACTTTGAACATGAATATATTAAATTTTGAACTTAAGACTGAATATATATCAAATCATTGGAAGTTTATAATGGCACCTCTCTTGACAAAGTGCTCAAGGACACAAATATTATTGATAGCTGAATGGTTATATTACAATAAATAAACCCTTGTTCAGTGTATACCGGATAGTCACCAAAAACTTTTAGGGAAATACAGATTTGTCATGGTAGACTATTTAGGTCTTCAACACTGTGTCAAAATCTCTGCTCCTGTCTCTGTAATCAGTAAGGTATGCTCAAACTGTGCAGCCAAACTGCTATCAGCTGTAAGTGTAGTCCAATTATCATTCCAAACTATGCAATCAGTGCTTCCTAATGCCACTATTGGTTCTGCAAAAAATGCAAAATTACAATCAAATAAGACTGGGAAAGACATTATCATATACATGAGTTTACACAGAACTACGTGACAGAAACATAATTGATATCTATCAAATTCAAAATAACTAGGCCCTACAAATATATCTTTAAAACAGCTGGATAAAGTTGTATAATGGCTCAATAAACGATGTCTCTAGTATTTACAAAGTTAAGTGTGTTAGGATCTGAATTTGTTTGAATGTCAAGAAGTTCTAATTGTTCTGGAGCTAGGCTGTGGATATATACATATATACTGAGAAAGGTTTATATATATTATAAAAGAAGAGTAATTACATTAACAGCAGTCCCTTAGAGAAACAAAATCAGGAGGGAGGAAAAGAGCAACTCCAAGAGTTTTAACATTTTGAACTCAAAGCTACAGAAGATGACCAAAAACCAGAGAAAGCCCAGTAGAGACTACATCTGCACTGATTGAAAATAGCAAATACTAATATACTTAAGAATATGTAACAGAGCCCTGCCATATGAACTATACATATCAGATTATACAATATCACATCTATGCTTTGTGGAATGTAGATCACAATATTTTGTGTATACAAGAAAAGAAAACCTGTTGATTCTCTATTGACTTTCAGGATATGGCAAGACAGTTGGATTTACTGTCCATCTTGCTGACCCCCATGATTTGGGGCTGCTTGAATTTCTTCTGACCATTGTTCATTCCAGTTGGTGGAAGCAGCACACATTGCCTCTGGGCAGTATATAGGCAGTTTCCAGTCAGTGGCCTGGGCCTGATAGCTATCACAACTAGCTTCTTGAGTAGTTTTGCATTTGACATCCTGCTGTGGCCCATAAATTTCCTAAATTTCATCCATAATTGATTTCTTGATAGGATCATACAGAAGAATATTTTCTAGCTGTAAAGTTTGTGCTGTTGGAATTCACTGAATTTCATCAGCTGAGCGATGAATTCTTGGTTTCAATTAGACAGATTGGTGAACTGTGAGATTTGTGATGCATTCTCACAACACAAGAATGAAGGAGCTAAAATCACCAAACTTGTTTACTAATATTACAAATTTACAGTCCAATCCATGAATCACCTTTGACTACAGCCACATAGATTTAGACCACCTCGAGGATAGATAAATTTTCTCATTAGGATGTGAATCAGATTGGACTTCTGCTGAGGAGTAAATGTATTTTGTGGTTGGAAATTTGGAGATTTCACGGCCATGAATCTGGGGTTATATGATCATGAGTGACCTGTCCTTGTAAACCTTTTCATTTATGTGCAAGCATGGGAGTTCCCAGGTTGTTGTCAACTTGGCAATGCCATGAGCGTCCTCAACTCTCAATAGTGGCTGGGGGGTACTGCTGTGTAATGTCCCCTTCTAGCAAGCCAAAATTTTTCCTTAACCTTGCACAATTTCAACTTACAAAAGAGAACATTAGTATACAATTCTTCTCTAAAATCACATATCATTATTTATAAACATATACTATTTGTTTCATGATCTCCTAGAAGAGATCTACATGGCCCTTTGTTAATCAAATCCTCCCTCTTATGAGAGTGAAACCGTTAGGGTGCAATGTCAATGGTATAGGTCGTTCTTCCTTCAAGGGGTACTCTAGACCCAGGCCACTCTAGGACCTTCCTTTGACTCAGGGTTCTCTAGACCACTCAAGTCAAAAGACTACCTCTTGCTCCCTAAGGTACCATCTTGAGACAAGGGCTCGAAGGGGTGCTCTAGACCAATGAACCCATACCTATCCTTGGTTGATTGCCCATCCCTAATCTTCCCTACTCCTCATAGCGGCGAGTTGATTAACATTATTGCTTTCCTCTATTTTAGGAATTCATGCCTTTTATGTACTTATACTCTTTGTATCCTTTCCTTAGTTCATTATAATGAAAAGGCACATAAATATTTCATACTCATTACATAATCTAACTAAACTAATTGCAATGTAAACAATTCATAATTTATAATGATTTCATGCTATCATAGTCAGCTATTGGTACTGCTACACTATGCAATTCATATGTTCATTGTTCACCATTTATCATGACATTTCACATGCTATCTTTATGATCTTATCAACATATACTTCTTATCTATAACTTACAAAACTATTCCTTAACACCATATGGGGTTGATAGGGTGTAGCATGCTGTTGTTCATCTTAGGCTATGTTTGTCTCCCATCCTTATTCAAGAACTACTTGGTGTATTCTTGAAGCTAAGGCATCTGTGAGGATTCTTGGTACTCTAGGTAGCCAAGACCAATACATCGCCTATGAATGATATACTAGACATGTCACCCTTCATTGATCCCATATGTGGTTAATGAATGGTATATAGATTACACAGTTTAGTGAATATTACATATAACTGTCTATGAATTATATTGCTCAGAACTGGCTATAAATAAATGCAGTGTTATATTGAACATTAATACAAGCAAAGGAAACAATGTACTATCATACCTGTAATATTATGATAGTTTGATTAATGGAATTGCAAGAATGATGTTGTATGGAAGTTCACTGTTGACAATGTCTTCTTTATATTGTCTGCGGTAATATCCTCAATGGCCGATGAGGATTATGCAAAGATTCTATCTCTATGCATTTTGTATTTGCTATGGACTCTTATTGCTGGTTGATATTAATTATATACAGAAGTATATTAAGGTCTGCTCTATATTTGGAATGTATTCCTGAATTCTTCTTATTCCAATGTTGTCTTGTCAATGTATGCAATGCTTTAATGGATGAGCCAAAATGATTCCATTTGATAATGCCTGTTCTCTACAGCCACCTATTCTTTTTTTTTTTTTCTAATTCCCAAAATTCATATCTTATATATCTTCTTAATCGAAGGCAATAGACATACCTTTCCTTAATGGATATCACCCATCAAACATACACAACTCTTCATACATAACAATTTTCTTCTTATCTTCCCTTCACATATTTTAATCGCTGCCTTATATCTTTACAACCCGTTCCATATTCATTAGGTGATCACTGACTTTTTAATTAGTGTGAATGGCTTATTTTTCCTTATATATTCTCTGATGTTCCTTTATGTAATATTTGATTATTTTAAGTAACCTTGTGGGCTGCCTTAGTAATAGGCTCCTTATATTTTTAATTGTTACTTCTCTTTTCATAATCCTTCCTCCTTATACGGGTCCCACCTTATTTTAAGACTTTATTTTATTAGTCATTACCTTTTAGATGAATCGGTCCCATCTCTTTTTTCAGAAATCATTTATTTATATTAGTTTATTTATATATATTTATAATATTAAAATGTTTATTAATAATTTATAAATTATTAATGCTTTTATTTATATTTATTCTTTACATCATATAATAATATAAATATTCACAATTTTATATTTTTATAATAATATTTATATTATCATTAATTATAATTATATTTATATATTATATTATAATTATAATAATATTCAAATTGATAATATATCTCGATATTTAGAATATTGATAGTATTAAATGTTATATGTACAAAATTATCTCTAACACCCAAATTGACTAATCACTACATTTTATGGAGATGACTTCACTGTCTTAAATTGTGATGTTTAAATCTTTAATTTAAACAATGTCTAAAAATCAGGGCATGACAAGTCTCCCCTCTAGAGATTGTTTGCCCTCAAGCAATCGCAATGAGTTCTTTCATTACCTTGCACCTTTTAATGTCTTCTTTTTGATGTGAAGACATGGAGTTGATCTAGAATGAATATTGCTTTAGTGAAGAGATTGATTGTGATTTCGTGAAAGAGAATTTGTGATCAAAAGAGCGTTTGTTTGATGTTCTGAATAATAACGATGGGATGCAAGTATCATAGATTTAAAAAGATTTGAAAGTATTGAGATCCCAAGATTTCAATGGATGATGATGACATCGTGGTCCTTGATTACTAGATTCCGTCATGTATTTGTCATATGTTATTGACCTCCAAATTGAGAAGAGTCATGTTCTTGAGGAGAATTTATTATATGATGTCATGGATAGAAAATTTTATGATTAAAGAAGATTTGGTGAGCTTTTATTTGAATAGCGATGTGATTAATGAAGTCATTTTGAGAATTTGTAGAGAAGGTAAATTGAATCTTAGTATAATAGATGATGATATGATCGCATGGAGATAATCAATGATGGATAGAAGATCCATGTTGAAGTATATGTACATGGGTATATATGAAACCAAATTATAAATACACGTAGTACATGAAGCATACATGAAGATTATATAGGAGGCATGAACATAGTACGAGTATATGCACGTAATTCATGAAACACATGGCATACACTTGAGACACAAACATGAAGCATACATATAACACACAAGTATACACACGAATATGAAGTATACATGAATACAAGTAAGTCATGAAGTGTGCATTTGAACATACATAAGTCATGGAGTGCACATATAAAGCATGTAATATACATTCGAACACTAAAGTCATGGATAATTCACTCGAGTACACCTAGTCCCAAAGTACACAATTGAATACAAGTCATGAAGAATACACTCAAATACAATTCATAGAGTATGCACTCAAATAACCATAAAGTATACATTCACATTCAGGTCATAACATACACTTGAATACAAATACAACTCACAAGGTATTTACTCAAACACTAATTTCAAATCAGAAAGTGCACACTTGCATACAAATCAGAGAGTATAAACTTGCATACAAATACATATTCATAGATCATACATGTTCATAGAGTATGCACTCGAATACACTTCATACAGTTGCAAATACAAGTCATACAATTACAGAGTCATACAATTTGCAAATGCATAGAGCGTACAATCACAAGTCATAGAGTATACAAGTACAAGTCATGGAGAGTACACCCAAATACAAATACAATCATAGAGTATACACTCAATACAAATACAATCATAAAGTATGCACTCAAATGCACACACAACGTCATAATGTAAACACTTGGAATACAGTTACAAAGTCATACGATTGCAAAGGCATAGAGTATACAAATCATAGAGTATTCATTTGCACACAAGTACAATCATTGAGTACACACTCGAATACAAGTACATGTTAGAGCATACACTTGAAACAAATCCCTTTATAGAGCATCCACCACACATTAGGTATACCTGCAAACAAAGTATACAAAGCATACAAGGGCAAGTCATAAAGTATGCACTCAAATTCATAATCATACTTGAATGCAAAGCATAGAGTATACAATTTTTAAATACAATACAATTACAAGCTCATAGTCATAAACTTAGTGAATACACTTTAACCCTTGGAGTGTTCATATACATATAGGAATATACTAATACACACCAAACATGAGGGCATAAGTATGACTACTTATGAAGCATGTAGTAAGAAGGTATAAGCATACACATGTAGGCATGGAGCATCTTACTTGAGTACACATGAAGAATTATGACATGAGTTATGCATACAAATACACTTGATGAGGTATACACACCAAACACACATAAATATCCAAGTGATTCACACATACAATCAAGGCAAGAAGCATATATGCAAGTAAGAAGCAATGCACAGAAATACACAAGATTACATAGATAAGACGTAATACATGCAAAACACACATGAACATAGACATAAAGCATGACGTAAATACACACAAAAATAAACGTAAATACACACATAGAGCAAACAAGTAAGGCAAGGAAGTTAAAGCAGAAATACAAGTAATACACAAGGTGTGAGTCATATGAATCTTCATGTTCATCTTTAGGATATCCTTGATTTCTCAACCTGAAACAAGAATAATTCCGAGTAAGAGATGTTAGTATCATCATCAATAATAATCAATGCAAATGTAATATTACTTCCACGTGCATTTTTAATCCCGGCAATTACCGATGTTAACTACATAAATAATAAATTCTTATCATTCATAGGATGGTAGGACGATAGCTCTGATACCACTTGTAATGTCCCCTTCTAGCAAGCCAAAATTTTTCCTTAACCTTGCACAATTTCAACTTACAAAAGAGAACATTAGTATACAATTCTTCTCTAAAATCACATATCATTATTTATAAACATAAACTATTTGTTTCATGATCCCCTAGAAGAGATCTACGTGGCCCTTTGTTAATCAAATCCTCCCTCTTATGAGAGTGAAACCGTTAGGGTGCAATGTCAATGGTATAGGTCGTTCTTCCTTCGAGGGGTACTCTAGACCCAGGCCACTCTAGGACCTTCCTTTGACTCAGGGTTCTCTAGACCACTCAAGTCAAAAGACTACCTCTTGCTCCCTAAGGTACCATCTTGAGACAAGGGCTCGAAGGGGTGCTCTAGACCAATGAACCCATACCTATCCTTGGTTGATTGCCCATCCCTAATCTTCCCTACTCCTCATAGCGGCGAGTTGATTAACATTATTGCCTTCCTCTATTTTAGGAATTCATGCCTTTTATGTACTTATACTCTTTGTATTCTTTCCTTAGTTCATTATAATGAAAAGGCACATAAATATTTCATACTCATTACATAATCTAACTAAACTAATTGCAATGTAAACAATTCATAATTTATAATGATTTCATGCTATCATAGTCAGCTATTGGTACTGCTACACTATGCAATTCATATGTTCATTGTTCACCATTTATCATGACATTTCACATGCTATCTTTATGATCTTATCAACATATACTTCTTATCTATAACTTACAAAACTATTCCTTAACACCATATGGGGTTGATAGGGTGTAGCATGCTGTTGTTCATCTTAGGCTATGTTTGTCTCCCATCCTTATTCAAGAACTACTTGGTGTATTCTTGAAGCTAAGGCATCTGTGAGGATTCTTGGTACTCTAGGTAGCCAAGACCAATACATCGCCTATGAATGATATACTAGACATGTCACCCTTCATTGATCCCATATGTGGTTAATGAATGGTATATAGATTACACAGTTTAGTGAATATTACATATAACTGTCTATGAATTATATTGCTCAGAACTGGCTATAAATAAATGCAGTGTTATATTGAACATTAATACAAGCAAAGGAAACAATGTACTATCATACCTGTAATATTATGATAGTTTGATTAATGGAATTGCAAGAATGATGTTGAATGGAAGTTCACTGTTGACAATGTCTTCTTTATATTGTCTGCGGTAATATCCTCAATGGCCGATGAGGATTATGCAAAGATTCTATCTCTATGCATTTTGTATTTGCTATGGACTCTTATTGCTGGTTGATATTAATTATATACAGAAGTATATTAAGGTCTGCTCTATATTTGGAATGTATTCCTGAATTCTTCTTATTCCAATGTTGTCTTGTCAATGTATGCAATGCTTTAATGGATGAGCCAAAATGATTCTATTTGATAATGCCTGTTCTCTACAGCCACCTATTCTTTTTTTTTTTTTCTAATTCCCAAAATTCATATCTTATATATCTTCTTAATCGAAGGCAATAGACATACCTTTCCTTAATGGATATCACCCATCAAACATACACAACTCTTCATACATAACAATTTTCTTCTTATCTTCCCTTCACATATTTTAATCGCTGCCTTATATCTTTACAACCCGTTCCATATTCATTAGGTGATCACTGACTTTTTAATTAGTGTGAATGGCTTATTTTTCCTTATATATTCTCTGATGTTCCTTTATGTAATATTTGATTATTTTAAGTAACCTTGTGGGCTGCCTTAGTAATAAGCTCCTTATATTTTTAATTGTTACTTCTCTTTTCATAATCCTTCCTCCTTATACGGGTCCCACCTTATTTTAAGACTTTATTTTATTAGTCATTACCTTTTAGATGAATCGGTCCCATCTCTTTTTTCAGAAATCATTTATTTATATTAGTTTATTTATATATATTTATAATATTAAAATGTTTATTAATAATTTATAAATTATTAATGCTTTTATTTATATTTATTCTTTACATCATATAATAATATAAATATTCACAATTTTATATTTTTATAATAATATTTATATTATCATTAATTATAATTATATTTATATATTATATTATAATTATAATAATATTCAAATTGATAATATATCTCGATATTTAGAATATTGATAGTATTAAATGTTATATGTACAAAATTATCTCTAACACCCAAATTGACTAATCACTACATTTTATGGAGATGACTTCACTGTCTTAAATTGTGATGTTTAAATCTTTAATTTAAACAATGTCTAAAAATCAGGACATGACATGCTGAGAAAACATGAGTGGGAAAAATGCATATGGGTATGGGGACAAGGACGTCTGGGAGAGAATAAACTCGCAGGATGGGTCAGATACAGAGGAGCACGACTGGTTTTTGTAGGAGTGAAGGCATTCCTAGAACTAAAAGTAGACAGTGAAAGCTTTCTTGTACATACCTGTGATCCACCAGGAAAGAGTGACAAATGACTGAGATTTCTCTCCCAAGCTCAAACAGCCTGTTGTAGACCACCCCCTAGCTCCACTTCATCCAAACTGATTAACACCTGAGTATTGCCGATTTGTGATGAGAATTTCAGCACTTGCAGTTAGGGACTAACAGGCATTGCGCTAAGAAAATGAAGCTTTCTAGAGTTGCTTATTCTGTTTGGTCTTCCTCAATTTATAGATTTTTGGAGTAGCTTGAGGCTTTGCCTGAGATTCGTGACTTGATATCTGTGCAATAAAGATTGAGTGTTCTTCCTTTATGTAGATCTGATTCTGGATTTGCAGCCATCACATATCTTTTAAATTGGTGTGAACTTGATGGCCAACTGTGGCAAATATGTACCAGTTCCTTGACTGCTTTTCCTGGTAGATTGGACATTGAGGCCACCATTCATATTAGGGCTATAAATCTGGATGGGTCAACTATGCTAGAAACCCTTAGAATAGACTATCCTTACCAAAAGAATGTGTAGTTGGCCTCATGAATCAAAACCTTGTACAGGAACCCATTCAGCCATACATGACTGTGATTGTGCATTGTTTGGTCTATTAGATGTGGCAAAGAGGTTCCTGATGCCATGATCACATTACTGCTCCTCATTATGGTGATTGAAGTGGACTTGTATAGATGTGCATTCCTTTGACTGTATATTGTACAGTTGAGACTGCCTTTCACACCACATTTTGCCACGTGTCTGCCTTGTTTGGAGTTATATCAAGCTTGAGTGTGATATAACTTGCTAAAGAATCTATTAAGTGATGAACAGCATTAAGCCAAGATCCAAAAATCCAGTAAGTTGACGTTTTCTAACATTATCTACATTTTACATGTGGTCATGTTATCAGGGCCATTTAAATTTTGAAGTTATATTCAGGATTCTCATTGCTTCAATTGAAGATTGTTGATAATTTAAGTATTCCCTAATACACAAAATATTGGATTTGAATGTTTATCATCAACTATGGTTCATGATACACTAGTTCTTGAAAAACAACATATCCTTCTATCATCCAAGACAGCCAGAGGTCTAACTTTTCTTAAATGTCTAAAGAATGAGCATTATCTTCAAAGTTGCTAAAATGTGCACCATAGGAAGAATACTGAGCCCCCATGAGTAAAAGTTGGTGAGCAGGGCCAGCTGGCCCTGGGATGCAAAGCTGAATGACTTGTATAGCAACCCATCCCATATTATATAAAGGAAAGGGGTCTGGTTGATCAGTATGAGCTGTTGACGAGCTTCATTTATTTAGCCATAACACAGATTGGTGAGAAAAAGATCTGATGTCCAATGTGCATAGTACTCACACACAAGGGTGACTAAGGAAATAAACCACTTTACTTGTGGTGGCCTTGTTATATATTTGTCAACAAGTGTAACTGTTGAATGTAGGAAGCCTATTTCAAGAATCTTTTGTGAATCTTGGGCTGGGAATTCAAGAACTGGAGAAAGTGATCAGTGTACAGAATTACCTCCCAACTGGGAAAATAATGTCACCACTACTTCAATGTTGGGGCTAGGGCATAAAATTCTTGTCAAAGGCTCAGTTTTTGCTTATGACAAAGTCTCCATATGCCAGGCCGCTAGATGTTCTCCCTACTAACTGGAGGAGTACTTCACCAACGAAGATAAGTTGTATGCGAGGACAATTAAGATTCAGGGACAGGAGGTTCACCTCTGACGTATAAGTCTCTAGCGTACCTAGCTATTATCTACCTATGGTACATTATGAAGCAACTGTCTTAACCTCAAATGGTTATTGAAGCAATGAGAAGGCAAAATAGAGCATCCTTCAAATTGTGAAATGTTCAATCAACCTCTTGACCCCATTTGAGTCTTCTCATTCATGAGTTGGTTGACAAGGTAGTCAATATGCGAATGGTTGCAGAGGGATTTTCTATTGAAATGCATGCCCCTAACAAACTATTTAGATATGAAATATATGTAGGATTTGGCCACATAGTAAGAACCTTCACTTCGTCTAATTTTTGTATTAACATCTGTATTGATGATGAAGCCTGATAATTTCACTTTTATCCTCTTCCTGATGATGGATCACGGAGTGTGATCCGAAATGTCGATGCAAAAAAGCTATACACAGTTTATAGCTAAAAATTGATGTGTGCTCACTGCTCACAACTAAAAGAAGGAAACTAATGAATAAAAGACGAGACAAGAATCAAGAACAGGCACAAGCAATGCACATGATCTTGACCTCATACAGTCTGTATAATTTTCTATTACATAATTCAATATGAGAACAAAAAATACATATTTAATGATACTGAAGATACACAACATAGACACTTGCCTTTAATGATACAACTCATCAGATAAGAAGATAGGATAAGGATAAAGAAAAATATAAAAAGAAAAAAGCTTCACATCTACAACCACTGACCACGAGTTCTCATCATGTTGCTCTAATACACACGCTCACTCCTAATGCAGCTTCCATCAGAGATAGAACAATACAATCTGCAGGCAGCTATCTTTACATTCTAGTTCATTGAAAAAGCAAAGACAACTACATATGATTTCTATGAGTTCTCTAAAATTCGAAACTATTTCTGAAGCTTGACGTTATGCTCCAAAAGTACTAAAAATTATGGCAACCTATGGACTTCAATTCAAGTAACTTTAAAGTGCTCTTATAATAGTGGCTTTAGATTACTCTTCCAAACACTTCAAATGAAAAGAATTTAATGATGACAATGAATAGGATCTACCCATTCAGATAAGCATGAGCGAATAAATTGGTGCTACATGCTCACCTATTGTAAAAGTCTGACCTGCCACCATATAGCCTGGCTTGTTATTACCTGAACAGATAAGTGCACATATTAAAAATTATTTATGAAGGAATGCATGTCACTCATTAAAATGGTTAATTCACCGGGAGTAGTTGCTTTTTGCTCTATAGATGATGCATAAATAAAATAAGGATATTTTATGAAATGAAATAAATTTGATTGCTAAATATTTTTTTTTTAAAAGTGAAAACTAAATATACATAAATGCAAAATTCTATTAATTAATCCCAGACAATGTCCTAAATGTGAAGCACTAGCTTATGCAGAAAGGATAACAAAGAAAAAATAACACTGTATAATGCTCATTAAAGACTGTAAAAATTATAATAATCACAGAATATTGGGTGAAAAACGTAACACATTTTAATCTTTATTATAGAAGATAAAAGCACAAATAGACTGTTCAGAAGTATTCAACAAGCTGTAAACAACATTGAAATGATTTATGCTATTTATATCATAGTGACTCTAGGTTGTTTCATGGCTTGGTGTTGATTCATGCAATCAAAAATGTTTTTTTTCAACTCAACTTTTAGGTCTATCTCAACTTACACTCAATATAATATTTCTGCTTAATTAAAATCAAAGTGCATTTAAAATAAACAAAATCCAATTTCAATAAAACAAAGAGGAGAAGAAAAATTCAATAACAACCTTTTGTATCCAACTTTATATAAATTTATAAAATAGGTCTATGTTAAAAGGAGGAGCATTTTGCATCCAGCAGTTATATGTTCAAACCAAAACTTTAACATGTATAAAGTATGCTAGTAATAATATCTCATTCATACACTTAATGTGGGAATTTATCATTCATAAAGAGGAACATGGAAAAAATAACTCTTTCTTCAAGAGGTTTTATTGACATTGAAACTTCCAAGAAAATTACTGAGCTTTTTAGTACCAATTCAAAATACGAACTCTTCTAGTGATCAAATGATTGATTTGAATAATAAATTTCAAAATTAAACAATTGTATGATTAGCAATTTATTTGGCATATTATTTTTGCATACAATTATTAAAACGTAAACCAATTTTATTTAAAAACGTACTTAAGGGGCAGCAATAGAATTGGAACTATGCTCGATGAAAAAATTTAAAACTAATTTAGATACATAAAAATACCCCCTCTGGAAGAAATAGCCGTAAAACAAAGGAATATTGCAATAAGTAGTGTTACTTACGATAATGAAAGATAATTGGTTCTGAATGAAAGACCTTCCCCACACCATGACCAACAAACCTTCTGTCCACAATATAACCAAATTTATCTGCATGTCGACTGAAAATATTTATAAGGTTAGCAATATGAATATCCAGGGAAAAGTAAAACTGACTTCAAAGTTCTAAGTCTCTAGTCTTGAAAATTAACGGAGTATAAAGACCCACAATGTAATGCATTGCTAATGCACATTTTATAATGAGAAAATCCTTGAATGCTTAATGTTATCAACTTAAAAAACATGAATTTGGAAAAAATGTGATGTAATTTATTCAATATCAAGAAAGCAAGTGCTACTAATATGCACACTATGGTTAAATTACATTAGTCTTCCATGTGTACAAAAAGAGCAGGTGATCAAATCTGTGACGTGATCAATCTCCAATCCCCTTCTTTACACATTGACAAATTACAAATAAATAGATGGAGATGCCACATAAAGAGGATGCATTCAAAGATAAAGACAATAATGTCTATCTAGGACATGGCTTGTCTGCTAGCTTCATACAAAATAGGGAATCTGAAATTTAACTCAAAAAGAAGTTAAAATTAAAGAAATTTCCAAGGAACATATTCTGAAATTGACAAGATAAGAATATTGCTATCCTAGAGCCAACAAGTCTCTTACTGCTATAGTAGGTCAAGACACCTTTAAAACTGTGTTCCATGGGAGCATGTCCCTTGGGAATTTCCACCCTTCCCCACACCGGGGCTGTTTCAAGGACATAGGGATGGATAGGAAACGTCCCCAGGGCCATCCCCTACCAAAGAAATAAAAATTGTAAACGCTTCCGGTGCTTGAAAAAAATAACAGGGGAAATGTCCCCTGGCCATCCCGGGGGCGGTTAGCTATCCTTTGTGGCCCAGCCTACAAAAGTTCCAATTTATAATTAAAACTTAGAAGAAATAAAAGAATAAACAAAACAAGAAAAAAAAAAACTGGAAAGAAAAGGAGGGGGGCCACAAGGATGCTTGAGGGGTAAGAGCATCTATAGTTAATGCTTAATGCAAAGTGGGGTGGATGGTCAAAGGCAAACAGCTGAAGGAAAAAGTGTGTAGCAAACGATCCTTGATGATGATTGTTGGTCCACTATGAGGTAAGAGATTTTTGATTTAATTATTAAATTATTAGAATTTTTAATTTATTAATGTTTGTAACTTGTAAATTATTTTTATTTTTTGTAATAGCATTCACTTGTTATGCAGCAACTACAGACTTGTTGTGCAGCGACTGAAAATTGTTGCATAGCAACTAAAGAATTGTTGTGCAACAAGTGAAGATTTGTTGCAAATATGTGCCTAAGCGGTGTTGTCATTGATGTCAACATATCCTTGTTGCCATTGGTGTCAACTGTATCCTATTTTGCTGTCTGTATAGAAGACTGGATTGTTGAGAATATTGACAAAATTAATGTATGCAGACCATATGGCTGAGTAGAGGATTGTCTAAAGAAGCTCCAGTTAAGTTTTGAAGGGTTCGCATGAAGATTTGAAGAAGCTATGGCCATCTGAGTTGAACCAGTTTTGCAGTGTTCAGAAGAGACAGAGTGACAGGAAAGAGGTCTAGATTGTTCCGAATATGTCAAATTTGGGAAGTCAGTGTGTATCATCCATTCAAGTGGTTCGTGGTTTGGAGGTCTGCAACCAATCTTTCTAATGTAACAGTGATGGCAGATAGTGTTCTTGAGGTTCCGGAGGAAGATGCAAGTGATTCTGATGATTTGGAGGAGTGCGGATGTTTTTGTTGAATTCAATGTGCTTGTGGAGGTCTCTGGGTCGTGTGACTGCTATGTTGGAGGTCCGCATTGAAGTTTGAGCTTGTCAATGAAAATTTCCTTCTTAGTGTTGCTGTTCTTCCCAATCTTGGCCGATCAGATGACTCAAGCGTGTTGCGGATGATCTAAGAGCAATTCTATGAAGTGTGGCATGTTGATCAAGGAAGATTTGAGTTCCAGTTATGTTTGGCCGACAGCTTAGTGATTCACATTAAGTCAGATGTTTGTAGTGCCGACCTTAATGTTCATTCCAAGCTTGATGAAGCGTATAAATACTTGTTGATGAGTTGTGGAAAATCATCTTTGTGCGAAAATAATAAAATCAAAGAAATGATCAAAGGCAGAGCAGAGCAGAGGAGAAGCAGAACAAGAAATGTTTTAGAGAAGTATTTGGGGCAGAGTAGAAGTTTTGTGAGCATTCAATGAAACTGAACCAAGCATGAAGTAGATGTTATTTATCAGTTAATTCTTCCTGTATTAAAATTTTGTAGGCAGTGAGCCTCTCTTGAACAGTGAGCTTTGGGCAGTGAGCCCGAAGGCATGTGCCTTCTCTTTTTCTAAGTACTTTTAACAGGGTAGGAATCTTGTGGGTTAACCCCCACCGTGGTTTTCCCTTAGCCAGGTTTCTACGTAAAAAAATTCTGGTGTTGTGTGCTCAATTTATTTCTGCTCGTGTTCTCGATTCATGCTTTAATGTTTATCTGATTGAAAGTTGTTAAAGAAGATTAAAAAGCAGAAAAGATTAATATTTGTGGGACAACTAATTCACCGCCCCCTCTCAGTTGTCCAGACTAATTCCAACAATTGGTATCAGAGCCAGATCCTCTAAAAGAAGCTTGACCGCTTGAGATCTAGGATGTCGACCTACAAAAAGGATAGTCCTAGATTTGATAGAACAAATTACTCTGTTTGGAAGAGTCGCATGGAATGCCATTTGCAATGCATGGGTGATGCTTATTGGATGATAACCAATGATGAGTATAAACCTCCGGAGAAAGGTCCTTCAACTTCAGATCAAATTAAAGATGCTAAAAATATCCTTCGAGCTGAAGAAGCCTTGTTGAGTGCCCTGACTGATTTAGAAATGTCAAATGTCTTTGGACTAAAAACTGCTCATAAAATCTGGAAGAAGTTGGAGAATCTTTATGAAGGCGATGAATATGTCAAATGTGCCAAGCTACAAAGTCTGAGAGGAAAATTTGAAAATCTGAGGATGAGTGAAGATGAAAACATCACAATCTACATGCAAAAGATAAATGAACTTGTGTGTGGTATCATGTGTGCTGGTGGAACTTTCGAAGAATCAGAGACTGTGGCAAAAGTGCTCAGATCTTTACCTGATTCATACAAACATAAGGTTGTTGCTATAGAAGAGATCAGGATTGTCTCAAAAGTTACAAGAGATCAGCTGGTTGGCAAAATTTCAGCTTTTGAATTAAGTGAGTTTGGTGATTGTCTACCTAAGTCTGAATCTGCTTTTAAGGCCAGTGTATATGGAAAACAAAGATATGATCCGAGTGAAATCTTTTCTGCAAGATCAAACAGATTTGCTAAGGCAAGGAAGGATCTTGAAGATGATGAAATTGAGTCTACAAAACTAGAAGCTCTTATTGCCAAAAGAATGCCAAGAGGATCCGGTAAGTATGAAGGAAAGTTTCCATTCAAATGTTTTGCTTGTAATAAGATTGGTCATTTTGCCTCAAGATGTCCGGAGAAATTTTCAAAGCCAAACCCTAACAGATATAAAGGTCAGAAGAATTGTTACTATATCCAAAAAGCTGGAGAAGGAGTCACAGATGATGAATCTGATCATGGAAGTACCATTGAAGATGATTGGGTATTCATTGCTATCAAAGAAGAAGATCCAGTGTCTACTGAATCTGCTAGTTGTGCAAATGTGGAAAGTGCCTTGGTTGCTCAGATTGTTGAAAAGGATGAATGGGTGATTGATAGTGGATGTTCTCATTATATGACTGGTGATAAAAGTAAGTTTATAAACTTTGAAAAATATGAAGGTGGAATTGTGAAATTTGGAGACAACTCAGCTAGTAGAATTCGTGGCAGAGGATCCATCTCTTTTGATGGTAAGAATAACACAAATGATGTTATGTATGTGGAAGGGCTGAAGCATAATCTTTTCAGTGTTGGACAGTTGGTTGACAAGGGTTATGATCTCTAATTCAAGGATGGTAAATGCAGAATCTTGGAAAACTCCGGAACTAAAATTGCATTTGGTACACAAACTAGAGGTAACATCTTTCAATTAAGTAGTTCTGGTAAAAGTTGTTTGATTGCATAGACAAATTAGAGTTGGTTGTGGCATAGGAGAATGTGTCATGTGAATTTTGATAACATTGTCAAGATAAGTTCTACTCAGGCTGTGAGAGATCTTCCAAGACTTGTGAAACCTAATAGCATGTGTAGAGAATGTCAATTGGGTAAACAGAACAAAACATCATTCAAAAGTAAAGAACAATTTTCAAGTGGGCGATTGGAACTTGTGCATATTGATCTATGTGGTCCTGCTAGAATTAGGAGTGTGCAAGGAGACAGATATTTTATGTTGTTGATTGATGATTACTCCTGGATGATGTGGGTAACTTTCTTAAAAGAAAAATCAGAAGCTCTTGACAAATTCAAAGTGTTCAAAGTTATGGTGGAAAATGAGATTGGTGTGAAGATAAAGTGTTTGAGATGCGACAGAGGTGGAGAGTTTACCTCCGGTGAGTTTGATTCATTATGTGAGAAGCAAAGAATAAAAAGACAGTTATCTGCTCCTAGGACTCCTCAGCAAAATGGAGTTGTGGATAGAAAGAACCGGACCATTCAAGAAGCTGCTAAAATCATGATGATGGAAGCAAATGTTCCACAAGTCTATTGGAGAGAAGCTGTGAGTACTGCTGTCTACACTCTTAACCGGGTGCAGATCAAAGGCAATTCTGGTAAGACCCCTTATGAACTATGGTTTGGTCATGCTCCTACTGTGAAGTATTTCAGAGTTTTTCGTAGTAAGTGCTATATCAAAAGAGATGAAGATCTAGGCAAGTTTGAAGCAAGAAGTGATGAAGGAATTTTTTTAGGTTACTCCACTCAATGTAAAGTATACCGGTGCTTTAACAAGAGGTTGAAAAAGATTGTTGAAAGTGCTAATGTTAGAGTTGATGAGAGCAAAGAAGGACATTTCAGGTCTTGCGGATATGATTCAGATGATCAAAATGAAAATCCAAGTCAAGAAAGGCAAGTGCAAACTCAGATTCAGATCCAGATTGATCTGGAAAATCCAGTAATTCAAGAGGATAGTGTAGAAGTTGAGGAAGTTGAGGAACAAGCTCAAGAAACAGAAGTTCAAGCAAATCCCAAAACTCCCAGGTATGTAAGGATGAATCATCCTGAAGATCAAATCATAGGAGATAGAAATAAAGGTGTTCGGACTAGGAGAAGAATTGCTGAAAATCAAGAAGAGATTTGTCTGATTTCAAAGATTGAACCAAAAACAGTAAGTGATGCCTACAAAGATGAAAATTGGGTAAAGGCAATGGAAGAAGAATTAATGCAAATTGAAAAGAATCACACTTGGGATGTTGTTTCTAGACCTGAGGACAAAAATGTGATTGGAACTAAATGAGTCTTCCGAAATAAACTAAATGAAGATGGTGAAGTTGTAAGAAATAAAGCAAGGTTGGTATGCAAAGGATATTCTCAAGTGGAAGGAATTGATTTTGAAGAAACTTTTGCTCCGGTGGCAAGAATAGAGGCAATCAGATTGTTTCTTGCTTTTGTTGTTTATAAAGATTTCAAAGTTTATCAGATGGATGTCAAGTCAACATTTCTAAATGGAGAGTTAGAAGAAGTCTACATTGAGCAATCGGAAGGATTTCAGTTGTCTGATCAGAGAGACATGGTCTGCAGATTAAGGAAAGCATTGTATGGACTCAAACAAGTCCCAAGAGCCTGGTATGCAAAATTAGATAAGTATTTGCTAAAGCTAGGTTATAGCAAAGGCACTGCTGACAGTAATCTCTACTTCAAGATTGATCATGAGAATATTCTGATTGTTGAGGTATTTGTTGATGATATCATTTTTGGTGGAAATGAGAGTATGTGCAAAACATTTGTTGATCAGATGCAAAGTGAATTTGAGATGTCCATGTTTGGTGAAAAGAACTTCTTAGGTCTGCAAATCATTCAGTCAGATAAAGGTATCTGTATATCTCAGTCTAAGTATGTGAAAGAATTGTTGAAGAAGTTTGGAATGGAAGATTCAAAGCCAGTAGGTACTCCTATGGTAACCGGATGTAAGTTGAGTTAAGATGATAACTCCCCTAAGGCAAATCAAAAAAGGTATAGATCAATGATTGGAGGACTGCTCTATCTAACTCAAACTAGACCTGATATCATGAATGCAGTTGGGCTTGTCGCTAGATTCCAAGCTGATCCTAAAGAATCCCATGTTGTAGCTATTACACCCACTCTAATTTAACAGAAAATAAAATTAACTATTAACAGAATTTCAGCAGAAAGATTAACTTGATTAACTAACTATCTATGCAATAAAATTTCACGATTACAACTAATTTTCATTTTCAGCTGAAGTAATCTTTTCTAACTGATTATATGCAAACAACATAGTTTAACTTTCTTCAACTGAATTTCAAATAATAAGAGATTTAAGAGAAGTACAACTTGAATAGCTTCTTGCTGATTTTGTTTGTAGATCCTTCATTGGGTGTTGGAAAAAGAAATATTAACAAGGGTTTTAACCACCCAACCAAGACCAACTGGTCTCCTGTGCTTCTTCAACTGAAGAAACCCGACCCTTCACGAGATTGATGACAGGAATCAATTAATAACAATGTGCCTCTGAGCCTGGTGTCAAGACCTATACCTCCTGATCGATCTTTCCCTATAAGTACCTCCTAACTGGAAAAATCACTCTGACCAGTGGTATATCTGGTACTTGATCGCTAACAGATGCCCGATCTGCATCGTAACCTTGGCCAAGGATTTTCTAGTGTATATATATATATATATATCTGACACTACTGTGTCATCAGCCTTCACCCTTGCTCGACATTGTTATTAACTTAGTGCTTTCTTCTTTTGTTTATGAATGCAAGTTTTTGCATAGCATCATACATAACTTATTTGACAACTTTCAGTTCGTAGTAAAATCAGAACAGAAATATATAGACAGAAATTGCTCAAAGGAGTACAGTGGTTCTATTATTTTTCAGTGCACATATAACACCCCAGCTATAGTAAAAGATTAATAGTAAATATATATATATATATAAAAACAAGTATCAAAGAGGTCTCGGCTTCAGCAGACTCGAAAGCTTGAATAATGAAATACATTTGCAGATTTCTGAAGATTGGTTCAGAAACTCAGAATCATGTAAAGAGAACGATAATATACCACGAGTTGTTTGTTCATCAACCATTAAGACAAAATGAACTATTAGAAAAAAATTTCAGATCTTGCCTGACAAGACTTGCAGAGTCGGGTTAAGCTAGCCGCGACTGCTCTACAATGAAAATGGTAACAGTAGCCGCTTGACACATGCACAAGTAGAATTGACAAAAAGGTTCTCAAAGAAATGCACCAACAGTATGCACGCTACAAAGATAATACTCAGTATCAAATACTTCAAATCGATCTCCCTCTTTTCTATCTTCTCTGCCTTCCTAAGAAAGAAAATACTTGATGGAATAGACAAAAGTTCTCTCTATTCTAATATATGAAAAATAATGCATGCCAAAAAAGAATGGTCGATCCAAAAAGAAACCGCTCCAACATAGTGGAGAAGAAAGAGGAGTTACAAACAAGATTTCAACTCCAACACTTAAAGCGCTCAATAAGGTAAGACTCAAATAAATTATTTAATAGACATAAGAGATAAATCTTTTTTCTCCACTAGAATATATTTATATATATATTTATACTCATGTGCCTTGGTCAAGGCTACGGTGACTTTAAGATTTTGGCTTAATTATTGTTTTTCGATTCCTGCAATCACCCTCTCCTTATTGATATCCCTTTTTCTTAGCCACCTGATTTGTCCGGCAACCACTTAGACAATTAAGGAAGGTTAAATCATTTCCATAATACGGATAATAATTAATATTATTTTCATCGATCCATTTTCACATATAAGTAAGAAAATATCTGCAATTAAAGAAAAATCATATACATTTTCCAATGAATAATTTCACATTCATATGAAAACAATTGTTCTCAACTAACAACATAATTAATATTTTATTGTTCAAACAAAAGGGAATGTAATAATAGCAGTCAAGAAAATTTTCAGATATCTCAAAGGGACAATTGATTATGGATTATGGTATCCAAAGGATAATGACTTCACTCTACATGCATATACAGATGCTGATTGGACAGGAGATGTGGATGACAAAAAAACCACTAGTGGTGCTACATTCTTCTTGGGAAGTAGATTGGTTTTTTGGATAAGCAAAAAGCAGGAGGCAATATCCCTATCTACAGCCGAGGCAGAGTATATAGCAGCAGCAAACAATTATACTCAAGTTTTGTGGATGAAGCAAATGTTGAAAGACATCAGAATTGTGTTTGAGGAGCCTGTCACAATCTTCTGTGATAATTCAAGTGCAATAAGCATCTCAAAGAATCTGGTGTTGCATTCAAAGACAAAGCACATATCCATCAAGTTTCATTTCTTAAGAGAGAAAATAAATGAGAATGAAGTCAAGTTGGAGTTTGTCTTCAAAGGATCAGATTGCGGATATTTTTATTAAGCCTCTTCCCAAGGATACTTTTGAGTATCTCAAAGAGAAGTTAGGGGTTATTACCCCTCCTGATCAGAATTAAGATGCACTAAAGTGCATTAGTCCGGTGGAACTCACAATCATATCTTGTGATCCGGATTGATGTTAAGAAGTCACTACTCAGGGGGAGTAGTCTACATGCAATTTTTTGAGTTTAGTCTGAAACAAAAAGGGAGAAAAGATTGCAAATATGTGTCATTTGCCATTGATGTCAAAGGGGGAGAGAAGTTCATGTGAAAAACTAGTTGCTGATGAAAGGAGGAGCAGTGAAGAAAGTGATTGCAGAAGTGATAAGTGAAAGGGGGAGAAGGTCTTGTCTTGATGGTCAAATCAGTTTTTCACATCATATGTTGCCATCAATGACAAAGGGGGAGATTGTTGCAAATATGTGCCTAAGCACTATTGTCATTGATGTCAACATATCCTTATTGCCATTGGTGTCAACTGTATCTTATTGTGCTGCCTATATAGAAGACTGGATTGTTGAGGATATTGAGAAAATTAATGTATGCGGACCATATGGCTGAGTAGAGGATTGTCTGAAGAAGCTCCAGTTAAGTTTTGAAGGGTTCGCATGAAGATTTGAAGAAACTATGGCCATCTGAGTTGAACCAGTTTTGTAGTGTTCAGAAGAGACAAAGTGACAGGAAAGAGGTCCGGATTGTTCCGGATATGTTAAATGATGATCTGCGGATCTAGAGGCATGTTTGGGAAGTCAGTGTGTATCATCCATTAAAGTGGTTCACGGTTTGGAGGTCCGCAAGCAATCTTTCTAATGTGACAATCATGGAAAATAGTGTTCTTGAGGTTCCGGAGGAAGATGCATGTGATTCTGATGATTTGGAGGAGTGCGGATGTTTTTGTTGAATTCAATGTGCTTGTGGAGGTCTCTGGATCGTGTGACTGCTATGTTGGAGGTCCACATTGAAGTTTGAACTTGTCAATGAAGATTTCCTTCTTGGTGTTGCTGTTCTTCCCAATCTTGGCCGACCGGATGCGTGTTGCGGATAATCTAAGAGCAATTCTATGAAGTGTGGTGTGTTGATCAAGGAGGATTTGAGTTCCAGTTATGTTTGGTCGATCGATAGCTTAGTGATTCGCATTAAGTCAGATGTTTGTAGTGCCGACCTTGATGTTCATTCCAAGGTTGATGAAGCGTATAAATACTTGTTGATAAGTTGTGGAAAATTATCCTTGTGCGAAAATAATAAAATCAAAGAAAGGATCAAAGGCAGAGGAGAGCAGAGAAGCAGAAGAACAAGAAATGTTTTAGAGAAGTATTTGGGGTAGAGCAGAAGTTTTGTGAGCATTCAATGAAACTGAATCAGGCATGAAGTAGATGCTATTTATCAGTTAATTCTTCCTGTATTAAAATTCTGTAGGCAGTGAGCCTGTCTTGAGCAGTGAGTTTTGGGCTGTGAGCCCGAAGGCATGTGCCTTCTCTTTTTCTAAGTAGTTTTAACAGAGTACGAATCTTGTGGGTTAACCCCCACCGTGGTTTTCCCTTAACTGGGTTTCCACGTAAAAAAATTCTGGTGTTGTGTGCTCAATTTATTTCTGCTATTGTGTTTTTGATTCATGCTTGAATGTTTATCTGATTGAAAGTTAAAGAAGATTAAAAAGTAGAAAAGATTAATATTTGTGGGACAATTGATTCACCCCCCCCCCTCAGTTGTCTGGACTAATTCCAACAAGATTTTGGGTACTACACTATCATTTGAGTCTTTTCTTTTTTGAAACTTTTGTTTGCAACTACGTTTGCTACTGCATCTTACTTGTTGTGAGGATAATTAGATATGTTGATACATGCTCCTAATCTTGGAGAGATTTATGAGACATATGTAAACATGCTTGGGCAGATAAGCAAGCAATTCATTGAAATATCCCAACTATACTTAAACCAAATTTTTTGCTTACTTTTACTTCTTACTTCAATCAAACATGAACATCAAGGAAGCTGAGATATCTTATTTCAAATGTCAATACAATGTCTTATTACATGCAATAGATGCTTAATAGCATCATCAATGTTCACTTATTACAATGATCTTGTATGAAAGGCCTTGCGCCTAGATTGAACAATGAGTACAATCAACTATAAGTATCCAAACTTCAACTCTCAAGTGTCTACAAGATGCAAGTAGCTTGATGATGTATGTGTCAACTTCAATCCTGCACAATGATGATAACTAAATGTTAACACCTCTCAAGAGATAAGGGAGCATCACCTTATCAAAGTTGAGAGAGCATTTCCCCAAGAAATACACAGATTTCACGAAAGAGCATAAGTCAACAAGCATGAAATACACAGATTTCACGAAAGAGCATAAAGCTTACCAGAGAGAAATTCCATAGCAAAAAGATAAAGTCGCTCTCCTCCTTTTATAGTGCTCCTCAAGAGCAAGAGGCAACCACGGCACGTTTTCCAATGAGCATCTTCTAGAACAATATTCCATTAGAATGACTCATTTCTGAGTTGGCAACCTTATCATCACGCTACCCAAGATGCTATCTCCGAGTTGAGAGCCTTATCTGCCACTTCATCCAATGTCACTCTGGGACCCATGGCCTGCACGGTGCTCAATGTAGCTTAGGCGCATGTTAGATGATGGAGAGATCAAGTCTTGCCATTTCTTTCAAGTAAGGTGCACATTTGAGGTGGAACAGGAGGCAAGGTGCACCTCAAGCAATCATGAAGTTTTCTGACCCTTGATCAAGATCTATATTAGATGAGTGAACCCTTACACAAGATTTTATCTCCTAAATAGGATGAATGATCAATTGAAGCTTCAATATCCATGTCTAGCTCTAGGCGCATATTCAGGGCTCTAGAGTCATGAGATTACGCCTAACATCCTTGAGATGAGTTCCAACTTTATTCAAGTCTACAAGGTGCTTCCAAGTCTTCTCCAGATGCAAGTGTTCTTCATAACAATGAAAGTGACTCCACACTCCTTCCTTAGGCACAAATTGGGCTTCTTGAAGAAGGCGCATCTGTGAGGTTGAAGAGGAGGAAAAGTGCGCCTCACTCTCTCAACACTTCTCTTGACTTAGATGATGATTTCTATTGAAAGGATGATCTCTTGAATCAATCTTGACCCCTTTGATGATGCAATTACCCTTTCAATCCACTATCTGGCTTAAGGCGCCATTCCAAGGTTGTTCCATCATGATCTAGCACCTTAGGCTCACATTCTAGGTTGTAGAGGCATGAATTAGTGCCTCAAGTATCAAGGCGCACATTTTGGTTTGTTTGATCAAGGATTAGCGCCTTGCATTTCTTGGACAAACTTTCATCTTTAGGTGACAACTTAACTTTGCAATATCATCTCCTCAATAAGGCACAAATCCAATGTCTTAGAGTCTTATTCTAGCGCCTAGGCGCACATTTGGGTTTGGAGAATCATAAAGTAGCGCCTTAACTCCTAGGTGCAAGTTTGGAGTTATGAGGCATCAAGATGGCGCCATTGAGTCCCAAGACAAGTTCCTTAGCATTTCAAACATTCTTGACTCTTGAAAACTCCTCCTTCATGCTTATGTTTGAGTGATTCTAGACAAGGCGCACTCTGGAGGTTGAACCGGTGAGAAAGTGCGCCTACCACTAAGACATCCTTCTGTCACTTGTTAAAGGTCTTGACTTGCAAAATAGAAAGTTTGTTAGCCAAAACCAAATTCATTCCCTTATCTTACATATTAGCCCACGAGAATGATTTATAGGCTAATCCGGGTTCCTTGTTGACTTATGCCGGAAATGGGGACATGACATTCATAGCAAGGATCGTGATTTGAGATTATATGACAATCATATCAAGCCCATTGTCATGCAATAGTGGAACACTATGAACACCCCAATTCATATGGCAGCCTATGCTCTAAATCCCAAATGGTATGCACTTAGACCTAGAAGGGTGCCTCCTTCGGGTGATAAAGAGGTGAAAGAAGGGTTCATGAAGGCCCTTCGAAAGTGTATAGCAATGAGGAGACAACTTTACTTCGAACACAATGGCTAGCCTTCGTCTTAGGGTCCAACATTTAGCAAACCAAAGGCAAGGACGGATAGGCATACATTAGCTCAAATAGAGTTACAAATGCTTGCCCTTTGCAACAAAGTTTCAAATGCTTGCCATTTGCCTCCTTTCACAAGTTGTTAGTTCCTCTGTTGCAAAGAGGAATTAGTCCATATTCAGCTCCATTCAGTTAGTCAAGAGGAATAAGCTTACCTCTCAACAAGTAGAGAGGTTGGAGGCCATGTATAGTGCTTTGCAACTTTAGGATCAACAAACTCAAGCTACACGGTGAGATGTTGATCTTGAAAATGCCACAAATTGATGAGGAGGAAGCACAAAAGGGATTGGTTTGGTTCCATTAGATGAATTAGTCCCTCGTATTGGTAGTGACTCGGATTCAAACTCAAACTTTGATTTAGGCAAAGATGAGGTAGAGGCATAGTAGTTGCGTATCTAGTTGTCTACATTTTGTCATTTTGTAGTTGTAGCCTTTCAGCCTTTTCATTTTGTTGTATGTGCACATTGATAAAGAAAACTCAAATGATTAGACATTGAAATGCTGTTAATTTGTATGTCGACTCATGAATTCTAAATTCTGCTCTAATGTTTCATGATATGGTTACATGATGAATATGATGAATGCCTTATTATATGAATATATGAAATTTTCTATATTTTTAAATTTTCCCTATTTTTTAATTGTCATCCCTGCCAACCTCTAAAAACGGCCTTTCATCCTAGCCTTCCTAGACATCCCCTTGTCCCTTGTCATCCCCATTGCAGAAACTTGGTGGAACATAGCTTTAAAAATATAGTGATATGGCTTTTGCATGATCTTACACAAATATTCAAAACTTAACTAGCACTACAAACTTGCGAGGCAAAAACATTTGTGTTGAAATGAGATAATAACACAATGTTTATACCGATGTTACAAGACTTGGACTCGACACTCAGACTCAACCAAGACTCGGCAAATTGAAAAAACCATGAAATATAGAAATTTTTTAGGATTTAAAACTTTTATCATGCACCCTTCAATAAATAAACTTTAAAGACACAATAAGCTAATCAAATAGAAGCTACTTTGATCACATATATAAGTATACATCAATCACATGAGTATAAATGTCGATTTTAGCTGAAGGAAACAACATTTTCAAATATACAAATATTGTCAAGTGTTTTAAGTGTACAAAACTCATGGATTATGATATTCATAGCATCAAAAACAAAAATCACAATATGGAACCAAGGTCTATTGTAGAAAGGAGCTTGTATCGCTCAACCAAGCATTGCTAGCTCTATGTGGAGTCATGTGCTTGTATCTTTTTCAACTCTACAAATGCTACTACAGCCATAGGAGCATTACTAAGGATAGGGATTGACTAAACAAACCAAAAGTACAAATGTAATTCAATTACATGGCATTTTATTGGGAAAAAGTCGAAAGAATAAAACAATGTTGCTTTTCCATCCCACATGGCCCAAAATAATTTTTATTTTTTGCTTTTTAAAAAATAGAGCAAGGGTTTGGGGGTACTACCTCTAGCGGGGTCGAGAGGCAACGCCCCTTACAGGGGTCTCAACCCAGCACTCCCAATGGGATCCAGGGGCAGCACCTCTGGCATGCTCCCTGTCACAATATAGGGTGGGGTCGAGGAGCAGAGCCCCCACCACCAAGCCCAAATTTAATCCTTTCAGACCACACAAACCTTCATGGCACATGTCATTTTTCATAAATTTATTGCTTTTAAACACCCTTCAAAGTCCTCCAAACCCTTCAAAAAATGCTTGACTTTCATGTTTTTACATTTGAGCATTTTTTATTTTTATTCTATTTTTCTCCCTAATTTTTATTGACTTGGCTGAGTCTTCCCAATAGGACTTGAAGGGTACCCAGATCACAAGTCCTCGGGATCCATTTTCTACTACTTGTCTTGAAACTCATTGAGTCTTGACGAGTCCAGGTGAGTCTTGTAACCCTTGTTTATACACATACAAACAAGAAAATTGCAAATGATAATCATAACTCAAGTTTGTTTCATTAACCTTCTATTTTGAACACACATATATTTATATCTACAAATGGGGTCAATTTCCCCAAGTCAAGAAGTCCTACAGTATAAACCAACAACATCAAAAATTGTTGTTTTGTCTGGACATGAAAGATCCCTTACCAAATTTGCCCTGAATTTTTTTGTTTGCCCTCTTAATATCATGTAAAACAATTGTTTTGCATAGTCTGATTTGGTTTTTCTGATTTTTTTTTTGTTTTTCATTGCTTGTTTTTTCATTGCCAAATCATAGAGAAAAGCATAGAAATGAAAGAGAACTATTGCATAAATGAAAGACAACAATTGCAACTCAATAGAACCCATTTACTTTAGCTATGTCAAGTCTGATTACAAGTTTCAAAGGTCTGATATACATTATATCAGACTATAACAACAGTCTAAAACCCTTATATAATGCAATATTTGACTACCCAAAATGATGAACACATACCCGAAAGCCAACGCTCAATTTATGGAATATTTAATTGCTGAAACCCTAATTTCCAGCTAGGGTTTGACTGAAAATGACTCCCAATTAGTACGACCAGCTGGGGAATGCACTGAAATGATGATATCTGCTGATAAGAAGCCCCAATCTGCAATTATGTCCTGATAACTCACTTCTGCAATCACTTCAAAATGTAAAATTAACCTGTGATGAAGTCCAATGATGCCCAAATGGAAACCCAGAGTAAATTTCCCTGTTTTGTGAACTAGGTTTTCGTCCAATTCACTATCCTCCAAGGGATTTCGTCCTCAGAAGACCTATATGCTGCTGAAACCCTCTTCCAGAGCTCAAACCTACAATTTGCTTTTGTCAAAATGAGATTAGAATACCCAAGAATGAGCCCAACATATTGCTTTATAGCCTCCCATGAGTTTTTTTATAAAAATCAATAAAAGAATCCTCCTCAAGATGGGCATGGGTCTTTCCTCATCAAAAGAAAAGGCAACATTTTAAAAACAACTTTGGGGGTCACTTTTCACTATTCCTTTTATAATTTTCTATTACTATTCACTTTTTATTATTCCATTAAAGCAAACTTTAATATTTCCAATTTATCCCTGGATTCATCAATTGAACTCCAAACTGAAAGGCTCGTAAAGCTCCCAGCCCTCGGTTGGGTCCCCTAACCATTCTGCTAACCTACGGGAACCCTAATATTAGGCCAACTTCTGCTATAGTCTGAGCTGCCTAAGGAAGGGACATTACACTACAGGAATAAGGCATAGTCTCCCAACCATCTAATCGCTCATTCAATATTTATCTAACCCCAAGGTTTTAGACCACATTAATAGATTCTCCAAAAACCCCTCCGTACACGAACTTACATGAACTGAAATGGTTCTAGTACTAATCCTGATTTTGGTTTTCCTTGGAAACATATTGGGTTTTTCAGAATCATCAAATACTTATTGGGTTTCCAAGAGGGACTCAACATTTCCTAATTATTTACAAGACAATCCCATCATAGGGGTCTGCCGAAAATTAAAATACAAAAAGAACTAGCTCAACCTAAATCATAAAAATAATTTATAAAACTACATTGATATTTTTAAATTGTGTAGTGCTTTGTTAAGTTTAATACCAGTTATGCAAATAACATTGATAGTATTGTAATTTTGCTTTGCATTTTTTATATTTTATATATAGTCAATTCCATGATGAATCATACTTAGGATCCCCAAAAAAATGGTGTTTCCCATAACCATACCCATTTCCTAGTAAATTGGAACTTTAGGATTGTCCATATCCACACATTCAACATTTATCCAAATCCACAAGAAGCAATGACATTATTCAACCCTCTATTGGAAATAAGTGATTACAAGAAAAGCTAGAGAAACTTATAGGCACTTGTTGCAGATAAACAAGACCTAAAAAGAGGATTTCGTAAGCAACAGTGATAAGTAACTAAAGCTCATACAAGAAAGGGAAGAATGTGTTGCTTTTAGCATCATAGTTGTCAATGAAGCTGGTCATGGATGCCAGAATAATGTGGCAATAAGGTAGTGGATCCAAATATTGGCAAAGGCATCGGAACATGCATCCCAAGTTTGGGATCGAGGAAGAAGTTGGAGCTATCACCAAGCACCATGAAGATCAGAACAATGCTCATTTGACTTCAAGAGCGGCTCACCTTTGCACATGTTCAGTGGTTAATAGCTTGTAGCTTGTGGTTAAGCCATGTTAGTCCAAGCTTATAGTAGATGGGGATGTGCCAAAATGAGGACAGACATCAGGGATGCTTGGAAGACCCCTCCAAATTTCAAGAAACCTTGAGGTCCCTAGCAGTCATGACATCAATCCAAATATGTTAATTCAAAATATAGGAATTTTAGAGTTCAAACATTTTTTATTTAATGTCAAAACAATAAAAGCTCCTACAAGAAAGAGAAGAGGGTGTTGTGTTTGGCATCATAGTTGTCAATAAAGGTGGAGGTGATGGGTTCTGCTACAACGTGGCAATGAGCTAGTGGATTCAAAGCACGGCAAAGGAATCAAGCCATGCATTGCAAGTTTGAAATCAGAGCTGAAGTTGGAGCTATCACTAGGTGCTATAAGATTAGAACAAGGGTCATTGGTTAATAGCATGTAACTTGTGGTTAATCCATGTTTCCCCCAGTTTCTAGTATGCGGAATATGTAGGAGTGGGAACAAGCATCAAAGACACTTGGTAGGCCCCTCCAACTTTCAAGAAACCTTGAGGTCCCTGAAACACATCAATCCAAATATATAATCCAAAATATAGGAATTTTAAAAGTTTAAACACGAACATTTTTATTTAAGGAATAATCATAAATAAGGGTCCTCTAAATGCCAAGTCCCCTTTAGAAAAACTAAAAAATGAAAAGAAAATCAGTGGAAACAGCTGCTTGACCATTTTGAATCTTCTGGATGTTGTTCATAAGTTTCAAGTTTCAACTACTCTTTTATGAAAAATGGATGCACAGATAGGGTTTTATTTAGATTCAACATGTACTCATACATTATCAAAACTAGCAATCGCACCTTGGTGTGCAATGGGTACACTGAAGTGTTGTGGAAGTTCAATTGCCATGCCTTTAAGTGAATGATGATTGTCTTGTATCCCTACAACCCATGTCATTTTTTGTTTTCTCGAGTGTTGTGAATTAATTTGCATAATCTTAATGGATTTCAAGATCCTTGTGTTTTGCTTAGTAGCTACTTCAAATGTGTGATCTTTCATGTTTGATGTGTAGTCTCTATTTGCATGCATCTCCTTTCTAGATTCTTGTTCATGAACTACACCTGTGTTCACTTGCATTCCATTAGTTGTCACCTATGCATATTGTTTGAAGCATGTATGTATTTTCACACCTATATTTGATAGTCATTCTCTTGCAAATATAAGCATGGCCACCACCTACATCATGTTTATTTGCTAGCCTACCATCATGCATCCTCTCATGGGACGTCACACAATACAAAGAGGATCAAACATTGTGACCCTCATTACTTTCATAATTTCACACCTTTGCATAATTTAGAGGTCAAATGGATTAAAATTAAATTTAGACATGCTATAATTTTAGAATGAGAATTCCTAATTGTCTAAAAATATTAAATTTCAAGGGAAAAACTTTTGTTTGCTTGAATTTGCAGATGATATGGGAATGCCTATTGTGTTCAATCTCGCTCTGGCAAAACTTTTGTAAAAGTAACATGACATAGAATGCACTCCATTTTTGCAAAAGCCATCCAAGGAACAACCCCCATGGAAAACTGATAAATACCTATAGAGAAGGAAAAGAATGTATTTTAAAAAAAATATCAATGTCCCAAATTTCTATTTTGTTAAATTAAAAAAATGTATATAAGCATGCTATATTTAAAAAAGACGGGGTGAGTGGCTTAATACTAAGCACCTCTCTCTCTCTCTCTCTCTCTCTCTCTCTCTCTCTCTCTCTCTCTCTCAGAATGATTGAGGTGGAAGGTGTGCAAAATTTAACAAAATAAAGACTTGATGAAATGATCAATTCAATTGGAGGCTTTGATCTGATAATAGGTGGAAGCCCCTATAATAATCTAACAGGCAACAACAAGAACACAAGGGATGGGCTAAAGGGGAAACATTCCTCTATTTTCTATGAATTTCCATGGATTGTGAATTATGTAAGGCATGCAATGCATTCAAGTGTAACTTGATAGAATAATGAAACCTTAATTTTGTACTAATCTAGACTTTAGGACTATCGTCTTGTATTGCATGTCCCTAGTCAAAAGGAGTTTCATCATCAGTGTTTATCAATGGATCTGGAGATGTATGGTGCAAATTCCATGGATGATAGCTCTTTGAAATTCTTTCCCAATGGGCTGTAATATCTTGCTCTAATGAACCAATATCATTGTGAATGTTTCTGAATGGCCGGTATAGCAGTAGTTCACTCCAACAGAATGATTAAAAACATTGATCATCTACTGTTGGGATGGTGGTGAAACGAGGAGAGACTTGAACAATAGTCGGTGTTAAGCGTTCTTTCCATTTTTTGTTCTTTTGAGATGTTGCAAATGTCCATTTTTGAGATATTGTATTGGTTGTGCTATGTATGAATCAATGAAGCTTGGATACGGGATGTTGCGAATTATGAGGTCCTTAAGCAAATGATGTGTTTCCCTAAGTGTAGTTCCCAATGGACACATATCATCTTTGGATCATTGGCATGAAACAACTAAATGATTTGTTTGTATTTATGAATGCTCTTTCCCTTTATATCTCCTATCTCTATCGCTCTCTCTCACTCCTGTTGAACTAGATGATTTGGACCTACCCATACCAAGTCACTCTCTCTTTTCTTTATCTCTCTTTCCATTTCATGAAGCTCCAATGGAGCTAGATGATTTGGACCAGCTCATATGAAGCTCCACTTTTTACATTGTAAAAGTACCATAGCCTAATCATTAATGTAGGGTTTTCCATTAGGATGCTTGACTATAGTCTTAAGTCTATGACACAATGGAACATTTTTTGCCACTATGTTTATGCAATTAAGCTTAGTTTTGTAATCCCATGGTGGCCAATGATTTTGTGTTTTAGGAAATGTCTCTTCAATTGTCATGGGTGGTAAAGGTAAAATTTGAAAATAATTATTCAGTGTTCTCTACTTGAAACCGAAAGGTACTTTGAATCCACAAATTTTAGTTCAACATCATACATAAACAAGGATATGGTTTGCCCATACACCCTTTGGCATACTATACTCCAAATCCAACCGATCCTTTAACATGGTGTGGTAAACGAAAATTATCTTTATTTTCTACAAACCAACCTTTGGAAGACATACTTTCTTTGAGCTTTATCTTCTGAAATGGTTTCTTTTGATGAGTTTCATAGTAATCTTTTTCTAAATTTAAGTGTTATTTTAATGAAAGATTTTATGCACATCCCCTAGGCTTTCATTCAATACTTGCAAAAGTAAACCATGGTTAGCATAACTAATCAAACTAATAACCCTAGGATTGTAATTAACAACATCAAACCCTGCAATTAGTAGAAATAGCGGCAATTTAATATCACAGAAACTATAATTTAGAAATACGAATGGTAGAAATCATATTTGAAATTCATCATCCTACCATTTGTATTTGAGAGTTTAGATATCACCCAAATAAAAACAAAAGAAATATTGATAGAAAACAATGCAATGGCATACCTCGAATGTAGCACCTAGTGAGAAATATTTGCAATAGTTTGGAACTACTCTGAAGTGTAGAGGAACTATAGGTAGAATAATGTATGGAGAATAAAATCTTTATAGGAGTACGTCGGCAATGATTCTATTCATTGAGTTCATCATTTATTTACACCTTAATGTGCAATGGGTACGCTGAGATAGCATGTAGATAAATGTAATTAGTGGTTCCTTTATAATTGCACATTGAACATTGAAATTTCTTGAGAGGAGAGCATACAGTTTTGTTACTAGTGAATGGTTGTTGTCCATCCATGATTTGAGCATTGAAAGAATGTAGTGATATGTGTTGTTGTCCTATATTAGAAAAGAAATGGAGTAAATTAAATATGTTGACATGCACGCAAGTTAAGTTGTTTTTGAATAGTAGTGGGTAAAAGCAAGTATGCGAGTAATATTTTTTTTGTTTCAATCAATTATTTGCAAGTGATAATGCCCTTAACCGGTCGAGCCCATCCATTTGAAATGGCAGGCCTAGGTACAGACTTGACAAGACTTGCCATTCATCAAGACTATCTTCTTGCATTGCATGTCCCTAGTCAAAAGGAGTTTCATCGTCAATGTTTGTCAATGGATTTGGAGATGTACGATGCAAATTCTATGGATGGTAGCTGTTTGAAATTCTTTTCTAATGGGCTGTATTATTTAGTTCCAATGAACCAATATCATTGTGAATGCTTCTGAATGGCTAGTATAGCAACAATTCACTCCAACAGAATGCTTGAAAACATTGATCATCTATTGGTGGGATGGTGGTGAAATGAGGGTAGCCTTGAACAATAGCTGGTGTTAACATTATTTCCATTTGTTGGACTTTCGAGATGCTACAAATGTTTAATAAGTGGCATTGTTTCCAACTGTATTGGTCGTGCCATGCATGAAGCAATGAAGCTTGGAGACGGGATGATGTTGTGAGAGATAGGTACACTAAAGAGGTCTTTAAGGTGAATTATTAGGTCCTTAAGAAACATAAGTGTAGTTCCCAATGCACACATGTCATCTTGGATCGTTGGCATGAAATGACCAATTGAGTGTCACTCTCTTTTCTTTATCGTTGGATCAAAGACATGAAAAGTACCATTTCATGAGGTTCCAGTGGAGCTAGATGATCTGGACCAATCCATACCAAGCTCCACTTTTTACATAGTAAAAGTACCATAGTATGATCTTTTAATGTAGGGTTTTCCATTAGAATGCTTGACCGTAGCCCCAATTCTATCACACAACGAAATACTTTGCCACTATGTTTATGCAGTTAAGCTTAGTTTTGTAATCCCATGATGGCTAATGATTTTGTGTTTTAGGAAATATCTCTTCAATTGTCATGGGTGGTAAAGGTAAAATTTAGAAATAAATATTCATAGGAAGGTTAAGCATGTAGCCATGTTCTCTACTTGAAATTAAAAGGTACTTTGAATCCACAAATTTTAGTTCAACATCATATATAAATAAGGATATGGTTTGTCCATACACCCTTTGGTATACTATACACATTAAAAGTAAAAGTATGGTGGGCCTTGCTCAAACTCTTTAAGCTTCCACTACCAAACCACAAGGTGATCTAAAACTCCAAATCCAACCAATCCTTCAACATGGTGTGGTAAACAAAAATTTATATCTTTATTTTCTACAAACAAACCTTTGGAAGAATACTTTCTTTGAGATTTATCTTCTCAAATGGTTTCTTGTGATGGATTTCATAGTAATCCTTTTCTAAATCTAAGTGCTTTCTTTTATGAAATTTAATTTTCTGCACATCCTCTAAGCTTTTATTCAATCCTTGCAAAAGGAAACCATGGTTAGAATGAATAATCTAACTAATAACCCTAGGATTGTAATTGGCAACATCAAAACCTGCAGTTAATCCCATACTGATTGTGCAAACAAATTTGCTCCATATAATCAAAATAATGTCCATAATTTCCAATACTTGTTTTTACTAACCTTTTCAATTTGGGGGAACATGAGTATGAAAAAATAAGAAATTACTAATCTATTAAGTGCAGACAAGTACAAAATAAATAATTCGTTACCAGAATACCATATGCGTCTACAATTGGCAACATCCATACCTACGAACAAATTTGCTACATAGAATCAAAATGATAATAATGTCCATAATTTTCCATACTTGTTTTTGGTAGCCTCTTCAATTTGGGTGAAAACTTGGTTATGAGAAATAAGGAATTTATAATCTATTGAAATCTAGACTAGTACAAAATGAAGGTTTCATTATTCTATCAAGTTACACTTGAATGCATTGCATGCCTTACATAATTCACAATCCATGGAAATTCATAGAACTCATGTTGTTGCTTGTTAGATTATCATAGGGGCTTCCACCTATTATCTAATCAAAACCTCCAATTGAATTAATCATCTCTCTCTGTCTCTGTATATATATATATATATATATATATATATATATATATATATACCTCTCTCTATATCTCTTTGTCTCCCTCTTTATCTCTCTATTTCTCTTTGTCTCTATCCCGCTAGCTCTATCCCTGCTCTATCTTGGATTGATTCAGATATCACAATTTGGTTGAAGCCAACCTAGCTGTCAATTTAGTTTGACACAACGATCTCCATAGGTTGATCGCAACCATGATTTTCCAATAGTTCCACCACCATGTTAAGACTCCTTGATAATGTGTCGTATAGAGAAATCTTGGATTTGGTTCAGAAGTGTGATTATCAAAGATAGCTTTTTGCATAGTTTCCAATTCACTACACTTTGTGCTTGAACTCCTTTGGAGTTGAGGAAATAATTCGTGAATTAAGAAATTCATATATGGCCACCTCAATTCCGTTTATATCACCTTTGCTTGCCTAGTTTTGTATGCAACTCATAATGGATGCATAGGACCAACGGTGGACGATCTTGCATTGTGCTCAGGCTTGACATAATTAATATATTGTATTGTGAACAATTAAAACTAGTAAATATATAAAATGATTAATATATATAATATATATTGCTATATAATTGTTATTTAATTTCATATATATTTCTTTATCTCTCTATCTCTATCTCTCTCTCTCCCCCCTTTTCTCTTCCTCTATCTATCTCTTTTTGCTTCCTCTCCTCACTTTGTCCCCCCGTCTCCCTTTCTCTCTTTATCTCTCTATCTCTATCTCCCTCTCTAGCTCTCTATTTCTTTTTATCTCTCTATCCCCCTCTCTCTCTTCGTCTAGCTTTCTCTTTCTCTCTTCCTCTATATCTTTCTCTATCTCTCACCCTCTCTCTCTCCTCTTTCTTACTCTTTCTTTCTCCCCTTAGTCTTTATCGGTCTCACTTTGTCTCTATCTCTCTATTAGTGCCCTTCTCTCTATGTCTGTGTCCCTCTCTGTCTAGGTGGTAGAAATGCTCCCCTGGTGGTTCACAATATCATGGCTTGATGAGCCAATATCATTGTTTATGTTTCACCTCTCTCTCTCTCTCTCTCTCTCTCTCTCTCTATATATATATATATATATCTTTCTCCCATTCTATATTTCTCTCTCCACCTCTCTCTCTCTCTCTAATTCTATTAGTCCCTCCATCCCTTCCCCCTCCCCCTTCTCTCTTTGTGTATATATATGTTTGTATATATCCATTCCTTCATGGGATCAACCCCAACAAAGCTTCGATACCAAATGTGGTTTTGAAATAAGATTTGAAAATCAAAAGTCATGGCCAACACCTTGACAAATGATATTGAGAAGTTCAATATAATTGTTGCACTCAATTTTCTACCATCAGCAATGGATCAAGATGAATGGGACAAGTTGGATAGAAGAGATAGGCCTACTATTAGGTTGTGTCTTTCTAATTCAGTCTTGATAAATGTTTTAGTTCAAAACATTGCTAAGAATTTATGAGATAAAAATTATTGCATTATTTCAAACTAAGTGTCTTGTAAATAAGTAACTTTTGAAAAAAAAATTGTATTCTTTAAAGATGCATGAAGGAGACTTTGTAACCAAACATTTAAATGTTTTTCATGTAGTAGGGAGTCAACTAGATTCCATAAAAATGGACGAAGAGGAAAAAAAGCAATCACTTTGATTTGTTCATTATAGGATACCATCTTTTTGTTTTGAAGCCTATTTATCTAAAGGGGATCAATGTCCTTTCTTTGTTCTCTAGAACTGGGGGTGCAGAAGTTGCTTTGCATCGTTTGGGTATACCACTCAATTATGTTGTATCTGTGCAAAAAATTATAAAGAAAACAAGTTTATCCTCAAAAGTTGGGTGGAAAAAACACATCAAAAGGGTAAATTGATTGAGGTGGAAGATGTGTAAACTTTGACAAAAGAAAGATTTGATGAAATGATTAATTCAATTGGAGGTTTTCATCTGATAATAGGTGGAAGCCCCAATAATAATCTGACAAGCAACAATAGTAACACAAGGGATGGGCTAGAGGGGAAGCATTCTTCTATTTTCTATGAATTTCCACATATTGTGAATTATGTAAGGCATGTAATGCATTCAAGTGTAACTTGACAAAATAATGAAACCTTCATTTTGTACTAATCTGGACTTTATTTTTCATAGCCAAGTTCCCACCCAAATTGAAGAGGCTACCAAAAACAAGTATTGAAAATTATGGACATTATTATTTTGATTCTATGTAGCAAATTTGTTTGCATGATCAACATAAGACTAATTGCAAGTATGGATATTGCCGATTGTAGACCAGTACGGTATTCTAGTTTAATAAATTCTTTATTTTGTACTTGTCTGCACTCAAATAGATTAGTAATTTCTTGTTTTTCCATAGTCATGTTCCCCCAAATTGAAGAGGCTAGCAAAAACAAGTATTGAAAATTATGGACATTATTTTGATTATACAGACATACTTTCTTTGAGCTTTATCTTTTGAAATGGTTTCTTGTGATGGGTTTCATACTAATCCTTTTGTAAATCTACATGCTTTCTTTTATGAAATTTGATTTTCTATACATCCTCTAGGCTTTAATTCAATCCTTGCAAAAAAAAACCAAGGTTAGCATGACTAATCAAACTAATAACCCTAGGATTATAATTAGTCCTCTCTCTCTCTCTCTCTCTCTCTCTCTCTCTATATATATATATATATATATATATTTGAGTATAATATTATATTTTAAAACTATATATTAGATTAAATAGATTATATATTAGCCCTCGGGCATAGACTGGTTGGTTGAGCCGTTGAAAGACACAAGCAAACAATGCATGTTCGAAACCCGCCTTAACCTGCTGCGTCGGAAGTGGGGCATTCCCAAGTTATCGCACGGCCCAAAGGATTAGTCAGCTCGCCCACTCGAATTACTACCTAGTGGTTGCGGGGCTGGATACCTCTGAGATATCAAAAAAAAAATATTATATATTTAATAGATATTTATTATTTAGTTATATATGTTTTATTTATGAAATATGTATTATATATATTATTATAATTATATTATAAAATTGTATATTTACGTTAATTATTATATATTAAGTATTTATATATTTGTTATTTGATTATATATTTATTTTATATAAAATCTATATTATAATTATATTTATTATTCTATATTCTATTCTAATAATATAAATTGTTAAATATAAATTTAATTTGATATATATTATTTAGTATACTTACATTAACTATAGTATTGATTTTATCTAAAATAAATATATAATTAAATAACAAATATATAATATAAAATTTATATATAAAATATTTAATTAACTATAATATTAAATATATAATATTGTATATTAAAATGTATATAAATATTAAAGCAACGAAGGTATTTGAGCGAGTTTAACTTTTTTCAAGAGGTCTTGATCCTTTTGGTTATCCATGTCACTGATGATTTCAATGCTCTAGTCTTAGGTTGTGTATGCATCATTTAAAATCCCATATAGCCTAAGTCTTTTAACTATGTGTTAGGCTATTTGAATTATCTTTTGTCTTTGAAGTTTTAGCTATGTCTTGCATTGTTTTGATTTACATTGTTTTATTTTAAATGCTTGTTGCTTTTGGTTTTAAACGTTAATTGACCTATTATGGTGGGTCATACAGCTTAAATGAAGCATTCATTTTGTTTAATATAGACAAGCCTCGCAAACCCGAGTGTTTTTTTGTTTGATGTCAGGAATAGTGATAAATCTGGCATTTGCACGCCTTTGGAACTATCTTTGCTAGAAAATAGACCACAGATTGAATCACACTAGAAACGAGACTTTTATGAGATGAAATGAACGAGTGAACAAAATAATCCACCAGAAAGCGAGAAGAAAAAACAATGACAAAGAAGAGAAAAACGGTGATGAAGAAGAGAAAAACGGCGATGGCAAAATCGAATGGCCAACAACCCTTCAATCGTCTTGCATGCCTCTTAGACACTGCGAACCGTCGATCCGCAAAGTCAGCTCATCTACTTCACTAAGGGAATGCCTTCGGCATAAACATAAATGCTGACTTCCCAAAATTGGTCATGAAAGTTTCACAAGGTAATTAATTTCTTTCACATTGCCATTGACATAAACCTCAACAACCATTAAGAGCGTTGCATCATCAGTACCTTTAGGTTGCTAACATTTGAATCAGATCACGCCAGTGAAATGATGTTTCAAAACAATTTACCCGATTGTTTGAAAATGTTAGAAAACATGGAGAAAATTTAAAGTTAATCGTAGTAGGTAAGTAAAAAGGAAAAAAATGAGTAACAAAACAAGTAATAATTAGATTTATTTTTTAAATTTAAAGTATATTTTTCTAAATGATAAAGATAAATTAGGATTATTTAGTTTAATGTATAATTGGATGGTGTTGTATAAATTATTGTTCTATGATTTAAAATGATGTTTTGGTATTTAATCTGATCCTGATACCTTTTAGTAAATAATGAATTGGACTCTATTTCGATTTGGGCAAAACATTAGAGTGAAATTGATTTAGGTTGATTATGCAGTGTAAAATAAATTTCTATTTGCAAAAATCAATCCGTATTGTGTGAAATTGACTTGACATGTTCTGTGATCTAAATATTGGTTCACCTTGCTTTGTGCAATAATTAGACTCGCATTATTGATGAACACCTTTGAGAAGCTTTGTTAAGTTAGGGGTCATGTTATTTTTAATCAAACTCTTAGGTAGATTGATTTAACACCTTATGAACTATGCTTGAAGACAACAAAAAACCATGCAATATGTTTATATATTGCTAACTATGTAGATGTTGATGTGGCAGTGAATGCTCATATGTGTTCCTTGAGTGATGTCGCAAAATGAGGAATAAAAACTCTTGATTTTAGATTTTGGATGTGCTAAAGATGAATTAGGGTTTTATCTTTTTACACAACATCCTAGAATACAATTTGAAATGTTTTGCACTTCAAGTTACCACACAAGAGTTAGTTGAAAGGGGATGATACAAACTCAATTTCAATATTGAATTTATAGAGTTAAAATCAAACTCAATTACATTTCCCACTATGATTTCAACCCTCATAGATGAAGATAAAGAACCAATTTCTATAAATATTTGGAAGCAAGACCAAACTAGATTTTAAAAAATATACCGACTCTTAATACACACTAATTATTGTATAAAGACTAATTCAATTAAAATAAATTGAAACAAAAAGACAAAATGCTAAGATGTGCAATTTTCCAAACGAGTGAAATAATATTATGAATATATATGCTCTTCAATTTTAGTTTTTAAAAACAAAAACACCACGAGAGAAGCAAGTGAAAATAGAGAAGCTGTCGCGGTTTAAGCGTATACACGATGACTTACGCCTCCTCTATTTGAGTTGCCTTGGTAGGTCGAGAAGGGCATTAGGTCAAGAGAGATGGCTATTGAAAGGTGGGCTGCCACGTCTGCGCGCACATGTTTTTTACATCACTTTTAAGAATGTCTATATCAGCCCGCGTACCCCTGAACCTTTATGAGATGAAACGAACAAGCAAACAAAATAATCCGCTGGAAAGCAAGAACAAAAAAATGGCGACGGCGAAATCAAACGGCCAACAACCCTTCAATCATCTTGCACGCGTCTCAAATACTGCGAACCATTGATCCTCAGTGCCAGCCCGTCCTACTCACTGAGGGAACGACTTCAGTGTAACAAAACATTGGAGAGAATATGAAATCATATTGATACTGCAGCAAATATTTGCATATATTGACATGAGATGAGCTCTTGTGTACATCACAGTCATGAACATCATTCTCACATTAAACATATATGGCACCACTTATGTTGATAGCAGCTTAACTATTTAACCACTAAAGATGACATTAAATATTTGCTTTGTCATATGTCTAGCATAATTGTGATCTATTCCTATAATTCATAGTGCATGATACAGATTTGAACATTTACAAAGATAAAATTGGACCACAGTTGTCCACAAGTTTTCATGTCTTCAGTTTCAAATTTGATGCTATGTACCAGTTTCCAACATTCCATCAAGTTGGATATAATCAAAATCAGTCCATCAGGCTGTCAACATCCAAATACCTTGTAGAGGTAATCATTCCAAAAAATTATTACTGAAAACATAGTAACACTTCACTAGAAAAACTCATGATAAATCCCAACTAATAGTGACCCACGATCTTTGCCATGCCATTTCCCAAGTTTTTCAAAAAGTGGTTCTTGTACAAAATTATTTACAGCTATCCTTTTTTGGGCTTGATTTTACACTTGGAGGCAGAAAAATATAAAGCACCACTAGACTGAAAATTTTTAATATAAAGGCTTAAAGCACCAGTAGACTGAAAATTTTTAGTTTAGGGTTAAGGATAGGGCATTTAAAATTTTCTTCTAACATTGAATAGATTTATTTTATAATTAAAATTTTGAACACTAAGGAGGGTTTTTCTTTTAATTTATACCCTAATGAGGATTTAGATACAAAACATTGGGCTGCTCCTAAATAGTAAGTTGTGCTCCATGATGGCAGGTCCTACCATTTTAGGGCAAGAACTTTGTTTTTAATATAAAGCCTCTTAGATAAAAGTAAAATTAAAAATAGTTTTTTTAAACCCTACTCTCTTTTTATCACTGACATTTTGTATGTACTAGATTTATTTTTAATCCCCATTGACTAAATTTTTTTTAGTTTTAGAGAATATTCTATTGTTTTTAGACATTTAGTTTCCTGAGTTCTTGTCAGGTTTCTCCCATTTTAATACCAGACAATTGAATTTCATTTACACTCTTACCATGTTTCAGTGCCATGTAAATGGAATACTTTTATGGTTGAAATAACAAAGATCTAAATGCTAGATAAGAATAAAAGATTATTATATACAACAGTTCATCAACACAGTCCCAGTTCTATCCAGTTCACTTTGCTGTGAACATGGTTGATCAAAATTGATTTTTTTCATATAGGATTTAAAGAATACAATGTATGCAGATGGAAATTTATTTACATACTTTATTTTATTACCAATTTGATTGAATCTTGCTCCTGCTTTGCAAACTGATATTGCTTTATACATGCACTCTTCAGTAATCTGAAAAACATAGGAAACGTAATCAAAGCAAGGAAAACAAGCAGCACAATGAACCTTAATGTCCATGGATGACAAAGATAAACTGCAAACAAGTGACAAATTTTAATAGACTTTATTAAACCTGATGGACTGTTGTGCCATGAAACTATTGTTCAGGGAAAACTTCCATTATACCCTAATGTTAAACCAATAATTTAACTTTGCATAGCTTATATGTTATTCACAACTTTTCACTTCATAAATATAATGTGAACACCATGACGTTACTAGCCAGTAAAATTTTCTAGTCACTGACTAGAAAGTGGACCAAACCACAAGTGTGGACTGCAAGGGCAATGAGTCCTTGTTGGCTCTGGGATTACTTGTAACTTACTGAGTATACATAGTACATGTATATAAATTTACATATTGAATACTAAAATCAGACACACACACACACACACATAGATAATACGAGAGAAGGGACACATACCATAAGCCATCCCAATGAGATGATAGCTTGTGTCTCTAGATAGCAACCTTTGATGATTAGAATTGTTTAGTTACATATATGATATAAACTCCAAAATTATGATTAATAACACTTGGTATAAAAATCATGGTTACTAGGAAACTCCATTATAAGAACAAGGAGCATGTCCTCATCCCCATACGCAATTTTTGGGCACTACATTTATATAGAAATATAGGCATACCCTTATTCATTTACTCATGTACCCTAACTTGAATAACATTCCCATCCCCTTGCCCCCCACATCCCCAAGAAACTATGATATAAAGCCATCTTAGGGCTGAGAGGCTAGATGGGAGAGATCCAAGTGACCTGAAAATATTGTCAATATGTATCCTCCACAACTGCTTTATCGATCAGAAACAGATCATGTGAAAATTAAAAAAATAAAGTGTCCAATGGGTATAAAGGAAGCAAAGATGATCTAGGTTGCAATTCAACATAGAACCTTTTCAGCACACCAGCCTCAACCAAGACATTCTTCTTTTCCCATTGTTTCCCTCGTTGGGTCAAGAGGCAACACTACTGCCCCTCTTCATCCTCCCAACTCCCCAACATCTGCACCCTCGCCCAATAGCAAAGAGGTTAGCGCCACATTTGAATATTTTTACAGAGAAAAACTTATAAAGTATGGTTCGCCTTCTAATAGATGTCTTGTGAGAAATGAAATAAAAATGAACCGAACAGTTTAAAAAATGACTAAATCCACCATTTCATTTTTGTCTAGGTGATGATTACTCTCGAGCCAAGGAACAAGTCAGAACATCCGTTCAAAACAACATGTGCAGACGAGGTTTATATAACTGACAAAAAAGGTCCATCTTCTGGTAGCATACCAAGGAATTAAAAAATAATTTTCAATCATCCTGGAAGGCCATTTTGTAGAGCATATGGAATGTAATTAGCAATAGAGAAGTCCATTGTAGCATTTTCTGTAAATGAGGAATGCCAATGTGATTGCTCCAAAGTGACCACATATCTCTTTATGTCTGACACACGCTGTTTCAAAAGGAGTAAAACCGATTACTAAACATTTAGAGTTTTCAAGCAAAGAGGGGTTTTCTTAATGTAAATATTTGTGTCTCATGTGCGAATGTATATTTTGTTATATTATATAACATGTTTTTGTAGTTGTCTTCCTTGTAGAAAAAGGAATTTCAGCCTCTGTTTCATGCAAATTGTATTAGATTCAGCTCACAAGAAAGTTAATGATTTTGGATGCATATAGTTATCTAGTTTTATTTTTTAGGGAACAATTTTGTTTGGTGAATTTTGTGTGTTCATAGAATAGGCATTTACAGGTCATTTATTAGTAACTCCATTTTGGGAAGAAGGCAAGAGGCATTTAAAGAGCATCTAAAGGGGGCACAGCAGTCCATGGAAATGCCAACTGACTCATAAAGTAAAGTCTTTGAGCACCATCATTGCCATTGCCAAGTGAGTCACATAAGCGACCCACTTTGGAGACCAAATGGTTATATGTAGATATCTCTCTCACATCTCTCATGGCCAGAGGAGATCACCATGGGCCTGAGTCTATAAAGATGGAAAATAAGCCTGCAAACATTCTTATGATGAAGAGGTTGGGGCATAAATTGAGCTTGTACAATGCACTAAGAGGTTGTCCATTTACAATAGATCATATGTCAGATAAAGATAGTTTTTAACCTCTCAATACACGCCCAGCCAGTAGGCCCTCAGCTCAAACCCCAACTCGCAAACTAATAAATAGCAGGATTAATGATACTGTCAAAGAGTTGCATCTTTATTATTTTATAGGGATGTCCTAGAAATGCATCTGAAAGAAGTGACACTGTAAGATAGAGAGGGAGGCGTGTAATGTCCCTTATAAGAAGATTCTTATTTTTAACCTTGCACACAAGAATGACTTCTTAAAGGAAACATTAGTGATAAATAAGATCAATAAATCTTATTAGAATATCCAAATTAGGGTTAGTAACCACATAATCAATCTCATCATAAATCAATAATTCAAGTATTCATTTCCCTAATTCAATTCTTAATCATTCTTTTGAGCCTCATGATATACTTAGGGTGGTCATACTTTGTGTTAACCCTATCCCTTTATGGACCCTTGTGGAGATTGGGTATAGATATAGGGCGCAGGTTGATAACATTTGGCCCAATGGCTTCGCCACACGCCCGGTGGTTCCTAACCAAACTTGAGTAAAGCCCATCTCTACTTGTTGTAGGCCCAAAGGCTTCGCCGCACGCCCGGTGGTTCCTCACCATTAGCTTCGCCACACGCCCAGAGGTTCCTCGCTAAACTTGAGGGTCACCTACCAAAAGAGACTTATCATAAACTACCGCTCTTCCCTAGTCTAACCCATACTCTCACCGGGTGGTTGACAGATTAACGTTATAATTTGAGACACTTAGACCCTAGTATACCATGAGCTCATTCTTTAGGACCTTGTTTTCATAATCTCATGGATCTTTATGGATCAAGTATAGTTGTCCTTTAATTTGACTTAGTCCTATAATGATGGAGTCTCTATGCATTTATAATCATGTTATTCATAGATGTTTAAGCTATCTATATCATGTTAGTTATTTGCTCCACCTTGACTATAACATGCTATCATATCAACTATATGTTCACTTTATCTTAGACAATGCTATTTATGATCATGCAATTCCTTTTATTATTCATGTATGGGTATGAGATTTCATTATAGTATTGAAAATGCATAATTGACTGAGGGGCAGGTTATACCTTACCTCTGTTGTGTAGATGATAGTGTGAGCTGCTGATATAGCCTGAATGAATCGCTGATTGATTTGCTTCAGATGATATGAAGTGCTATCAATGTGAGTGCTACACTCTGATGAGGTGAATGAATAAATCGTTGGAGAGATGTATTTTGGTCTGCTTGATGATTCATTTCCTCATTGTTGAATGCCCGATCCCTTCTATATCTTAGATCCATGACTTTTTATTCAATAGACACCACCTTATAAGTGGCCCCTTCGTAAGCGCTAACAACCTTAGCTAATCGGTGATATTTTTGATGGTTTTATTTCATTAACTATTTCATCGAATGCTGATTCTTCCAATTTATGAATCGTTGTCCTTAATTAATAAGTTTTAACCATATTTATAAGCAAAGGCAAGTTTTGTGAGTGGTGGACTCCATTATTATTATTTGAGCAAGTATTATTTAATGAGGCTCCATGTTCATTTGGGACCCACGATGTAATGTCCCCCATATTATGATCGCTGTTATATATGGTTTTAGACTTTGTCATCAGCCTCTTCTTTGGGTCAATTTACCCATTGTTAATATTTATCTTATACTAATAATTGTACTTATTATTATTTATGATATCTGATTTGTAATATTTTATAATATTAATAATTAATAATTTATAATATTTAACTTATAATATTTTTTTTTTTTGATTCGTAAATATAGGTTTGTATTGATTCGAATGGAGAATTAACATGCAGGTGCCTATAAGCCGTTTACCTGCCACAGCCAGATGACAAAAAAACACCTAAACCCTTTCTTGAAACTATAGGGTTTGCCATGCTTTTACAAAATCAGCCACTAGGCTTGCAGGTCTGATATTGATGACTTGCTTTGCAAAATTAGCCATTAGGCTTACAAGTTTGATATTATCTGTGTTATATTTACAGTAATATTGCCATACCTACTAGGTCGGATCCTGCTAAACTGAGAGATAAACTGAGAAATCAAAAGAGGCCAAGCTCAACGGCCATAGCTTGAAGCCTATCAACCCATACCTCTTCACCGGGTTCCACATTCTCTTGCAGCATATTCTGGAGGAAGCCGTAGGCCTAAATGACACGATCCCAATGCTCCTCCAGTGCCAGGCCTTTCAAGTCAAGGATGAAGGGCAGAACCTTCGTCACCTCCAGAGGATCCTTGTCTGAGGCAATGTCCTTTGGGCGAGGAATGCCCACCCCAGGAATGGCCGCCTCCAAAATGGGGTCGAGGCCCCGAAGGATTTCCGCTTTGAATACTTTAACCATGAGAGATTTCGCCGCCGCTGCAGACACCCCAATATCCAAAATGGAGGCGAGGAAGCGGGAAGAAATGTGGGAGTCGACTCTGTAGAACTCGTTGGCTGCTAAGAAACCTGCCCCCAAGATGATTTTGACCGCCGGGAGGAGTAAGCCCTCATGCCGTCGCAGAATGTGTTTTAACCTCAAATCTGTGACCGCTCCCTTGAATGCCATCTGCCTAACTGAACTCTCCAACTGTAGAGGAGTCGACACCCCCAGGTTTATCAGCCCATGCACCGAGATCCTTGCAATAAAACCCGAGCCCTTCTCCATGTTGTCTGCTACTGCCACCGTCTGCACTAGCAAAAAATCGCTCAAAACTGCGAGAATAGAATGAGCGTCGGGTAGGATACACTGACTGCGTTTAAGAAATGCCGTATTCATTGAACCAAAGCTTCTAATCAATGCAAAGAGAGGCTTGCCAGCGTAAAACGTGCGACTTCTCAAGTCGAAACCGTAAGGGAGGAGCTCCAACTACAGTAATGATTATTCTCAAACATAAAGGATGCCATAATGACTTTGTATGGCAACGACCCATCCAAGTGTTCTTGGATTGGGTGCCCACCCATCCACCCAAATATTTAACTTATAATATTTAATTCATATTTATTCTTATATATTATAATAATATTATAATATTTATATTTATGTATATTTATAATTAGAATAATATTTAATTATTAATATTCATATTTATAATATAATATATATTTGATTTATAATATTATATTTAGTTTATGATATTGAATGTAAATATATAATATTTAATATATATTTAATTTATATCTTTACCTAATCACTAGAGGGACATGACAAGGCGTGTGAATCTAAGTCTATGGAGATGAAAATAAAGCCAAAAGATGTTCTCAAGGCTAACAGATCAAGATACAAACTCAACTTCCAGAATGTACTGAAGAACAATCCATTTACCATGGATAATCTAATAGAGCAAGGTTATCTCAACTCTCAACAATCTCAATCCATGCCCAATCAGTAGGCCATAACCTCAAACCCCAAGTCTAGAGCCCATGAATAATGTTGGGTTTAATGGTAGTGCCAAAGAGTTGCAGCTTTGTCCAAATATCATTGCAATGTATCTGAACTTGAAGCCACTAAGACTGCAAAAAAGAAAGGGAGGCTTATGCCTTGCAAAGTCATGACTAAGAAATGGGTTTAAGATTAAGACATGACCATGAATATTGGTCCTTAAAGTATGTATAAGCTGATGTGATTTCTGTAGGCTTGCAAAACAAAGTAATGGCATCCAAACAAAACATTTCGAGAGTGATTGAGATGGACAACATCATCAACAAAAAGAATTATCTCAACTACATCATGATGTTAGAAACAACCATCTTAAATGAGAGAGAGTTGTTGATAAAAAAACTTCTATATCAATTCTAAAGAGAGTTGGCAAGGTAAGGCACTCCTATTTGACTCCAATGGTACTGCATGCTAAAAGTCTTTGGGAAGTCCAAAACTGACTAACAATTCACATAGAACTTCATCATGACAGTAACATAGAGTTTCAAGATGCCAATTTCAAGTACCTTTGGAACAGAAAATGTCTACATATAGTGCTAAAGGCCTTTCGAAAGTCTACAAATCAACGACAAATTTCAGAACATTGTTGAACCTCCTTGATTTGCAGCCTAAGGGAGAACCCAGTGGACAACCCAATTAAATTGATTCAATAAGGACGTGTGCAGAAAAGGTTTATGTATGATAGAGGTTAAAATATGTAGAGTGCAACTAAATGAGGAAAATAGAGAAGACAACTGATGTGTAGAATCCAATAGCAAGGTTGTATTATGCTAGTCCTGTACAATATATGTGAGAACAAATGTATGGTGCTTGTGTCTTTGTACAATCTCTTTGAGGATGTCTAACTACAAAGAATGGTTATGTACACTAATATGCAGAGAGAAGATGAAGCGCCGGTTGGGACCGAACCATTTGATAACCACCTTAACAATTCTCAACTGCTAGACAACCACGGAAGTCAAGTTAGGACTTGCGATATGACACGTGGGTGTTGAATAGAATGAGGAACTTGCTAATGAACCCACAAGGCCTGAAGAGCAATACCCAAGATTTGCGGTAAGATCTAGTGACCCAAATCCTCCTAGATCAATCACCCCTCCATGAAGAGCAATGGTCCACATTGCATGTAGTTGTGGCAAAAGGTGTGGAAACAAATTGGCAACCTACACCTCTATAAACCATTTTCCCTGGGATGGTACTTGACCTTCCTTGACAATCTGGCAGAGAGGAATCTCTTGTTGGCATGTCCATTTGACCCTAGCATCAATGACTTGATCCAATTATGTTGGAACGCAACAATCTAGATTTATCTCTATTTGTTGAAGAGACCCTACAACGTTTGATGTATCCAACAAAGGTGAAAAGTAATGGCGCAAGAGTTCTACATTCAAGACTGGATGCACCCAAGGTAAGAGGAAAGATTAAGCTTCAAAGTGTTATCCCTTGCTTGGTGATGGTGTATGGCCCACACCGAAGTGGACGAAGCTTGGATGAAGTCTCGTCGGTTTTTCCTTCCACAAGTGTAGCCAAACTCGATCACCAACTTGAAAGGTGTGAGGTGCTTGATGCTTGTCATGGCACTACTTGTACTTTGCATTAGTGTAATGTCCCCTTTTTGCAAGTCAAAATTCTCTTTACCTTGCACACAATTTCTACTCGCAAAAAGAGAACATTAGTATATTTTCATTTAAAGTCATTCACATAAGAACATTGTTCCTATCATTTCTATGATCAATGCCAATTCATCATTGATTACTTTCATCATACATATGCTATGATTACTTTCAATGCATATCCTTAGTATGAATCTATAATTACTTCTAATGCATATTACTATTGCTAATCTTATGATTGCTTCAATGCATATTATCTAACATTTATATTCCATATGCTACTCTTATGACTAGTATTCATATGCCTTGCATATTATTAACATTTCACTTGTTACTTTCATGATCATCATTAATATGCCTTGCATATTCTTATCATGACATTTCATATGTTCTATGATCTTCATCAATACAGACTTGCAAATCTACTTGCCTAAATGTCATTAACTAACATCTTATGGGAGATTGGTGGAGAGTTACCGTTATCCACTATGGGGCTCCAATGTCTCTATCCTTAGACTCAATATGGGATCCTTAATACCTTAGAGCCAAGGCCTCTTGAGACTCCTTGGTACTCTTATGATGCCTTACATCAAGTAACCAAGGCCTATACATCACTATCCTTGCACTATGGGTACCTTATACCTCATGTGACAAGGCCTCTATGTGATGAGTATCCTTTGCATCATAGGTACCTTATACCTCATGTGACAAAGGCCTTAATATTACCCATGTGGCCTCTTGGTACTTATCCCACTTATCTCTCATATGAGGTTGGTAAATTACATTTATTATGCGCTATTGTTTACAAGATACATTCTATGAAATATTGCATATCGAATGCATAACATTCTGCATAACAGTCTACATATTTTATGTGAATAAAGGTTGCATACAAATCAGATTACTATTATAGAGGCACATACTCTATGTAAGTGAAAGCTTCATGCAAATCTGATTGCTATCCTAGAAGTTCAGGTATGGAAAGAGTATAAACAATAAAGAGCTCATGATGTCCATACCTGAACTGCTGTGATGAGCCATCAGAATTAAATGATAATGCTAGGAGACTTACTGGCTATGTTGGTTCCAATTCGCTGGTTGGGAATAAACTTTGATAAAGATTGATGAGCGATTCTCTTATATCTGTTGTCTTTGGTAAACAATTCTTTCTATGCACTGCCGTCCGTACGCAGGCTGCCTTCCTTCGAATATCTGTATGTATTAATTCTTCCCCCCCCACCCCCCCCCCCCCAAATGCTTCCTTGGGTGCTTCTATTAAATAGCAATATTGGTCATGAGGAGCAGCGGTCGGGTGGTGACTCTTCACCACAATCCTTAATTATATATTAGTTAAGAGTGATCGGTGAATTGCCTTATTCGATCCTCAAACATTTGCCTTCATCTTTATTTTATTAAATATTATGTGCCAAGTCATAATCTTTTTGTCTTATTCCAATTTTGTCTTATTCTATAACTATTAAATTTGGCTAAGTTATGAAAGTGATCTTAAGGAGAGGATATAACAATTAGTTTTCTTTTCCAATCCTTAATTGGAAATCTTCGAGCTATTAAGGGATGCGACAATTAGCCTATTGCAGAATGGTATGCACTTGCTGCTAAATGTGTTCAATGAATCGAACAACTTTGTCGACTTCTTTTCGAGTTGAAGAAGTTGTTGATGTTGATTGCAGAACAAGATAAGTTGCATCAATGGGTGCCAGAGGTTGGAAACCCAAACAGGCCTAAAAAGGGTTGTGTGCAATAGAGTTGTCTAGAGCTTTGTTGTAGCTGTGTTGAATGAAAAGTAGGCTTTCATCCCAAGTGAGATGCTTCTTCCAATTGTACACCTTCAAAAGATGCATTATCATATTGTTAACCACTTCTGTCTATCCATCAATCTAGGGATGGAATGCAATAGACTTGTTCAACTTTGTGTCTATCATAGACCAAAGCGCTTTCCACAAATTGCTCAAGAACCTTGTATATCTAACAAGATAGTTTCTAGGATTCCAAAGTGGATCTTGACATGCTAAAAGTACAATTGAGTTGTTTCCGAAGCTATGATTGCTTTCTTACAAGGAATCAAAATTGTCATGTTTGAGAATCTATCAACTACTACAAAAACACAATTTTTACCATGTTTGGTAGTAGGGTAGCTTGAGAGTAAATCCATGGAAATAGATTCCCATGGTCTCTTTGGAACCAACAAAGGTGTGTACAAACCTTGCTTTTGTTGACCAATTTGGCAATTGCACATGCAGTACAAGACCTAATATATTTGGTGACGTTTGACTTGATGTGTGGCCCGAAGTACTTCTACAACACTCTAAGAGTCTTTTCAACTCCAAAGTGTCCTATAACCTTGCTGAAATGAGCCTTAGAACACACAAGGGCCTAAGGTGGTATAGGAGTCCATCTTACAAGTAGAAGTCTAGAATTGATTTACCACAAAGCAATTTTTGATAGATATCTACAAAACCCATGTCAAATGGATAGAATTTTGACCATGTGCTGACTTCATGTTCACATGCGTCAAGAACAAAAAGGAGAGCTTGAATTGGTGGACAGCTCAGACAATTTGCAATTGGATTGGCACTTCCCTTCACTATGTTCTTCAACAATCCAATCAGAAAAATGATCTGTTGGTTCCCAAAATAGCAAATCCAAAACCCTAGAGTGTTTCCTGATCTCCTAGGCCAGGGGTGTCATCAAGGAAATAGGAAAGCGGCTCATCAACAGGGTGAGGATGATTAAGGGCCAAGTTATAGGATTGGGTAATCTCCTCTTCACTTTAAGCTCAGCTAAACTTAGAAGGGTGTTCCTAGAGGTATCCCTCAACAGGGATCGATTGCAACACAAGGCATATGAAAAGATAACACGACAGTAGTACCCAGATTGTAGTTTTTATGCCAAAGGTTGTCACTAGATCAAAAGCTAACCTACTTCACTAAAAACCTTTCATAAAATTGATGAGGGCATCTTTGAAACAATACAAGATGCACGTATGCAAATCTCGTTCGTTTAGCTAAAATCTTGGTTAGCTTGCTAAAAATATTCCTTGATTAAAATACTGAACCAAATGAGACATACAGATTAAAACTTATTCCTATTCCACAACTGAATGATTTTTGTTCATTTTAAGAAGTGTGGGTGATTAATACATTACCAAACCAATGCCTATCCAGTGGGCTACCAATTTATCAAAGGTAAACAACAACACAGAAAGTATGAAATCCTTTCTAAGAAACTCAGATGCATGAAAATGTGATAATCAACAAAGAATATACTTAGTAATCCCTTATCATACTGCATTTATCCACACATAACACAGAAATGATCACTACAAAGCATGCAATGTTTTAAGAAGCTATTACATTCATCAAATCTGCAATTACATTCATACCACAAAATGTGGCAAGAGGAAAACCTAGCTGCGATTTAGGGATTTCGCTAAAAAAATACATGCAAAAATGGAGTTCACTAGCTAATATCAAATTACACCTTTACAATCTTCATACATTTCATGTCATTGCCTCCTTAAGAACTGGACTTGGCATTTTTTGAAACCCTAGAAAGCTTCTGCACTTCTGGCACCTAGAAACTACAAGAATCCTCATCTTTAAATGAATAGAACATTTGTTTTTATAGCCTTCAGATGTTGTGCCTTAATCTACATTGAATGTGATTTGCATTTGGAATGCTTCTCGCCCAGAATGAATGACCAGATGTTGTGCAAGTACAAAAGGTAGTTGTGGCTCACCTACCCCATTCATGGCGTTCCTTGAAGTGTACTAGGGTGGTTGGGCGTTTGAATGCACACCTGCATTGTCCTAATCACGAGTTTTCATTTTTGCAACCTTTTCCTTCATTTCTTAACTATTCGGCGATTTTAAAATTTGGTGAACCTTTCGAGTGGTTCATAGATTCACGAACTACCTAAACCGTCGAAAATCCATCCATTGTTCTCCTTTCATTTTGTCCTTTTCTTTCTTTGTTTTCCCTTTTTTGGAAATTCAACAATTTGGCAAACTCGCAAACCATTCTGGCTCTTCACTTCCTTCTTGTTGTCTTCTCTTTTTTTTGGCCTTTCGAGCCCTTCACGAACTCATGAACTCTTTCGGTTTTTCGGTGAGTTCATGAAATCAACAAAACACATCATTTTTCTAACTCATTATTCTTGCTTCCTTCTTTCTCTCTTTTCGACATTTCAATAAAATTGGCGAACTTTGCCGAAATAATTCTTCATTTTATTTTTCTTTTCTTTTCGCCTTTGTTCTCTTCCTCTTTGTCGGCCTTTCGGCCAAACTAAGAACTTGTGAAGCATTTTCGGTAGGTTCATAGATTCATGAACCTGCTGAAATGTCGAAACACTTTACTTCCTTTCAACTTTCATCTTTCTTTCGACCTTTCAGCAACTCACAAACATTTTTGGCAAGTTCGTAGGTTCACAAACTTGTCGAATTGTTGAAAAGCAAAGCTTTCAGGGTTTCAGTAGGTTCGCGAACCTACGAACTTGTCGAAAGGCTTATACAGAAGCAAATTTTTTAAGGATTTTTGAGAATTTTGAAGGTTTTTCAAGGACATGAAAGCATTTTTAGGGTTTTCACACATGAGCAAACACATGAAAGATAAAAAGGAGGGAAAAGAGGGGCCCAAAACTTAAGACCTTTTTGCAAATTTAGGACCATAAAGTACAGGCACTAACAAGATCAATGTCATCCAAGTCGACGGCATCATGAGAAGGACCCTCCACCTTTTAGGTTTGAAGGCGAAGGTTGTACCAAACAAGACAAGGTCATTGAGGTGCTCCTAGGTCAATCTGTTTCTCTTCTTCGTGTGAATACTCTCAAATAAGGTCCAACTGCATTCACACCCAAAAGCACTACAAGTCTGAGACAACATAGATAGCTAGCCTCTAAAGATTTGGTGTGCTAGCACTGTAATTCTCCCACCACAAATCTACAAACAAAATCATTTTAAAAATATAGGAAGAGCTTGTTCAAACTTTCAAGTTTCTAGTTTCTACTTATAGTATTAAGCTAAAAATTGAAGCATTATTTTTTACCTAGCTGTTGTTTTTCCCTCCTTTGAATTGTTTGAGCTAAAGAAAAGAGCCTCCCCTTTGCACCCTTGTAGACCTCCAATTCATCAAGAACTTTGTCTCTCTCATTTTCTATCACCATCTTATCAATCCATGAAACAATGCCTATCATCACCTCCTCATCGACCTTAAATTATCAAAGAAGTAGAACTTTGGGTTCAAGTAGTAGACCAAGGCATGTATCAGCTGGTGGAGTTGGTTCGTCCATCTACGATCAATGATGTGCCAAATGATCTCATATTTTCTTTTGTTTCCACCATAGTGATGCAAAATGGCCTATTTGGCCCTACCCATGGCCTCATAGAGGTAACCCATCAGCATGCCATCCCCATCCACAATATGAAAAACCTTGACCAAAGGTCCTATCACCTAAAAAATTGAAAACAAATTTGAAATTATTACAAAATTAACCCAAAAAATAAAAATTAGAAATCAACAAATAGATAATTCCGTATGAATTTTATGTTTGTATGTTACTTACCTTGAGTAACTCCTCTACATTTATTATGAATAAGTCATCAAAAACTGTTCTCGCAGCCTTCCCTTCAGATTTTTTGGCATATGGAAACTCCATCCAATCATTAGAGACAAAAATTTTCTTGAGAGAAGGAATTGCAATGACAATGCTTTGCAAATTGAGGAAGAGGAAGCAAATCGTGTTGGTCCCAATCACACAAGCTCCTTGTCATTAATGTAATCCTCATCAAATGAAGGACCCAAGTATGGTTGTAGATAAATTTAGTAACCTGTTTGGCATCTTCAACCACATTTTTTATCCATTCAATCTTCCCAATGTCGTCTAGCATCAAATCCAAGCAATGTGCAGCACAAGGAGTCCAAAAAATAGTAGGATGCCTCTCCATAATAAGTCTCCCTGCAGATACATATGCTGTTGAATTGTCAATGATAATTTGTACAACATTCTCAACCCCAACCTTCTAGATCACCCCATCCAATAGATTGCACAAAGTCTCAGCATTTTTTACTTCCTGCGAGGCATCTATGGACTTCAAGAACACCAATGTGCCATTAGAAGCCACGAAAAAGTTAAGGAGAGTCCTATTACGTCCATCTGTCCATCCATCTAATAAGATGTTGCAGCCCTTTCTCCACCATACTTTCTTTTAATCATCAACCAAAAGTCGTGTATTTTTTATGGCTTCCTCTAGCAATGGCCCACTCAAATCCCTAGCTATTGGAATATTAACCCCTTACCGGCAACTGTCAATGCATTCACCAACCCTTCCTAATGTGGGTTGTTCACCACATTGAAGGGTTTATAAATATTCTATCTATTTCAACAACTTCTCGTTTATTTGTTAAAAACAAACATCTTTGCAGCAAATAATGATCGATTGTATAACGATGATGATATCTTGTTAGCAAACAATTGCTCATTTTCTCAATAAACACCTTGATGTAGTGGAATAAAATTTGAATTTCAAAACTATTACCTTTCAACCACATCATGATAAAATTTGTGGCTTCTAGCCAAATGTGACAGTAACATTAGAGTGTTTAAGATTGCATCAAATGAAAGATAAATCCAACTCCAGAATAATGGTGAGTACAAGAGAAATATTGAAGACCAGCTAACAAGGTTGCAATGTCCCCTTTTTGAGCCAGACTTATGTATGGGTTGAGCTAGAACATTGAAGGATGGAAAACTATAATGTTGGCTCAACATGTGATTTTATTGAGAATTTGGCTAAGTGTTATATTATGATATTATTCATAAAGCCAAAATATTATGATTTTCTAGCCAAGGATAGGAAAAATAAATGTTGGTCAAATTGAAAAATAAAAAAGGTGAAAAGGTGGAAAATGCAATTTTAATTGTATTTTCATTCTTTTATATTTATTTTTCCCAAAAAGTGACACCAAGAGGAATTTAGGAAAAAATAAAATAATAAATATTATTTTTATTTTCCTATGAGCCAAATCGCCGCCCAAGGAGAGTATTTAAAAAAATAATAAAATATTGAATTTTGAGGACTGCCACCCGATGGAGAAGAAAACATTTTAAATAATATTCTTTATTTGTCCAAAGATGAGATCGCCGCCAAAGAGGAGTTGGAAAAAAAAAATAAAAATAAGTTTTTTTAAATAAGGGCGATTTGGGTGGGAGTTAAAAATTAATAAAATATTGGTATTTTATATGTTTTTAAATGAAGGTGTTCAATAAGTGAAATTCATTTAAAATTGTTCAATTGAAAATTGCATTTCATTGGTGGAATTGAAATTTCATATTATTTGACAAAATTGGACGCCTAGGGTGAGAGGAGCATAAGTAGAGGCATTTGGCTTCATTTTGCAACTATTGATCTTTTAGTAAACTTTGCATTTGAGTTGTTCTCTTGACTGGAATTGCATTTTCAATGGCATCAAGGAGATGTTCTCTTGATTTTTAGTGGTTTGGAGATGATCCCATTCCACGTTGTGAAGAATTTGTGTGGAGTTCATCATGGAGTTTAATTTGCAGGTTTTTATGAAGCTTGATATGCAGATTTGGTTTGTTTTTGTAGCTATGTTCATCTACTATTGATATTAGAGGCATTTTCATTGGATCACTTGGCAAAGAGAGGGATTGTGGCCATTTTCAGTCATCTTCACATTCAGATTTTTGTAACAGCAGTGGACAGTAGGGTATAATTGGCAGATCTGAGTGTTAATTGGCATTGTTTTAAGGGTTTGAACATCAAGAAAGCATCTAAACCCTAATCACCCTCTTCCTAGAGCTAGTCGCTAGCCTTTGGAGCTTGTTTTTGGCATTGTTTGGCACTTTTTGCAAAATCTGGGTTATGATCAGAGATATCAGAAATGTTATTATCTATATCAGTTCATCATTGAGCTTCTACAAGGGCTGTAATAGCTTTTCTTATTCAGCTTTATCATTGTGCTTTGCCTTGGCATCATTGCATATCTATTGGCTAGGGTTTTGAGTTATATTTGAACACTTTTGCATATTGTTTGAAGTCTGATTTGAAAATCAGTCGAGTCTGATGTAAAGGACAGCCAAAGACATTTGTAATCAGCTCTTGAAAGGAATAAAGAAGTGAAGCATTGTTTCCAGGTATGTCATTCTTATGTTTTGATTGATAAGATTTGATTATAACTTGATCATTTGATGTTTGTTTCATTTGATATTTGAACCTTTCCATATTCATGGTGTTTTGAGTTCATTGGAGAAAACGGGTATTGAAAATATTGAATAGATTGCAAGAAAAGTAAATCAGAAATTTAGGACAGCGAAAGGAAAAATCAGAAAAAAACTAAGTTGCCAGTTCTGGTGCGGGTGCGAGTTCGGGTTCGCGGGTTCGGCCAAAATTTTTTTGAAGGGTTGGGTTCATTTTTATATATATATAAATATATGTATATGCAAAAAAATTAAGCATAGAAGCAAGAATTAAGTGTAGAAATGCAAGAATAAAGTGTAGAACACCACATAGCATCATATATGATATAATCAACAAAACCACCATCAACTTGAATATCATAAAACATAAAACTCGAACTTCAAGTTCAATAACAAGATTCAAAATAATAATATCATGTTCAACAATCAATTTTCATTGTTTCAATGTCAAATGACAAGTGTCAATCATCATATGGATTTGTTAAATCCTCCACATCATCATCATCATCTTGGATTTGGACAGTAGCAGGATCATTTGAAGAACCACAACCAACACCACTGCCACTCGCTAAAAAAGTATGCTCGCTCTCTGATCCCTCAAGTGCAACATGTTGGGATTGGGAAGTAGAAGCATCCATGTCAATTTGCTCTGGCTCCACATCCCACAACTTTGATTCCCCCTCCTTATAGTTTTGCTTTTTGTGCGAAAGGAGGCACAAGTTGGAATGCACATACACTAAATTCTCCGCCTTTTTGGAGTGCAATCGGTTGCACTTTATCGAGTGGATAAAAGAGTACGTGCTCCAATTCCTCTCAGATGCAGAGGAACTAGCAACCTATGACGACAAAGTAGAGAGAAAGAGTTAAAAATAAAAACTTACAAAGTTAAACCTTATAAAGTTACAAGTTATAAAATTTATAATAATTAAAAATTATGAAACTTCAAACTTTAAAGTTTTAAGTGTCTTTAAGATAAAATTATAAATCATAAAAAACATAGAAATTTAGTAAACTTACTTGTGATAAAACTTTGACTGCAAGAGGCTGTAGGCACCGGAATTGTTGGCCATGAAAGTACCACCAATTGTGAGCATCTTTCTTGAATCTATCACGAAGAGCCTCAATGCTTAGACCATTGGAGTGTACAAAATCAGTGAACTCATCAATGACCATATCATGCAAATCTGGATCAGGGAAGAGTCTACGAAATGCTGCCTTGTACCCTTCAGACACTTCTAAATCTCTTCATGGGGGAATCCTATTTGTCACCGAAAGAATCTCACTGCTGTAATATTTTGGAGTCAATGCAAATGCAAGAAGATGTAGCGGGGTTGTCATTGTGTTCCATCTAGCCTCAATAATTTCATGCACTTGCTTGAAGAGAATTTTTTGAGGATCTTTCTCCTTCTCATTTATGATGTTCTTTATCTTCTCTATCATTGAATCAATGCCATCATATATCTCCCCCATGCAAGGCTTGTCCATGTCCGTATAACGAATCATGCTCAAAATGGGCTCGGTGAAACTAAGGAGATATTCCACACGATCCCACCAATAGTCATTTAGGATCATCCCCTTAACATTTACTGCCCTCTCAGTGTTGCTTTGCCTCCATATGGACCAAGTAGTGCTTGTTACCATGTTGATAAGAGCCTGTTTGACCTTCACAAGTCGTCTCAAGGCAATTGTGTTTGAGGCAAAACGGGTCTCGGCAACCTATTGAAATATCAAAAATAAAACGTACAATAACTAAAATTTAATTTTAACATTTAAAAAATTGAAAACAAACTTTAACTTTTAAGAAGAAATAGAATATGTGAAATTAAAAATTTAAAGCACTATGAAAAATTTAAATTTAAAAATATATTGCTTCACTTACCTTCAACAACTCCAATGTAGAAAATGATCTAAATATGCTTTGGGACATGTGGTAGTTGGTGACGAACATTCGTATCTCCTCGGCCTCTGCATACAACTCTCTAATCCAATCAATTTTTTTCCCAATCTTTTGTAGCATTAGATTGAGAGAGTGGATAGCACAAGGTGTCCAAAAGATATGTGAATATCGTTCCTAAACCAACAACCCAGCAGCTCTACAATTTTTTGCGTTGTCCGTTATCATTTGAACAACATTACGAGGTCCCACATCCTCAATGGCTGCAATGAGGATCTGAGCAATAAATTTACCATCCTTCATCTGTCCCTCACAATCCACAGCTCTCAAAAACATTGCCCCTTTAGGGGACACTGCAATGATATTGATCAAAGGCCGATTTCTTGCATCTTTCCATCCATCAGAGACAATCGACACCCCTGTCTCACTCCATGAATCCCTTAAGGGCTTCAATGCATCTTCTATACTCTTCACCTCATTCTCCAATAAGGTGCCACACACCTTCTCATAACCTGGGCTTTTATACCCTTTTGGAGCCTCATTAATTTTTCTCACCATCTCTTGCCAATATGGTGAGCGAACAACATTGAATGGCATACCATTTGCATAAATGCATTTGGCTATATGTTGGTCAGCAATATCTCGAGCCTCATTTTGAAATGATGTTTCCAAAGGTCCCTTTGGTCTCTTGTTTGTAGTGCTTGTGGGTTGCTCTTGAGGAGTGACCAAAAATGGGTGGCTCTCTATCACAACATTGGAACTAGGAATAGATGGAGGATCCATTCTTTGATTTCTGCCTCTTTTCCTTGACATGTTTGCTACTGATTTACGGCCTGTTGCTTCATCTACTGCTTCTTGCTCTATGATATATGCCAGCACTTGCTCTCGTGGTATAGGTTTATTATTCTTTCCTGGGCAAGCTTTGATCCCCATCCTAGGGATGTTACACAAATGGGCTTTCACCCAACTATATGAACTGTTATATTGCACATCACAGCCATTGCATTTCCAAAGGTAACCCCCACCACCTGGTTGTTGTTGAATCATTTCAACATGCCTCCAAAGAGGTGAGTGTGGATCGATTTTGAATTTTGATTGTGTTACTGAGCTAGAACTAGTTGCCATTGTGATTCCTGTCACTTGTGGGTGTGGCAATAAGTTTTGTAAACAAAATGGAAACAATGAAAACTCAAAACTTTCAAGGATCAAAACAAAAACAAAAGCATGGTGGTACATTCATGATTCATATAAATAGTTTTAAAAAAAAAACAAGTTGAAAAGAATTTGTTTGTTGTTCAAAAATGCAAAAAAAAAATGAATAGAAAACCTACCTCTTTGCAAAAATCTCTTCCTTTGATCTTCTTGGCAGCCTCTAAACCGTTGGAAATGAGTAGGAATAGTGGAGCAATAGATTTCCAACCTTCAAGATTCAATCTTCAAGCTTCTTTCTTCAACCACAAAAAAAATTTTGAGTTCAGCCACAATGGAGAGTTTTTGTGTTTTGGAATAAAAGAAATGAGTTGAAAATGGCAAAATTGTGTCTATAATGTCTTTTTAGGGCTTCATTTGCCTTTTAGAATGTTTAAAAAATTATAAAATTGAGGTTTAAGTTGAAAAAAAATTAAAAAAAAATCTTTGGGGGCGTGGGTGCGTTCCGGGTTCTTTGTTTTTAGACTGGGTTCGAACCCAGCGAACCCGGGTGCGTCACCCCCCTTCCAACACCCCCTGCCAGCACCCGCACCTACACCCGGGACGCACCACACCCGGTCCTCTAGCAAGCGAACCCTACAACCTAGGAAAAAAATTAAAGTAGATAAGACAGGGTTCTTACAGTGGTATCAGAGCTCATTTTTGCATAGTTAATTTAGAGAATATCCTATTCGGGATATTACAAAGGTCTAGATCAAAATATATTGTGATAGTAAAATCTTGATCTCTCAACATGTAAGATACCCAACTAATTCTACCAAAATTTTTCCTTACTTAGACAATTTTACTTGCTATCAACTCATCAACTATTTCAACGACACAAAAATATACATCAAAGATAACTATTTGAATGAATCAACCTTAAGCTGGGTACTTGTTTTATTACTTGATTCAATCAACTCACAATGTCTTATTACATGGATAATGCTTTCAATGGCATGAAGTTACACTTTATTCAAATGGAATTACAAAAGCAGGCCTTGGAGCCTTGATGATTACAATGCCTTGCACACTAGATCAACTTAATCAAACTCAACGATGTCAACTGAATGTCAACACCTCACAGTACAACAAGGGAGCATCACCTTGTCAGTTGAGGGAGCATCACCCCAACACTTGAAACTCGCAGGCCTCAAGATTACAAGCTCAACAGCTTTGCAGAGAGAATTTTGTCAAATGCATAGATGCCAAATGAATGAGAGAGCTCCTCCTTTTATAGGCCTTCCAAAGGCAATGAAGGCACGTTTTTCAATGCACAAAGAGGAACCAAGGCACGTTTCCCAAGAAGCATATCCAAGGGAATATTCCAACTGATGAGTCATTCTGAGTTGGCAAGCTCATCTAGAGACCTTGACACAGATCCCCAAAACATCCTGTCGACCAATGAGAGCTCAGCTAGATATAACTACCTTATCTTTTGACTAGGCGCCCATTTGAAGCAGTGAGATCATGGAATGGCGCCCAAAGTGGATCTAGGCACTCAACTGGGGTAGCAGAAAACATGAATAGGCGCCTTTTAGGCTAGGCGCTTCCTTGATGTGGCAGAGGCATGAATAAGCGACTGGTGGAGATTGGAGACTCCAAATGTCCTCAAAACACTTAACATTACTGAGTGAAGACCTCTTAATCTCTAGGCGCCATCTGGAGATTGAAAAGAGGAGAATTTGACATCCAACTTACTTAGGCGCAATTCTAGTGTTCCCATAACTTGGGCGCTAGACTTGTAGTGGTTTTGGCGCCTGGAAAAGGATTAGACATTTTCCAACAAACAAATGAAACTTCTGAGTAGGAATTGATTCCTTGAAGATAGCGCCCATTTCCAGGGTGTTTAAAACTTGTTTTTTAGTCTTCATCTTCATTAAGGCGCATTTCTGGGTAGGAAAGAGTGCAAATTGGCGCCTTAGGAAGGATGGGGGCCTTTCCTTGCAAAAATCTTCATCTCAAGCCATATCTAAGTCAAAAATACCAACTTCTGCCAAGCGCCCTGGCTTCTTGAGGAGTTTGAGGATCATTCACCCACTGGAGTCTTGTTTAAGCGCCTTGATATGCCTAGGCGCTCAGTCAATGTGGTTTGATCACAACTTGGCGCCTAAGGAGATTTTACTTTCTTCATTACCCAATCTTGTTTCCTTTAGTCAAAATCTCAACTCTGCTTTCATAAACACCTCTTCTCAAGTGGATTGGAAGCATCTTCCAAGGTAGGCGCACTTTTAGGTTTGCAGAAGAAGGAATTGGCGCCTATACTTGAAATGATCACCTTTCCTGCAAATACTCACATTTGAAGTCATCAAAGTGAGTTAGGATATCATTCATCATCAGCGCCTTGACTGGGTGAGGAGATCGGAGGCTATTTTCTTGACTAGGCGCATGTTTGAGTAGATGTCAATTAGGCGCACTTGAATGGTTGATGGAACATGAAATAGCGCCTAGTCTTCAAGGTTCAAAGCATCTCAGGCATTTTTGCTTCCTCCTTCATACTTGGGCGCCAGTCCCAAGTCCAAAAATCATGATTTAGCGCCTAGTTGCCTTTAGGCGCCCACTCTAGATTGTGCATCTGGTGATTGGCGCCTTAACTCATCAAGGCAACTTGATCTTCCTACCAGAGCGCCTTGCCTCAAGTTGCGAGCTTTCAATACCCTAGGCGCATGTTGGAGTCAGTTTGGATGAAAAGGTGCGCCTAGTGTCTACTGAATCATGTTCTTGAAGATTTTGCAGAGTTGGAGTTGTTTTGAAAATATGATGTTACTATGCTAGGCGCTCATCCAGGAAGTATGATTTGAAATGGGCGCCCAGACAACTTCCTACTTATTTGGCTTCCAGACTTAGCCAAATTTTGGGTTTCTGACTTATTCCTGCAAAACAACAAATTAAGTTAGTCAAAAACCAGTTCATTCCCTCATTATTTAGAATTAGCCTCCGGGAATGAGAAATAGGCTAATTCATTCTTCATTTGATGATTAGGCCGGGAACGGGGACATGACACAACATGAAATAGAAAGTAGCCTAACAAAACTTGATCAAAAATGTCAGACGACATATTCTGAACAAGTATTTCAATTTGCCATGCAAAAAGTGTTCAAAGATACTAACAGGTAAGAGCATTTCAGGCAGACAATTTTGAATTACCACAAGTCAAATAGGATCAAAGAATGTAGGTTTTCTAGAAAACAAGAGTTTCTGGAATGTTAAAAGGACTTCAGCAATATGAAATTGACCACTACTCCAACAAAACCTTACGCTCTCTCTTTAACACATGAAAAAAAGGCACAGAGAATTAAAATTCAATATTACTTGGGTGTGGGGGTGCAAGGGTGCATAGGGTACAGATATACAAAACTCGGTGCAGATCCCCAAACAATCTGAGCTTCGCTACGATTTTAAGTATGAACTCAGATTTTTTTATCAGACCGACCTTAATATTTGTTGAGCACAAAGTAAGCACCATAGACTACTTTAGCAAAGCAAGCTAGTAGAGAACACATTGAGATTCTGCAACAGCAAATACATGTTTTGTCCAACATGTTACACATTTAGTTTTGTTATGTGATAATGACACCTAAGTGTTCAACATCAACATTGGCACACAGCTAGCAATAAAAAGTTAGTAATCAACAGGCAGTAGCATAGCAGCATCCAGCTACAGCATAATACAATTGAATCAAACCGTTGAGCAGTTCCATAGCTGAATGTCTTCTATTAAAAATAATAAAACTGTAATACATAAAGGAATTAACTAACGGTTCCAAGCTGATTATAAAAATCATATTCTGGACTTCAAACATAGAACTATATCGGAATTGCAAAGTAATTGAGAGCACAATTCTATTAGATTCTTTCATCTAACACATGTCGAAGACAATATAAGGAATTTCTGAATCATTAATTCTTCAACTACTTTGTAATCATATGGTCTTGGGTGATCCTAGGAGAAACACTATGTGAGCCCTCCCACACTTAACAGGTGCAGTTCCCTGAACTTGATTTATAGTGCTATTTGGTATAGGGAAGTAAATTGCTTCCTCTTCATATTGTCCAGCCAAGAGCCCCTGGACTCCCCCACAAGTAGTTTCTCAAATCATGTATTGGCTGATAAGATCTCACATATAATAATGGCAATAAGACAATGTAGAAGATAGATATCACACAACACGAGATATTCGTGGGCCAAGATGCCCTCATATCATATATATATATAAAAATAGAATAAACCCTTGAGGTAGGATAACACCATACAATACTTCTTATGGAAGAACCCACTCCACCCTATATCTCCAAGAGATCCCAAATACAATATCATACTCGACACATATGCTTCCAACGATAATCACCTCCTTTATATAGACCTCCACCTAATAATATAATAGAGAGATAGTCCCAATGAAGCCCTACTCATCACCTAATATAATTAATTACACAAGTTGTCCACATGATCCAATATAACTAACTTAAGGGATGTGTGCCACATGTTAGCATCTCCATCCACCTAAATACATTATAATCATATCCCTAGGTACATAACATGCCATCCCTCCTTGACATGTGTCATCCTCGAAACATGAGAAGAAACCAAACAGTATGACTATCGCAAGTCATTACAAATATAACACCATGACCAATCATCTAACCATCCATAGTTGATCTTTGCAGTGGTTTTAGCTTGATGGTACCTAGATCCCATCCTTGATCCACATTTTGTTGCACCCATTTGATTCCATTCCTTATCAGGGTAAGTCCTTTTTTGCCATGAATAACCATTACTTCTATGTTTCCACTTATTGTTGTAATTGTTCCTTTGATTCCCAATAGATCCATAGCGATTGGCCTATTGATTCCCTATATTATCATGCCACCATGATGGTGTCCTCCATGATTCTTGCCTCTCACAATGATGTGGATGCCTATAGATTGCACCCTTTGCTATCACTGGAACCTTCTTTGATTCTTCACCATTTTTTGGCTGCGTGTTTTATTGGCTCCTAAAGAGAATTATGTGTCTCCTCTTTTTTCTCTACATCTTGCTCCTCTTGTTTGTCCTCTAATTCATTGGTACAATCTTCAGTAGATTCCTAAACTTGATCTTCCTTGACTTTCCTTTGGACTTCCTTATGTGTAATATCTTGTAATGTAACTTTTTCTCTCCTATACCAAAGCTTCATGAACTTCTTTTGCACATTGATGTTTATTGTTCCCAAAGATTCTAACCAAGGATAACCAAGAACAATATCCAACCATCCATATCCAAAGCATGAAAGCCTGAATGCAAAACACATTTATCCTAGAGAGCCTCAAATCTTCAAAAAATTGAATATCCTTGCTTGCTATTTGATTGTCCTTGATTTGCTTTGCTTGTACCTATAGCTTTTTGGTTAATTCTATGTTGATGAAATTATACTTGCTGCTAGGGTATATAGAAAGTTGAAACAATAACTTTTGATTTTTGAATACAACCATGAAATTGAAGGATCAAATCTTCCTTCCTTGGGGCTAATGTGCATGTACTTGTATCCTCTTTTCCTCCTCCTCCTCCTCCTCCTCCTCCTAAGTCTTCTCCTTCTCCGTCTTCTTCTACTTTTTCTTTTTCTTCTTGTTCTATTGTTTCTTTTGGGGCCTATCTATCTAAGAAAGCTTGTTCTAGTTCACTCAAAGACAAATTATTACACAATGGCATATACCATTGACTGGCTTCACCTTTTAAGAATAGAGAAAAACCTAATTTCCAACCATTAGCTATCTTATATTGGTTCCACCATTCTAATGCATCTCCACTTCCATCAAATTTAGGAATCTTCATTGAAACTAGGGTGTTAGAAAAAATTCTTCAATAGATCAGCTTTCTACCAAATCTAGTTAACCAAAGTTTGACCCAACCAATTCATGTTGTAGTCGGCCTCAAATCAAAAAATGAAATTGATAGACCCCTAATGAATTTTCACAAGCTTTCCAAAAATGTAAAAATATCAGAATAATTCGGTGATTTGCGGCCTAGCAAGTGAATTTATGAAAAAACATAAAATTGCATTTAACTCACTCAAAAATGATGATCAAAACCTAATTTTTGAACTGTAGCTTCCTTCTATGATCCTCTAACCTTAGTAAAAACAATCTCGACCATTTGGAAAATATAGGAGAATTTTCAAAATTAGGGTTTTGTCCTCACTTTTGCCCAAATCACTTGATAATATCATCACATATAATAATGGCAATAAGACAATGTAGAAAATAGATCTCACATAACACAAGAGATGTTCATGAGCCAAGATGCGCTAATATCCAATCTATGCAAATTTAGAATAAACTCTTGAGGTAGGGTAACACCGTACAATACTCCTTATAGAATAAGGCACTCCACACTATATCTCCAAGAGAACCCAAATACAATATCATACTCAACACATATCCTTACAATGATAATCACCTCCTTTATATAGACCACCTAATAATATAATAGAGAGGTAATCCTAATGAAGGCCTACTCATCACCTAATATAATTAACTACACAAGTTGTCCACATGACCCAATGTAACAGACTTAGGGGATGTGTGCCACATGTCGGCATCTCCATCCACTTAAATACATTATAATATCATATCCCTAGGTACATAACATTGGCCTTCTTATGATAATGGATGGCAACACCATTGGTTCTCCTAGCCTAATCCATTGCTACCGACATGTGACAGCACCACTTTCTAGTCTTGCTCTCCAGCTTTTTGAAATTTCCTACCCCTGATAGGATATTTACTTTTTGGATTTTCCCTGTCTGTTTTTATTTGTTTTATGGTTTTCTAATATATTTGCAATGTTTGATACAACAATATAATGCAGCAAAATAGAAGATATTGCAATAATAATTTTCAACTCAAAAACTGAACATTACATAGGGAATACACAGCTGAAAATTCCAGATTTTTATATCAGCTTAGATACTAAGTATTTTCACAAAATATTGACAACCCAGTTCATAAAATATCCCCTATTATCTAAAACAATAACCAGAAAATTGGGGCTTACAAATCATGAACTCACAAGTAAGATATGCCTTGAAACCCTTTGAAATGAATGCCTGAATGAAGCATAAAGTTTGCAGCAATATAACAACAGCAACAATGATAATAAACTCCAGCAACGATCACTATCACCAATTCCCACGCCTAGTGCAAAGCTGCATACAATTAAATTGCCAAAACCCTTGCCTGGCAACCACCTATTTATTGAAGTTCTCCTGTATTTCTCTTTGCTCTTAAAATAATGATCAATATATTTGCATTATTCTGATAATTCATTCAAACCCTTGAATAGGAAACTCTCCTATAACTGTTTGAAGAACAAGCACAACCTCTGAGTGAAGTTGTCTGCAAGTTGTTCTTCCTCAGGGGCTACATCCTCAAAAAGCTTGAGATTTTCATACTCTCCAGTCTTCAACAAAACTCTTAGCCAAATTCTTCTGCACAATGAATGAATGAAATGAATTCCAAAATGCCCTTTTATATTTCACCTCAAATTCACTTTAAATTCCATTTCATTCAATTTACTTTTAATTTCTCTTTTAATTATGATGCACAACTTAATAATATAAAATATACTTTAAATCATTTAAGTCCCCTTTAATAAAGTCCTTATGTCTCCCTTTTAACATAATAAATTAATAAAGCATCATTAAATAGATCACTTTATTAATTTCCATTTAACCCTTATATCACCTTTTAATAAGCCATCATTAAATATTAATATTATTAAAGTCAAATAACAATAATAATATAATAAATCATTAATCCTCAATAAATCACCCCACACCAGCTCAAATAATGATCCAATCATATTTTCCAGATGTAGGCATGATGACAACTGATCCAGATATGACTTACTATAAATAGTACGTATAGGCGATATGACCAAGTGACTTACTATAAATAGTAAATGTGCATCAAAGTGTCCTGAATAGCCTCCAAAAGGCACCCCACAACAAAATTGGAAGACTGAGCTAAAGAATATTGCAATAAGCACCAAAAAGGCCTGCTGAGGAACCAAAGATCTCCCTTGAAGGGATCCCCTGAACACTCTGTTAGCCCACAAGGACCAAGTGATGGACTAACCTCTGCAACTAATCACTACCTAGGAAAAGGGGACATTACAGTCCACCCTTCCCAAGATTGCTTGTCCCCAAGCAATCCTCACCTAGATACTCAGGCATGTCACCTGAATGCCGGGATCCCAAATCAATCTGTAGAATGCCCAACAACATATCCATTGCATCCGCTGGGTAGAGATAAAACCATGCTCAGCATCACTGTAGGCAACTACCCCAATGTAGGACAATCTACCAAACAAAGTAATCCCTGGATCCCATAACCAGATTGGAAGTCCGCCAGACTCAACACCTGTTGACTTCCGTTGCGCCACTCTGATATAATCTTCACCATGCCGAGAATGGTGAAGCAACACTTCGGAATCCCATCAAACTATCATGCCACACCTATCACCACCTGGATCCCAACACACCAGCACCTCACATCCATCGAACATGAGGAGATGGAAGTAACTCGAAGTGCCAGCATCACAACACCCCACTCCAAACTCTGCAAATCTCCTGTGGATGTGATGAATATCCCTCATAGGTGTTGAAAACGATGTAACAACTCCTCCTAGGTTGCTGATATAAAACAGATCAGCACCCTCTAGAATGAACATCGAACCTATGGGAATGCATACAAAACGGCCAAGACCATAGGGTACCAGAGTACCAACCCTATGCCACTCTCCAATGCTGAGGAGATGATACAACTCTCCTCCAAACTAAAGTATAACTGCTGTCCTCCAAAAATTATGAATAAAATCCTCATCCAAATTAATAGAATAGTCGTCCCTTACCAACTTATGGAGTAGAACTCCATCACTGTGGGCTGGACTAACAATGCCATCATACTCACTGAAACCACAACTTCCCTGTAGCCTCGCCTCCAATGGAAATTCCTAAAACAAGGAAGTCGCAAACTCTGCCAAGGACACATCAGCATGATGAAAATCTGATCCCTGACCCTGTAAACAACCATCTGAAAATAACAGAGTCGGATACCTGCAGTCTCTGGTTCCATCTTCTGAAGATGGAAGCATTCCATCCCACAATGGATGATATGAATCCTGAGTCAACTCACACTTATGCATCATCAAACCATTCGTGTGTGGACTGAAAGAGAAGTGATGAGCACTCCTCACTATGCAGTCAAGGTGGAATGTGCCTGTTTACGCCAATGGTAGTCCTGCATAGTCATTGGGAACGCAGGCCCAATCACTCTCATCACCTGAATCAGGAGGTGGCTCACATCTCCAATCCTGAAGGGCTGATTGGGTAGTTACTCTGCAAGACCTCTTTGCGAACCCAATAGCAAGGTCCCAATCTGAAAGCAATTAGAGGTATTCTGATTTAATCCACTCTATGGCATGCTAGATAGTTCACAAACTAAATATAGAAGTGCCCACTACTACCCCTATGTGCCTTTCCTCCAATTGTGTCGTCCACAAGAGGTTCTCCACAAACTTGTGTGTGCTGTCCAGACGAGTTAAGGTTTGGACAACCTTATCCTCAGTAACCTTCAGTTGTCCCTTGAGACCATGAGACTCACTAGACTCATGACTACCCACCAACGCATCATCCGAACTGCTAGCCGATGTAGGAGTCATGCTCCTACTAGGAGATGCCCTGCAATCCTCATGCAAAGAAGATGGGATAGCATTGTGATCAAACACACAACTCTCTGTTGAACGCACCACTTCATCACAAGACCCGTCAATAACATTCTCTGCATCATCTGAAATGGGTTTCATCATCAGGAACACCTGCTGCCACATACTGTTCCCTGCTAAACTCATCCGATGTACTCATCCCATGGGTGTCACCTGCACTTGTAAATGAAATGGATGTCTCTACATCCTCAACAAGCACATTACCACAATCTGTGGATGTATGCTCATCACCAATGGCTGTCATAGATGGCTGAATTGTAGCTGTAGGTGATGAAGACTGCGCCAAGCTCAACTTCACGGTAAGCTCATCAATACGAGACTCTGACTCTCGAAGGGCCAATTGAGTGCTCCTCAAAGAGTCCACAGTGACCTCAAGCTCATAGGTGAGCTCATCAACCTCCTCTTCTTTCCCTTTTAGTGCATCGTAATAGATCCCATCAAGCATGAGAAGATGATCTATGTTTGATAATAACTGTAGGTAATTGTTTTTCATTACCCCCAATGCATCTCCAAGTGCCTGAAACTCTGCAAGGGAAAGTTCACTATCAAAGTACTCATGTGTTTCTGGAGTCTTCCAACAACAGTTTGCCAACAACTGCTGAGCAACATCAAAGTGTTCTATGGCTGAAGCAATCATGCCTTTATTCACCCTCAATTGACCTGTTAAATGATGGGACACCTGAAACCTGTCATTCCTATACAAATTTTCTAATTTTGGATCAACGTCATGCACCATACAATCTGATTTGTTTTCATGGCTGATCACAACTCCATTAGTGCTGGTAATGTCATCCTGGGGTTCTACCAAACCATCATCATGATATAAGGCTTTCTCATCATCAACCACTTCAATTTTGAACCCTTCATCTGAGAATACATGAGTGAACTCAACACAGTCATCTGCTCCATTGGAATCATCAAGGAAGTCATTAGAATCATCACTAGTTGAATCTGAACTAGGATCTAAAACTGTTGTTTTGTCTTTTTCTTCATGCACCACCTCATCCATGGTAGTTGCATGCATGGCCAAAGATTCATCTGTCACGTAATCATCTTCTTCTTCTTCCGGTATTCCCAAAAATGTTTTGAATGTTAGGACATCTCGAATTTCTTTAGGAAGAGAGTAGTACTCATTAAACCTAGTGCAGATTTCATCTTTTGTTGACGAGACATACATAGTTATCCTCGGAAGGAAAGTGGGTAGCCGTCTTCCATCCATCGTTCTGAGATTTGGAAAACTTCAAAGACAATTTAAACCAAGTATTGTAACTCTGACATGCAAATGCTAATCACTATCATGCAACTAGATTTTTCAACCTCAACTATGACATGCAACTGTTAAATCACTGAATGTTCACATGCAACTACTGCTTGGCCCAAGAAACTAACATGCAACTACTGCTTGGCCCAAGAATCTAACATGCAAGAATCTAGGTAGTCTCAAAATTGACATGCAACTACTAGGTACTAACATGCAACTGAAATTTCTAACATGCAATGCTGCACAAAATAGCAATCCAACAGGTTGGCAGGAAAACCAGCTTTGATACCACTAAAATATCCCACCTCTAATAGGATATTTACTTTCTGGATTTTGTCTGTCTGTTTTCATTTGTTTTATGGTTTTCTAATATATGTGCAATGTTTGATACAACAATATAATGCAGCAAAATAGAAGATATTGCAATAATAATTTTCAACTCAAAAATTGAACATTACATAAGGAATACACAGCTAAAAATTCCAGATTTTTATATCAGCTTAGATACTCAGTATTTTCACAAAATATTGACAACCCAGTTAATAAAATATCCCCTATTATCTAAAACAACAATACCCAAAAAATTGGGGCTTACAAATCATGAACTCATAGGTAAGATATGCCTTGAAACCCTCTGAAATGAATGCCTTTATGAAGTATAAAGTTTGCAGTAGTATAACAGCAGCAGCAATGATAATAAACTCCAGCAACCATCACTATCACGAATTCCCACGCCTAATGCAAAGCTGCATACAATTAAATTGCCAAAACCCTTGCCTGGCAACCACCTATTTATTGAAGTTCTCCTGTATTTCTCTTTGTTCTTAAAATAATGATCAATATATTTGCATCATTCTGATATTTTATTCAAACCCTTGAATATGAAACTCTCTTGTAACTCTTTGAAGAACAAGCACAACCTCTGAGTGAAGTTGTCTGCAAGTTGTTCTTCCTGAGGGGCTACGTCCTCAAAAAGCTTGAGATTTTCAGACTCTCCAGTCTTCAACAAAACCCTTATCCAAATTCTTCTTCTTCACAATGAATGAATGAAATGAATTCCAAAATGCCCTTTTATAGTTCACCTCAAATTCACTTTAAATTCCATTTCATTCAATTTACTTTTAATTATGATGCACAACTTAATAATATAAAATATACTTTAAGTTTATATCATTTAAGTCCCCTTTTAATAAAGTCCTTATGTCTCCCTTTTAACATAATAAATTAATAAAGCATCATTAAATAGATCACTTTATTAATTTCCATTTAACCCTTATATCACCTTTTAATAAGCCGTCATTAAACATTAATATTATTAAAGTCAAATAACTTTAATAATATAATAAATCATTAATCTTCAATAAATCACCCCACACCAGCTCAAATAATGATCTGATCATATTTTCCGGATGTAGGCATGATGACGGCTGATCCAAATATGACTTACTATAAATAGTAAGTATAGGCGATATGACCAAGTGACTGACTATAAATAGTAAGTGTGCATCAAAGTGTCCTGAATAGCCTCCGAAAGGCACCCCACAACAAAATTGGAAGATTGGGTTGAAGAATACTGCAATAAGCACCAAAAAGGCCTGCTGAAGAACCAAAGATCTCCCTCGAAGGGATCCCCTGAACACTCTGTTAGCCCACGGGGACCAAGTGATGGACTAACCTCTGCAACTGGTCACTGCCTAGGAAAAGGGGACATTACACTTTCTTCCTCAGGTCTCTGCTCAGTTTACCTCTTGTAGTCATATTTCTTTGTATTTAGTTACTTTTCAGAACCTATGGTTATGTTTACTGTAGAACTTCTCTATAGGAATTGAATGTACTTTCAAGTCCTATTTACCAGTTTTTGTCACTTGCGAACATTAATATAATTCTTTTCTTCTTTTTGTGTTCTGTAACTTTAGTGATTATAAAAGTAGCCAAAACAAATGTGTATTGAGACGGTATCGACTAGCATTTCCTATTGCCAATATGCATCACATGCACAACATACAACATAAAAGAATCTCATAGACAGACATTGCACATTCATTCATAGAAGCAAAGAATCTCAATTGAGTTGGTTTGCAATTAAAGGATGTTTATGCAAAAACTCTACCTTGACCAGTTGCTTGGCTGCATCATCAACATTTCCACAGAAGAATGTCTTCGAAGTATCTCCATGGTACCCCTACAAGAAATTCCACAATCACTAGATTCTAAGGATGGATTATGAATTTCTAATGATAAGACAAGTATGAAGAAAGATATGAAATGGAGAACACACTTTTACAATTTTCAACGGAATCTATGTAACTGGTACTCCTAGAAAATGAGAGGTGAAGCATACCACAGAAAAAATCACATCTTGGCTTCTATAAATTGCAATTTCAAAGTAATTTATCCATGAAAAGGGCTACCATGAACCAATAGCATTGCAATGGAAGTGAGAAATGAATGAAATAGAGCAATGTATTTTTCCTATGTTCTATTTGCCAAAGGTCACAATAGCTTGTTTAATGATCCACAGAAAACAAGCAGATAAAGTGTGAGGATAATCACTTACATTCAGATAAACAGTTACATCAATGTTAATGATATCACCATCCTGCATAAAAAGGAATTGTTAGACAATGGAACCCGTATATACCCTTTGTGTAACTCTTCCAGTTCTAAGTTCTAACAATGATATTAGTAATAAACAAGATAAGTTAAGCATAAAACAAACCTGCAATGGGCGAGAATCTGGTATCCCATGACAGAGACACTCATTAACTGATGTGCACACACTTTTTGGAAACCCACCATAACCAAGTGGTGAGGGATATGCCCCAGCCTCGATAATCATCTTGTGCACAGCTTTGTCAATTTCATCTGTTGTCACTGATGGCTGAAGGGAGTGAACTGTCATTTTACAGAAAAGAAGACAAACAGAGCTGCTATTTTATCCTAAACAAAAACAAAACTTGGGAACAAACAAAATCACAATAAAAGTTTTCATCCAATGTAAAGCAGTGGCTTCCATTATCTTCATTAAAATTTAAATTTCAACCCAAAATAAAAGGGATCGACATTAACCATAAGACTGCTCATCGGAAAATAGAATTATATGAGTCAATTTGCACAATTGAAAAAAATATCCTCTAAATGATGCCAATATTTTATTTCTCATCTAGAAATCACAAAAATTTATAATAAAGGCTCAACAAGAATAATTATTCTCTGAAGGCCAGCAGATGGATGGAAAACAACTGCCATTTATAAAAAATGTGTAAGAATGAAAAGGATTACAAGAGTGAAAATCATACAATTCCAAATGTCATTTATGTTAGTACTGTTGATGATTGTTTTTAGACAACACAACAATAGAATAAAACACTAAGCATCCTATTCTCTCTTGAATAAAGTCTCTCAAAGGCTAAGCTATGTGATCCAGTGAGACAACTTCAAGGTTCCTTATTCATGATTTGCATTGGATAAACTCAGTGATTTGATGTGATCTTGTTCATAATCACAAAGGGACTTACGCAGACTTCTTACTTCATTCAGCTTATTCCACCTTTCAGTGTGGCTAATATATGTACAATGCTTCAATGATAAAGAAAAGTAAAAAGATAAAGGTTTAAAGAAACTAATCTAAGGCCAATGAAGCAATGATGATGCATGAATAGACAAACTCCTTAATCAACCTAACTCCACTTCGCCAAAGATGTCTACAACTACATGGAGTAGGTGCAATCTCCTAAAGATAGCGAATGGTTTTCAAATCATGAAGGCTCATATAAGCACCCATTAAACGACACAACTCAAACAAGCATCCACAATCGAACTTAAGCAAATTATAATAAAGCTCAGACTAGCTTTACACAACACTTCACCAACGATGAATGTCAAAAGCATGAGCTAGGAGTTGATCAAATATTCAATACATACATGCATTACATCAATGAACTTCTACTCTACTTCTAATCTACTTAGAAACACCTCTCTCTTTCATCAAAATACAAGAAACCATGTCATTTCACAAGACAACACTTAACACCAAGCGAGCTCCAATGTCATTGCATTAATCTTGAGAAAAATTTACAACAATCTCCAAGTACTCTCAGAGAATTTCGAGAGTCTCTTCTACTCTACTACTACTAACTGAGAACTCTCTTTACAAATGAGGCAACAAGGCCTTTATATAGACTCCAGAATTACAATGAATGGCCTAGATCAATTCAAGTAGCCAAGGGCCAAGATCATGCCATCTCAGCAAGTAGTTACAACAATTTGCTCTTTTTAGTACATAAGAGAGGCAATGAAGGCACGTTTTCCAAGATGATAAGCTTGCAATGAAATGATGTGGCGAAATATGATTGGCTTGATGATGTGTATCTGCCACGTAGGTGCCACCTCAGCAACTCTCATGGATTCAACAGTTTATTCAATTTGCTTTTAACATATTCCCAAATTGCATCATCTGTGTGATGTCTTCGAACATGATTGCTTTGATGAACTTGAAGGTTTGGGAAGGTATCCCTGCTAACTTTGCCTTGTTCTTTTGTAAGTTGAATGTGTATGATATATGTTGCTCATTTGTCTAACTTTGTGGTACTTCTTTTCTTGGCAGGATATAGATCTTTGTGAATGCATCTTGATGGAGAGTAGTGTAGATGATGATGACATGAAGTAGGAGACTTCTCTTATACTTGAAGATTCAGGAGGAACTTGAAGTTGATAGATGAATGCCTTCTCTTTGTTACAGATGATGAAGTATGCTAAACTTGATGTGATCCTTTGGAGCAATAGCATGATGTCTTCTCCGACATGGCAACCTCTTGACTTCACTCCTTGGATGAAGGTGACTCCAAGCGCCTTGTTCCTCAAATGACTTCCTCGGCTCCATCAACGTTCCTGCAACATAGAGAAACATCATATTAAACAACTGATAAACTTTTGATTTCATAGCTTAAAGGAATCATTTCCAAGCACATCTTTAGCATGTTCAACACCTCATTGAGTCTGGGCGCTAGAATTGGACTATGAAAGTGAAAATGTGCGCCTAGACTTAAATAGCTTTATACTTGTTATTTTGTGATTCTAAATGATTGAACATGTCTTATAACGACTCCCCTCATCTAGGCGCCCACTTCAAAATGTCATTTCATGTATTTTCTTCCTAGGCGCACATTGAGGTGTGGAGAGATGTGAAAATGCGCCTAGGAGACTTAAGCTTATTTTTTGACATTTCAATGATTTTAAACACTTGTTAAAGGCTTCAACAGACTCTCCATCCCTTAGGCGCAATTAGATAACTCCAGATGATACATTTTCCTCTATAAGTTCCAGGCGCACTTTTGAGTTTGAAAATACATGAATTTGCGCCTAGCTTTCTAGAGGCTACTTCTTGGTACTTTAATGATTTTGAGTACTTGTTCAAACTCTCAGAGGATTCTTTATTTTAGGCGCAAATTGAGGGTTGTGAAGATGTGCATTAGCGCCTTCATATGAATGAGGGTTTATTCCAAGTTAAGCACATATCTAAGGTTAAAAGAGCTAAAAATTGTGCCTAAAGCCCTTAACTTGTTCTTTGACATCTAATGATTTCTACTTCATGCTTGAATGTTTAGGAAATTCTTCCTCACCTCAGGAACCTTGATTATGTCAAGTTTGATGCTCTTTCAATTGAGGCACTCATACTCATCTCTCCAAACATTCTACTTCCTAGGCACCAAAAGATAACCATAGAGACAAGGAATTGTGCCTAGCATTGATGTGGTGTTTACTTCAAAATTTCATGGTCTTCTAGACTTGTATGTGCTCTTGTGGATTTGTCAAACTCAATACCTTCAATGTTAATAGATTCAAACATAGTTTCCCCCTAGGCGTCAAAATGGACTCTTCAATGGTTGAAATGCGCCTAGACCCCTTTGGCTTGTTCTTAGGCATTTGTGATGATCTCAAGTTAAGGTATTGATGTTTGGAAACATCCTACTCCAAAGTAATGTCAAAACTCAAGATACCTAGCCTCCTACCACTTAGGCGCATTTTGATGACTCCTTGAACATGAATTTGCGCCTAGGTCCAAATGAATGTTTCCTTCACTTTTATGTGTTCAAATCATTGTAGATGTTCCTAAAGACTTCACCAAAGCCAACAACCTTCAAAACTTGTAAATTCAAGTTGATTTCTCTCTAGGCGCAAATGTGAGGTTACACAGGGGAAATTGGCGCCTAGCTACTTGGAGATAGATTTCATTTCAACTTAAGTGGTTTTAGGCTAGCTCATCATACACCTTGCTTCCAAAATGATCAAATTTCAAGGTTTCAAGTGCCCCTTTGTACGGCGCAATTTTATAGTCCTCCAAATGTGAAATTGCCCCTTGACTTAGGCTAGTCCCTTCTTCAAGTTTTATCAATTTAAATCTATATATTAGCTCAAGAGGAAGTCTTAACACTGAATATTGCTTAAACTCATTGATTTGAGCATACTTCTCCTTAGGCGCAATATGATGTCTCTACTGATGAAGAATGGCACCTTAGCTCATTTGAGTGAATTTTGGTCTTAAACAATTGCAAGATGTCTTTTGGGTGGAGTAGTTCTTCAAGGTGCCTATCTTCTTTTCAATTTCCAACATCATTCTCCAAGGCACAAGTTTGGGGTTTTTCGGATGATGAAATGTGCCTTAACTCTCTTAGGCAATTAGACGTCAACTCTAGGTGCAACTTTGGGTCTCTGCAAGTGGGGAAGTGCGCCTAACTCAACTTGGCTCGTTTTCTTGCAAAATTTTCTAAGTCAAAGTTATAATAAGGGTCAAAACAACAATTTCTAGCAAGATTCTTCCTTAGGCGCACTTTTATGGTTGATCAAGAGTGAAATTGCGTGGGCGCACTTTAGTGATTCTTCAAGAGTGAATTTGTGCCTTGAGTTCCTTAGCCAATTTCTTGCAGATTTTGAAGGTGAAGGTCCCTGGGTGGAAATATATTTAAAAAATATATTTAAGTACATACTTTAAATATTTTTGAAATATTCTTCCAGGATGTTTGAGATAGGTCCCGGATCCATAGGATTTAACATGTGGATTCTAGATTTTTGAGGATCCACCAGATTTCAGACTTAGTCAATTTTCAGGATCTCAGAACATCAGACTTCAGGATATCAGACTTAGTCAATTTCAGTGTCTCAGGGATTGACTTCAATGTTCTCAATTACACCTTGTTTGACGGATGACCTTAATCTTGTCACATCCCCTTTTGTTTGAACAATGAAATGTTAGTTATGTGGTTAGTTGAGTACAACTGCTTTCATGTGAATGTGAGAATAATTCGTTGGAAAATGTATATAATGACTTTTCTTTTATATGCGAATATTTTCTTACTTATATGTGGAAATGGATTGTTGGAAACAATATAAATTATTGACCGTATCATGGAAATGATTTAACCTTCTTTACTTGTCGAAGTGGTTGCAGGACAAAACAAGTGGCAAGGAAAAAGGGATATCAACAGGGAGAGGGTGATTACAGGAATAGAAAAACAATAATTAAGTCAAAACCTAAGTCACCGTAGCCTTGGCCAAGGCACATGAGTATAAATAAATATATATAAATATATATTTCTAGTAGTGAGAATGATTTATCTTTTATTTTTTATTAAATAAGTTATATAGTGTCTTACCTTGTGGAGCGCTTGGAGTGTATGAGCTAGAATCTTGATTGTAACTCCCTCTTTTCCACTCCACACGAGTGCAAGAAGGGATGCACCTTCTTGCACACGTACGTAGTGGGAGCGGCTATTCTTTTTGGGCATCCATTCTTCCTTGGCATACATTCACTTCATTATATTTGAGAAGAGAGAAGTTTTCGAACATTCCATTAAGCATTTTCTTTCATAGGAAGGCATTGTTATTGGAAAAAAAGGGTGGCATTGTACTGAAGTGTCTCTATCTGTGCATTACCATTAGAGGAAAGTGTACAAGTTTGGAGGATTATTTGTGCATCCTTCTGTGATCTTTTATCGACTCTATTTTGTGTTATTTATCAAGCGGCTATAGAAATTGTTTTTGCATATTTCAATGGAAAGTGCAGTTGCAGCTATCTCAACACGACACAGAAAGTCAGGTTTAGGCAAGATCATATATCTTTATTATAGCTTGTTTTGTCATAGTACTTGATGATCGAAGTAAATTGTATCCTACTATTTCTCTTTGTTCATAGTTATGAACTTCTTGATCAGTTTTTAGGAATCTGTTTTTACATTTCATTCTTAAGGCTTTTCGAATCTGCTGAGGCTTAGATCCTCTTGATACTTATATATATATATATATATATATATATATATATATATATATATATATATATATATATATAATCATTTCTATTACTACAGCTCATGTATTATAGTTATACTAAAATACAAGAATGCGGTCCCTATATGAAAAAGTAATTTCTATCTATTTACTTATGTTCTGTATTTACCTTTCAAACTGAAAGTTTGTCAAGTGAGTCTTGTATGATATCCTTGCAAAAACCTGCAAATATAAACAAAAGAAGAAGAAAACACTGAGTTAATAACAATGTCAAGCAAGGGCGAATGCTGACAACAAAGTAGTGTCTCATATATATATATATATATATATAATCAGAAATCCTTGGCCAAGTTACGATGCAGAATAGGTATCTGTCAACTTTCAAGTGCCAGATATACCACTAGTCAAAGTGATCTTTCCAGTTAAGAGGTACCTATAGGGAAAAAATCGATCAGGAGGTATAGGTCTTGACACCAGGGTCAGAGGCATATTGTTGTTAATGGATTCCTGTCATCACCCTCATGAAGGGTCGGGTTTCTTCAGTAGAAGAAGCACGGGAGATCAATTGGTCTTGGTTGGGTGGTTAAAACCCTTGTTGATATCTTTTTTTCCCAAAAACAATCCAGAAGAGGATCTGCAAACAAATCAGCAGGAAGCTATTCAAGTTGTACTTCTCTTAATCTCTTTTCTTTCTTTAATATTTGAATTTCATTGAAGAAAGTTAAATTATTTTGTTACAAGTATTCTGTTAGAAAGTTTATTTTAGCTGAAAAGAAAGTTAGTTGTGATGCAAAACTTTATTGCATTCGATGCTATTTCATATTGGTTAGTTAATCTTTCTGCTGAAATTCTGTTATTAGACAAATTACTATTTTTCTTCAATTAGAGAGGGTGTTACATATGGTATCAGAGTTACCAGGTTCCACACTAAACTTTGGGGCTCATCATGCTTAGATCATTGAAAACAATTATTAATGTCTCTTCAGGATGGTATTGATAAGAAAAACACCCCGGAAAAAGGTTCGAGACCCTGTATCCATTTGACTATGGAAGATCAAACTATCTTATGATTACTCAAGTTGTTCACCTCTAGCAGATTCGGAGACGATAGCCGAAGCTCTGAAAAGACTTCGGAGGGAGAGAAGAAAATGGACAATCTCTGGAAAAGAGAAAGTAAAGTCCGCCAGAAATAAATAAGACCAAACTAAATTGGAAACATCTGAAGGAAATCGAGTTCCGACTCCTGGATATAAACTTATTCCATTTTCAGAGTTTAGTGATCAGGAGGAACCTATCACTAATAATGAAGATGATACAGAGAACTGATCACAGAAAGTGATGATCATTTTGTATTGCAATAAATCTATCACAGGAAGTGATAGAAATTTTGTAATTATTAATAAATCTATCACAGGGAGTGATAGTCTTTCTTTTTATAAATAAATGGAAAATTTTGTACCATTTGTACTTAATATGAGCTTCAAATGATTATTGTTTTTGTGTGCAAAGGAAGATTCCTTAAATACAGTGGAAAACTATTGAATGACAATAACTCACAACCCGAAAACTAATTAAAAACTCTTAAATTTCTTCAAAAACTTCATTGGAATGGATTATTCCGGAAATGAGTTCAGAGAAGATCAGAGTAATGGCTTCATGGATAAATTGGATCAAATATTGAATATGATGAAAACCACTCGGGCCAGATTAGCCCACCTAGAGAAGAAGGTAGACAGGCAATTTAAAGCTGGAGAAGAGAGATCTGAAAACCAAAGTGACCGGTATGAGGATAATTCAAAAACATTAAGTTTAGGACACGAGAAGCAGATTGGCCGATGAGTTAGCCAAAGATATGAAAAAGATAAAACCTCCTAAATTCGAAGGCTCTACTTTGGGAGATGCCGCGGAAGCATGGCTAACAGAAATGGAGAAGTACTTTGAGTTTCGAGATTATTCTGATAACTCTAAAGCAGCATGGGCAGCTTGCCAGTTGGCAGGAGAAGCTACCACATGGTGGGAAAACAAAAGGGCTGAAATGGGATTGGCAGTGGCTGATGTGTCTTGGGAACAATTTGTGAAGATATTCCGCTAGAGATGGCTTCCCCAGTTATTTTATGACCAAAAACTGTTGGATTTTGAAAACCTCAGGCAGGGACCCCTAACTGTCAATGAGTACTGGGAGAAATATACCCGACTACTCAAATATGTCCCACAGTACCGACAAGATGAAAACTTTCGAGTACGAAAGTTCATTATGGGGTTAAACAATCATATTGGAGGACCAATAGATGTTTTAGCACCTCGAACTATGGATGAGGCTTATGAGAAAGTTGTTCGGCAGGAACAGAGATTAAAGAAAGATGATTCTTTCAGGGACAAAAAGCACAACAAGGCTAAGTGGGACCAGTCTCAGCAGAATTTCAAGAAGAGGTATAGGAATAACCAATTCAAAAAGAACAATAACAATCCTCGGAAGGATGAAAACTTCTCTAATAAAAGCACTGAAAAGGACCACCAGGAGGATGTTTTAATTGTGGAGGAGAACAATACGCAAACCAGTGCCCCTCTAAGAATCAGCAAGGATAGCAACAACGAAAGCCCCTACCGCCTCAACAGACCGTATTTCAGCAAAGAATTCATGCAGCAGTTGACAATAGACAAGCAGAGTACCAGGTTGCTCCTATAGAAACTCCAGGTATGCTTTATGGAAACCCAATAACTATTTTAATAGATACTGGAGCCACTGAATGTTTTATATCACCTAAGTTACTGGGGAGGTTCCCTAAAAGAATTGGGTTTATGGCTTAATCATGGATGGTTGAATATGTTAATCAAACGAGAGCTCAGGTAGAGCAGTGTCTGTTTGAAGCAAAGATTGAATTTCCAGCCTTCACTACAGAGGTCAACCTTTACGTAGCACCTCTGGGCTCCTATGATGTGATCATTGGAATGAATTGGTTAAAAGAACATAGGGCTAAGGTTGACTATTATGCTAAGATAGTAGAATGCATAGATGAATTAGGGAATCTGGTGCGAATTCAAGGGAAGCAACGAGAAGTTAAGGTGCGACAAACTTTGGCTATGCAGCTGAAAAGAAATAGAAAGAAGGGATGCAAATTGTTTGTGGTTAAGATGGGAGCGGTCAGTGAAGGGACAGAGCATTTCCAGAATGGAAAAAGAAAAATGAATATTGAAGATAAGGAAGAGACCTTTACTGAAAAATACCCCTATATTCGGGAATATCAAGATGTATTTCCCGAGGAACTACTTGGGTTACCACCTAGAAGAATTTTTTATTTTGCTATTGACCTTGTACCAAGGGCTGAACCTGTTTCAAAAGTACCTTACCGTATGACCACCTTAGAGCTGGTAGAGTTAAAAGCACAATTACAGGAATTATTGGATAAAGGTTTGATTCAGCCCAGTGTTTCACCATGGGGTGCCCCAGTGATCTTTGTTAAAAAGGATGGAACTCTTCGTTTATGTATAGACTACTGAATGCTAAATAAGCTTACCATCAAGAACAAATATCCCTTACCTCGAATAGATGATTTGTTTGATCAGATGAAAGGGGGCGCAGTATTTTTAAAAATAGATTTGAGAGTAGGATATCATCAACTCAGGTTAAAAGAGGAAGACATTCATAAGACGGCTTTCAAAACTAGATATGGACACTATGAGTTCACAATGCTACCATTTGGGCTCACTAATGCCCCAGCCGTGTTCATGAATTTAATGAACAGTGTTTTTAGAGATTGCCTGGATAAGTTTGTATTGGTATTTTTAGATGACATTCTTATTTACTCTAAAAATGAGGAAGAGCACCTTCAAATAGTTCTTTAGCCGTTAAGGGAACACAAACTATATGGAAAATTGTCCAAATGTACCTTCTTTCAGAAAGAGATACAATATATGGGGCATTTAATAACAGCTAAGGGAATTGCAGTGGATCCTGCAAAGATAAAAGCTATAATAATGGATTGGCCAGTACTGAAAAATGTTCCCGAGGTTAGAAGTTTCATGGGATTGGCTAGGTACTACTACAGATGGTTTATCCGAGATTTTTCTAGAATTGCTCATCCCATTACCTCTCTTCAAAGAAAAGGAAAAAGATTTGAGTGGACTAAAAAATGTCAAGAGGCGTTTGACCTATTAAAGGAGAAACTAACAACCGCTCCAATATTGACAGTACCAGATCCTAATGGTCGTTTTGTGGTTATAACAGATGCATCGAGAGAAGAATTGGGCAGAGTGTTAATGCAATAAGGAAAGGTGGTGGCTTATGAATCCCGAAAATTGAAACAATATGAGCAAAATTATGCACCCCATGATTTAGAAATGGTAGCTATTGTTCATGCCCTACAAATGTGGCGACATTATTTGTTAGGAAAAACTTTTGAACTTAAGACAGACCATCAAGGTTTGAAGTATATACTCACAGCCCAATCTAAATGCTCGCCAGAGAAGATGGATGGAGTTAATCTCAGATTATGATTTCGAGATCTGTTACATTAAGGGCAAGGAAAACAGGGTAGCTGATGCATTGAGTCGACGGAAGCATATAACGGCAATGGTGTCAATCAACACTGATTTTAGAAACCAAGTGATTCAAAAATTGAATGAAGATGAATATTATTTGCAAGTTCGAGAAGCTCTGCAGTCAAATCCACAGGGGCCTAAATATGAAGGTTTTCACATTGAAGCAAATGGGCTTTTGAGATTTAAAGGTAGAATGTATATTCCAAAGTCTTCTGAGTTAAGGAAAACAATATGGAAAGAAGTACACACTGCACCATATTCAGGACACCCCGGAGTAACCAAGATGTTGGCCGATGTCAAACCGTTATATTTCTGGAAAGGAATGAAAAAGGACGCAGCGAGATTTGTGGCAGGATGTTTCGAATGTCAAAAGGTCAAAGTAGAGCATCAGCATCCAGCAAGATTGCTTCAGCCTCAACGTACCTGATTGGAAATGGCAAATTATTAATATGGATTTTGTACAAGGTTTACCCTTGACTAAGAATAGGCACAATATCATATTGGTGGTAGTGGACAAACTCACCAAAGTGGCACATTTCATACCAGGAAATTTAACAGATGGTGCACCGGTGATCGCACAAAAATTTGTGTAGGAAATTTTTCGTCTTCATGGGATACCAGAAAAGATCATATCAAATAAAGATACCAGGATGACATCCAGATTTTGGCAGACCTTATTTTCAACCTTGGGGACTCAGTTGAATATTAGTACGGCATACCATCTGTTGTGACCAAATCACACATCGCCCCATTGCAAATGGGGACCCCCTTTTTTTTTTAGCTCTGATGTTTTGCATGAGATCTTAGATGATGCCTTAGGTTCATTTCCTTTGCCAATCCAATAATGAGTTCCTCTTCTAGGAGATTTTTGCTTCGTAACTGGAGGTCTCATCTGGAAAATGAAAAATCTTGATTGAATTCTATCCAAGTAATGAATAATGAGACCCTTCTTGATGTATGTTTGAGACCCTGAAAAGACTAAGTCTAGTAGCCTGAAATCCTGAAAATCCTGAAAAATTGACTAAGTCTGAAATCTGGTGAATCTTCCAAATTCTATATTTTGCATGTTAAATCCGGTGGATTCGAGACCTATCTCAAACATCCTGAAAGGTATATTGAAAAATATTTAAAGTATAAGAAATTCAATCTCTCAACTTATACTTAAATATATTTTTCAATATACCTTTACCTTCAAGGACCCTGAAAAAACGAAATTTTCTGAGAGGGCGCGAATTTCGTATCTAGTGCGACAAAAGCCAGAGGAAATCGATTCCTTGAACCAATGCGCCCAATTCTAAATGATTTCGAACACCTCAAGTGATGCGCCAATCCTAGAGGAAATCAAAAACCTTATCCAAAGCGCTCCTATTAGGAAGATTTCAAATCTTGATCTCTTGCGCCGATTTCTAGAAGAACTCGCAAGTGTGAGCCAATGCGCCGATTTGTAGAGGAAATCGAATACTTCAAGTAATGCGCCAAAAGAAAAGGAATTCAACACCTTGAAGTGATGCGCCAAATTGAGTGGAATTTTAGAAGATTTCAAGTGCTTGAAGTGATGTGCTACAATGATGCGAATTTTAGAGGATCCTAATGCCTCAAACTAATGCGAATTTTAGAAGATTCCGAATACTTGAAGTGATGCGCCCAAAGCAGAAATGTTTATGTTTCGAAAGACTTTCCATCCAAAGCGCCAAACATAGGAAGAGCATAAGGTTTTGAGGAAGACTTTAAAGCATTCATCCAAAGCGCCTAAGGAAAGGAAGATCTTTGACCCTTGATTCATTGCGACTCACTAGGAAGATTCAAAAGGTGTCATCTAATGCGCCTAAGTCAAGTGGATCAAAGCAAATTTCAGAGGACTTCAACATGCCTATCCAATGCGAAAATCCAGAGGATTCTAATATGATGATCCAATCCGCCAAAACCCAGTAAGGAAGATCCTTTGCACTTGATAGAAGGTTTCAAAGCAAGTATTCAGAGGATTTCAAATTCTCAACCAATGCGAAAATCTTAGACCTCCAACCAAGGTCAAATTCAAAGGTTAAATCTTAGAGCCAATTTTAGAAGATTTCAAAGCTCTTATCCAAAGAGCCATCATTAAGGATGATTTCGAAGCCTTCATCCAAAGCGCTAAAGGTGGAAGAAGGTAGGGGAATTCAAAAATAAATCAAGAACACTAAATCCTAGAAGATTTCAAATGGGTCATCTAATGCGCCTAAGTCATGAAGATTCCAACGTGGGCAAGTAATGCGCCACTTCAAAGGATCCTTTGTCCTTCAACCAATGTATCCAAAGAAGAAGAAATTGAAGGTGTCAACCGGAGCGCTCAATCTAAGTTGTCAAAACCTTGATCCATTTTGCAAAAGTTGAAGAAGAAAGGAGGGATCCAGTTTCCACTTCTTCTTGGACAAAATCTGGAGTGTCCATCATTGGCAGCAGCTGAATATTCTGAGATAGAGCTTCAGGCATATCATTTGCAAACTCATGGCACCAAGAGGCTTAACTTTGATCCTTTTCAAGTTTGTTGGAAATATAACAGAGAATTTAAGCATGTCAAGCAATTGGAAGACCACTGGGCCAGTGCCCAAGATGAAGATGATCTTCGAACACTTCAAAGTTCGAGACTCACCTGGGATTTAGTTAGAGCTTCCAAAGTATTCAGGATACCAGACCAGTTCACTGAAGATGATACTATGTTGATAGATGAATTTGATAAGATAAAGGATTTGCCTTATACAGTTGATTGGTCAAAAAGGGATGTGTCCGAAGAAGAATTGATAAAGCCAGTCTTGGCCATGACACAAGTATGTATAAATCAACTACTTCAAGAGATGAATGATGAAGGCCGAGTTCTTACTTACAATAAGATGGATGAAGGAGAACCAGGACAGCATAGTACACATAGCAAACCACAACACAGTGGAAATGATCAAAGTGATAATCCAGCTAGAAAAAGGAAAAGACCTAGTCAAGATCAAGGAGAATCAAGCCGGAGACCTCAAAAGAAGAATAATCTATCTACTTCATCTAATCCACAGGAAGGTGCTTCAGATGTTCAGAATCCAATACAAGAGATAGAAGTTATAGAAGAAGTTGCCTTGATTCCATCCGAGGAGATTCATTCAAGTCCCACTGTCATAATTGAGGAAAATGATGTTCTTGATCAAGATGAAGTAGGTCAAGTAGAATCTGATGAGGAAGTAGCTCGTGTACAACACAGTCAAGTTCAAAGACAGCAAGATCTTTCTGCTTTCCCACCTTGGTTGAAGCAAAGGATTGAGGAAAGTACAATTGTAGAAACTTATCAGCCTGCTCCAGTTGAGGAATTGCTTGTAGATGCACAGAAGAATAATCAGAAGAAGAAAGCAGCAGTCTTTTCCAAAATCACTCAAGATACTGCTGGAAATAGAGAGGTACATGTAGCTGTTCCTAGAGTTGACAAGGATTTAGAAGATATGGCACCTGAGGATTACAATATGACTACTATTGGCATGGGTCCAATCACAAGGGAACAGGTAGAAGAGGAACTACAAGAGTCAGTGAATAGTGTAAGAATCATGTTAAAGCAAGAAAGAGAAGCTAGGTTAAAGGTTGAACAAGATTTTAATACATTGAAGCACTACATTCAGCAAGTCATGCAGCCTATCCAACAGAAGGAAGCTACTCCAATTCCTCTATCTATTCTTCCACAAGAAATAGTATCCCAAGTTGAAAATATGAGGACTTCATCTCAGGTGATGAAAGGATGGATAGAAAAGACAGAAGAGAAGGCATATACTCACCTTGAAGAAATTGTGCAAGTTTATGATAGAGTCATTAATCTTAAGGATCGAGTTCAAGTTTTATTAAAACATTGTGCTGAGTTCAAACCTATCAAGGAGCAATACATGCCACAACTCAAGAGTTTAATGGAAGCTCCATTAGAGGATCTAATTCATGATAAGGTGATTGATCAGGATACTCCACATGACTTCATCACTTGGTATTTCTCCTTTCACAACAAGGGGCAACTGGTTGATAAAATGGAGGTAGACATGTCCAGAATAAGAAGTGTTCTTCTAAGAACAGAGAATCATATATACACTGCATTGACAACAATATGTAATCCTTATGGGGATGTTACTATTGAAAACATGAAGCAACAAGTTAAGGCATTCTACTTTCAGTATGATGGACTTGATGAGGGTCAGCTGGATAGCATATTCACACTTGCATTTCATCTTGGAGCGAATAAGTCCTGGATAAATGACTGGGAGAAGACACTTGGCGTCTATGAGTCAGATGTGGCAGTGGCAGAAGGATCCATTAATGTGGCGACAAGTGTACCAATGGAGGATATTGCTCAAATTGTGTCTAGATTCATTGCATCTCATAGTACTACTACATAAAAGGCACATGATGTGGCTTCCTTATCTTCTTGGAAAGCGTGCCTTTGTTCCCTCCTTCATTGCTTCTTTCATTTAATAAAGATAACCTCCTTCATTTAATAAAGTGAGCCTCTTTCATTTAATAAAGGAGAGTTTGTTACAACTACTTGTGATGTGACTTGATCTGGTCCATTGGCTTGGCCGATCGATCTTGACCCTTCATTCCTTCGAGGCCTATAAAAGGGCTCCTATTGCTCTCATTTGTACGGTTGAAATTTCTGAAATTGTTGCAAGAGCTCTCTGAGATAATAAAAGATTCATTGCTTTGGTGATTTTATTTGTGTTTCCGAGTGTTGCATGGTTTAGATTTTCAAGCGAACATTAAGTTATAAGTTTTCTTTAAGTTTGTGTTAGCTAATGCAAGGTTTCTTTATTGCTTTATGGTGAAATCTATAAGTTCATACCATTTGTAGTTTGTGGCTTGCAAATTGCAGTGCATGGTTAGTCTGAACAATTGGACATCAATTTGATCTTTATGTTTGTTGAAACTTTCATGAGCATAAGTGATTTAAACATCTTGTACACCTTAGAAGATTGCACCTATCTTGTGTAGTTGTCTATCTTGGCGAAGCAGGATTTGGTTAGATTTCACCTAGAGTAGTAATCATCCTTACATCTAGGATTAGATTAGCCTTTCTAAACTTTTCATCTTTTGTCCTTTTTTACCATTTAGTTAGAATTAGAACCAAGAACATCAACTGCCAAATCATACGCCATTGTTTGCAGTACTTAGACTCTCCAATATCCACTTCCGTAATCATTGAAACCACAAGTTTACTTGAACAATTGCGGAAGTCCCTTTGTGTTTTAACAGCAAAATCATACTTAGTCACTGAGCTGTCTCTTATATAATCATCAGAAAGGAACCTTGGAGTCATCTTGTTTGATCACTTCGTTCAGCATTCGAGAGGCTTTGCTCAAGAGGGAGTCAGATACTTTGTATTTCACTCTAATTGTTGACTTGTCGAAAAATAATCATCAACACCATCCTGAGACAGATAGTCAGACGAAAAGGGTAAACCAAATTTTAGAAGATCTACTTAGAATGTACTGCATGGATCAGCAATACAGGTGGAAAGAATATTTACCTTTAGTAGAATTTGCCTATAACAACTCATATCAGTCAGCAATAAAAATGGCACCTTTCGAGGCACTATATGACAGGAAATGTAGAACCCCTATAAGTTGGAATAGGTGGGAAGACAGGATCATTCTACGACCTAAGATGCTTCAAGAAATGGAGGAGCAAGTAAGGATAATCAGACAGCGACTGAAAGAAGCCAATCACAGGCAAAAGAGTTATGCTGATGCAAAACGTGTTCCTAAATAGTTTGTAGTAGGAGAAAAAGTTCTTTTACGAGTGAAACCACAGAAAAGTTCTATAAAATTTGGAAAAGTCTCTAAGTTAGCCCTAAGATATGTGGGACCTTTTGAAGTTCTTAAAATAATCAATCTTGTGGCTTACAGAATTGCTCTACCCCCGACTCTCGCCAGAATTCACAATGTATTTCATGTTTCTTATCTTAAGAAATATTATGCAGACTCTGAGCATATGATTGATTGGAAATCATTGCAGGCACGAGACCCTGGGGTGATCACAATAGAGCCACTCCGAGTACTCGAAATACGTAAGCTGCGCTTACGTAATCGCGAGGTGGTACAATGTAAGGTCCAGTGGGACCAGTATTCATAAGAGAATGCCACTTGGGAAGATTATGATCAGATTCATCAAAAATTTCCTTATATATTTCCAAACAATTGAGACTGATGTGAAAACTATGTTAAACTTTTTATATTGTTTATTGATAAATAATCATCGAGGATGATGATTCTTGAGGGGAAGAATATGTCACATCCCCTTTTGTTTGAACAATGAAATGTTAGTTATGTGGTTAGTTGAGTACAACTGCTTTCATGTGAATGTGAGAATAATTCGTTGGAAAATGTATATAACGACTTTTCTTTTATATGCGAATATTTTCTTACTTATATGTGGAAATGGATTGTTGGAAATGATATAAATTATTGACCGTATCATGGAAATGATTTAACCTTCTTTACTTGTCGAAGTGGTTGCAGGACAAAATAGGTGGCAAGGAAAAAGGGATATCAACAGGGAGAAGGTGATAACAGAAATTGAAAAACAATAATTAAGTCAAAGCCTAAGTCTCTGTAGCCTTAGCCAAGGCAGATGAGTATAAATAAATATATATACATATATATTTCTAGTAGTGAGAATGATTTATTTTTTATTTTTTATTAAATAAGTTATATAGTGTCTTACCTTGTGGAGCGCTTGGAGTGTATGAGTTGGAATCTTGATTGTAACTCCCTCTTTTCCACTCCGCACGAGTGCAAGAAGGGATGCACCTTCTTGCACATGTACATAGTAGGAGCGGCTATTCTTTTTGGGCGTCCATTCTTTCTTGGCATACATTCACTTCATTATATTTGAGAAGAGAGAAGTTTTCGGACATTCCATTAAGCATTTTCTTTCATAGGAAGGCGGCGTTATTGGAAAAAAAGGGTGGCATCATACTGAAGTGTCTGTGTCTGTGCATTACCATTAGAGGAAAGCATGCAAGTTTGGAGGATTATTTGTGCATCCTTCTGTGATCTTTTATCGACTCTGTTTTGTGTTATTAATCAAGCGGCCGTAGAAATTGTTGTTGCATATTTCAGTGGATAGTGCAGTCGCGGCTATCTCAACCCGATACAAAAAGTCGGGTTCAGGCATGATCATATATCTTTATTATAGCTCGTTTTGTCATAGTACTTGATGATCGAAGTAAATCGTATCATACTATTTCTCTTTGTTCATAGTTCTGAACTTCTTGATCAATTTCCAGGAATCTGTTTTTGCATTTCATTCTTCAAGCTTTTCGAATCTGCCGAGGCTTAGATCCTCTTGATACTTAACTTATATATATATATATATATATTTATAGGATTATATATAATCATTTCTATTACTACAGCTCATGTATTATAATTATACTGAAATACAAGATTGTGGTCCCTATATGAAAGAGTAATTTACGTCTATTTACTTCTGTTCTGTATTTACCTTTGAAACTGAAAGTTTGTCAAGTGAGTCTTGTATGATATCCTTGCAAAAACCTGCAAATATAAACAAAAGAAGAAGAAAACACTGAGTTAATAACAATGTCGAGCAAGGGTGAATGCTGACGACACAGTAGTGTCATATATATATAATCAGAAATCCTTGGCCAAGTTACGATGTAGAATAGGCATCTGTCAGCTTTCAAGTGCCAAATATACCACTGGTCATAGTGATCTTTCCAGTTAGGAGGTACCTATAGGGAAAAGATCAATCAGGAGGTATAGGTCTTGACACCAGGCTCAGAGGCATATTGTTGTTAATGGATTCCTGTCATCACCCTCGTGAAGGGTCAGGTTTCAGAAGAAGAAGAAGTACGGGTGACCAGTTGGTCTTGGTTGGGTGGTTAAAACCCTTTTTGATATCTCTTTTTCCCAAAAACAATTCAGAGGAGGATCTGCAAATAAATCAGTAGGAAGCTATTTAAGTTGTACTTTTCTTAATCTCTTTTCTTTCTTTAATATTTGAATTTCATTGAAAATAGTTAGTTAAATTATTTTGTTACAAGTATTCTGTTAGAAAGTTTATTTCAGCTGAAAAGAAAGTTAGTTGTGATTCAGAACTTTATTGCATTCGATGCTATTTCATATTGGTTAGTTAATCTTTCTGCTGAAATTATGTTATTAGACAAATTACTACTTTTCTTCAACTAAAGAGGGTGTTACAAATCTCCCGCTTGCAAGGAGATTAACGCACTTGACTTGTTTCTGGTGAGGCTTACTCCAGGAGATTATGGTTTCTAGCACGAAAACGCCACTGACTTCATCATGAAAAAGTGCTAAGACATCATCCAAGATTAAAGCAAAGCACTGGAGCTCAAAAAAAGGGGGGGTCCCCATTTGCAATGGGGCAATGTGTGATTAGGTCAAAACAAGTACTATAAGAGTATAACCAAGAAATTTGACTTGCAAATATGTGCTACGGTGTTGCTAAAGCGATCCTTTTCTCACACCTCCAAAAACCATGTATGCACAATCATGCATAATAATTGCATTTTAGCAACACCGTAATGCCAATGCATGGGATCAAACAATTTTAATTACAAAATAAGATTAGTTGCTTACCCTCAAAATTGAACTAACAATGGCACAAGTACAACAGTTTAAGCAGAATAAGTGACATTACTTAGTTTAAGTTATTTATTTGACATATGGGACATCTGTTTCACTATCCAAGATTTTCCATAAGAGTTTGAAGCTCTGACTGAAAGATATCTTAAGAATATGCCAATGGATTGGTTATAGCTACAGAAAACAGCTATAGGTATGGAACAAAAAGTAAAATACATATGGAGGATATCAAAGACACTTGAAAGAAAAGAAAAGGGTGGTTTTGGAAATAGATTTAATCCACAGAGACTGGAGATAAAATTTCTACTATCAGAAGAAGTATATATTTCAGAATGAAGGGAAGCAGCAAAGATGAGATTAAATTTGATCAATTTTCAAATTGCGTTATAATTTTTTAAGTGCAGGAATAGATTTTAGGCATTTTCAATGCCTGCAATTGTTCCACCTACTGGTCCAATTCCATGTAGGGTATATTCTGCTTCTTTCATTGTTTTTTTATTTTTATACCTTTAAAACTAACAGCAAAAGACTATACATATTAATCAGTGGATAAATAGGTTTTGACATTCTAGTCAGCTATTGGAAAAATTGGTAACATGAACTTATAAAGAATACATTGCCTATCATTTGACATAGTTTGTTGCTTTCTTGATTTCTGATACACAACAAATAGAGATGCTGAGAAATATATTGAATATACACAATTAATGTACCTCAGGCTTAGATGGATTGGAAACGATCGGTATTATTGCAAGCTTGGTAAAAGAATCGAAACCCAAAGACATACAAATTTGAACAATACATAAAGTAAATGGAAAATCAATCCCTTTAAGGGCTTCTCCAATGAGGGTCTCATACACCAAATTGGTGTCTTTGAAAAGCCCCCTTTTGAGCCATTGTTGCAAAGTGACTTAGATACTTGGAAAGTCAGTTAAATATTGTAAAAGTGACTTAGATATTTGGAAAGTTGGAAAATAACTTAAAGTTTGGAGAATGGAAAGTTGGCAAAATAACTTGAAGTTTGGAGAATAGAAAGTCACTTTAAAAGGGAAAAAGGAAATTAAAATAAAATAATATTTTTATTGTCAAATTGGATGCCCCACTTGGAGAAAGGAAATTAAAAATATATATATATTTTAATTCATAATTTGGACATCCCAATTGGAGAAGGGAAAAATAAAATAAAATATTATTTTATTATGAGGGTGGACATGAAATGCAAATAAAATGAAGTAAATATGGACGATCCACTTGGGCATTATAAAAGAAGGCTTTGGAGGTCATTTTTCATCATTGTGAATTTGTCATTTAATATTGAAGGTTTTTCCTTTGAGCTGCAACATTGGTTCAGCAATTTTCTAAGGACGAAAACCCTTAGAAAATTAGTGATTTGGACGAAAACCCAACTCCACTTTGAGAGGTGAATCCACCCAGGGTTCACTATTGCACTTATTTGCAGATTTGAGCATTGATTTGGAGCATCAAAGAGGAACATATTTGCAGGTTTACAGCTGCTAGGGTTTATGTTTTCCAAATTGATAGATTTGTAAACAAATATCAATTTGGGTATGGATCGATTTGGCAAGAGAGACATCTGATTTTGGTTGTAGGTCTTCATGAATGTTTTTATCAGCTATGGCAGGACTTTATTATGCAGATTGGTGAAGGGTTTCATTGTTGTAAGGCTCAAAATTTGTTTACAAACCCTAGCCATGAGGATAGGGAAGAAATCACAGCTCTATAAGGAAGAAATCGTGGCATAAGGAGGTTGAAATCAGACTTGGAGCTGCATATTAGACATCAGTGATTTATTTTCAGTCATTAGGATTTGGTTTGAGAAGGATAAAGTGCATACTTTCATTGAGGAAGACTATCTAACCCTAGGCGCTTCATCACAAGTCTAATCGCTGCCCTTTGGAGAGGTTTGTTGCCATAAAGACAATTGTACTAGGCTGTTTGCATCAGGGATTTCATCACAGCAGTCATATCTCCTTCATATCAGACTTCTCCATCTTCTACAACATCATATCATTGGTGTATTCTCAATCGGGTATGTTGTAATCAGTCTAGAATTCAAATCTTTAATTTGAACCATCTTTGTAATCGCTGTCATATGATGTTATTAGTCTGATCTGAGTTATATCAGACCTGATTTTATTGTAACCAGTCCTCTTACTTTGAGAAATAAAGTTATCTTTGGAGTGAGATATTGTTGTTATACTTTTGGGTACATTTGTTTTATGTTTGTCAAAATTGCATTGAAAAATCTTGAAACAAACACACATCAGTATATCAGATTCAGACCAGAATTCAGAGGGTTTTGAAAACATTTATTTTCTAGAGCATTCAAGGAATCAAAACTGAAATTTTGGGTCAGAACTACTAAGGGTTCTTACAGTCTTCAGCTAAAAAGCTACCTTGTGTTAATGTGTATGAAATGTAAAGATAGGTCCATGAATAAAATATGTTCAGGCATCAAATATAAGGATGCCAAAGGAGTATGCATCAGGGGACACAACCATAGATAAAGGTAATCAATAACATAATTAGGTTCAGAACAAGTTCCCACTACTTGAAAAAGTTTTCCCTCAAAGCATGGGCAGGGAAGAATACATATCCATATAAGTTTGATTTACTCATATAAACATATAAGCATGGTTTTTATGATTGGTGTTGTACTTAGGAATATAGATTATGAGATTCATTATAAGGACTAAGATAGTCATTTAACTCTAAATTCGTTTGCATTTTTCGAACTTCATGTTTATTGAACTTTAAATTTGTGTGCATATTTTAAAGTCCAAAACAATCCATAAAGTAGCATACAAGTTCAAAACCTTATCTGCATCTAAAAAGATAACTTCCCACCAGTAAATGAGACTGCAACAATCAAGAGGTCTGCTGTGCATGATTTCAAAATTGCAGAAACTATTGTAAGGCATTACATAATCTTTTTGAATCTACAAAGCAAAAACATTGATGGACTACAGAAAACTACTGCAACAATGCAATTATGAATGCGTACCCTGACTAAAGTCCCAGCATACTCTAGAACCTGTGCTGCAAGCCGGCATGATGCTCTCATACATTCTATTCCTTTAGCATCATGTATTTGTGGCTCCTGTCCAAGTGCAGGCAAAGATGTGGAGTATACATATGGTGGCTTTAAAATATGATCAGGTACAGGCAAGCGAGGTTGCACTTTTCCAGGCTTTAAAGGGAGATGTTTCTGTGTCTTGCCTGGAGTCTCTGCATTCTTCTTCTCTCTAGCTCTGCAAAGAAATCAAAATATTTAGTAGGCTTAGTCCCCTACTTTACTAAATTCCATACCAACTTTGGGCACTCATCACCATGTACCATACATAAATGGATTTAGATAGAAGCTAGCAGAATATTAGATATTTACAAGACTGCATGTGGTGATAATAAAATGTATGTATTGTGTTCAACAAAGATCGTTAAACTTCAACAAGCAATAGTCAAATGACCCTGTGTTGTAATGATAACCAGTACACACAGTTATTTATCATTTCCTCCTTGTGTAAATGTTGTCTTTCTCCATTAATCTTTCATGATATTGTCTGGATTCTTAGATATGACATTGTTCTTTCTTGAAGGCAGGATCATTTTCAACTCCATGTGCCAACAAAGAATGCAACACTGCTTACATGGCGGTAAAAGGCCAATTCATAAGCATTTATGTTTCTACATTTGATTTTTGCACATGGGCTCCAAGAAACTCTAGACTTGAAATTCACCATAGGGTGGATGAGGCATAATTGAGGTGCATGCTAGGAATCAATGATATCCAGTATATTTTCTTACGGAGGATGATATCAGTGTTGTATTGTTGATATACAAAGCTTTCTGAATGGACCCATTTCACACTCCCCAAGGGTTAGACTTGGGGATCAAACTTGGCTCTCACTTATACAAATGAACCCACAAACCAATTGCCCTCCAACCCCGTGCCTTATAGGATCAAGCAATATGGAAGACAATCTTTAATAAAGATGTGGCTGGTTTTTACATGTTTTTAAAATGTTCCACCGAGTCAATACCAAAGGGAATGAGGAACATGGCAATACAAAAGTGTGAAAGGTGATAAAAAAGGTGCATGCAAAATGTTCACACAAATGAAGATAAATCGCATCACCCCTTTTGATGGTAAATCATTATCCAAGGCAAACTTGTGTTACTAGAGTGGACAAGCAATCCGCTGAGGTAAACTGATACTAAAGATGCAAACTCATGACTTGAAAGCAAAAAACAAGGTTTTCAAAAGATGGAGAGTTGTAAACACTTAGAAAATGACTTAAGGACACTAAAGTAATAAAGAGGACAGGAATAGAGGGTTAACTAAATAATTCCACCAAATTAGGATTAGTTGAGAGAATTTTATTTTTTATATTTCACACCATGTATGATCATGTTCTGGGCCATCAAGTCATCATATGACCTACCATGTATGGCTATCCATTTTCAAGCACTTATAAGAACTGAACCGTGATTGTAGATCTAAACCTTTTGACTACAATTCTTCTACACCCATAAATAGAGATTGTCCTAGGTATATAGACTTGTAATAATAAATTGGTGGTGTTAATTAACACCTTTGAGGAGTTTGCTAGGCTAAGATTATTCTCCTTTGGACAAACTCTTGTTACCAAGTTAGCATTTTTTTATAGAATAGTGGAAGACATGTAATGAGTGTAAAAGACTTTCCTAAATGAGGATAACTTGGAATCTAAATATGGAATGAGATACAAGTTGGAGTTTAGAATGTAATGCAAAATGGCAATGCAAGTGACCTGACATGAAGCTAGAGCTTCAAAGTGTGTAGAGGTGGTGGAAGTAAGATTGATTTGGAAAATTTCTAAATCTAGATATAGATCCCTCCAAATCTTGGGCAATATCTAAGATGTTGTAAAGCTACTAAATTTTGAAATTTGGTAGATAGTTGGATCCCTGAAGAAGATGCAAATGATGTAAGAAGTGATATCTTTTATAGTTAAACCAGACACAATTTGTAAATTTTGGTGTGGGATTTTTCACATAATGGCTAGTTGGAAAGGGGTTAGCTCAAACCCATGATTAAAATTTGAATTTGAAATATTTGGTTCAAATCCATTGTGTGGAACTAAAGTAGTTCAAATGCATAGGTGTGGGAGTGAACCTAGGAAAGAACCAAATAATCTAAGAGCTAATAAATGTTTGAGAGTAAATGTGGTTTTGCTTCTAATGGTTATCTAGGAATTTGAGTTAAAAAGGGGTGCCAAATCAATCAAAATCATGCTCTAAGACAAGTATTCAAGACACCCATTGTAATAAGTGCCCCAATGGGGCAGTTGGGAGTTGTATTTGACCTTGTATCTATTGTGAAGGGGGTTATAGTTGGTAGTAGTTACATTTACTATTCCTAGAAGATGCATGGGTGCCTAGTTTGTGCCCATGGTATTTGCCTCTTGTCTTGAAAATATATTTGTGGTTTCTTATAAGTATCGCTAGAATCCTAGGAATGATACTTGAATGGGAAACTAGCATGAGAATGGAGACAAAGGGATGGCGACAAAAGACCGAGAGCAGGCGACACTTCCTCATGGAACACGTGTTTTCATAACTCAAATTGCAAATAGTAATATTTTAGGACTTCAGGGGATTCTAATTTCAGGTTAAATGCTCATTTCTTGTTGATTTACTGCCACAAAGGAAGTTTGGGCCTCAAATGTTGTACAAGTGGTCATTGTTTCAACATGTGTGTGCAAATTGACTAGTATGATGGTGGAGGGTGCTTACAAGCACATCTGTAATGTCCCCTTTTGTAAATGCCCTAGTTTTTGCCCTGAAATCACAATTTCAAGCAAAGCAAGAAATGAAATAGAGTTAGTGATATCATTTACCAATTTAAATTGTTGAACAAGATAGATCCTAGTTGAGACCCTGCAATCATGTTAGATAATCATTGAAAGCACAATCCATATAATAGATCTTTCCTACTAGGATTAGGAACATTATCTTAATCATATGATATACCTAATTCATTAATGGAGTCCAACCAAAAAGGTTTAGGATAAGGGGGTATGATAGGGTGCCCAAAGCAATCCTCTACCCTAGGCCCAAGAGCGGATATACCATCTCTCTTGGCCTCATGTGGCCTTCCGCCATCCATATGAGGTGGTGTACCTAGTGAGGAATCCTATGGCAGTTCTCCCTCTTCTTGCCACCCTGATTCTCCTCCCTATGATTGGGACTCCTTAACCCAATAGCTAACCATGGTGGACATTTGAGGGGAAACTACAATAGGGTGTCCGGAGTATGCTTCCCTTCTAAGCCCAAGGGTGGGGCACACCTTGCACCCCCTTGGCCTCATGGGACTATCAATCATCCACCATAAGGTGGTGTGCTTAGAAGAGGACCTCATAACCCTTCCTTGTATTCCCTCATTATTCTATCATGGTTGTTTGGAACATTTAAACAAATATATGAGGAATCCACATTATTGTCTATATTCTATATGTGAGAGATTATATAATACTATAATATCATTAAGTTGCATACATATCCTTCATATGCGAGTAATTATGCATACCACAAGAATTACTAAAATATAAGACTGCTATATTCTAAGATGCAAATATATTAGCCAATGCTGACTTCTGCCCTTGTCTGCTGAGTGCAGATATATTTCTGAATATGATCCGATTGATTGATTCTTATGTGACTTCCTTCCAATGAAGATAGCTTCCTCTGATTGCTAATATTTGCTGATTTGATTGATTCAATAATAGAATTATAGAACAATAGAATGATAGAATAATAGAAGGATAGAATAATCGAATGATAGAATGATAGAATGGTAGAAGAGTAGAATAATAGAATGATAGAAGGCTAAAATGAGAGAATTATATAATAATCGAATAATAGAATGATGGAATAATAGATTAATAGAATGAGGGGATGATAGAGTTATAGCATGATAGAATAGCTGCAATAAATAATTCTCTGCTGTTATCAATTATATATAACACTGCTGATCTATTTCTGCAGATTTATCTCTGCTAATATATATTTTCCCTTCTCCTTTTTTCCTCCACCTCTATTTATCCCTTCCTCAAGAGAAACGACTTCATGAATGGTTGCATCTATTTGTAAAAGAAGACAACTCTTTATTAATATACACCTTTTCATAACATCCTTTGAATGAGACGACTTTGTCTTTATGTGGGAGCGCTTAAAGCTGAGAAGTCGGCCTCATAAACAATTTGTTTATAATATATATTAAATTTAAACTCAAATGTGGCGCCAACAAATCAGGTTGGCCAGCAATAAGGATTTAATTTACTTTTAATTCAATTTAACTCAGCCAGCATTGATGTTCCATGAGAGTCGGCCTTCATAGTGAAGTTGGCCATTTTTGGGACATTTCAACATCTTTTTGACCCCAGGTCCCCATGTAATATCCCCTACTTGGTAGACGATATTTTTTCGATTTTTCGATTTCCCAAACACTTAATATGACATATTGCATTTGTCAATTAAGTTAACATAATAGAGTTAGCAGAGTAGCTGTTGTGACTTGTTAACTGATCTCATATGAATTTCCATAAATTCTGATTTCTCTTACATTCAAGAATACTGATTGACAATGGAAGGATGTTCAGAAACTCAACACAAAATACAGTTAACTGCTGGATATTTTCAGATTATTCAACAATGAATTACAGTTATAGAGTTTGCCAAATTACAATGATAATAGCATTCCTCAAAACTTTTACAAGTCAGACTTTGATAGTCTCCGATTCTATCAAGGATCCTTGGCTTTATGACATCAAACAAAATGGCTAATACAATCAGTGATGCAATTACAATGGAACATACCAAATTAGCAGACTCAGCTTCAATGTATATTATGTGATCTGAATCCGTTGAATGCCAGGAATGCTGATCACTCCACCATCCACGACTTATAATGTGTATGTATTCAAAGCCTTCAAACTATTCTTCTTCAGATGTGCAATGAAACCTTAGACAACGGTGATGCTGGGCCCACGATTTCTCTTATGTGTGATTTCTGCCTTCTTCAAACATTCGCTTCACCATATAAGCTGTGTATTAACCTGGGACCCACGGCTCTTAGAAATCTCTTTTTTATCAGATGCAATGTCTCCTAGAGGACGGCGGCTAAATGAAATTGTATTTGAAATAGATTGCTTGCTCCTTTCGTGCTAATTGTTTCCTATGGCATCCCGTTCATGCTAGCGGCAGGTATAAAGAATTCAAAGTCTTTAAATGAAGAGTCGATTCAACACATGTGCAAAGGACCTGCGACTTGAATGTCTAATTCACCACATCACAAATTCTTTAGAAAGAGCTCTTAGAAAATATCATTTTATTACTCCTTATGCACCCATGCTTATTTCTCTTTATAACTTAAGCACAAGTTTGAGCTGCTGTTGGGGCCTGCGTTTCAGATATTGTCCCCTTTTTGAATGGCAGTGAACTTAAACAATGAATATCTTTTAGAAACAAAACAATTTGCAATCACCTGCATATAGAATATGTTGGATATTTGATAACTCTCAATTAGAACCAGCACCTTATGTATTGCGCTGCCTTGTGACCTAACCTCCGTATCAAATTCACTTCAATACTCAAAAACATCTCAATACTACAATCAATGTCAGATATATATCTGGGATGATCTCCATTCAAACACCAATACATATTTCGAACCAACGATACAAATTTATATTTGTTTACAAATCAATAAATTTGTAAATAAAACCTCCGGCATAAATCCCTCACAATGTTATCAAATCTACATACCTGGAAGTCAATTTCAAACCCTTCAAACCTGTGAATCTGTAAATCTGCAATTCCTGCAAAATCCTCAAACAATACCAAACTCCAAAATCCTAATGGCACGATAAGTTGAAGCACATATGTGAATTCAGAAGTAAATTCACCTCAATGATCAAATCTTCAAGGGATCATCTCCTTGAATACAAGCTGAAACAATTACAGCCAGGAAGAAATATATTCAATTCAAAACACACATAAACTCCATGATGTCAAATGAATCCTAGCTGCTCCTTTTAAAACCTTCTTGAAATAGGTCTGACTTAATTTTATTAAATGAAGGTTTTTATGTACATGATCACACTTGAACTTTATTAAATAATAGTTTTTGTGTACACAATGTCACTTTATGACATAAAGTGTAATTGGGTTGACTTAAGTAACTTTATAAAAATACTTTTATAAAATAATTCAAAATTAGGACACTTTATAAAGTTAACTTAAAAATAGAACCAGTTAAGTTACTTAACTCCTTGTTCCAACCAATTATTCCCTTGGAATATGATAGCCATATCAAATATGACCATCACAGAAATGGAGACATCACACCCCATGTTGTGTTCATGCATTGAAAGATGGGGAAAATAGATTGGGTGAAGCAAGTGGTGGCAAAAGCTAGAGGTATTCAAATGTTCATTTGCAACCACCACACCTCACTTGCTCTCTTTAGGACTTTTTCAAAGAAGGAATTCCTCAAACCTGTGGAGACAAGATATGCCAGTTACTTCATTTTGTTAGAGAGGATGCTTGAGGTGCATAGCCTCTACAGTTGATGATGGTGAATTCAGAGTGGAGTAGATGGCCTAATTCAAGCTCTACTAAAGGAAAAGCCATCAAACAAAGGATCCTTGATGACGATTGGTAGTCCACTGTGAGGTGAGAAATTGTTGATTTTATTAATAAACTGCTGGTTTTATTAAATATTAAATATTAAATTGCTGATTTTATTATTAAATTTCTGATTTTAATATTTAATTTTATTGTTCAATGTTTCAACTTTCAAAGTTTCTAACTTGTCAATTAACTTTGAGTTATTCTTTTTTGAAATTTTTGTTTGCATTTTGCAGATATGTTTGCTCCTTCATCTCACTTGTTGTAGATGTCATTAGATATGTTGATACAGACTCTCCTAGTCTTGGAGAAATATATGAGACATTTGATAGCATGCTTGGAAAGATGAAGAAAACATTTTTGGCTAAGGATCCTAATTTGGGATTATATGAGCAACATATTAAGCCCACTGTGATGCAGAGGTGGAACACCACGAACACCCTGCTTCATATGGTAGCCTTTTCTCTAAATCCCAAATGGTATGCACCAAAGGTTGGAAGGCTGCCTCCTTGTGATGACGAAGAGGTGAAAGAAGGGTTAATGAAGGCCTTTCGAAAGATGTATTCAATTTAGGAGTCTACAATACTTCGCTCACAATGGCTTGCCTTCACAAATCTTCGTGGTCCAGCATTCAACAAACCAAGGTGAAGATAGATAGAGCTGCATTAGCTCAAACTAACCCTATTGGATGGTGGACATGGCACGTGAAAGATACACTAGAGTTGAGGATGCTTGCCATTCGCTTCCTTTCACAAGTTGCTAGTTCCTTTGCTACAGAGAGGAATTGGTCCACATACGGCTTTATCCAATTCCTCAAGAGGAATAAGCTTACCTTTAGACGAGTAGAGAAGCTAGTGGTCGTGCATAGAGCTCTATGACTTCAGGATCGTCATACTCTAGAGTATCAACAAACTCCAGCTTTACAGTGGGTTGTTGATCCCGAAAACACCACTCAAGTTGATAAGGAGGAGGCACAGGAGGGATTGGTTGGGATTGCATTGGATGAGGTAGACCCTCACAGTGGCAGTGACTCAGAGGGGGACTCCGATTTTGATGCAGTGTTGGCAAATGCAGATTAGGGGCAGCAGTATACTTTCTTTGTTTTTGTATTTTCATATTGTAGTTGAAAGTGAAACTTGAAGCCTTTGGGCATTTTGTTGTAACTTGTATACTATTTTTTAATATCACATGCATATTGACAATGAATTATGAAAGCAATTAAGTTTTGACATTTGCTAATTTGTTTGACTCTCATGTGAACTCTCAATTCAACACAAATGTTATGTATTAAGGATCTATAATGTATATGATGAATGCTTTATCAATGTTATCATATGAATATTTGAAATTTCCCTATATATTTAAAATTTTCCCTATTTTTTATATAGTCATCCCATTTGTCGTCCCCAAAAATAGCCCCAAAAAAAGTCGTCCCCAAAACTCGTCCCCCCTCCCCTGCCATCCCCATCTCGGAAACTTGGGGTAACATAGGTAAGAAACTAAACGTGTACCCCACCATGTGATATCAAAGAGCTTGTATGACATTGTATCTTCATCAACTGCCATGATCTTTAGTGAGATGTGGCAGCACTTGAAGTAATCTAACACGGAAAAGGAAATTCAAATTAGAACCATCATTCCTGATAAAGTTTGGGAGTTGAATGGAATTTTATGCTCCACTCAACACTTTAAAACTTTGTGATTCACAGTTTGAATCTTTTTTTTGTAGCAATTGTGCAAGAAGATGCCTTGATTAAATAAGTATATGAAACTAGCAAAGATATTCAGTAGTTTATAACAAACCACCAACTTGTCCAAGTAATGTACAGGCAACATACAAAGCTTCAGTTACTAAATGTGTGAGAAAATAGATCTGTATCCCACTATGTGATGCTCAAGTTTTTTGTAGGGCATTGTGTCTTATTTTAATGCTACGGTATTTAGTGAGATGTGGCAGTACTAGACATAATTTAGCACAAAAAAGGAAATCCAAATTAGAACTTCAATTATTGATGAAGTTGGGTGTTGAATGGAGTTTTTCTCTCCACTCAACAGTTTTACACTATGTGAATTTTTAACCATGTGATTCACAGTTTAATTCTTCCTTTTAAAGCAAATGTGCAAGAAGTTGACGGATTGTAGAAGTATACAAAAGTAACAAAGAAATTCAATAGTTTATAACAAAATCACCAACATATCCAGGCAATGCACAGGGCCCAGGCAACATATAAAGCTTCAGTTATTAAATGTGTAAGAAAACGGATTTGTATTCTTCTATGTAATGTTGACGTGTTTGTATGACATTGTATCTTCTTTGTGTCATTGGTCTTTAGTGAGATGTGGCAGTTCTGGAGGTAATCTAACATAGAATAAGCAATCCAAATTAGGACCAACATTCTTGATGAAGATTGGGGGTTGAGTGGAGTTTTCCCTTTTAGTGATCGAGCCTTTAGTTCACCTAATCCAACCATGTGATACAGATGCACCTATGATGGGGGCTTGATTGGAATGTTGGATAAAACCCAACAGATTGTGGAAGATACAAATTTTATCCTACATAAGGCTATCAAAACAATTATGAATTGTCATTAGCACACCAACAAGAACAAGACTCCATTTCACTCCTTAGCCTATGCTCTAAACCCCAAATACTAGGATAAGTCTTATTTGAGCCAGTTTCGAATCAGCTAGCTCCTTACAACAACAAGAAGTTTTTTGCCAAATTCAGAAAAGACCTTGCAAAGATATTATCATATTTATTAACTACAGAAAGGCCCTGGGGATGTCTAACCACTTTGTTCACAACTAGTGGGTCACTTTTGATAAGACCAATCTCATGGTGGACCTACTATAACTCTAATGCTCCTGTGTTGCAGACATAAGCAGCCAGATTTCTTTCACAAGTCACTAGTTCTTCAGCTACAAAGAGAAGAGCAATCGATGACCTTTATTTATTCTTAGAAATCTCTAACTTATTTCTTGCTCCATAGACAACTACAAAGAGAGGTCTTAAAAGTTGTGGGATATGAATCCAAAAGATCAAGACCTTGATACTCCTTCAGAATTGTAGCTAGCTTATCATTAATATATTCATCAACCTTGACTGAAGGCCTTGATAATGCATAGGACAGAGAATTAGCTATAGGATTGGAATGTACTTCCATTACTAGTGCTACTGTATCTAGTAGTAATTTCAGTTCTGGTTATTATCATCTGGTTGAGTAGAGATTACAGGATGTATGACTGCATGATTTAGTGGGTGGCTTTGATGATTCAGATGGTTAGTGAATTGAGTTCAACTCCTAGACTTGAAGTTTGTACCATAGAAGCAGATATCTTTAAAATATCGTGATATATTCTGATATATCTTTTCTCAGCAGGGTTCTGCGACATCTTTGACCATGACTTCGACTGGAATTTTCACCAATATATCGCAATATTATTGACAATATATCACCATAATATCACAATAAATTAGTCTTTTCTCTATATAAGCGTCAAACCTGCGATTCTTTGATCATTAATCTCGAGAACTTTTATAAACGGGTTACACACCTTAAACAGTGTAAGTAGCTGTTAAGATTTCCAGCTAGTATTACTCAATAGCAGTTAGATCTGTTGCCAAGGAACAAAGGCGATTGTTGTTGTCATTGTTTCAAAAATGAACGTAGTTATCTATAGTTGTGAAGACACTTGGTATAATCAAGTTTGATAACCTTGTGAATAGGGAACATTACTGCTGTTATTGTGATTAGTGATTATCATTGTTGGTTTTTATAACAGTGAACCCTGCTATCATTATTTATGATTCGTGAGCATAGTCAATACTAGATAAAATTGTCAAATGATTATGCTATCATTTGACTTGTCATTATTATTGAATCACAGATGTTAGTGCTGTTGTTGGCTTGATGTCATTTCTACTTATCAATGGATATTGTTATCACTACTTAATTTATAAACATAGTCGTATTATTGAGGTAATTGTTTGGGAATTTTCACTGCTTCATATCAGCTTGTTAATAATGTCGTACCAGTTGAAATTGTTGTCATCATTATTGTCTTTTGACATAACTATCCTTCTGTGATTAGTAATCTTCTTATGATCACTGATCAGTAGCATTCTGTCATTATTATGATCTGTATCATTCTTGATCAATATTGTGTTCAGTAGCATCATTATTAGTACTGTGATCAATTAATATGGGCATCAATACTGCTGTTAACATTATAGGAAATATTGCTGATCAAAATGATTAACATGAAACATTGTCAAGACAAGACATTGCTGTCCTGAAATGCCGGGCATGATTGTTGCTACTGACTGTAAACTTAAGAGGCATTTGAAAAGGTTAGGGAGACTGTTGTTGTCAACTGTAATTACTATTTTGTGTATAAATTAGTCTCTTGGACTTGATAGTTAAGGAGAACTGTAGGGTGAACAGGTCGAATTATGTTAGTAGTGTTTTATCGCATGGAGGGTTCATTATCATTCTAGTAGAGTTATTTATTAACGTTGTTAAGGAGATTTATATTACAATTATCTATAATCAGTGATCTCAAAATTAATGAGAAAAATCTATATTTCAAAATTCATGGTGTACATTCTCATTTACTTCCACTTTCTCACTTTCTATGCAATTAGGATGGCTTTAAATGTAAAAAACATCAGCTATTTCTCTTTTTTTGAATTTTACTGTATTTTTTGGGTTCCCGATATTTTCCCAGTTTTTCCCCAATAATATCCGGAGAAATTGAAAATATATTTATCTTTTGGTATGCTGAGAAAATCTCGAGAAAGATATTTGCTTCTATGGTCTGTACATTAAAATTTAATATTTGACGCTTTCCAAAGGTCAGATTTTGTGACTTCAACATACATCATCTTATATACATAACATGTTCATTGCTCCTTGACTCCTATCCTACGTTGCACAGAGACCCGTCTCCGACCCCCTGGTACTCGTCTCGGAGACTGGTACACATCTCCCGTCTCGAAGACTTGACTGGGTACGTCCCCTTTGCAGGAGACTTCTAGTCGAGTCTCCCACTCGTCTCCAAGTACCCTGCGTCAATAAAAAAGGTGTCTCCATTTTTTTTTCTTTTTCTACCTTTCATTTTTTCCGGTGTTTCCTCACAAGCTCAGTAGATTCTTACTCCTACGGACTTCAAACTTCAATACTAGTGTCTATAGTAATATATATACATTAAGGCTTTAAGCTATATTAAATTGTTACAAGTAAGCTATAAGCCTATAAGTAATATATATACAGTAAGCTATATTAAATTGTTACAAGTAAGCTATAAACTTAAACTTTACCAATTCTCTTGTTTTAAAAGTTCAATGTCATGATATTGTCAGATTTAATGTTAGCATATTAATAAATTAATAAAATTATTAAATTATATTTTTTTTAAAATGGTGTCTCCAAGTACCCCGTCTCCTATTTTTCAAAAACAGACGTACCAGTACCGGTCTCCCATACCAGTACCAGTACGAGTCTCCATGCAACCTTGCTCCTATCATATGATTTTATTATTTAGTTTGAGTACTTAATGTTCTTCATATTTTTGTAATTCATTATGCATTTACTCAAATTACCAACAAATTAGCTTCTCATTTCAATGACTTTTTCATTTGTAGTTCACTAGTCCGAAATTTGAAAATTCTATTTATTGTTGAACCCTTGCTTCCTGACATTGAACACCAAGCTCGAAATGCATCCACATCAACACTTTTGTTAAACTTGTGTAGAACAAATATAAGCATCTATGGCTACAAGGAAACATTAATTCCCCTACTCTGTCGACTGTGATGAAATATAATCATTAGGCCATGGTCTAGTGGTAAGGTGGGACAATTATTGCCATGGTAATCTTCAAAACCTGAAAAGTGTGCCCCTCTGTTTTAATTACGTATTGTGCTAATGCAGCTTGAAATAAAATGAAGGACCTATTGGAGAATCAAATCCCAGACATGTTAACAAATCGATCGAACTAATAGGAGTTGCCTTTCCATGATTCAGCAGTGCAGTGGAGGTGTAAAAATTATCTTCTCAGCTTAAAATTTATTATTTTATCATAGGGAAAAATCTACTTAGTTGATACAAGACAATAAAGACTGATGAAATTCATGTGAATAGATCTGGAAAGATGTATCATTCTGTCTCTTTTCTCAAATTCTGACAATCACTCTTTGAAGCTATATTCATTTATTTTGGAAAATGAATTCTCACCATGGTGGTTATCTCTAAGAGAACAAGAACAGCTTCAAGAGAATTCGGTAGAAGAAAATTAGTACAAGAAACTGTGGAACAACTTTTGGTTCACCAAGACACACTATGTTCATGTGGCCTCTCCTTTATTGCCTAATCATCACGTTTGACATCTTACCAAGGACGTGGCTATATGGGCCTGTTGATGTTTGTTTTTAGACAAGTCAACAATAGAGTAAAATACAGAGTATCTAACTCTCTCTTGAATAAAGCTCTTCAAAGGCTGAACTATGTGATCCAGTGAAGTAACTCCAAGGTTCCTTATTTATGATTTTTATGAGGGGCAGCTCAGTGACTTAGTATGATTCTGCTGATAATCACGAAGAGACTTACATTAGACTTCTTCATACTTGTTTAGCTTATTCCTCCTTCAGTGTGGATGATGTATCAATGATAAAGAAAAGCAAAAGACAAAGGTTTAAGGAATCTAATCTAAGGTTAATGAGGTAATGATGATGCGTGAATAGACAAACTCCTGATAAACCTAACTCCACTTCGCCAAGGATGCCTACAACTACATGGAGTTGGTGCAATCTCCTAAGGTAAACGAATGGTTTTCAAATCATGAAGACTCATATGAACACCCATTAAACGGCGCAGCTCAAACAAGCATCCACAATCGAACTTATGCAAATTAAGCTCATACTAGCTTTACACAACACTTCACCAGCGATGAATGTTAAAAGCATGAGCTAGTAGTTGATCAAATATTCAACAAAAACATACATTACATCAAAGAACTTCTAATCTACTTCTAGTCTACTTGAAAAATCTCTCCATTTCATCAAAGTACAAGAAATCATGTCATTCCATAAGACAAAACTTAAACACCAAGTGAACTCCAATGTCCTTGCATTAATTTTGAGAAATCTTTACAACAATATCAAGTCCTCTCAGAGAATTTCGAGAGTCTCCTCTAATCTAATCCTACAAAGCTATTGCCTACTGACTACTCTCTATCTGATATGATGATTACAAATGAGGCAACAAGGCTTTTATATAGTGCTCTAGATTACAATGAATGGCTTAGATCAATTCGATAGCCAAGGGTTTAGATCATGCCACCTCAGTAGGTAGTTACAACAACTGCTATTTTTAGTACAAAAGAGAGGCAATGAAGGCACATTTTCCAATGTGATAAAGTAAGATGAAATCATTTAAAAACATCTTCCACATAGGCGTTCCTTTGGCTTCTTTTATTAAATGATACATTGAATACATTTGAAATGACGTGGCAACATTTGATGATAAGTACATGCCACATAGGCGCCACCTTGGCAACTCTGATGGATTCCCAACTTGTATCATCTTGTGTGATGTTTTCGATGTGATTGCTCTTGATACTTGAACACTTGAGATGTCTGGAAATGTATCTTGTTGATCTTGCCTTGTTCATCTTCCTGTAAACTGGATGTATGATAGATGTTGCTTCATTTGATTAACTTCTGTAATGCTTCTTCTGCTTGTAGGATACATGATGATTTTGATCTTCTTTGGATGCTTCTTCTTCTTGAAGAGTGTAGTGTTTATGATGATGCTGCCTCCTTCATCATGTAAGAATAGATGATGATGATACTTGATTCATGTATACTTGAAGTAGGAGATCTCTCTTTAGACTTGAAGATTCGAAGAGTATTTAAGTTGAATGGATGAAGTGTCCTTGGAATGATTTGATGAAGTGTAATCCCATGGATGAATGCTTTTTGGATGATGATGCATACTTGAACTTGATGTAGATGATGAAATGCTTCCTTGAAGATAATCTTGAAATATTGTGGCATGATGATGGTGAAGGTTCCTTGATGATGATCTTGAATCTTGAAAGAACTTGAAGTTGAATGATGAATGCCTTGGAATGTTCAATAAAGAAGTATCCCAACTTGATAATCTTAACATGGTGCCACTTGATGACGAGTTCCAACACAAGGATGATGAAAGGTTCCTTGAAGCAGCTACATGATGCCTTGAAGCTATGACTGATGAAGAAGCTAGCTGATACTTGAAGTGATCCAATAGGATATCCTTGAAGTGATTTCTTAGAGCAGCTTATGATGTTTTCTCCATACGGCAACTTGTTTACTTCACTCCTAGCATGAAAGTGATTCAAGCTTCTTCTTCTTTGATGACTCCTTAGCTCAATCTCTGCTCCTACAACACAAAGGAAGGAAACAACATCAATCCTTTGTCTTCATAACATCATTTCATAACACAAAAGAAGTATTTGCTTAAGCTCTAAAGAAGATCAAAACGTGAAAGCAATATAGAAAGTAGAGCATTGAATGGAATCTTTAAATCTTCCTTCAAACTCTTAAACTCCTCCTTCCTGGCTTGAAGATCAGGAACTTTAAAGGCTTGGCATAGCAGATCTGATTTTTGAATCCTCTTGAAAGAATGTTTAACGAAAAACTCATTAAGGCAGCGCATTGGATTAGAATCTTGGGGATCCTTCTTAAAAGATTTTAGACACTTAGCAATCTCTCCTCACATGTGGCGCAGCAGATTGGTATCCTTGAATCCTCTTGCCTTATCTCCCCTTCTTGGCGCACTAGATCCAATGTTAAGGATCTTCTTCTACATGAATTACCCCTTGGCGCATGGGATAAGGAATTCGAGATCATCTTCTTGTAATTGGCGCATGGGATCAAAGGTGTGAAGTCTTCCTTGAGGGTTGGCGCATGGGATCAAAGGTTCGAGATCATCATCTTTTAGAGTGGGCGCACGGGATCAAGAGTGCGAGATCATCATCTTTTAGAGTGGGCGCACGGGATCAAGAGTGCGAGATCATCATCTTTTAGAGTGGGCGCACGAGATCAAGAGTGCGAGATCATCATCTTATTTCTTATACTTTAAATATTTTTCAATATACCTTTCAGGATGTTTGAGATAGGTCTCAAATCCACCGGATTTAACATGCAAAATCTAGAATTTGGAGGATCCACCAGATTTCAGACTTAGTCAATTTTTCAGGATTTTCAGGATTTCAGGCTACCAGACTTAGTCATTTTCAGGATCTCAAACATACATCAGGATTGATCTCATTGTTCATTATTTGGATTGAATTTGATCAAGACTCTTTATTACTGCACGAGACCTCCAGTTATAAAGCAAAATCTTCTAGGAGAAACTTCTTGTTGGATTGGCAGAGGAAATGAACCGAAGGCATCATCAAAAACTAATGCCAAGCATCAAAGCTCAAAAAAAAGGGGGTCCCCATTTGCAATGGGGCGATGTGTGATTAGGTCACAACAGGGCCATAACATGCAAATTGTTTAAGGTAATCAGTGAAACGCTGGACCATCTACTCTTGAACTGTATCTAGAAAAGTTTGGTTAAGAGTTCCTATTCGGCTTCAGATGGACCCTATCTTCTTGTGGTCTATGTAAAGTACACGTGATTATATTGTGGTTTGGGATAAGCTCTCTTCCTTTTAATTTATCCTCAGAAAGGTGGTGTGCAAGGTTTTTCAGTAGTATTGGATCCCAGCTTGTTTGGGAAAACTTGAAATTCTACAAATAGAGCATTTATGAATGAGACAAAAACCAACAAAGCGTGTCAAACAGCTAATAATTGGAGCAACAGTTTTTTTCCATGCCCATTTCTTAAAGGCCAAGGGAGATACATCTTAACCCTAGGAACATGTGCCAATCTGTTAAATCTATAGGCCCCTTGCAGCTAAGAAAGTTGATGGTCCATTCAATGTCAATTATTATTGACCTAAAAGATGATTGGGTTCCTGAGAATTTCTTGAGGTTCACATTATAAGGCCTCAAAAAGGGAACTTAGCACTATATGAACAAGTATCCATCTTTAAAGTTTTGTTGGGAATGTTTCTGCTTCTATTATGGAAGACTTTGATTCCACTACAAAGTACAATCCATGAAGTGGACTTCTGTGTTTTGTTGAGGGACCTAAGGTTGACAACTGTGAAGAATATTAAAATTTTCATTATCCAAGGCAGCTCACAGCTGGTCATTGAAGCGCTTGACACCTTCACCATCACTTACACTGAGCTGAAATTTCTATAGTTTGAAAGCACAAATCTACTAATAATAGTCATCAAAAAAATCAACTTGATGTACATCTACCGATAAATGAAGTACAGAGTTAGTATATGCAGTCCATATGTCCAAAGGGAACTTATAATTCAGAAATGATTAGATGTAATTGGTCTGTGTAACTTTTCAGGATAACTTATACTTTTGTATATGACAATACTTTTAGCAAATCCTCTATCAACATCTATATCAAGTTAGTCCAAGCTGTCAATGCCCCTCTTCTCAATCTATCACAAACTTTTCTTGCTTATTTCATATATAGATAGTAGCAGACTCCATGATTTAGAACACTTTTGCAGTTGGATAAGCTAGACGCTAACCTCTGTATATCTGGAAAAAAGGCAAAATTCAGTTGTTTGGCTATTCAGATGGAAAAAAACAGTTCTGTCAGAATGACTTGAAAAATCAGCTTTACCTTTTCAGCAACAAAACTTTTTCTCTTAGAGAAATTTTTTTCGAAACTATCAGAAGATGCTTGCGCTTGTATTTATTTCCTGCAATTTATATTTGATGTACAGTGAATAAGATTAACTAATTGGAAAAAAGATTGAAATCTCAAACAGAAAAAAGCAACTATACCCTAAGTAAGTCTATGTACTAGTAGTGGATTATAACTTAGAAGCCTTGTATTTATTTCCTGCAATTTATATTTGATGTACAGTGAATAAGATTAACTAATTGGAAAAAAGATTGAAATCTCAAACAGAAAAAAACAACTATACCCTAAGTAAGTCTATGTACTAGTAGTGCATTATAACTTAGAAGCCTGATTCTTGAGTGAACCGTAGCTAAACTACAAGTATTCAAACAACAAACAATGCATCAGAATGCATATAAGGTACATTGAGATGTACTTTCTCAAATAGAAAACAAAAGAAGAAAAACGACAAAAAAAGTTAAGAAAGAATGTGGCAGTCAGAATCAATTATTGCAGCAATATGTCAGCATTGTATTTTCCCTACTAACCAGATGCAGGTTCAGAATTTTCAATATAATATCTCTTGGAGTGATAAAATCTGCTGGCAGTTAAAAATAAATACTAAAGAGTTAGTGGCTTTATTAGGAGGTTTACAAAGTAACAATATGAAAAGTTTGCAGCTATAACCCCAAAGCAATTAATTATGATAAGAGTATCCATATAAGATATGATTGTCATCAATATTAATATAACTCACCTCTGCAAAAGAATGTAATCTTGTCACAAAAGAATATAATCTTGTCACAAGGATATCTCTAAGAGAACAAGATGGTGAAATTGTTCAATCAGGACAATCTGTCTAGCTGTGGTTTAAACAAAACATGTTTATATTAAGACAGTGTGTCATCAATAACAATTGGCCCCATTTCTCTTGGAGTGATAAAATCTGCTGGCAGTTAAAAATAAATACTAAAGAGTTAGTGGCTTTATTAGGAGGTTTACAAAGCAACAATATGAAAAGTTTGCAGCTATAACCCCAAAGCAATTAATTATGATAAGAGTATCCATATAAGATATGATTGTCATCAATATTAATATAACTCACCTCTGCAAAAGAATACAATCTTGTCACAAAAGAATATAATATTGTCACAAGGATATCTCTAAGAGAACAAGATGGTGAAATTGTTCAATCAGGACAATTTGTCTAGCTGTGGTTTCAACAAAACATGTTTATATTAAGAAAGTGTGTCATCAATAAGAGATGGTAAGGGTGGATGAACAACTCTTGGAGAATAACCCCTCTTCTCTTTCTAAGGAAGATAATGACCTTCTTACTAAACCGGTTTCTGAGGAAGAGGTTAAGGCTAGCCTCTTCTCCATGGGAGCCTATAAAGCCCCAGGACCAGATGGTTTCCCCCCAGCCTTCTTTTAGGTGTATTGGGATATTGTTGGTCATGATGTCACGGAGGCTGCCAAAGACTTCTTTAGAACTGGGAAGTTCTTGAAGCAATTGAACAACACCTTTATAGCTCCGGTCCCCAAGAAGAATGACCCTAATCCTATGGGGGACTTCAGACCCATAAGCTTGTGCAACACGGTCTATAAAATCTTCTCTAAAATTCTGATTTTCAGACTTCAACCTATGTTGGAAAAATTGATCAGTGGTTGCCAAAAAGGATTTGTCCCTGGTAGACAAATTTTGGACGCTGCCATCTCTACTCACGAAATTCTTCATTCTATGGAGAGATGTAATCTTCCTAGTATGGTCTTCAAACTTGATATCTCAAAGGCTTTTATGACAGCATTTCTTGGGACTTCCTCTTCAAAGTCCTTGAGAAATTTGGTTTTCAAGACAAAGTCCTCAATCTGATCAAGACTTGTGTTACTACTGTCAAGTTCCCTGTCCTTGTGAATGGTATCCCGAGAGGGTTCTTCAATGCTAGGAGGGGGCTAAGGCAGGGTGACCCCTTATCCCCGTATCTCTTCATAATCATGGCTGAAGTGATAAGCAGACATAAAATGAGGCTGTTGAGAGAGAGATCTCAAAGGCATTAAACTGGCCACTTCGATTGATCCAACTGCCATTCAGCAATTTGTGGACGATACCATACATTTTGGTTCTACTTCTGTGGTTTAGGCTCGTAAGTGGAAGAGATTGTTGAATGAGTATGCCGTTGTTTTAGGCCAATGCATTAACTATGAGAAAAGTCCAATATACTTCTTCAACACCAAGGCCAACCTGCATCAGAAAATTAAGGCCATCTTGGGTTGTGCCAGAGCTGAGCTGCCTGGGACTTATCTAGGTCTCCCTTTATTTGTCAAAGAAGTTTCCCCCATGTTTTGGAATTCTATCCTTGAACGGATCCAAAAGAAGCTTGCTGGTTGGAAGGGTAAATTGTTGAGCCAAGCACGTAAGTTTCAACTCCTTAAGGCCTCCCTTCAAGGGGTCCCTATCTACTTTTTATCTCTTTTCAAGACCCCTAAATACCTTATTAAAAAAATTGAAAAAATTTAGAGAAACTTTCTCTGGTCAGGGGTGGAAGAGAAAAAAAGGATAGCCCTCATAATGTAATATGATGTACCTGTTGGTTTGTTTAATCTTAATAGTGTTATTTATTAATTTTTGTGTGGTCTTTCAAACTAGATGGAAGATGCAAAAGGGGCTTTTGTTTTCTTGAGATGTGTATGCCAGATACAATACAATATATATCATGTAATGAAAACCTAGAAAAAGTACAATAGTTATGAACAAAATATTAGATACCCAAATCATAATCACCAAATATGAATTACTATCACATACCCATATCAAAATATGCAACTTCATACATATGCTATAGTTGGACCAACAATTGGGTAGTATAGAAATTCCTCCAAATCACCGAGACATGTAAGTATTTTGCATACAATGGATAATATCAGTCTTAGAGGCCCTGGACGCCCCAAAAAGAGAAGACGAGTAGCGACTATCAATGAAGAATGAGTCCCAGAAGACCCCACATCCTTCCAGGCAAGCTCATACTGCCAGGTTGAAAGTACACAACAAATAAATACTCCCAAATCAGGTCTGCAATCAACTATAAACCACTGCACACTCCCTCTACTCCTCAACGCCCAAAATGAAGTGAAGAAAACAGAGCAAAAACACCATAAATGCACTCCTTGAATGGTACGGCTGTCCTAGATGGTATGGCCAACAAGAAATTGGAATAACAATCCCAAACTCACTTCAATCTCTGCTCAAATCTGCATTATGGTGAGGTTCTTATGCTGTCCCTAAAATCTGCATATGATGAACACCAAAATCTGTAAGAATGTATCATGTAAGTTCTCAAACCCTCATCAGCATGAACTCCATTGAAACACAACTGCAAATATTGAATGTATCTGCCTCAATAGCACCTTTGGATGCTATTGCACATCTATAGAATGCTGTCACCAAAGGGAGTTTTCGTTCCCAACAGCCCTCAGGGTCCAAATCTCTTCAAACCCTCTCAAAACCCTAGCAGAGCAAAAACAAGCTTTTTCACATATCCACGCATAAGCAAATGAATCGTTTTTTTCATCTTTCATTTCCCAAGTGAGGCGTTGCTTTTTGAGAAGGAAATATTTCATTTTAAAACACTTAATATTCCCAAGAGGTGGGTGCCCAAAGTCACTTAAGTGACACTTTTAATATGACTTCAATATGTCACTTGATTTTAATATCTCTAAAGTCCCACATTAAATAATTATTAATAATCTTCGGACTTTAAAACGGAGGGCAAGATATACTCGGAATCCTGTGTTCTATAGCTCGTCGGAAAGGTCTCGACGAGACGCATCCACTCCAATTCTGAGAATCCCGAAACGGCACTATACCCCAATTTACTAAATAGCAAGTATGGGCAAAAAGCTAACAAAGCCAACTCTCAAAAGTGCCAACTGGATCCCAACTGAACCCAAGCCAACATCCACACTATTGATTAACTCATCGAAGGCTCTGCCAACCAGGGTTCCCTAACTAGGTCAGTTAGTCTACGGGAACCCAATGATAAACTAACTTTGTATAGAGAAAGGGGACATTACAGTCTGCCCTCCCTAAGATTGCTTGCCTCACGCAATCTCAAATTAGGATGCGATAAAATCTGCTCACTCTCCCAAGTAGCATCCTCAACTTGCAGGTTTTTCCATTTGACCAGATACTCCCTGATGACCCTCCTCCACAAGGTACGTTCTCTAGTATCAATAATGGCCTCGGGTACTAAGATCAACTTCCCCTCTTCATCAAGAAGAGGCAACTCTGCAGAAGGTGTCACATTGTGCCCTAGCGCCTTCTTGAGGCGAGATACATGAAATAAATTATGTACCCTGCTACCTGCTGGCAACTCCAACTCATAAGCCACTTCTCCAACTTTCTTGGAGATCCTAAAAGGCCCGTAGCATCGGGCCTTAAGCTTCTTTGCACCACTCTTCTTGAGAGTGGACTGTCTGTAGGGCTGCAGCATCAAGTACACCATGTCACCAACCTTGAAAGAGCGCTCAATCCTATGCCGATCTGCATACTACTTCTGTTGATTCTGCACTTTTTGAATGTTTTCTCTCAAAGACCTCATAATATCCTAACTCTCCTACAGAAGGTCTTTGGCCTTAGGTACTCTGCTATCACCAAATAGCAAATCCACAAAGCTCGGTGCCTCGTACCCATATAGTACCATGAACGATGACATTTGAATGGACATGTGATAAGTGGTGTTATAACAGTATTCACCCATGTGAAGCCACTTTACCCATGCCTTTTGCTTCCCTGCTATATAATTTCAGAGGTATCCTTCCACCCATTTATTAACTATTTCTGTGGGTGGTAGCTGGTGCTAGGGGTGAGCTTTGTCCCTGTCAACCTAAAGAGCTCCTGCCAAAAATTACTTAGGAACCTACTGTCCATATCGATGCTCCGTGGCAACCCATGAAGACGGAATACTTCTCTAAAAAACAATTCTGCAACCTGAGCTACAGTGTAGGTGGTTGGAATGGCAAAGAAGTGTGCAAACTTCGTCAATCTGTCCACCACCACAAAGATGCAGTCCCGACCTTGGACTTTGGGAAACCCTGTGATGAAGTCCATCAAAATACTATCCCATTTCCTCTCAGGTATGGGTAGGGGATGCAATAAACTACCTGGGAAAGAGTGCTCCTATTTGTCCTATTGGCATGTCGGGCACTCCCTCACATACTTCAACACTTCGGTTTTGAGGCCCTTCCAAGTGAAACGCTCTCTCACCTGCCTGTATGTTTTGAAGTAACCAGGACGACCAGCCATAGGCAAGTCGTGGAAAGCTCTCAAAACCTTCTGCTTCATCTCTGATCCTGGTACTAGAAGAATCCTGTCTTTGTAAATGATCAAGTCATTTACCACTGTGTATCTGTCATCTCTGATAGTGCCATCTATGATCCTAGAAGCCCATTTGTCTTTTGCATACTCAGCAGATATCAACTCTGTCCAATCCTCAGTAATAGCACCCAATGCACACAAATGAGGTCTCCTGGATAAGGCGTCAACAACTATATTTTTCTTTCCTTTGACGTAGACAATGTCAAAGTCATAGGCCTGAAATTTGTTGACCCACTTCTGCTGCCTATCATTAAGATCTTTCTGGCCAAGGAAATGTTTCAGGCTATTATGATCGGTCTTAACCACAAACATACTCCCTACCAGGTACTGCCTGAACTTAGCACAAGCGTGCATGATAGCTAACATCTCCTCGTCGTATATACTGTAGCTCTTCTCCACACCCCTCAACTTCCTGCTCTCGAATGCTATGGGGTGTTTATCCTACATCAATATCGCACCAATGCCTTCCCCTGAGGCATCACACTGTAGCTCAAAGGGCCTGCTGAAATTTGGAATGGCCAACACTAGACAGGTACTCATCAACTCCTTAAACATGTCGAAACATTGTTGAGCATCACAAGACCAACCAAATGCATCCTTCCGACTCAAGTCTGTAAGGGGGGCAGCTGACGGTGAAAAACCCCTCACGAAGCGACGGTAGTATCCACATAAACCAAGGAATCCCTTGAGCTGAGAGAGATTCTTTGGTGTCGGCTAGTCAATAATAGCCCGAATCTTTTCCAGGTCCACCTTAACAATACCAACACTCATAATGTGACCTAAGTATAACAACTCGGTCATCCCAAACTCACACTTCGACATCTTGGCGTATAATGACTCACGCTCAAGTATGCTCAAGACAATGTCTATGTGCTTCAAATGTTCCTCCTATGTCCTGCTGTATATCAGTATGTCATCAAAAAATATGAACACAAATCTCCGCAACTGTTCTCTGAATACCCTGTTCTTACAGGACTGGAATGTGGCTAGCACGTTGGTCAAACCAAAAGGCATGACCAAAAACTCGAAATGCCCATAATGGCATCTGAATGTTGTCTTCTCAATGTCCTCCCTGACCTATATCTGATGATAACCGGATATCAAATCAATTTTTGAGAAGTAGCATGCTCCGTGCAGTTCATCTATGAGGTCGTCTATACGAGGAATGGGGTATCTATTTTTTATGGTCTTTTTATTCAACTCTCTGTAGTCTATACACATCCTAAGTGTTCCATCCTTCTTCACCAGGATAACAGAAGAAGCGAATGGACTCTTGCTCGGCCTGATGTGCCCCATTTCGAGAAGCTCCTTAATAGCCTTCTCGATCTCGTCCTTATACCTCTTCGGATGCCTATATGGTGTGGTAATAACAGGTTTGGCACCCTCCTTGAGCTCAATAGCGTGCTCAATTCCCCTATCAGGAGGTCTACCTGGTGGTATATCACTAAACACTTTGATGTGTTTAGTCAATAGAGCTTGAATGTTTGGAGGATATTCATGCTTTTATTGCTCTGTAGCTGCAGGCATCACCATCACCTCTGCAGCCCACTGAACCTGATCACGACGTATCAACCGCTCCATCCTCTGAAGTGAGACCACTCTCAATCCACCATTTGATATTCCCCTGAGCACATGTCGTCTCCCGTTCACCTCAAACTTCATTACCATAGTCTGCAAGTTGAGAGTGAACTCCCCAATGTCATGTAACCATCTCATGCCCAAAACAATGTCCATCTCACCCATGCTAACCACATAAAAACCTAACTGGCAAGTATAATCATTCAACATAATGGTTAGGTTGGGTATTCTCCTGGTACAGGTGAGAACAAATCCATCTGCCACTCTCACCTTAAAACCCTCAAACTCTTATGTCTTGAGTCCTCTCTTAGCAACCAAACCCTCGTCTATGAAGTTATGAGTCGCACCAGTGTCCAATAGGGTGATCAATCACTGCCCACCAAGTACTCTCATCTTGAACGAGCCCTCTCTGAATGCTGAAGAGATGTGTTGTAGGTAGGGCCGTCTACTCCTTATCTAATGCCTCGAATGAACCCTCTAAACCTAAATCATTGGCTTTTGATTGTTGGTCTGAGTGTGGTTCTGACTCCACTGACTCATCTGCAGAAAAGTATTCCAACTGTTTTGCTTTCCCTTGGGCAGCACACTTGTGCTTAGAATCCCAGGGCTCTCGGCAATGAAAACAAAGTTTCTTTCTCCTGAGGTCATTCAACTGATCATTATCTAACCTAGGAGAACTCTTATGCTGCTGTCCAGATTCCTTCTGAAAGTGTTTCCTGCCCTTATCTTTCTTGTGAATGAACCCTTTGGACTAAAATTTACTCCTCCATGTCGAGGACTCCATGTCATGGGCCTTCTTCATGGCCTCCTGAAGAGAAGATGGATCTAGACCCTTTATCCAACCTCACAAAGGACCTAATAGCCTGTCTATGAATAGCATCATCAACCTGCGCTCTGAGATATCAGAGACCATAACAGATAGCTCCTGAAACTCCGAGATGTATGAATCCACTGAGCCCACTTGTCTGAGTTGTGCTAACTCCTTGAATTGCAACTCTGGATTCTTCTTATCAAATTGGTCAATCAATCTGGCAATGAACTCAACATAAGAAGTGATCTGATCATGGCCTAAGGTGATCTTCCCATTACTCCACCATTTGTGAGCGCTGCCCTCTAAGTGTAAAGCTGCATAAGTGATTGCATCAACTTCGGGCATAGGGTTGATCTGTAAATAACTATCTAGTTTCTGAACCCACACTCTAGCGGTGGTTTTGCCTGAACCATCAAAGTAAGGCAAAGTCATCTTACTAACTTTCTTTTGGAGCTCTTGATTGTGCTATCTGTTACCCCTGTTGGGTCTGTGTTTCATCCTGAGATCATAATACTCCCTGAGAGTCATCTCAGTGCTGAACTCCTAACTGGAAGCCCGACAGTCCCTCAAAATCACATCCTAAAATTCTACCTGCGTAGGCTCCTATTGAAGAACATTGTTCCTTGGTACAAAAACAGGTATACCTAGTCTATCACCGGCTGTAAACTGTGTAGCTCCCTTGTTATTAACTAAAGCTTCTCCCTCATTATCCCTGTCTCTGTGCCTATCTCCATTGTTCCTGTCACCTCCAATGTTAATTTTGTTCCTGTCCCCATTGTTGTTTCTGTTCCTTTCATTATTATTATTGTTGTTGTTATCCATATTGTTCCCAGCATTACCAGGTATCAAGCAGGTAAGGATCTGAGCCAGTTCTGTTTGTGACCTTTGCATCATGTCAAGCATATCTCGTTGCCCTCTCACCAGATCATTCAAGGCATGCATCATGCTGGAAAAATTTGTTCTCCCTTCGTCATACCGGTCTCTGCTAGACCTACCCTCACAATCACCCATGTTTTCTGAGATGGGTTCTTCTTCACTGTAAAACACTACTGGTTGTTCCTCTACGGCTATCACCTCTATATCTGTATCAGCAAAAGGATCTATCTGGGGAATCTCAATATTAGTCTATGATCTGTTTCGTCTAAGATAATACCTATGTGTACTAGGCTGCATGTCTCATTTCATCTTCTACATGTCTGTGTCTAACCTCACAGGATGGCAGAAAGAGCTGTGCTCTGATACCACTGTAATGTGCCATACCTGTTGGTTCTTTGTTTAATCTTAATAGTGTTATTTATTAATTTTTGTGTGGTCTTTCAAACTAGACAGAAGATGCAGAAGGGGTTTTTGTTTTCTTGAGATGTCTATGCTAGATACAAACAATATACATCATGTAATGAAAACCCAGAAAAAGTACAATAGTTATGAACAAAATATCAGATACCCAGATCATAAAATCACCAAATATGAATTACTATCACATACCCATATCAAAATATGCAGCTTCATACATATGTTGTAGCTGGACCAGCAACTGGGTAGTATAGAAACTCCTCCAAATCACCAAGACATGTAAGTATTTTGCATACAATGGATAATATCAGTCTTGAAGGCCCTAGACGCCCCAAAAAGAGAAGATGAGTGGTGGCTATCAATGAAGAATGAGTCCCAGAAGACCCCACGTCCTTCCAAGCAAGCTGGTACGGCTAAGCTGAAAGTACACAGCAAATAAATACTCCCAAATCAGGTCAGCAATCAACTATAAACCATTGCACACTCCCTCTACTCCTCAACGCCCAAAATGGAGTAAAGAAAACAGAGCAAAAACACCATAAATGCACTCCTTGAATGGTACGGCTATCCTAGATGGTACGGCCAACAAGAAATTGGAATAACAATCCCAAACTCACTTCAATCTCTGCTCAGATCTGCATTATGGTGAGGTTCTTATGTTGTCCCTAAAATCTGCATATGCTAAACACCAAAATCTGCAAGAATGTATCATGTAAGTTCTCAAACCCTCATCAACATGAACTCCATTGAAACACAACTGCAAATACTGAATGTATCTGCCTCAATAGCACCTTTGGATGGTATTGCACATCTATAGAATGCTGTCAACGAAGGGAGTTTTCGTTCCCAACAACCCTCAGGGTCCAAATCTCTTTAAACCCTCTCAAAACCCTAGCAGAGCAAAACAAGCTTTTTCCCATATCCACGCATAAGCAAATGAATCACTTTTTTCATCTTTTATTTCCCAAGTGAGGCGTTACTTTTTGAGAGGGAAATATTTCATTTTAAAACACTTAATATTCCCAAGAGGTGGGCGCCCAAAGTCACTTAAGTAACACTTTTAATATGACTTCAATATGTCACTTGATTTTAATATCTCTGAACTCCCAATTAAATAATTATTAATAATCTTCGAACTTTAAAACGGAGAGCAAGATATACTCGGAATCCTGTGTTCTATAGCTCGTCGGAAAGGTCTCGACGAGACGCATCCACTCCAATTCTGAGAATCCCGAAACGGCACCATTCCCCAATTTACAAAAAAAAGCAAGTACGGGCAAAAAGCTAACAAAGCCACCTCTCAAAAGTGCCAACTGGATCCCAACTGAACCCAAGCCAACATCCACACTACTGATTAACTCATCCAAGGCTCTGCCAACGAGGGTTCCCTAACCAGGTTAGTCTACGAGAACCCAATGATAGACTAACTCCGTATAGAGAAAGGGGACATTACACATAAATTGGGAGAGTCTGCTTACCAAAACCTAAAGGAGGGTTGGGGTTAAGGAAAATTCACCTAATCAATAAAGCTCTTATGGCGAAGGTGGGTTAGAACCTTTTGAAAGATAGTAAGGACTGGAGTGGCATCATGAGGGCAAAATACCTCTCTAATGAGGACCCCAGTCAGTTTCTTGTTGCGGTTGGAGTTCCTAAAGGATCTGTTATATGGAACAATGTCCTAAAATCTAGAGCTCTGCTCCAGAAAGGGATCAAGTGGAAACTTGGCAATGGGAGAATGATAATATTTTGGGATGATAACTGGCTAAAGGAGCAACCTCTCTCTAGTAATCAGAACCTCGGAAGATTAGCTGATCTGGCCACTAGTTTTTTTGGTGAACTGACTTCTAGTTACATGTTGCAGCAGGGTGGAGTTTTCCAGTGGAAACAGTTGTTAGACCACTGTCAGGGCCACAGTGACCTCTCCCAAATTGTTGATGAGCTGCAACTGGATCTCCAAAGGTATAGAATTCCTCTATTCCCTACAACGGATGAGTTTCTATGGGCCAAAGATAAAATGGGCACCTTCTCTCTTAAGTTAGCGTACGGTTTGTTGTTAGACCCTGTTGAAGATAATAGTATTTGGAGAAAGGTGTGGAACCACAACTTAATCCTAAGATGAATTTCTTTTGGTGGCTTGCTTCCCACAACAGGATCCTCACCCAAGATAATCCAAAAATCAAGGGATTCTAAATCCCTAACGGGTGTGTTCTTTGTCGGAAGGAGGAATTAGTCTCCCACCTTCTTCACTGTGACTTTGCTAGGGAGGTGTGGAGTATGGCCTTCCAAAATCTTGGTATCAGTTGGAGTATGAATGAAGATTTGACCTCCTTCATTAATAACTGGACTAGCCCTTTCTCCCATCCTATCTGTAGGGAGTTGTGGTATCAGATCCCCCCCTCTTCTCACTTGGGGCCTGTGGAAGGAGCATAATAACAAAATCTTTAGGGATAACTCCAGAATTGCTCAGGAAGTTTCTTGTATCTGCTCCAAGTTGTTGGTTGAAAATGTTTCTAATTGCACTCTGAAAGTTGTTGAGGCACATCCCAATAATAAAGAAATCAATATCCTTAGGAAGTGGAATGTCCCTCTTCACATTTGCAAGGTTGATAAAACTAAAAAGTTAGTCCGCAGGAACACTAGATGGACTCCCCCTACTAAAGAATGGATAAAACTAAACTTTGATGGGGCGGCTAAGAGTAACCCTGGAGTTGCTAGTGGTGGTGGGGTCCTAAGGTCCTATAGGGGTGAACTTGTGGTTGCTTATGCTAGGGGGTTGGGAATAAACTCCAACAATGTGGCTGAAGCTATGGCTCTCCTCTAGGGGGTGAAAGTTGCCTTGTCCATTGGTATAAAAAGGTTGTTGATCGAGGGTGACTCGAAACTCATTATTGATGCTATCTGAGGGAAAGCTAGAGCGGGATGGCAGGTTGTTGATATCATCCAGGATATTAAATACCTCCTCTTGGGGTCGGATGAGTTTGAATTAAGACATATACATAGAGAGGGTAATGGTGCTGCAGATGCAATGGCCAACTTGGGGGTTAACCTTAATCCTAAGAGATGTTGGAGAAATATAAACAATCTCCCTAGAAATGTCAAAGATTGCCTATATTTAGAGGCGCAACCGATCCCTTCTTAATGGATGCAATTATTTGGGCTAATGCTAAGATGGAATATATTTTAAAATATATTCTCTATAATCATTGGAAGCTTTGCTTCGACAACCAGTTTTTTCAAGAGGTAAGATGGGTGATTGTTTCCGGACAAGGGGATGTTGGCTTAAATCAGTTCATGGAACCTTTGGGCAATGAGATGACGTCAATGAAGATGAGCTGGAGGGAAGAGGACCACATCATCCCTTGCCAGCTCCTCCAAATCACGTGGCCTTGGATGACATGGTCATCAGGATTTGTTCAAAATATGGCGGCGCCTCCTTCCAATGATCATCTCCTACACATGGATCATAATTATGGTAATTATGATACGGGATGGGAAAGGATTTGTGAGGCAAGTTCAAGTAATGTTTCTTGGCGTGGGAGTAAAACTCATAATTGCAGAGGCCTTCAGTTGATTAGAAAGTCTAGAAAAATAAGAAACTCCATCCTCCACCCTTGGTTCTTCCTGCAACAGTTAAACCAACTTTTTTACAGGGGTTTGAAAAGCTCAATTATGAGGGGCGACAGGGTTAGAACGGAACCCATTGCCTGTGAAGAGTTTAGGGCCGATGAAATGCTATGGAGTATTTTCTATGAGGGAGGTATCACCCCATTTCTTGAATGTCTTAACGGATTCAATGAAAACCTGTCTATCCAATTTGCAATGTCATGGGACACAAGGGTGGTGCAAGTGGGCAGACTATAGTTTGAGATCAGCAAGGAGACTATAGCTCAAGCCACTGGTTTATCTTGCAAAGGCAAGAAGTTGAAGAAGCAAAGCAAAGTCGAGGACAATGAAAGTATGGCTCTGTTCTTCAAGGAGGGTGAAACTCCCGTGAGAATGCAGGGGGGTTTCGAAAGGGACAACCTAGTGTTGCCATGGGATAAGGTATGTTTCGTGTTGATGACTATGTGACTTTGGAGGGTCGATTTAAATGTTTTTATCACTACCACTTTGCACTTCTAAACCACTTCAAACACAAGGCTATCATTAGCTTTCCTTTTTATCTATTGTCTTCATTAGAATCCTCTGTCAAAGTGGCTGAGGATGCCCATGCTAGTAACCCCAATGTCATTGATGTCCCCCTTCACCAGGGTTTAATTCTTCGCCTCTATCAGTTTCACCTTGCCCTCTGCCCTCCTAAACCTATTTGTGACTTTCTGGTTGAGGATGTGCATGAGAAGCAATTGGGTGAGAAAGCCCCTCACTCTACTGTTAGGGAAGGGTCCACTTCTAAAACTAAGATGGCTGTCGATACTCCCTCGGGTAGTTTATCCCATGCTGCTGGTAGGCCCCCTTTGAGCAAGCCCCTTGTGGTTGTCAGGTCTCTCTTGGATTCTACGACCCCTGTTGTTGAAACCCCCGTGGCTCGGTCTAATAAGAAAAAGAAAAAATTTGTGAAAGCTCCTCCACTTAAGAAGACTACTGTGGTCATTCCTGAGGAACCCAACGTCAAACCCTCCCCTCACTCTATTACTGGTTCCTCAGCTGGCACTCCTGGCAATTCCTCTCAAAAGGAAGTGGCAGAGGGTCTCTGCGACCTGAAGAATAGCCCCACCCAGTCTGGGGATAGGAAGAGGTTGTGGAAGAAAAGTGGCTTGACTGATACCTCAAAGAAGACTAAGGCCAAGAAACCTAAGTGTGATTTGTCTTTGGATAAGGAGGTGGACTGTAAAATGGGGGACGCTGTGGAGTTTACTCCGAAATAGGATCAAAAGAATGACAGTGGTGCCGACATGGAGAAAATGGAGGGGGCAAGGTACAAGGAGAAGGGCACAGTTAAAAATGCTGGTGACAAGTTGAAGTCTAGTGGTGTTGCTACTAGGAAGCCAAGCATACGACGCTCCAACAGGCTTGTTGGCATTCAAACCCCCAAAGTCAAAATTGTGGAAGATTCGAGTGCTTTGGACCCAAAGGAGGAAGTGGAAATTCAGCAGGTAAAGCTCACCGTGGAGCAGACTGAATGCCATGATGGTGCCAGCTTGTTTGAGGAGCTGAATAACTCCTATGATATTGAAGAGGAGACTGAGCTGGAACCGGAAGAGGCTGAGCTGGTTAAGAAAAATGCTCCTGCGCAAAGTGAGTGTGTGAAGTGTGATCAAGTCAGTGGGGAGATGGTTGAGCTAAGATCGAGAGTGGACTCCATGGAAGGGAAGCTGAAAGTCATGGCCTCTTTAAGTTCGAAGGTGATGCACTGTGCCACTACTACTCTGGCAGTCCTGCAGGATTTTGAAGTAAAGAGACATGATCTGGATCCTAAGATTTTCGTGAACTATGAGGAATTGTATGGTTTCCTCAAGGAGGACTAGAGCCAGTTGTTCCATTAGCTTTTCTTTCTGCTTAGGGTTGTGTTTCTGGTTATGGTTTTTGTTATTGTATCTGGACTTTAATATGTTCGTTTACTGTTAGTGTGTTGCTTTTCTACTGTTGGTTGTCTGCTTGGCCTACTCTGCTGCCCACTGGGGGCTTTTGTTAAAGGGATTTGCACCCTTGTTTGCAGCTTACCATAATAAAAAACAATTGGCCCCACTATCCCCCATTAATGGGGTAATCGGAAACAAGATGAATAGGATAAAAAGTATATGGGAGCCCCTTTAGGAAGGCTACATGAAACTGAATTTTGATGTTGCATCAAAACATAACCCAGGTATGGCTAGTACATGGGTGATCTAGTACAACTATAAAGGAGCATTTGTTCAAGGAGGATCTTTCTTCCTAGGCTCCAAATCGAGCAATAAAACGGAAGAATTTGCACTTCTTAGCAGAAGCATTAGCGCTTCTTAAAAGGGTTAAATTAGCCAAATCTATGGGATGTAAACACCTTGTAGTAGAAGGTGATTCTCAAGTTATTATTTCTAGGTGCAACAATAGGGGCTTGAAGTTGATAGGAAACAATTTTGATAATTTGAGTTACAAACATTTGTTTCACAAAAAATAATGTCATCAGAGACCATCTTGCAAATTCAATTTCCCTTTTCATCTAAGATTAGTGAGGATCCTAGTGAATGGAAGGTTTCAATCTTCTCGAAGGCAGAAGCATTACATTGTAATCCGCAACCTTCCCCTAACTTCCACTCACCAGAAATGATTGTTCATAATTGTTGAAGGCATGGGAGTTCTTTCAAGGAAGCTAGTATGTGTCTGACATATTCTCATGCATGTAGCAGTGATGCCACTAGCAAGATCACTATTCCTCCTTTGTGCAAGAACTTGATATAGTTCGGATCTCTTCGAGGCTTTTGTAAAAGATTTTGGTGCATCTTTTCATGGTAGTTTGTGTGCGGGAGGAAGTGGTGACAGGATGCAAGTTAATTTGGAAGGATGAAAAGAGGAATGGGGGGCCAAGATATTCTGTATGGGAGAGCAATTTCAGATTTGCATCTGAAATGCATTTTTCATATCAATGGATATGCTATCTTGGAGTTTATCAAGGTGATTCTTGGTGAAAATGAAGAATACAAGAGTGCTCCATACCAAGCCATCAATTGTAGACGATTCTGCTTCCAAGTTGGAAGCAAATGTTGCAGATTTGATGGTTAGAGAATGGATTCTTCACACAATAATGCTAGATTCTAAGGTTTACATTTGGATGACACGAGTGTTTTTTGCAAGTCAGAGCTCTTTTGGTAGCCCCTCCAAGCATCCCTAGGTTTCTAAGTTTAATTGGCTTGATGATGTTGTAGTTTATTGTCAAGATCTGGCGCTCTATGTGGATAATATGTGGATAATACTAAGGAATGGATGCCTGGCTACATCCAGTCTCTTCACTTTTCCAGCTCTGTCAAAGAGGGGTGGAGAGGGCAATCAAGAAAGCTTATGTGGAGCCAGGCATATTGGTCATCAAGAAGAAGAGTAAGGCAAATGCATTTCCAGCCCCTGCATAGACAGAAAGGTGATGGCGGTCTCCTTGGTTTTGTGCGATTTGCTATGTTGTGATTATCTAGTATGGTCTTTTCTTGTTGCAGCCATTTAGCAGTTTGCATTTTTAGTTTTGTATTTTGGTTTTTAAGGCTTTTAGCCTTTATGTAAGCATTCTCTCTTTGGGCATGGACCCCTATGGAACCCGCAACTAAATTATCAAATAAAACAACTTGCCCTTATTAAGAATTTATTAGTGCACGACATAGAATAATATATGATGTAATAAATAATAAAGTAACATGTTAATGTTAATTTATTAAATAGGTGTTAGTTATTAGTTATATGTTAGTTGTTGGGTTAGTTAGTGAGTGGTTACAAAAGTGGTTAAAGGAGAAATACTATATATTTGTAACTCATGTTATTGTAATAAGTGTCAAAGATGATGGATTGATTGGTGTGTTGGATCCTCTGGCTCTGTCTTATCTCAATTTGAATATGGTATCAGAGCAGGTTTTCTGGACCTCTCTATTCGCCCTCCATTCAATTGTCTCTGTTCCAAAGCAGTGCTCACAATGGCGATGTGATGAAGACCATGTGCAAAAGTCATTGTCGTACGTCCACCATTCTTGCATTTTGTCAACAGTGATGCAGTGAAGACCACGTGCAAACCTATGGCATTCATCATCCATTTGCATTTGGCTTCTTTCCTCTTTCCATCTTGTTCAATCTTCTCATTGTTTTTCACTCCAATTTGTTCATAGTTTTTCATATCAAAAAGTCAGAAAAACAAAAAATATAGTGTGGCACTTATAATCTACCAGAAAATACTAAAGGTGTTGCAGAAAAGTGCATGCGATTAGGGTGGTTTGAGGTGGTTGAGAAGAAGTATTTCATCTTTCTATTATGGGATTTTGTTTGTTTCTTTACAACGCTCTTACATTGATCTTGGTATATCCTTTCGATGTGATTTATCCATCATCCCAAGCATTCAATTATATCATAATTGCAAAGGTACGTTTGGATCTGGTTTGTTGATTGCATGTTCTCTGGCAAACCCGACATTCCCTATATATTCCAATTTAGTAATGGCTTCAAGTCTAAAGTATCAAGTTGAAATCCAAAGCAGTCAAGTATTAATTTGTGAGGGCTAACATTAGCGAACTCGAGAGCTCTATATCTCAGGTTTTAGTCGCAAGATCCCATTTGGAGTCTATATGCCTTCACGTCCAATGGACCTGTTGATGTGTTTTCCTTGCACAAACAACGCAGCATAAAATACTTACGTATTTTATCCTCTCTTGAAAAGTCACTCCAAAATGATCAACTGAGTATACTCCAAGGTTCAAAAATATCTTCTTTTACTTGACAAATGAGGATAACTCGCGGCAAAGATGTGTTTTGATGTTTCAACAAAGGGACTTACACTCACTATTCAACGGCAGGAAAATACCGTTTGCACTCGCACAGGTGATAACGCTTGCTTCAAGGCTACACAAGCTATGATAAACTTATGATATGACAATACAGCTCTTGATCCTACTTCTAACAGTGTGTTTCAAAAAAGTGCAAAAGATGTGGGTTTAGAGAGAATATCTAATCTAGGTGTAAGCTATCATCATCAATTCATGGAAATCTCAACCACGCTTTGCTTCGCCATGAGACAACTCCACAAAGGTGATGCAATCTTCTAAGGATAAGTTAAAGGTTTTTAAATTGCTTTATGGGCAATCAAAGTGAGGCTTGTAGATGAGTTCAGTCTAACCTTACACTATAACTTGCCAGCGACAAATCATAAAAGGTATTAACATATAGAGATTTCACAAATAAATTGAAAGACAATGACTTCCACGAACTAAAACTAACAAACTTTGAAAGAAATAAACTAAGTTAAAACATCTAATGTGAGTGAGTACTTAGCAACCATGCAACTTGCAAAGAGAACACAATATCACCATGAATAGCTCAACAATGAACTTGTATTAATCTCAGCAAAGTCTTAGCAACAACTCTATTTAGCTCAAAACTCATATACAAACTAAGGAGGAATGAGGTTTATATAGACCTCAAAATACAATGAACGACCAAGATCAATTTGGATTCAATGGCCGAGATCATGCCACTTCAAAGGTGGTTACAACAACTTTCTATTTTTAGAAATATACAAGAAGCAATAAAGGCACGTTTTCCAAGGTGACACCTTGGCGCCTATGTGGACTACCCACGTGGCATTTCTTTCTTATGTTTATTCTTCTTGACCAATGCCGTGAACTTTGGAACAACCTTCGCCATGTCAGCAACTGGTACACTTGGCGCATTCCGAATGGTTCCTTCTGCCATCATCACATCTTGTGTATGCTCGTCAATTGTCTTCTCCCACTCAGCTATACCAATCTGCTTTCCACCAATGAATGAGATCGAGTAGATGTTGTTCCACTGTTCACCAGAAATGAAGTGAGAAGTGTCGAAGTAATGTGAGTGTATATAATTCTTCACATCATGAATCGCAACCTCTCCTGAGAGATCACACATATCATCCATCACACCAACTATCTTATTATGAGCCCTCTGGAGTACACTATCTACTCGAACACAATCCATTTTAACCTTGTCAAGAAGCTGCTCTCTTATGTACATAGTGAAGTACCAAGTAGAGAAATCATACGATGAACCTTCTTCAACTACTCCTCCCTCTATCAATGCTGACAGTGGAGTGTTCATCAAATCTTGCAAATGTGGCATATAATTTCTCTTGACCTCATCAAATTTGGAACATGCTGTTGAAACTGCTTGAAGTCTTTCCAACAACTCAGCAACGGTTTCATACTTTTGGACAAGTTCTTCAATGAATGCATCTATTTGGTTTCTAACTCTCCCTATCCATCTTTTCAGTTCTTGAGACTGTGATCTCATACCTTCTAGATGAGCAACAGATTCTTGAGAAAGCATGGGAGGTGGAGTAGACGTCCGTTCACGCTACCGAATTGGATTCATCAATTGCTGGATATATTGCTTGAAGGCGAGGTTTTCTTTCTCCAATCGATTTCCTCTTTCCTTTTCACGCCTCCATCTTTATTTGACCACTGAAACCGATTCCTCCAATTCTTCAAACTCTTGCTCTTCTGTTGGTGGTCCCAAGTCCACAATGGTTACATCGTAGTCTTCAGGAACAATATCATCAACTGTTTTGTCTACCTTTGGCACTACAATGTGTACTTTCCTTGACCCAGAACTATCCCTTGTAATCTTGGAGAGTCTAGTCGCCTTTTCTTTTCCCTTATCTTGCCTTGTCCTGCCTAACAACTCTTGTATGTTAACCTCAGGCGCTACTTCCATGACTGAAGTCTCCTTTACTCTCTTCCTCAACCAATCTGGCAAGGCAGACAAATCTTCTTGAACACCTTGTTCTTGAGCTCTAGCTTCTGACTCTAATGACGATGCTTCCTCATCAAACACCTCAATGTGCTATCTATTTCATGTATGACAGTTTCTTGATCCTTGGAGGGACTTGATCGAGCTTCTTCAGCTAGAACCTCATGCATGTTTGCTTGATCTAATGTCTGTGGGACTCCTTGGTTTTCTCTTTCTTTATTCTCCACTACTGATGTTACATTCATATCCTGAGACAGTGAGAAGGACCACCTCCTTGTCTGGAAGAAGTACTAGTTTCAGGTCTTGAACTCAACTTTATCTTCTTCCGACTACTTTCTCCACGTGAGCCATCCAGATGCTTCCTCTTGCCAGGCTGAGCTTCTTCTTTGGAGTTTGCACTATATCCACTAGACTCATTGTGGTGTTTGCTGCTAGACTCACTATCATCCACTTCCTGTGATTGCCGCGAGTCGGCTTCCCCCATCAAGGTATATGTGAAATCTTGATTTGCATCCTTGAGCTTCTGTACTTGACAGTCTGCATACTTCTTTGTAATGTTCATAACTCGTTGTTTCCAATCATCATGACCAACTTCTCTTTCAGCCCAATTGATAGTGATAAGACCTTCCTTATCAAACAATCTTTGCATGAGGAACCTGTCAGTCTCTTCTAACTGATCAGGAATAGGCATTATGTTACATGACCTCACCAAGTCCCAAGCCATCCTTGAACATCTCTTTTCTCTAATGTCCTCATCATCAACTGCATCTACCCAATGATCCTCTTGATGCTCTCGGTGCCTAAAACTCTTTCCAAATGCTTTCCGAATTGTGTTGAATGGATCAAAGTGGTCACGACTCGTGTCATGAAGCACTAGATTGTAAGCTTGGAGTTCATACTCTGAATGTTGTGCAGCTTGCAACGTTGGACAAGTCTCCAACTTTCCAACTCTAATTGGGAAGCTAATTCCGGCTTTCTTCTTATCTTTTTGAATTTTATCCCAAGCTAGCAGTTGCCTTGTCACCTCCAATACTACCATCTTGTCGGTAGGATACCTCGGCAAGCGGTAAGGATAAGATGAAAATCCTTGGATCCTCAGGTAGGGGAACTTCGAGAATTGGATGTACCATCGTCCATACTTGCCAATCAATCTCTTTGCATCCTTCGATAACCTCTCATGCATATCACCTTGAAGCTTCCTCACGATGAACATGAAGAATGCGTCATTCACATGCTTGTAATGGGCTATGGACTTTAGCTGCAATTGCGGGTAGCAATCATACACACTAAGTTGTGCGAAGCCGTATCCTATATCACCTTCGCAATTCAATCCATCATACCTTCCACACATCGCGAGGATATAGATAACATATGAGCTCGTGTAGAAAGTCTTTGTCTCTTGCAACTTGATCATTTGCTCATGAATGTTGTTGCTTATGATGCCAGCCCAATCAATCATCACCTCACCCATGACGATCTCTTGCATGAATAGGAACATCCATGCGTAGAATGTCGATGATTATTGACAACCCATGATTCTGTTCAAGAAGATCACCATGTAGTTGAACTTCGGGATGAAATATGATTTGTGAAGCTTCTTCGGCAACTTGCTATGATGACTTCTTGATTGCTTCACCCAACTGGCATTTATCTCCTGCTTACAATCACTTGTCGCTCCTTCAAATACCTTTTGACCCTGCTCTCGAGTGTAGATGGTGACCTTCCTATGCTTCGGTATGTTGAATGTTTTGGCGATGGCCTCCCTCCTCAAGTGAGCTAAGACTTCTCCATTAGATGTTTCAATACATCTAGTCTCTTGGTTGTAATGACTGGTGCATTCCCACATAAGCTCGGCACTTGGTAAAGCAGGCGGAAAGCATGCGGCTTGAATGATTCCATTGCGGAGCATCTCATGAATGACCTTTGAATGGGTTGGCTTGTAGAGCTCCCTCTTGATCTCCTCCATGTCGATGTGGCCTAAGTTGGTGTCGCTCACGTTCCTCCACTTAGACATGATCTTCGTCTCTGGCATAGCTCCTTGCTTATCACTCTTGATCAAGGCTTGTCTTTCCTTGGCATTCATCATCTACCTCCTCCTACAAGAGAAGACAACACATGTGTTAGAAGGCTAATGTGACACTTGATATAAGGATTCTCCTAACATCTAAGTCACCTCCTCATGCATGTGGGACAAAAACAATGAATTTTAAAACAACATACCTTAGAAAAATCATTTATGAATAAAATCAGAATTTTAGAAGACTTGACCCTTAAAGACACTTGAATTTTTGACTTCTCTTGAAAAATCTACTGCTCCTTGCTGCTATAAGTCTGCTCTGCTGCAGATCAAAACTGAATTAGATTTGTTTTTGATTAAAATTGCAAAAATGAACCTCCCTTTATACAAGCGCTGCCCTACTTCAAGTCAGGTCGGCCTATGAGGATGTGGTCGGCCTAGGAAGAGGTAAATTTAATGTTTTTTGAAAGTTTCCACCCTCACATGCTTGGAGCGCCCACCTTGGGCGAGTTTAGATGGCTTAGGCAGAGAGTGTATTGTGGGACAAGACCTTGTCCGGATGAAGGGCTCAAGGCCGCCTAGCATGGGCGGGGTTGGAGGAGGTGTAGGGATTTTTCAAGACTTAGACAATTTTTAGCTTGGTTTTGACAACATAAGACATCTTCACTTGCTTCCTTGATAGTTTATCCTCCTTTGAATGCTACATAAAACTCTTGAAGCATGGGTGGACTTCAAGAGAATGCATGGAGAATGTGATGTGGAGAACATGCATGATGGTGGGATTCACTTGACAAGGCAGTCCTGAAGGGTGTGTATGGATAATATGTTGTGGAGGAGACACAATCCAAGCATGATGTTGAAGGCCGCCTAGCATGGGCGGCTTGGAGGATGGTACATGGATTGCTTCACTTAAACTTCACTTATTGCTCATTCCTCTCCTTATGAAGACCTTTCTCTCCAACTTCCTTAAGACTTAGCCAATTTTGAGGTGTTTTTTGAAGTTGAAAGACACATCATGGATGTTAGGTGATGATCTTGTCCATCTGTCTTGGTGAAATCTGCCTAGGAAGGGCGGCTGTGGAGTGCTAGTAAGGATTTTGCAATGTGAACACTCTCTATCTTAACCTTGACACTCTTCCTTCATTTGCATGACTTAGTGAGTTTTCAAACTTCCCTCTCCTTGAATGACACTGTATGGATGTGAAGCATCATGGTGAGTTAGAGAGTCAGGAGGGAGTATTGGCAATGCTTAGACATCAAAATCCAGACTCACCTCTCTAGGTCGCCTAGGTAGAGCGGGTTTGAGAGTGAGCCTTGGATTTTTGATATTTAGAAACTTTTCACCCTTTTAACTTGATTGTATCATCCTCCTGATGTCATCTTGATCATCTTCATCAAGTCTACTTGCAAATTATGTTGTTCTTCATCCCTGGGCGGTCTTGGAGACAATGTATGGAGTGTTTCATGTGGCAAGAGATACAATCCATAAGGACCTCTTGAGGCCGCCCAGGTAGGGCGGCTTTAGAGGTGACCCTTGGATTGTGACTTGAAACTCATTTAACTCTTTCAAACCTTCAAGCTTTCATTGGAATTTCATCACCTTCTAATGCATAGTACTTGAAACACTTTATAAACTTGATCACTTTCTCCTTGGGCGAGGTTGAGGGTGTTGTCTGGAGAGATCCATGTGAGAGGAGACACAGTCCATGATCTCATGCCAAGGCCGCCCAATCTGGGCGGGTTGACAAGTGATACTTGGAATGTTGCTTAGAATCCATTTAACTTCCCTCAAACCCATAAACTTTACTTACAATTCATCATATCTCAGTGTTCTATACATCAAAACCTCAAAACTTAATCATTTTTCTCCTTGGGCGGGGTTGAGGGTGTTGTGTGGACAAAGCCTCCTGAAAGTGGTGATACTGTCCAGAAAAACTTTGTGAGGCCGCCCAGCATGGGCGGGCTAGAAAGGCTTGCATGGACTATGCCTTGTGATGCCTTATAAGTCCTTCAAACATGAAATTTACCTCAAAGTTTATCAATTCTAAAAAACCTTTCAAACTTTCATATCAATCCTTCTTAGGCGCATCTGGAGACTCTGACCGGAGAGATGTACCTGCAGGAGACTGAATCCATGACTCCATGCCCAGACCGCCCAGGTAGGGCGGGTTTGGAGGCAGTGTGTGGAGTGTACCTCATAAACCTCAGTCTCGATCATTCAAAGTGTCCTGTGAAAAAAATCTAAGGCATGAAAAGTGTTTGACTTGTCCTACATCCCCTTTGGCATATGTTTTGAACCAGAACTTAAGCTAAGACTTGAAAACCTAACGAAACCTAAGCGAAAACTAGGGGGTCCCCATTTGCAATGGGGCGATGTGTGATGAGGTCACAACAGGACCCAACTTCCCTTTCCAATCGAGTGCTAATTTAAAATTAGGTGACATCAATGCATTAAGCTCGAGCTCTTGGTTTTATCTGTAACTATCTACAAAGAGAGAAACATCTTGCAGTTTGTGGAACGGATCACTGTTCATGGTGGGATGCTTTCTGTTTTCAGTTTTATGGGGAGTTGCCACAGATTGATATGGATGCAAGCCTGTTATCATAATTGGTGACATCTCTATGATTGCATACAATACCTTGTTCAAAATAAGTGTAAACTATTGGATGGCCATTTCAACAAGATTTTTGCTTGGTTCTTTGGATACAATAAAAGCATATGCAACGAGAAGTCTCGAGAGAAGAACATCAAGCTTTGGGCCTATTGATTGATTAGACACTTCATAAGCACCCTTTGGAAGGTGAGAAGAAAGGCCATTACAATCCAGAGCTTGGTTCAAGAGGCAAGAAGAAACTGGCAACATGAAACAAGTGAACCTCAACAACAAAAGACAAAGGCTACAACCAATCAAGGCCAACCATCAATACGTCGATTTAGCACAGAATAAAGTCCCTATGTCAGCACTAAAGGGGGATGTTAGGAATTTATTAGTGCATGACATAGAATAATGTGTGATGTAATAAATAATAAATTAACATGTTAATGTTAATTTATTAAATAAGTGTTAGTTATTAGTTATATGTTAGTTGTTGGGTTGGTTAGTGAGTGGTTACAAAAGTGGTTATAGGAGAAATCCTATATATTTGTAACTCATGTTATTGTAATAAATGTTGAAGATGATTGATTGACTAATAGTTGTGTTGGAGCCTCTTGCTCTTCTTCGTGTCTAGTTTTCAATAGCCCCATTGTAGCAGTATTGATCATTGTCTTGCACAAACTAATTTTTTGCACATATCAGTAATAAGCTTTAGACTTTTACAAAATGTGTCAGATAGCTATGTCTATCAGGACATACATAAGCTTCTTACAGCAGAAAACAAAACTGTGTAATACATCTGCTTCTAATCTGTTCACATCTTGATGCAAAATAAATAATTTTAGTCACACACACCGAGCACAATAGCTCTTAGATACTGATGCCAACTTTTAAATTGGAAATACATGCAATAACTGGCATTTATCTTTCTGACTCCTCTCGCAGTCTATATCCTCTAAGAGAACAAGATGGTGAAATTGTTCGATCCTAATAATCTGCCTGGCTGTGCTTTAAAATAAAAGGATATATTCTTGAATATAACATATTTATATTAGGAAAGTGTCATCAATAACAACTGGCCTCACTGTAGCCATATTGAGCATTGTGTTGCACAAACTGATTTTAGAGCATATCAGTAATATGCTTTAGAATTTTCTGGAATGTGTCAAATAGCTATGTCTCTCAGGATGGAAATAAGATTCCAGCAGAAAACAAAAGTGCAATACATCTGCCTCTAAGCTGTTCACAATTATGACGGAAAATTGAAAAGTTTTGGTCACATCCACTGATCACGGTAGTTCTGAGGGGCTGGTGCCAACTCTGAAATTGGAAATACTGGCAATAACTGGCATTTATCTTTATAACTCCTCTCAAAGATATTAGATCAAAGTTACTTCTGCTAACCGATTCCGATGTTTGATTGCATGTGGAGTTCTTGTTCCTTTCATCTCCATTCAACACAAACATTCTATGAATAATTCTGTAAAGACTGAAGCAAATTTTTCTGTCAGTTATCAAAATCCAAAGTTGTTTCTTTCAAATCAGAGATCAAAGAATAAAGGATTTCAAAAGAGATCAGCCCCAGGAGTAAGAATCATTGCGCAGATGCCTATCTTGTTTGCCAATTGTAAATACCCAATATTTATAAGGATTATAATTCCTTGGTACTTATTGCACAATTTTTGGTTCTTCATATCCTTTAAGTTTACTTTTTATTTTAACATGTAGGATGGAAAACATTTAAAAATTGCTTGTATTAGCATTCCATAAAAAGGAGAATTTCCTTCTTAGCAATTACTGTGAAAGAGAAAGAAGCTCTTTCAGATGATTTTCTCCCTGGAATCTACGTGAACAATCTGATTCTATGATCATCGTCACGGAGTTGCCCATGCTTGATGTAAGACCTTATAAAAGTTACACTATCTGTAAGGTAATCTAGACTAGGGTTCCCAACACCTAAAGCTTTCAATCATAGAAGAAGAAGAAGAGGAAGCTTACTTGAAGCATCACTTGGTTTGTTTCATTTCCAATACTTGCTAGTCAAAATTGCAGCACCTCAGTGATTAAAAGTGAGCATTATGATGTAAATTAGGCCAAGTGATATTATTCTTCATTGCGTCATGTACTGGAATATCATAGAGATATTCCAAAACCTAATCAACGGTTAATTATGAGCACTGATCAATAAGTAAAATTCTGATGTAATCGACGTGTCATGAAGCAATAATAAAATCAATCCATACATAAATGGATGATGTTTACAAGGATAGATTATGAATATACTGTACATTCTCATTTGTTATCATTCTGACTTTTGGTGTAGGAAGATGCACTTAAGGATATATTCCACAGTTCCATGGGGACGCGTCCCCCCCCCCCCCCCCCCCCCAAAAATCAGCCGTTTCCTTGGGGGGGACGTCCCTCGGACGGGGAGACGCCGCCGAAACGCACCCCCCCCCCCCCCCCCAACCGCCCCCCCGCCGCCCCTGAAACATCTCCCGTTGGGGAGACTTCTTGATGTCCCCCGAATTTAATTTTTTAATCATTTTTTTTTAAATCATCAAAAATAAAAACCTAACTTTATCATATGCATTTTTAACATTTCATTTCAAGTTTTGTGGCTTGTGCATATCGGATATCCTAGGACTCTTGAGTCTTTGTCGATGAACTAGACAATGAGACATGTATGCAAAATGTGTAAGCATAGACAACTTACAAGGCACGTTGTGAAGTGTGAACTGTTTGACAGAATGCCTCAATCGGAATGTTTGATAGAAATTAGAATGCATTTCAACTTTCAAGTGAGCTTAACACTTGTTTGCATAAAGCTTCTCGAGCAAAACATTTCAGAAAATTTGATATGTCAATTTCTATGCATCAGCTTAACCACAGAAGTGCCTCTACAACACAAACAGGCCAAAATTTTGTAAGAAACTTGTATGGGAGACATATTTCTTTGAGGCATTTTGTCAAACAGTTCACATGCCTTGTCTATGCATCTACAGTTATACATCTTTTTATAACTAATTTTTCAAGTATTATATGTATTTCAGCGCACCGCTCCCCCGCCGCTGTCCCCCGTCGTCCCCAAATTTAGGCCTCCCGCCCCCTCGTCCCGAAAACGCATCCCCCCCCTCCCCCCGTCCTCATCCCCGAAACTCCGTGGAACTATGATATATTCATTAAGCATACTCTGTTGGGAAAACTATTGTTAGTGTTCACATGATTGTTTAGGTTAGCTTTATAATATGTTAATTAAATAGAGCTCTGTACGTTAATATTAAGTTGTTGAGAAACAACTTAATATTATATTATAGTGAGTGTTTGTTTGTATTATGAGTTGTTTTAACAACTCATATATTTAGGAGTTTGTTTATTTGTTAGTCACGTAATTATCTATGTAAGGGAGTTGTTTCCTACTATATAGGATATACAAGTCCTATATATATGTAATTTGTATTGAACGAAAGATAGAAAGAAGCAATATTATTTTGTGTATAAAATTTTTATGTTTGGCTTATGTCACACTCTGCCCATATTTCTAATATGGCATTAGAGTTGCGTATGATTTTTTGGTGAATACCATTAAATCGCTACTAATCTTCCTTCTGTGGATGACAAGACTGCGAAGCAGCGGTAGCAGAGCATGCTATAGTCTTGAGGCCGCGTGAGGAGTGGAAAGGGGTCTGGAACTCTTGACTATTTTGACTTTTTTAAGCAATTTACAGAGCAAGCTGATACTATTATTTTTGATGATGAGGTCGATTGTGTGTATTTGAGCACTCCAACTAAGATCCCATCATTGATCATGAGAAGAAAAGAACCTATAAATTAAGGAAAGAGGGGTTGCCACAACGACTTGAGCAAAAGGGCGAAGGGCGAGAGTTCGAGTCACAGTGAGCACAAGTCGGGTCTGAACAATCAGTAGTAGTAAGGAGAAATGGAGTGAACCATCGCTCCTCCATCATCCATTCAGAGTAGTCTTAACAAGCTATTATTAGAGGAAAGCCTCTCTCCTTAGATAGACTACAAATATCAGTGCGTGGCACCAGACATGGAATCTGCTCTAGTAGTGGCCGCTCATAATCGTCATCATCTGCCTTCATTTTTTATTAAAATATATATTTATTTCTCAATTGAAAGGTGTTTTATGAATAGATTTCATGCTTTGTTGTTGCTCGTGGAAATAAATTACTGTAGAGTTTGTTTCTAACAATTATGCAAGCATTTCAAGTACGGTAGAATCCGTAAGTGTAATGTCCCTTTTAGGAACAATACTAATTTTACTCTAAATTATCAAATTTCCAAGCAAACAAAGATTTAGAGAGTACCTTGGCTTGATTTGATTCCTGTAAACAAGTTAGAAAATACTTACAATAACATTTCTCACAGTCAAGTTAACATGATTAACAAACTCATAATGGCATTATTAACCCAACCAAACCTAACTATCTAGGAGACTCAACCATAAGAGAGTTGAGGAGCGTGACTTCGATGGGGTGTCTTGGATCCTCTACCCTAGGCCCAAGAGCGGATATACCATCCCCCTTGGCCTCATGTGGCCCATGCCATCCATATGAGGTGGTCTACCTAGTGAGGTATCGTTCCCGTTATCCCCTCATCTTATCATTTCCTTTCCCTTTCTCTATGATTGATTCCTTTGAGTTTACATGTCTATGATAGGAGAATGAGATCACAAAAGGTGCCCTAGAAGCCATCTCTTCTTAGCCCAAGGGCAGTACCCTTTATACCCTTGTACCCTTTGTACCCCCTTGGCCCCAATGGGATTATTCAATCCCCCCTAGAGGTGTGGCATACCTAGAAGAGTGCCCCATCTCCGTTATCCCTCTTGCACCACATTTCCTCCATCATAGCATTCATACAAGAATCCACATTAATGCATAATAAACTAATCAAACTTCATAGTTGCAAACAATCATATTAAATGTGTGGTGAATATAATCTATATTTCATAGCAAGTTTCACAATGTTTATGATACTAATGATAACCTTTCAATTATATGCATGTCATTATTTATCATATTGCATTTATCATAAGAAACATAGGGTTAGATACATCATACCAGGAGGATAAATCTTGCCTTTGTGTTCTTTAGAACTCTTTAGGATTTTATTCCTTCCATTCGTATCTACTGGTATATATGATTGGTCTTTCTTACTCCATACCAGATCTGCTCTTTTACTTAGTCTTCATATTTCACTTCTATTTCCATCTACACATAACTTTAAATCTGCATATGTGTATCTCGTTGCTGATATATCTATCTGCTGTTCTTATATGTATAAATATATATGTTAAACTTCCCCACACATACATATATATAGATAGATAGATAGATCTAAGTCTGCTATCCCTATATTTCCCAACTCAGACATATAAACTTTTATATTTGTATAATATTCTTAAACTCAGCAATTTTCCCTTCCCTTTGAATATATATAACTCCTATTCATATATATGTCTTTTCATCTGCATATGAAAAATCAGATATTTATACTTAGAAATATATATCATCTCTTCCTTTTGATCTGCTCCTTAATCAGAAAATAATATTCCTTATATCCTGCAGATTATGTCCCTTATCATGCTTTTATATGCATTCAAAGGAGGCGACCCTTTTGAATTGATGTGTCTTTATATGGATTGCTCCTTATAGAAAGGTCGAACCCCTCTTAATAATTAACAAATCTTAAATTCCATATATGGTCGGCCGTGTACTTTGATCGCTGTATGTTGTAATATCGATCATTGCACTTGTAAATATTAATATCTTATTTTTTATACTCCCTAACTAAGACCTTTGTCTCATTTACATGCTGCCCTTTGGCCTTTGACTATGGTTGCTTTAATACAAATCTTTGTCCTTGTTTTATATGAATATATTTGTAATTATATTTATTCTATATTAGTATTATATTATGATAATTCAAATTATTAATATTTATATTAATGTTTATATATATATATATATATATATATATATATATATATATATATATATATTATATTTAATAATATATTATATTATAATTATAATAATATTTATATTTGTATCTATATTTATATTTATTATTTGTAAATATATTATATTTTAATTATAATGAAAATAATATTTGTTAAATATTATATTTTAATAATATTATATATGTTTATTTAAATATGACTAAACATGATGTTTAAATCTTTAATTTAAACAATGCCTTAGCATCGGGACATCACAGTAAGAGAAAGTAGTGAGAGTGCTCGACACTTTGGCTGCTCTAAGACATATAGAGGAGATTTCTTCCTAGGAGATTTCTATCATGGATAAATTAAGTTTCATCGAGAAATTTGAAGGTAGAGATTTTCATACATGGCAAATATAGATGCAGTTACACCTGATCGAAAAAGATCTTTGGGATGTTGTTAAATCTACTTCAGTCTCTCCAACTGATGCAAATGTACTTGCCAAGTAGAATATCAAAAATCTAAAAGCATTGGGGACTATTAGCCTCAGCTTGTCAAAAGCATACACCTACACCATGTGGGTTTCACGAAGTTTGCAAAAGAGATTTGGGAGTCATTGAACAAGCTTTTTGGATCTGAAGCAGAAAGTGCCAAGACAACATTGAAGCAAAGATTGTATGGATTGAAGATGGATAAAGGTACAAAAATGGCAGATCATATAAGTAAGTTTCATTCCCTACTAAATCAGTTAGCTAGCATTAATGAACAAGTAAAGGATGATGATGCAAAAGCAATAGTTTTGAATAGTATGCCTAAGAGTATGTCCAGTATAATGTTTACATTAAGCAAGGTAAACATTAGTCTTGAAGGGGTAATCTCTACTCTACTTGACCATAATGAACACTCAGAATCTAAAGAAGTCTTATATGTATATAACAAAGCAAGTTCCCTTTCAAGAAAGGGAAAGTACAAATCCGAGCATTTTTCTTCAAAAGGCAAAATAAAATGCTTCTATTGTAATGAAATATGACATGTAATTTTGAATTGTAAGAAGAGGGCATAGGATCTACTAGATCAACATGCTTCCTTGGCTGAAGAATCAGATTGGAAAGACTATGCCAATGATGAAGAGCTATCTTGTCCTAGTGATGAAGAATATGTGTTTTAAATAAATTCAAGCTTCGAGACAGGAGGCAACGAAGGAAGGACACTCAGCGTCCTCTCGTCAGTCACTAATGATGAGGTCATTTATCTGCTCTGGTGATGTTCTATTTTCTATTGTGGTGTGTGCTTAAAATAACTGGAAATTTCATATTGTGGGGGGGAATATAACACCAATATTCCATTCCAATGATAGTGACAATTTCCTATGCTGTTAGAGATCAAGTGGCAACGATCAACAACAGTGGCTATTTTCATGTGTGTTATTTCCTTATGTAACCTCCTAGTGTAAAATGTTGTAGTAAACAAAAGCACTAGTGTAATGCAGTTCATGGATCTTGAAAAGGTTAGTGGTAATCCAAAAACCAAATGAGGTGAATAGATGAGTGTGTTCCTGTTCATGCCCAAGTTTATGGTAAGCCTGTGTGAAAACCATGAAAGGTTGATGAGAGGTGCCTTTCGTTTGAATCAAGATCATGAACCACAAGGGTTGGGCTTACTGCAGGTGAAAGTGTAAAAGTTTTTACCATGTTCACACTAACGGGGGGAATGTTGGGAAAACTATTGTTAGTGTTCACATGGTTGTTTAGGTTAGCTTTATAATATGATTAGATAAATAGAGTTCTATACGTTAATATTAAGTTGTTGAGAAACAACTTAATATTATATTATAGTGAGTGTTTGTTTGTATTATGAGTTGTTTTAACAACTCATATATTTAGGAGTTTGTTTATTTGTTAGTCACGTAATTATCTATGTAGGGGAGTTGTTTCCTATAATATAGGATATACAAGTCCTACATATATGTAATTTGTATTGAACCAAAGATAGAAAGAAGCAATATTATTTTGTGTATAAAATTTTTATGTTTGGCTTCTATCACACTCTGCCCATATTTCTAATATACTCTTTTCTCAAGCTGTGTGGTAACTATTTACTCTATATAATCACCACCTTCTTTGTTCTAAAATATTTATCATATCTATTGAAGAGCATCTATCTTATATCACATTAAAGAAAAATAAATTACATATTGGAAAATACATCAATTAGCTCGGTTAGGTGCATACAAACCTCCTCTCCCAAAGATGTCTTGTTTTGATTTAAACATTACATATCATGGACTATGTTGTAATGTCCCCTTTTAGGATATTCTTGCTTTCTTCACTTGCATACAATAATATCACTAGAAAGGGACATTAGGAATATTAAAGATCAAAAAATTAAGATAATAGTCAGTGCATAGCATCATAGCATGATTAATAATGAGAACAACACTACATCACACAAATAATGAGATCAAATCATCATAGCATAATCCACATTTAGTTCAATTCATAACACAATTTAGTATCGACTATGTTCAAGACTTAATCCTTACTTCCTTTCTAATCCTTAACCTTGGATAGGGATTTACCATAGTTGCACGGAGTCCCGAACCCTACCACCTGGTGCAGGAGCACCTACCTGACAGCTGGCCTCCATGAGGCAGTTAGTTTGTTATAAGTCTTGTTAATGTTTCCAAGAAGGTCTTGTAAGACCAATGCATGTAATAAGGTCATGTTGACCATACTTTACTATTTTTAGCTAGGTTGTTAGGACAGCTGTTATGCTGTATGTTCGGTTGGATCCTCCCAGCCGCTTGGAAGCTCCCAGCCGCTGGGAATCGAGTGGTAGTACTCGCAGGAAATCCTATTTATGTAGTAGGATCGGATGGTATTGCATATCATCGATCATCGATCAGACTTTGCAGAGAGTGAGAGAGAGTGAGACAGAATACTGTATTTGCATCTTTTGAAATCAATAAAGAGATCCTGTTTTGTCCATTCTCTGTTTTGGATTCCACTGTGTGATCTATTTGCTGTTTTGGTGGTTGCATGGATTCGCTGATCCATTCCACCGGTTGATTCGTCGAATCGGTGGAATGGCTATGTACAGTAGTTTAGGGTTTAGTCTGCATTTTGTGTTTGTTTGCATGCAGGTGTGCAGGATCGTCGTCGAAAGGTGTTGAGGACCCTAGCATGGGTATGTGCTAGGTCGTGCTGGTAGTTAGAGTCTGGAAGGTTGTCCAGGAAGCGGATCGGGTCACCTCAGGAGGTTCGGCGGATCGAAATTCGCTAAGGTGGGAAAATCCAACGCAACGGCATCATCAGGATATTTCTGTGTATATCCTGCAGTTACTTCAGGCGTCATCCGAGTAAGTGGAGATGAGCATGATGCAATCGTTTGCATAAGGTGAATGTGTTTTGGGGTGATCATCATCAGGTGTTGCCGAGGAGGAGCGTATCGGCATAAGGTAGAAGATCGGGTTGATAAAACCATCGCGGGCCGATAATGTTAAGTTTGGCCGACAGCAGGATATTGAAGGAACTGCATGTGACGTCATCGTCATCAGGATAATCGTCATCAGGATATCGGGGTGACGTAAGCATCGAAGGAAGGGTGCATGAGGTTGTCGTCATCAGGATATATGGGAGGAACCGGATGTTCTATATCCTGCTGATGAACATGATGTTGAACATCATGATGATGAAGAAAGAGGTTGGCGGTAAAATGAACAGTGATCGTCAGGAGGAGGATTGCGCTTGCCGAATGTGATGATGCTGCCGATAGTCGGATATGATGATGCTGCTAACAGGCGAAAGGTCGAAGGTTTGTCTGCAAGAGGATATCGGTCGGCAAGAGAAAATATGATGATGCTGACAGTGTTAAGGGAAATATGATGATGATGATGGGTTGTAGGCATACATGCTGTATGTCAAGGTTTTAGTGTGGATGCCTCTGCATCATAGTGGTATCAGAGCTCAGAAAAAGGTCTGGGCTGTTGTGTGTCGATTCTGTCACCGAAAGGACAGAGGTAGAGGAGTGAGAGGTTGACAAAATGCCTCCGAAAGGTAATGGTACTGCAAGGGAATTGCAGGAGATGAAGGAAAAACATGCCAGAGAGATGAGGAAGATGAAGGAGCTTGCTGAAGCACTTCAAGCCAGGCTTGTAGCCCTGGAAAAGAACAAAAAGAGGGAAGTGGAAGACAGTGAGTCTGAAGAAGATGAAGATGCTGTTGAAGAGTATGAAGAGGTAGCTGAAGATCTGGATGCTGAAGACCAGAGATTTGCAAAACTGTTAAAGGCAGTGCAGAGTGATAAACCTAAGGTAAAGGTTGATGTTTCCAAGTATAATGGAAGTTTGAATGAAGATGAGTTGCTGGATTGGATTGCTGCACTTGATAATCACTTTGAATGTGAAGATGTTGCTGAGGATCAGAAGGTAAAGATTGCAAAGACCAAGTTAGGAGGTCATGCTTTGGTATGGTGGGATTATGTACAATCCGAGAGAAGGAAACAAGGGAAGTCAAAGATCACTTCATAGGATAAGATGGTAGCAAGGATCAAAGGTAAATTCTTGCCAAGGGATTATGAAATTCAGATGTTTAAGAAGCTGCAATTTTTAAGGCAGAAGGAAATGGATGTCAAGGCATATACTGAGGAGTTTTATAAGTTGAGTATGAGATTTGGTCATCATGAGAATGAGGTAGAAAAGGTGGCTAGGTACTTGGCTGGTTTGAGATTGAACATACAGGATGAGTTAGTTTTAGCTAACCCTAAGAGTGTGGAGGATTGTTACCAAATGGCAATAAGGATTGAAGAAAAGATGAATAGGGGACAAGATAAGTCCATGAAAGGAAGAGGCAGCAATATGAGGGGAAGAGGATTAGCCCCTACAACAAGGCAAACCAATGAGGGTCAAGAAGACACTGGTAAAGGACAGGGACAGTCTGATTTCAGAGGTGGATGGAAAGGTAATAGAGGCAGATTTGGAGGTGGTAGAGGTTCTACTACATTTTCAGGCAAGTGTTATACCTGTGGTGAGTTTGGTCATCCATTTTTCAAATGTCCAGAAAGCAAAGGTTCATCATCCAGAAATGATAGAACGAATGACAAGAGAGTACAACTTGTGCAAGAAGAGAAAGTAGAGCAAAGTGTGCAGAGTTCAAACACTTATCAAGGAGATAGAGTTCCTGACGGTTATGGATATCCTGAGGAGGGAGAAGCATTGATGCTAAGGAGAACTAGTTTGCAGACATCAAAGGATATGATGCAAAGAAGAGCTCTTTTCAAGACCACATGCAAGAGCAAAGGTAAAGTGTGTAAGGTTGTCATTGATACTGGTTCAACAGACAACATGGTATCTCAGGAAATGGTGGATAAACTGAATTTGGAAAGGATTCCACACCATCACCCTTACAAGGCATCTTGGGTGAGTGATAGTCAATCACTTTTTGTCTATGAACAGGCATATGTTGATTTTCAGATTGGAGCATATCATGATAGAGTTTTGTGTGACATTTTGCCCATGGAATGTTGTCACCTACTGTTGGGTAGACCATGGCAATTTGATAGAAGGGTACTGTATGATGGGTATGCTAATACCTACACCATCAAGAAAGATGGGAAGACTATTAGGTTGATGCCATTGCAGGAAAATGCTGCAGCACAGGGGGCAGCCAAAATCATTTTAGTGGGAAAGAAGGAATTTGTGCAGATGCCTATAGGAGCAGGCATAAAGGCAGTTGAGGACACTGCAGGGAAAGGAGTTGTTAAGGACAACAGGTTGAAGAAAGTTTCAGTTTTGACTGACAGAGGTCAGCAGCAGGTGCAGAAACAGGTTTGCAAACAGCAACCAGTTGAGAGGAATGACACGGATGTTGTCATAGTTGGGACTATTGTTTGTCCTATAAAGGTTGAAAGAAAGACAGAGTTGAACATTACAGAAGTTCAAGCGGCAGTTCAGACAGAGGTTCTGGTCAGACAACCTGACAAACACAAGGTATGTGAGAGAAGGGCCTACATTGACAGGCATGAGAATTTACTTGCAAGAAAGCAAGTTACAGTTCAGAAGTCTTGGAGCAGCCAAGAGCCAGCAGAGGACAAAGCTGGAACAGGTCAGAACACTGACATGACAAAGTGTAAAGGTGGAGGACTTCCACAACCTAACTCATGGGACATGAGTTCTTTTCTGTTGGGGAGTATGGTGCAGGAGCACCTACCTGACAGCTGGCCTCCATGAGGCAGTTTGTTTGTTATAAGTCTTGTTAATGTTTCCAAGAAGGTCTTGTAAGACCAATGCATGTAATAAGGTCATGTTGACCATACTTTACTATTTTTAGCTAGGTTGTTAGGACAGCTGTTATGCTGTATGTTCGGTTGGATCCTCCCAGCCGCTTGGAAGCTCCCAGCCGCTGGGAATCGAGTGGTAGTACTCGCAGGAAATCCTATTTATGTAGTAGGATCGGATGGTATTGCATATCATCGATCATCGATCAGACTTTGCAGAGAGTGAGAGAGAGTGAGACAGAATACTGTATTTGCATCTTTTGAAATCAATAAAGAGATCCTGTTTTGTCCATTCTCTGTTTTGGATTCCATTGTGTGATCGATTTGCTGTTTTGGTGGTTGCATGGATTCGCTGATCCATTCCACCGGTTGATTCGTCGAATCGGTGGAATGGCTATGTACAGTAGTTTAGGGTTTAGTCTGCATTTTGTGTTTGTTTGCATGCAGGTGTGCAGGATCGTCGTCGAAAGGTGTTGAGGACCCTAGCATGGGTATGTGCTAGGTCGTGCTGGTAGTTAGAGTCTGAAAGGTTGTCCAGGAAGCGGATCGGGTCACCTCAGGAGGTTCGGCGGATCGAAATTCGCTAAGGTGGGAAAATCCAACGCAACGGCATCATCAGGATATTTCTGTGTACATCCTGCAGTTACTTCGGGCGTCATCCGAGTAAGTGGAGATGAGCATGATGCAATCGTTTGCATAAGGTGAATGTGTTTTGGGGTGATCATCATCAGGTGTTGCCGAGGAGGAGCGTATCGGCATAAGGTAGAAGATCGGGTTGATAAAACCATCGCGGGCCGATAATGTTAAGTTTGGCCGACAGCAGGATATTGAAGGAACTGCATGTGACGTCATCGTCATCAGGATAATCGTCATCAGGATAATCGTCATCAGGATAATCGTCATCAGGATATCGGGGTGACGTAAGCATCGAAGGAAGGGTGCATGAGGTTGTCGTCATCAGGATATATGGGAGAAACCGGATGTTCTATATCCTGCTGATGAACATGATGTTGAACATCATGATGATGAAGAAAGAGGTTGGCGGTAAGATTAACAGTGATTGTCAGGAGGAGGATTGCGCTTGCCGAATGTGATGATGCTGCCGATAGTCGGATATGATGATGCTGCTGACAGGCGAAAGGTCGAAGGTTTGTCTGCAGGAGGATATCGGTCGGCAAGAGAAAATATGATGATGCTGACAGTGTTAAGGGAAATATGATGATGATGATGGGTTGTAGGCATACATGCTGTATGTCAAGGTTTTAGTGTGGATGCCTCTGCATCACCACCTGGGACGCATCTCGGAGACTGGGACACGTCTCCCGTCTCCGAGACTCCAGTGAGACGTCTCCTCTTCTGAGGAGACGCGAGCCGCAAACCCCGTGAGGTCTCCCAATACCCATCGAAAATGTTAGGGAAAAGCGAGTTTTAAATGGTCAAAAGTCTTCATTTTCTCACTGTTTGTTCCCAGTCGGAAATATTAAGCAGACCACGGGTTGTTGCCTACGGAGCTCAGGGGTTTCATTGATGCTAAAAACCACGGGTCGTTGCCTACGGAGCGGAGGAGGACATTCACATAACTGATAAGTGATAACCCTAATTTCGAGTCGGACACCATCTACCCGCGACGCCCACACAGTCTTCACCGCTCCCAGCCAAGGTCCCGACGCCCACACAGTCTCTGCGACTGCCATTTTCGCCCTACAACAATCAACAATCTTCATCGGCGCCATTAAAGGTAAGCTGAAGCTCTGAATCTTGTCGTTTTTTTAATTTTTTTTCTTCATTTTCTATATATGGCTATATGGCAATGGATGAAGTGTATGTTATGGAAAAAATGCCTAAATACGGCTATATGGCAATCAAGTTTAGGCCCTGAATTGATAGTATCATAGTATGTTTCTGGGCTTGCTAAAAAATTAAAAATGTTAACCAAAATTTGCATAAACCATAAAGAATTTATAGTATGTCTTTGGGCTTGCTAAAAAATTAAAATGTTAACTAAAATTTGCATAAACAGTCCAGAATTGATAGTATGTCTCTGGGCTTGCTAAAAATAAAAAATGACTGAATTGTTTGACTGTAATAATTTTTTTAACTATTTTAATTTTAAATTTTAATGTTTGCCTTTGTCTTTCTAATTTTGTTGCAGATTGAGACATGTCAGGTGGGGGAAAACAAGCCCTCTACCCCCTGTGGAAGTATTGCGATCGCATTCCAGGGCCGAAGGGGTCGGGTGGAACAGCCACCATTACATATAAGCTTTGTGATATTAAGCCATATCAAGGTACTTACACAAGGGTGAAGGCTCATTTCCTTCACATACCTGGAAAAGGTGTTGATCCTTGTAAAAATGATGTAGAACGACATGAAGCTGTTAAGGAGCAAGAAAGGGCTGATGGGAAAGTGTCTCATTTCAGCTCTCATGCTTCAACAACAGGGGCATCTTCTGCAAGTCAATATCAGACTAGAGAGTCAGAGATCGATGTGTCTTCTAGAGATGTGACACTGACAACAGAAGATTTAGCAGGGGGATATTCTCGCATGAGATCACACAGTGGCAGCTCAAACCCCATTGGAAGATTATTTGATGCGCAAGGTCGAGAAGCAGTTGATGAAGCGGTTGCACGCTTCTTTTATGCAAATGGAATACCATTTAATGTTGCTTGCTCACCTTTCTACACTGAGATGGTCCAAGCCATCAACAATGGGCCATCTGGATATAAACCAGTGTTTCTCCAAGTTTCCGGGACGGGGGGACGGGTTTCCGGGACGACAGTTTTTTTCAAAAATTTAGGGGACGGTGAGGGGACGGCAAGGGGACGTTTGTGTCTATATATATAATAATAATATAATAATGTTATAATAAACTTATTTGTTATAAATATTAAATAATAATATATTATATATATACTGGTATATAATAATAATATTATTATTAAAATAATCTTATTTGTTATAAATAATAATATATAAATATAAATATTAAATAATAATAATATTATAATAATATATTAATATAAATATTAAATAATAATATATATACTTATATATTATAATAATAATAATAATAAATTATAATATATATATATATATTATTATAGTATATATATTATAATAAAATTATAAATAGAGTTATATATATTATATATTATTATAATATACTAATTAATAATTATTAAGCGATAGTCTTTTATTATTATACGTGAGCATTATAGCGCTCCGAATTGTCTACGCCGTAAAAAAAATTCACCCCAGAAATTTTTTGAAACTCGTCGGTTGTTCCTGTCGGCGTTTTCCTCGAACCTCCTATGGGTGCGAATGCTAGCAAAAGCTGCTACCGACGGTGGAGGGCACAGGTCCGTGGAAGCCGAGAAGCCCTGCGAAAAATCTTAAAATATTAGGGGACGGCTTTGCACCAGAGGGGGCGTCCCTGGGACGTCCCCATTTTTCCCTGCATTTTTGGGACGGCAGGGGGACGTTTTGTCCCCGTCCCCCTGTTCCTGGGACGCCCCCCTTTGAGGAAATGCCTACAAAACCCGGGGGACGCGTCCCCGGGGTACACTGATATAAACACCTAGGTATCAAAAGCTTCACACTACTCTAATTGATAAAGAAAAAATTCGATTAGAGCAACAAACTACACCAATGAAAAGAGTTTGGTCTATAGAAGGATGCAGTATTGTGATGGATGGGTGGACAGATGCTAGAAATCGTCCACTACTTAATATCATGGTAACATGCAGCAAAGGGCCTTATTTTTTGAAGGCAATAGATTGTTCAAGGCAAGAAAAAAATGCAGAGTTCCTTCATAATCAGCTATGTGAGGGCATTGAGGAGGTGGGGGCATCACATGTAGTCCAAGTTGTTACAGATGCTGCCCCTGTTTGTAAGGCAGCAGGCATGTTGGTGCAGAAAAAGTATAGGCATATTTTTTGGACACCATGTTGTGTGCATTCGTTGAATAATGCACTCAAAGATATTGGCAAGTTCCAGTGGATCTTAGATATCATTGAAAAGGGCAGAAAAATATAGATGTTCATATGTAACCATCACCACACACAAGCCATTTATCGGAAATTTGCCAAGGTGGAACTTCTCAAACCTGCTGATACACAGTTTGCTTCTTATTTTATTCTTCTTGAGCGTTTCCAAGAAGTCAAAGGAGCTTTGAGTTCCACAGTAGTTAGTGATGCATGGGCAGCTTGGAGACAATCTACATCAGATACTGCAGTTGAGGTGAGAGGTATGGCCCTTGATGCCAATTTTTGGGTTGATGTTAGATTTGTTGTGGACTTCATTAAGCCCATATGTGAGGTGATCAAATTTGCAGATTCAGACAAGCCATGTTTGGGAAAAATTTATGAAGAAATAGATTCCATGTGTGAAAGAATTAAGAAAATAACAGATGCAAGAGATCCTTCTCTATATCCCTTGCTAGAAGAAAAGATACATGGAAGATGGAACAAACTTAACACACCCCTTCATTGTGCTGCCTATGCCTTAAATCCTAAATGGTATGATCTACAAGCGACCAATAAGAGGGCTCCATATGAGGATAGAGAGGTAATGAAGGGATTTTGCGCTACAATAAAAAAGATTTATGGCCGAGGTGAGGATGCTTCAATTATGAGGACTCAATGGAATAAGTTTTCACGTGGGCATGGTGACTTTTCTTCCGTGGAAGCCATATATGATATGCATGCAACGAAAGACCCTATAGAGTGGTGGTGGAACCATGGAGGTGAAACCCCTGAATTGCAATCATTTGCAATAAGATTGCTCTCACAAGTAGCCAGCTCTTCATCTTGTGAAAGGAATTGGAGTACTTATGGTTTTATTCATTCACTGAAGAGGAACCGGTTAGGGTCAAAGAAAGCGGAGAACCTAGTGTACATTCATAGCTCACTTCGCCTTCTCTCTCGTGTAGAACCTGGGTACAAGGAGGGACCTTCAGCAAAATGGGACAAAAGTTCACCTGATGGAGAAGCTGCAGCCTTGCTTGATGAAGTGGTTGAACCAGATGGCCTCAATGATTTACCCCCAATTCTACTACCATCAGAGGAACCTGAGCTTGAGAGTGATGAGTATTTGGAGAGCCTCATAGCTGAGGTAGAGATGGATGACATAGAATGATGACATAGATTTCTGATTTCTGATTTTTGTTTTCTATATGCATATCAGCCTACCAGGCTATGAACATTTGTCATTTTTGAATTTCAATATGTAATATCGATATGTAATATGAAACTCTTTGACATTTGTGTGTTACTATTTAAACTTCAAAGTTAATGTTAACAGTTAAACTTTACTAATTCTCTTGTTTTGAAAGTTCAATGTCATGATATTTTCAATTTTAATGTTAGCATATTAATATATTTTTAAAATTATTAAATTATATTAAAAAAAAAAATGGCGTCTCCAAGTAACCCCGTCTCCTGTTTTTGAAAAATAGACGTACCAGTACCGGTACCAGTCTCCCGTACCAGTACCAGTACCAGTCTCGGTGCAACCTTGGGATTTACTTGTCTAGGGCACGATGACACCACCTCATGGATTGGATTTACTCCGCCTCTCCCTAACAACACCTCGCCTCTCCTGAGGTTGTAGGCAATAGAAATAACTAAGTATTAACTTTAACATATTTCGATATACTTCAACATACCAAATGATCACATTTATTCATAGCACATTATGTCTTGGCTATGCTCAAGTCTCAATCCTCATTTCTCTTCTAATCCTCAACCATGGATGGGGATTTACTTGTCTAGGGCACGATGACACCAACTCGATAGCTGGATTTACTCCGCCTCTCCCTAACAACACCACGCCACTCACTCACAGGTTGGATGCAATAGAAATAGATAGGCATTGAGTTTTAACATATCATTACTTCAATGTATCATGAACATAATCTATTGGTGTTGTCCTTATATGTTTCATAGCAAGTTACACAATGCTTATCTAATGACAATCTTTCCATTATATACATTTACTACTTAACACATGGCATTCATAATAATAACATGAGGTTAGATACATCTTACCAAGATAATTCTTGCCTTTGTTTCCTTGTATCTCTGAAGTGTTTTATTCCTTCCTTACTGCTGTTCTCCATTCATCTCAGAAAATATTCCTTTTATTTCTGCTCCTAAATCAGAAGTATAAACTCAGGTATTATCCTTCTTAGAATTATATATGTATTATTTCTGCTTCTCAGCATACATATGTATGTATATATCAGAAATATCTCTTTTAGAAAAATATATTATTCCTTTCCTCTTGATCCCCCCTTCCTATTCGTCACTAATGTGACTTTATATATTATTTTTCTATGAAGGGAGGCATCCCTTTTTTGAAGAGAGATGTCTCCTCACAATGATCGCTGCCTTTGAATTAGTTGAAAGGCTAATACAGATCATCCTTTGTTTTATTTCCTTAAACGGCACCATGGGAGGTCGATTATCTTGGAGATCGCTGCCTTTCGAGAATACATATTTGCTGACTTTGTTCATAGTCTTCCTTCTGCCATACGGTGCCCTCTCCTCTTATTTACTGCCCTTTAAATTAGTTTATAAAGTTTATAATAATGCTATCAAAAGTGAATCGCAGCCTTATTAATAATTGCTGCCTTCTACCCTTTTATTTTAGTGATCGTAGGCTATCTCTTATATGAGATTACATACATATATTTGTTTCATTTGAATATTTATATTTATAGTATTATTTTTTATATTTTATATTTACCTAATTTATAATATATATAAATATATTTATAATGGATTATAATTGTAATAGTATTTGAATTAACAATATTTAAATTAATATTATTTATATTTATTTATATTTGTATTATTATTATTTTATATTTATTATATTTTAACTATATTAAAATATCTATATAATAATAATATTTAATATAATATTATTGATTAATTATATTAAAGTAATATTTATATAATAATATTATTTAATATTATTTATTAAACATTATATATTAATTATATTATATATGTTTATTTAAACACCACATTTTACGAAAGCGACTTCACCGTCTTTTAACATGATGTTTAAATCTTTAATTTAAACATTACATCGACTTCTTCAAATTGACGATCGTCAACTTATAGGGGAGGGAACATGACATATGTACCCTGGTAAAAATGGACCCATACCCTATAGGGAACATTTCGGGGATGTTGGGACAAGAAGGAAAGCCCCCCGCCCCCCGTCCCCAATTTTTTACAAAATTTGGAAACGTCCCGAGGATGCAAAAAAAAAAAGAAATAAGGCTCTAATGGCCCAGTAGTCAAAACTCTCAATTTCAAAAAAAAAAAATTGATTAAAATAAAAATAAAGGGAAGACCTAAAACTCATTTTGCCATTTTCCATATTGTGAAAAACAAGACAAACAAGAATAGTTGTGAGAAGGGAAACGAATAGCAAAACTACATCATTAACTTAAAACTTAAAAGCAATAAAATCATGAAAAATAGCATACGCCTTCAAGGTTTGTGTGGTCTCAAAGGCTTTAATTTGGGCTTGGTGGTGGGGGCTCCGCCACCCGACCCCACCTTGTATCGCAACAAGGAGCGCACCAAGGGCACTGCCTCTCAACTCCACTAGGGGCACTGCCTCTCAACTCCACTAGGGGCATTGCCCCTCAACCCCGCTTACAACTTCTAATCAATCAAGAAGAATAGGCTTACCTTTCTATGATTGGAGAAGTTGTGCATAGTGCCTTGTGACTTCAAGATTGACAAGAGTCTTGAGTATCGTCAAACTCCAACCACATGTTGGGATGTTAATCCCAAACATGCCACACAAAGTGATGAGGAGACACAAAAGAGATTGGTTGAGGTTCTATTGGATTAGGCAATCCCTCATAGTGGCAGTGACCTAGACTTCGACTCTGATTTTGATGCAATGCTAGCAGATGTTGATTAGAGGCAGCAGCATATTTTCTAGGTTTCTGTTATTTTGTAGTTGAAACTTGCAGCCTTTGTACATTTTGTTGTAATTTTTATATAATATATATGCATATTGACAATGAAAGCAATTGAATTTTGTTAATTTATTTGTCAACTCTCATGTGAAATCTCAATTCAACTCTAATGTTATATATTAAGATTCTATAACGTATATGAGAATGCCTTATCAATGTCATCATATGAATATTTGAAATTTCCTATATTTTTAAATTTTCCCTATTTTTTAATAGTTGTCCCCTGTCGTCCCCGTCCTACAAACTTGGTGTAACATAGATCATGGAACATTCAAAATTTATTCTATTCTTGCACTCTATAGGACTTTGTCAATTCCTCATACCACCTTTTGTATGATTGACAATTTGGTTATTGTTAACTATTGCTTTCATGATAATCCCTGATCTCAATAGTGGTATCAGAGCATGTAGATAGAAGTTTAATAAACAGTTGCCAAAAATGCTCCCAGGTCCCTCTTAGATGTAATGCTAATTAATATTTTTCTAGGATGTTTTGGTAAATTTATGTTGAGATCTCTATAGCCTCTCAGATGTTTATGTATGGTAGGAAGTGGGAAATATGAAATATCAATATGCAATGCCTTTATTAAAGAATGCATTATCAATATGCATTTTCTCTGTACTTTGTACCTGTTGCACCCCTACAAAACTTTCAATGGCAAGTCTATGTTGCTGATTATTAAGTTTGTTGCCAAGTTGTCATATATGTAGTGCCCAACATCATGATTGCAGCGAGGAGTTGTCCTTTTTTCAAAGATGTATTGACCATTTGTCAAGCCATGTGGGCAAGTAGGAGACAGGTAAAGCAGTCAAGTGACAAAATAAGGTGTTTTTAGGCATGCGTATGAGGGCATAGTCGGCCTAGAGGCTGATTTAAGCCAGAAAACTCAAGAGGGCTAACCTGCTTTTATAGGCCTAAAATAGGGCCGACCTGTTTTTGTTTGGAAAAGTGTCACAACCTTACAATTACAGAAATTACAATTTTTTCGGGTTATAAAAATGAATAAACTCAATTTATGGGCTATAGAGTTGGTTTTTGGCCAAAATAACTATTCTAGGTTGCTCGGCACTACTTCCAAGGGTGCCACCACCCTAAGTTCTACAATTTTTAAAAAAAGGGGGGTCTCAATCAGCCTACCAGATCAAAATTTATGGCCTCCGGAAGTTGGGCCTCCTGCATTGGAAAATATAAATGTGTGTTGGACACAAAAAAGAGTTATAAGGGGGAGTTACACGTGTTGACCAACTTATGATGCGTGTTATGACACATCTTTGATTGGAGATAATGGAACCCTAAGAATTTAATTGTCACTTTTGGTTGGTTTTGGCTCATGGTTTTCTAATTGCCGTTTGACAGTTTTATGTATTATATCTCCTATATATTAGTTGCTAAGATGGAAGTTGAGTGTGAATCTTATAATAATTGTTAAGCTGCCTCCAGATCTTTGGTTGGTGATACTCTTGTGAAAGCTTGCTCTGTAAATGTATTGTAATCTTGTTAAGATTTCTAAATAATATATTGGGATGCTTTTGGAGTGTGGGGTTTTTCTCCCAAAAAGGTTTTCTCCACTTAAATCATTGTGTTGTGGTATGACTGTTATTTATGTTTGTTTATGTATAATTTTTGTAACCGTTGTAAAGATTTGAAAAGTTTTGCATAATCCTTCTCTCAAGATTAGTGTAAGAAGTTGTTCCACTACCTTAGCTTCCTTACAAATGGTATCAGAACTTGATCGCCTTTGGTTTTAATTGTGAGTTGTTGGGTTTTTTGAACTAATCTAGTTTAAGTGGGAGCTTGTGCAGAACATACTTTGTGATCTTATTGCAGGAATTTTTAGATGGCAAGCACATCAGGAAGAATAGAGGTAGAGAATTTTTCTGGTAACAATTTTGAGATGTGGAAACTGAAGATGGAAGATCTGCTAATTGATAGAGATCCATGGGATGATATTGATGAGAATGTTTCAAGGCTTGCAAATGTTACTTTGACTACTCAATATGATATTATGGGCCACAAAGCCAAGGGTCTAACCAGATTGTGTCTGGCAGACTCTATTTTAATCAATGTCTATGAAGAGCCCTCTACAAAGAAACTTGGTGAGATATATCAAGATTTTCTTGAGAAAGAAGTTGTATTTTTTGAGATTGGAAGAGGGTGGACGAATTGCAGATCACCTAGAAGCATTTAATATGTCGATGGCTCAATTAGCATCAGTTGGTGTAAAAATGGATGAGGAGAGATGTCAGGTTTTGTTTTGTTCTTTGCCTAATTCGTGGGATTCTCTTGATATGGCTATTGGGAGTACTTTAATTGTCTTGAAAGTTGAAAATGTTGTGGGCCCTTTGCTTTTTGAAGAGATGAGGAGAAAAGTATCCATCAGTGCCAAAGAGGCCTTGAATGCTCATGGAAGACCTAAAGAAAGAGACAAGAAGAACGAGAAGCATGACAAATTAAAATCCAAGTCCAAGGGGAGATCCAAAGCTCCTAGAAAGTCCAAAGTTATTTGCTGGAATTGCGGTAAGCCTAGACACTTCCGTAAGGAGTGAAAAAAAAAAGAAGAAGAAATTTGATTCCAATTATGAATCCGAGAAGGAAGATGGTGATGCGTTCATTGCAACTTTGCCCACTAGTGCAGGTAATAATGCATGGTTAGTTGACTCAGGTGCATCTTTTCATATGGCCTCTAATAGAGATTGATTTTCTAAATATGAAGAATTTGATGGAGGTAAGGTGTACTTGGGTGTGATTCTTGTTTAAATATTGTTGGTCGTAATAAAGTTAAAATCAAATTTCCTGATGGTAGAGTAAAAAAGATTAAAGGTGTGTTGCATATCCCTAGGTTAGCACGAAATTTATTATATGGGAGCAAACTAATAGATGTAGGTGTGCAAGTTAATTTTAGTAACTCAATTTCTGAGCTATAGAGTTGGTTTTTGGCAAAAATAATTGTTCCAAGTTGCCCGCTATCGCTTCCAGGGGTGCTTGGTGCATAGATCGCTTTGAACTCTACATTTTTTTAAGATAAAGGGCTCAATCAACCTCCCTAATCAAAAGTTATAGCCTCCAGAAGTTGGGCCTCCCACATTAGAAAATGTAAAAACGTGTTGGACACAGAAAAGAGATGTAAACGGGGAGTTACATGTGTTGACCAGCTTATGATGCGTGTTATGACACATCATAAGACATCTTTGATTGGAGATAATGGAACCCTAAGGATTTGGGCGTCACTTTTGAGTGGTTTTGGCTCATGGTTTTCTAACTACCGTTTGTCGGTTTCATGTATTGTATCTACTATATATTAGGTGCTTAAGATGGAGGTTGTGTGTGAGAGTCTTATTGATATTGTTAAGCTACCTCCAGATCTCTAGTTGGTGATACTCCTATGAAGGCTTGCTCTGCAAGTATATTGTAATCTTGTTAAGATTTTTGAATAATATATTGGGTTGCTTTTGGAGTGTGGGGTTTTTCTCCTAAAAGGGTTTTCCCCACGTAAATCTCTATGTTGTGATATGACTGCTATTTATGTTTATTTCTGTATAATTTCTATAACTGTTGTATTTGAAAAGTTTTCCATAATCCTCCTCTCAAGATTAGTGTAGAAAGTTGTTCCGCTACCTTAGCTTCCTTATAGTTTTTTGTCTTCGCTCTCAGCGATGTTCGTGTATTTGAATGACTGAAACTTGTCATTTTTTCCCCATTCCATCTGCTGAGCAGCATTCCAGAGTAGAAAAAAGCATGTTTGGGAGAAGGCAGATCAGGAAATTGGTGCAAGGCACCTTAGGTATATGAGAACTGGTTTCAAATGGCAAAATAGGAATTTGAGGAGAAGAATAAGACAGAGACGCATGAAGCAGGTGCGTAAGTCTGAGATAGCATATATTGATTACTGTCATGGACAGCAGAAATAAGTGCCTAGTATACCCTTAGGTGGTACAAATGACCAAAGAGAGCACCTAAGGAAGTCAAGATCAGTCTTAAGTGACAGTATAGGCCGAATATGTGCGCTTGAGAGTGAATATAAGAGGTTAAGTCACGTCAATAACAGAAAGGAGCACCTGATTGAAGTGTTAAAGGCAAAGATTGCTCATAGGTGTGCCTAGAAGGAGATTGAGGACTTTTAAGTGAAAAAAAAAATCAATAAGGAGCGCCTGAGATGAGAAGTTAGGACTGTCAAGTGACAAAACAACATTAAAAGAGCACCTGGCAGGGGTTTCAGTGGCAGTAATGACATAAATAGGCGTGCCTCGGTCAGGATGTATGGCAAGCCTGTATGTTGAATAGCAAGACTTAAGTGACAAAGGCATAAGGAAGGCGCGCCTGGGAGAAGAATAGAAGGTTCAAGTGGCAATGGTCAGCAAAAAGAGCGCCTAGATGTCTCATGATGTGTTCTAAGTGATGACAGTATCCAGGATAGGCACCTAATTTATGTTTGATCAACATTAAGTGGCAAACAAGAAGGGAATGAGCACCTGAGTGTGTTGAATCAGCTTGAGCAATATCAGGTAGCGGGAATTGACGTTTCAGCAGGTAAACCTTAAATGGCAGCATCAGCAAAAGGGCATGCCTAGGGTTAAAGGAGTGAATTGTAAGTGACAAATCGCCATGAAAAGGGTGCCTAACTGTGTTAAGGCAGCATCCAAGTGTCATGGAGGTCATAAAGAGGTGCCTAAGTCTGTTTTGGCAAGTATGACTGGTTGGAATGGCAAAAAATGTGCCTGGGTCTGATATGACAGCTGTTGTGGACAGTTTGTGTCAGCAGTTAGGATTTGCTGCAGGGTTCTCAGCCTCCTACAGCAGCAAAAAAAGACAGAGTTTCAGTCTTCCATATCAGCAGTTATTTGAGGGTTAGAATGGTGGCAGTTTATGCACTTTCTCCATGTTCCAGTTTTTAAGCGTATATGAGCAGATAGAATAGTCAGAACAGTAAAGACAAAGGAGATTTTCAGTCATATATTTCCAGCAGTTGTTCAAGTATTATCAACAACTGCCAACTTTCAACCATATATATGTATCACAGTTAGACAGTCTGAATACAGGAGTCTTCATCCTTGGAACATTATATCTTTTAAAGTTTTAAGGGCAGCATTGATATCAGTATTGCAGGGTTTAAGATAAGCCCTAAGGCTTCAGGTTAGTTTACAATCATTTGACGGAGCATACAAGAGCAGTGTTTCACCTTAGCAGCAGTCATGACAAAATCCATTCGAATATGAATGGCAGCTTCAGCACAATCCATATTCTTGTTTCCAAGCAAATATCAGCAGTTTGAATGCTCTTGGTCAGATCTTCAGCGAGCAATGAAAGAAGCTTTGAACATGACTTTCAGTCACAAGGACACAGATTCAAGAGTTTTCATCATATCATCATTGTAGGGTTTCATCTTCAACTTTTAGTCTTTTCAAAACCCTAGATTCAAGTCATTAATGTGATTGGTGAAGTTGTTGGCAGATTGATGGTTGTGGTTTTGGAATTCATCAGAGGATCTGACATGTTTCAAAGCAACAAGCTGCATCAGATTCACAATGGAGCCTCATGCATCAAACTGGTATTTTTGGCCATGGCTATTTATAGCAATTGCTATTCTGGTGGCTCTATGTCTAGACGGAGTTGAGGCATATTTTTAAATTGCTTTAGTTAGTTTTATTTTATTATTTCTTTCGGATTAGTTTTTGTTTTTCCTGCTTTTTGGAAGCTTTAAGCATTTGTGCTTTAAAATAAAAAACATTGATTTTTGGGATAAAATATTATTATTTTGAATCCCAAAAATTGGGTATCTTATAACCTAAAAATAAGTGCTTTGCACACAAGACACTCTTAATGATAATGGATGCTATGCTTATGCTATTGAAATTGTTATTCAAGCTAGTTAATTGTGTTTGTGATTTCATTGGTTAAATAATAAATTGAAACTGAATAATAGTATCAGGCTTTGTACTGAAGTTATTTATTCACCTAAGTGGTAGCTTCGTTTACATATTAGCTGTTTGGTTTATGGAATGCAATTGTTATTCCTTTCAGATTTTGTTTGCATTGAACTGTTGTTCTTTTCTTTAGCCGAATAGGAACGTGTCGTCACTTGTTTATTTAGATAGTCTGCTTGCATTCAAAATCTATAAAATCTTGCTTGTGAGGCAAGAGTTGTTTCCAATCTTGTGCTCATACCCTAAGGCAAAAAGACAGGCAGACAGTTAGTTATTTCATTTATGCAAACGCCTAAAGAGAATATTGTATAATGTTTATAATGGAATATTTTGTCTATAGCTTACTGTCCAGGGTGGTTTTAGATCTCAATGAGCTTCCCCTTACAATTTGAAGAGAGGTTTTACCTTGCATACTATTTCGGTTTGAGTTGTCTCAAAAGAGACAAATTAAAACACTAACAGTACCCCTTTCTCTAATATGTAATGTTACTCGTTTCATTAATCTGGGTTTACATTTTATGGGTTCCTTACTGAAATTCGAGTTTTAAATTTCAAACCATGTCCAGAAGAACAAAGTTATGATTTTAGTTTTCATTGATTCTCAGTGTCCTTATACCGCAACAAGTCTAATCTAAGTCCATGGTTGTGTGTGCAAATAAGTAACAAGGAAAGTAGATACATTGATGAAGACCCTGATTTGGTCTTCTGATAAAAGACCTATATCTACAAGTGCAAAAATATGTTTTCTCACAATTTGAAAGAACCCGGCATTGTAAGTACATAGAACCAGTAGTACAGTACATAGGCCGAGTAGGACCCAGATTCCCAAACTAGCTATTGTAACTGAGAAATCAAAGTTTTAACAGAAAAATGAGAAAACAATTATAAAAGAGCCCTACCCACATCTCCAAACTAACCATTCAAACTAAGAAATCAAATTTATGTTGAGAAAGAGAGAGAGAGAGAGAGAGAGATCCTAAAACAGCTTCACATCTCGAAACTAGCTATTAGAACTGAGATTTAAAATTTTCAATTTATAAAAAAACACAATAGTGGGCTCACATAGAGCCCACCAGGGTTCCCTTCCCGTTGAATATGAATGCAAATAGGCACAAGATCAGGCTTTGGTGTCCCAAAAAGCCTATTTCTGCAATTGGCTTATGTGTCTATTTACAGCATTACCCACACTCTCAATCTAGCTATTAAAACCATTAACCAAATTTATAATGGAACAAATGACAATATACTGTAAAACAGCACTACCCACATTTCAAATCTTACTATTAACACCAAGAAACAAAATTTATAATTTGAAAAAAACAACAATTCTAGAACAGCAATGCCCCAAATTTTCAAATAGAAGCATTCCTAGGAAAGTTGGAATGTACCTGAATTTGAATCCATGTTGAATCTCATAGACGAGAAAGATACGAGGTTGTGAACTACCGAGTCTCCCGTGACGAATGAGCAAGCCATTGAAATTAGTGTTAAGTGGAACCTTATTATTATTATTCAATGTGGGGGCCTTGCAAAATCCTTTACCATTTGGTCTCCGAACCCCCTCATTCGAACGTTATAAAGCTGGAGATGATACTGTAAAGAATATGGCGTCTGTAAATACTATTAGAAATAAAAAACGAAAAAACACAGAGATAAAGACAATTATCTATGGAGGATGTTATTTACCGATTAATTTTTGTTTGAAGCATGAAAGGTCTTCCTTTAAGATGGAATATTTTCTGGTCTTAAATTTTATATTTTTTTGTGTTATTAAAAAACATTCCCCATTATTAGAATGCATCTATGGGATGCAATTTCTTTTATCTATGTAATGAGTCACATCTAGTTTTTAGAATGTATCTATTGGATGCACTTTGTTTTATCTATGTAATCATTCACCATCTAGTGAGGGATTTTTTTAGTGGTGAATCTTCGCTAATTGGCGAATAGTTCATATCCGCAAATTTGAATTTGGCAAATATATTGCAACCGGTGGGAAGCCAAATCCCTGAGATTTTACGAATTATCAATCAAATGCATTTCAATTCACCATCAATTTATTTTAGGAGGCATTTGTAACTAATATTGTCGCCAAAGTAACCTACGCATTTCTAACGGTGATCTACCTAGAATTTCGGAGGCATGTATTAATTTGCCCACATATTCGCCAATAGCATTACAAAGTTCACCATGTATGAGGACTCATTTCGCCAATGCCATTATAACTCCATGCTAATCTGAGGGCCATAATTGTCTTGAAAATTATAACGTGTGTGTTTGATCAAGGTCCGATTCACCCAACATTTATATGCACCGTGTTATAATCACGCAGGATTTGTCAAATTTTTACTACACCATTTAAAAATCCCGCATAATTCATCAAATATAGATTAATAAAATACAATCGAAACTCTGATTAATCTTTTACACATTTTGTTCTGCTCCAAGTTCTCGATTCAGATCATAGGCAAGTTACAACTACATACATTAGCGAGTCAGTGAAAGCCTAAAGGTAAGTGATCATTTGAATTTATTTACATTGTTATAAGATTATTTATCTCTTTGTCAGTTTTACTTCATTCATACAGATGATATTGAGTAGGGAGACATCTAGGGTGGCCAGGGATCTATATTTTATGATTCCTTCTTAAACAAAAAGACATTTTTTACAATTTTTATTTTGTGAGAGATGTCGAGCAGGAACAAATTTGTTGAAAGCAGTAAAGGGAGGCCATCAAAATGTAGAAACATAATGTCATACTTTAGCAATGTTTGTAGTCCATCAGATGGAGCTACAACATCAACACTTGTGTCATATATTGACAAACAAGCCCAAGGCAATACCTCATCTAGAGGAAGATCCGAATGAGTTAATTGACTCGAATCAGGATGACAATGTTGCTGATGATGTTCTAGGGGATACCCAGGCCCAGGGTAGCGGAAATAATTTCGTTGACTTGGATGCCAATGCTACAAATGATGTTCTAGGTGGTACCTAGGGTAGCCGAAATGAGTTCATTAACTTGGATGACAATGCCGCATATGATATTCCAGGTGGTACCCAAGGTGGTGAGAATGATAATATGAATAAATTGACCTCAACAAGTGATAAGGAAGATGTAGATCCTGCATGCAAGGGGAAAAGAAAAGCCAAATAAAAAAGGGGGCATGAGTGAGATATGACAAGGAATTTTCAAATTGATTGGGTGTCAAAGTACCCATTCATTGAACCAGTGCAGAATGCAAACAAAGATGAACCTCCAATAGAATGCAAGTGTAAGATTTGCAATTGGAAATATCGTAGGGACAAGAAGTTACAGCTAAAACTTGACACTATAGAAAAATGTATTGGTAAAGTTTATGAAAAATAGATCATAGACGGAAAAGAAAAATCAGTGATAAGATGGAAAACAAAGGAAGAATGTCTTCATGTTAAGAATGCCCTCGAATATTATGTGCATATGCAAAGAAAGGTGAAACTTGCTGCATGTGGAGGTTCAATTGAAGCTCAATTTGGAAAGATGATGGGAGAAGCACAAATGGCAAAAACTGTTCAGTTGAGTCTTGTTTTTCATATTTTGACCAGAGGGCGTCCTATGACTGACTACCCAAAATATAATAGTTTATTATCTTTTATGGGTGTTCCTAACTTTCCTAACACACATTGGTCAACAAATAGTGGATGGGAATGGGCAAGTTGTCTTGTTGAGGTGGAAAAACAAGATTTACAAGAAAAAATAAAACAGTCAACCTTTATTGCATTATCTTTAGATGAAGTTACAACAGTAGATAATACTTCTTGGGTATGTATGCATGTGTATATTGTAGACAAAAATGTCCGCCAACCTCATCTACTCTCTATTTATAAAATGAAGGAGAATGCAACATTGCCAAATCTATTTGAACTAGTTAAGAAATCTTTGAATGAAATTGGAAGTATTGATGACTACACAATTGCCAAAAAGTTGGTGTGTGTAGGGGCTGGTAGAGCTTCAGTAACTCAAGGTCATAGGAACATTCTTTGCGTACAGATAAAAAGTTCTATTTCACCATACATGATTTCCATTCACTACATGGCCCACATAATGCATTTAGCATTTAAAATTGTGAGCAAATTTTCTACAATATCAAAAGTTGAAGATCTAATCTACAAGCTCTACTCATACTTCTATCGAAGTTCCAAACGGTTTATGGAATTTCAACAATTTGCTAATAGAATAACTACATGAAACAAGCTTCTTAAGGATGTTGATACCAAATGGATCTCCTTGCATGGATCAATGGAACGAGTTTTTTCAGAATATCGATCATTGATTGGAGTAATGTACGAACATTGCCTCACAGTAGACAGAAATCCTGACCTCTTACATAGGTTAAGTGACATAGAGACACTCCTAACTTTATCTGATATTCTTCCCATGTTAGAGGAAATGAACATTGTTGTGAAAAAAGCCCATGAAAGAACTATGTATATTTCATAATATACTAAACTACGTAAAATGATATGCATGACCCTCGATAATCTATATCTATCAGAGAAATTATTTATAAGTCCAAAGTTTAGTAGTTGACACTTGATGGCAAATGTGAACAATCCTTCTAATTATTTACAGTTTAAGGCAAGTGGGGAGTTATGTGTCTCTGTACGGGGATATGAGATACCAATGCACCATTTTACCAGGGTCAGGTGTGTTAGTGTAGGTTTTTATTCTTTTTTATAAGGTATTTCCTACACATTTATTTAAGCTTGCTTAGGTTAATAAAGCATGTTTTATTAGGTGAGAGGATTATGAGGTGTCACCTTCCTACATGTGAGCATCCATTAGCTATCTTGGGAAGATACTTTGCTATCTTTAGTCCGATAGATGGTTGCTCCTAATTGGTCAGTGTTGCCACCTCCTCCCTCTCCCTAGTCTATATAAGCATGCTACCTAGCTTGTATTTTCATTCAATATTGGAGATAGTTATCTGATGCTATTTTGTCCTTCGAGCATTTCACATCAATCTCTTGGTATCGTTATTATGCTGTTTCAATTGATTTTGCATTTACAGTTTATTTTTCTAACTCTATCAATTGATTCTAGGTTATAATCTATTTTACAGATTCTAACATGGTATCAGAGCAAGTTTTGTAAGGTTAGATTCTTTGTAAAATCTTGCAAAATCTCGTATGCTCTTCTCTTGCGTTTTCAAACTATCTGGAGAATTAGAAAGGATTTATGAAGATCCAGTAATCTTGTTTTTGCATGTATGAGATCTAGGTGATTACAACATCTTCAGGTATTCTAGTAGCACTTTTGACTGTTCCATTGCATCCGGGAGGCTCTTGAAAGTCATTTTTGGCTTTTGTTTCACTCATTTTGGAGATCATTGGCCATACCTACAAACAAGGGTTTTGATGCTTGCATGTTTTGTGTTTTCATCAATATTGCAAGTTGCAGCATGCCTTTGCTTGTCTTAGGTAGTTGATTTAGCCTTTGCATGTTGTTTTTTGTTGCTAAAGGCATTCTGTTTACATTAGATCCACATCTTTTGTACATCAGCAAGAAAAACACCTTTTGGATTTTGTTCGCAGCATTGAAAAACCATCTGGGTATCTTTTAGTTTTTGCATGCAGTCTATATATTTTACAAAAAAAACTCAGAAAGATACAGCAGTACCCCTCTCCATTGGCAGTTGCAGATTTGAAGGCAGTTTTCAAATGCTCCGTTCTTGCTCATACAGACTCAGTTTCTCACGAATGTTTTTTGATTTTGGCTATTTTTTTGTGCTCTATGAACTACTATAGATGTTTTTTGATTTTAATGCAGAAAATTTCCAAAAATTGTAGATTCTCAGTCATGACACTACACAATTCTCATTTTGGGAACTTTGAAGAGGCGTAACTTTTGCATAAAACCTCGAATCGAGATGATTCTTTTTTTGAAATTGGATGTTTTTTCGTGTAGCTTGCAGTGGTGTTGTTTATTTCACTAGGTATTGCACCAAAGTTGTATTTTCAACATATGCTCTTCTTGAGGATTTGTAATAGCATTGAGATCAAGTCCACTCAGTATTTCTTACTGTGGTGATTGTAAATGCACTAAATATAAAGTTCCAAATCAAATTTTCTTGGGTGGTTCTTTGATTGAGTGAAAAAGGGGGGAGTCTTGTGTGTTCTTTCCTGCGTCTTTTCTTTCCTGCACAACAACAACAACAATAATTTATTTCTACATTAAGATGGATCAATTAACAGTTCCTATTCTAACACCCTACAACTACTATGAGTGGAAGTCCAATATGACTATCCAACTTAAGAAGTCAAGACTATATAGAGTAACTGTGGGTTTAGAAACTAAACCAACCTTAAATGTAGAAAGGCCTAAATTTCATAATAGGCTAGATGAAGCTTTTGGAACTCTATGCAAGTCTGTATCTCCTGATCTTCTTTTTCATGTTGAATCTGCTACAACACCAAATGATGTATGGACTATTTTGGAAAATCTCTTTGGTAAACAAGATGAATTAAGGGGACATCAATTGGAGAATGAGCTAATAGGGTTAAATCCATGTAATTTTGATACAATACAAGACTTCTTCACGAAACGAAAGGCCATTATATTACAGTTGAAACAATGTGGGATTGAGAATAAAGACACACAATTGATCTTAAGTATTCTTTCTAAGCTTGGTCCTAACTACTCAGTGTTTGTTTCTACATTTTTTGCCACTAAAAGTGCTCTTGGGGCTACCTACAAAATGCCTTCTCTAGATGAATTTGCTGTTGACCACACTAAAGAATAGGATAAATTGGTTCACATGGGCACACACTAAATATCAGAAAGGCAATGGCAAGCAAAATAAGAAACAAAAGGATCAAGGAGAAAAGAAACAAGGTCTACAACAAGCTGCAATCAATGCAGCTCCTGAGTCTTCCTCTAAAGACAACAAGTCTAAAAAGGAGAAGACAAAGTGTGTCTTTTGTAAGAAATCTGGTCACGATGAGCATAAGTGTTTGAAAAAGAAAATAGCTCATCTCACTTATCTTCTTGAGAAGAATAATATCAAGGTGCCAGATTTAGCTAAGGAAGATTCTTCAAAATCCTCAAAGGACATGAAAAATAGTAAGGGGAAGGGCAAGGCCCTTGTTGCAGTTGCTACACTGCTAGATAGTTGGGTAATTGACTCAGGTGCTTCTCACCACATGGCCAATACAAAGGATAGTTTCTCATCCTTGGAGTCATGTTCTGTGCCTAATATTCTTATGGGTAATGATACACCAAAAGAAGTTCTTGGGAGAGGGTCTGTTGACGTTGGTGACGAGACATTCCATGATGTTCCTTATGTACCCTCTTTGTCAACTAATCTCTGATCTATCTACCAGATCACCCATACAGGTTTCAGCAAGAGAGTTGAATTTACACCTAACTCAGTGGTTATCAGTGATCTGCATAGTGGTTCTACAGTTGTTGTAGGAAAAGTTGATAATCGTTCACGACTCTATCACTTTTCTTGTTTTGTTCCTGATTCTCCTTCACTAGCATTGCTCACTCACTTAGATGAGGTGAGTCGCTTATGGTATCAGCGGTTTGGCCACTTAAACTACTACTACTTGCAATAGCTTAGTCAGCATGACATGGTTACAAGGTTGCCTTCTATTCAATTTTCTGATGGAGTTTGTCAAGGTTGTATTCTTGGCAAGCATCCTGAAGAAAATTTTGATAAAGGCAAAGCATGGAGAGCCACATAGCTCTAGGAGTTAATACACAGTAATTTTGCTCGTCCATTTCAGCATCCTTCATTCAGCAGAGCTAGATATGTATTGACCTTCATTGATGCTCTTTCCCGATACACCTTTGTGTACTTTCTCAAACAAAAGTCTGAAGTCTTTGAGTATTTTTCAAGACTTTAAAGCTTTTGCAGATAAACAGTCTGGGAAAGTTGTCAAGATTATGCGCACCGATAATGGTGGGGAATATGTCAACTAGAGGTTTGAGTAGTTTTGTGCCTCAGAGGGCATTGATCTTCAGCACACAGTTCCCTATAGTCCACAGCAAAATGGAGTTGCAAAACAAAATAATCGGTCATTGAAGGAAATGGCCAATTGCATGATTCACTCCAAATCATTGGCACCTCAGTATTGGGACGAGGCCATCAACTGTGTGTGTTATATCTAGAACTGAGTTCCTCACTGAGCTGTGAAGGGGGTAACTCCTTTTCAAGCTTGGACTAGTTGGAAACCCATAGTCAAGCACTTCCGAGTGTTTGGGTCTCTTGCATGGGCCCACATTCCAGCAGAGAAACACAAGGCTATGGATCCACAGAGCAGGCCTTGCATATTTGTTGGCTATCTAGATGGTGACAAAGGCTACATGCTACTCCACCCTACCACACATGAGCTCTTCATTGAGAGGAGTGTTCGTTTTGAGGAGGATACTTATTCTACCACTTCTCCATCATTCGTTCCCATGGAGACACTGTGACTTCATGATGATAGTTCTTCTAAGGATCTTAATCCTCTTGAGGAGTCTTCTTCCTCCACTTTAGATGGTGATGATGAGGATTCATCTTCCTCCTCTCTTAGTCATCATTCAGAGGATGTTGATTCACCTCCAAATTCTCTTGATTCTCCTACCACTAGGCCTCTTTAGACTCGTCAGACTTTGGAGTCAGCAGGTGATTGGGTTGGTGATCCTTCAGATGTGAGAAGAACAAGGTCACAGTTCAAGCAGGCTCTTCATCTCTTCTTTGCTTCAACTTCTGATCCACAGTCCTTCAGGGATGCTTCTAGTGTCCATGAGTGGGATGCTGCTATGCAAGAAGAGTTTAGTTCCTTAGAAAGGAACCATACTTGGGATTTAGTTCCACTTCCTAAGGGAAGAAAACTTGTTCGATGCAAGTGGGTCTTTCGAACAAAATTTGTTGTAGATGGGTCGGTCGATAAACATAAGGCTCGTTTGGTCACAAAAGGATTCTCCTAGGTTCCTAGGATTGACTACTCTGAGAATTTTGAGTTGGTTGCCAAGATGAATTCAATTCGACCTGTCCTTGCCATTGTTGCAGCCCATCACTGGGAAGTTCATAAGATGGATGTGAAGAGTGTTTTTCTTACAGTGACCTTAAGGAGGAGATATATATGGAGCAGCCACATGGGTTCGTCCAGGATCCTTCACTTGTCTGTCGACTTCAGAAGTCTCTCTATGGCCTTAAACAGGCCCCTCGAACTTGGTATGCCAAGATGGACTCCTTTCTTCTATCAGTTAGGTTCGCTCGATGTCATTCTGATCTGAACGTCTACATTTTGTAGCAGGATGATACTCTCACTTTCCTTGTTCTCTATGTTGATTACAGGGAGTTCTTCATCCACCATCAAGGCAATGAAAACTGCCCTTCATGATCAGTTTCTGATGTTTGACTTGGGTCTTCTTCACTACTTCTTGGGCATTGAGATTACATAATCTTCATCTGGAATCTTTCTTTCTCAGCCCAAGTATGCTCTTGATATGCTCTCCAAATTTTTCATGGCTGACTGTGAGCCTGTACCGACTCTATTTCTGTCAGGGGTCAAACTTGAGGCTTCTTGTTGATTTATGTCAAACCATGATATTTGGGGAGGATGAGAGAGTTTTTAGTGCATTGGGGTTCTTGAAATCGAAGATAAGAACCAAACTTGACAAGAATTTAGAAAATCGCTTGAGGATGTATACAACTAGGTATGATATCCAAAGTTTTCCTTTTGAAAGGGCACTCGCAGTTTGGAGGTCCATATGTGAAAGAAAAGGGTTCTATAACACTTCAAACCATACTGACACACATGACAGTGACACAATGAATAACACATGTAGTGGTAGTGAGGAGGTACACTTAAGAGGACATATGCAAAGTGAAGAAAATGAAGATGAGGATTAGGATGGCTCTCAATCTCATGGTCAGAGTGAGCAAATAATTTGGCAAATGTGGGAGATTTAGCACTTACTAGGTATTTATAATGTATTTCATATTCCAAACTCCAAACTGTTGTTGTTGGTATTTTATTTTTCTATCACTGAACAATGAATCTTGATATACATTTTTCATTTTCCATTTAAAAGTTAATAGATTAACATATTATTATTTTTCAATGTTTCATTTTAGAATCTAAATTTTAAACACCAAATTTGATTTTATTTTAGCATCTAAATTTTACACATTTTTCAATTTCCATTTATAAATTAACATATTATTAGTAATTTCATATTATTATTGTGTGATACTGATAAGTGTTACATGTATTCAACTAAATGCATACTAACAACACTAACAATAACATATACAGCATTAGCAAATGTTTAATGTGTATCTAGAAACTAGAGTTTTCCTGACTTAAGCAATTAAATATTACAGATAATTTGAACACAAAAAATGGAAAAGAGTCTTATATTGATTTTCAATGAAGGAATACAATGTATATAGAAGTATTATCAAATTAACAAATCATTCTATCAACTTTTGTAGCATACTCTATTGTTCATCTAATGGAAGTGCAATCTGTTGTAACTCATAGTATCTGACTTGTAGATTTGTTAACAATTCATAACTGAATGGTAACTTTAATGTATGTTGCATTCAAGATTATCAATGGTTTTATGGAATCCAAAAAGTTTGCTTCATCTAGCTTCTGAGGTAACTGGTCCAAATCCAACTTCATTGTATCCTTCATCTTCTTTTTAAGAGCACCCTTTCCAATGTATCGCTCTGTATTGTCAAAATTCCACGAAAAACCAAACTCTTTCAAGTATTCTACCTTTTTATGCAGCTTCCGCAAAAAAAATTAACCCAATCCATAAATTCCTATGCTTCACCTAGCTTCGTACACTTATGAATGATAGATGATGTCTCTATTGAGGCATCAATCTAGTTGTCAATTCCTTTGGATGCCAAGTTATTGTCATTGATTCTGTAGATTGTTTACAAAATTTGCTTTGCAGTTTTTTTACTTGAAATCACCTTTTTGTTGTCTTGAATGTATTGTTTGAACTTCACATTCTATACCATCAAACCATCAATCAATTCAAACAATTTAGACAAATCATCAGTCCTCTGTATTATTTCCTCCCAAATGTTTTGTTTTATATGCCTCATTATTTTTTTGTAAAATTTAGATACTTTGTTTTGGGAAGACTTTATTTCATTTTCTACATTCTTCAGTTAAATCTATAGTTGTTCAACAATTTTCCTCTCTTCCTCCATTTTTTGCTCCCACCATGTTGCCTTTTGTGTCTATTTGTCCAGTTTGTCTTTTAATGTCTTTGCTAAGGCCTTGGCTTCCACCAACTTTTGTTTTAATTTTTTTGAATTAGCTCTTTCATTATCATCATCCTTTATGCTTTCATCTAACCTTTGCTTCAATTCATTCAATTCCACCTATGTCTGTTCATTCTCTTTGCTTGTAGATGTAGGTGGAGCAAGTGTTAAGGTCCCTCCTAGGAGTGAAATATGGATGTCTCCCCCATAAAGAACTTTATTGGGCCTGCAAGAAAGTAGTGCAACTGTGAAAGATGTCAGGGCATTGGCTTGTAAGGAAATTCTATCTAATGATGAATTCATTATATCAAAGGAATTCAGAGCTTTACTTGTGCAGAGAAAGTCTAAGATGTACTTGAAGAAGTTGAACGAGGAACATGTTAAAGCTAAAAATGAAGATAAGGTGGCAATTGCTCAGAGGGTTTTGAAGGAAGTTGACATGGATGTTAGTAGCATTACCCCTGAGGAAGGGAGAAAGTTAGTAAAGGAAAGTGGTTTTTTGCGCTTGCCAAGATGGGATATTCATCTGCTATTGCTATGGATACTATTAGAAGGCAAGACCAATTTGATGATGAAGTATTGACACAGGAGCAAGCAGAAGAATTGTCTGGATCAGGTTTTAGTACTAGTCACGAGACTTTGGCAATTTGGGCTATGGATCCAGTTGATATTGAACCACAATGGCAAGGGATATAAATAAGCTCACAAGCTAGTTAATTATGAGAAGATTAACTGACACCATTGTCCCTCAGGCTGCATTGTTGGTGGTACCTACAACAAAATTCAGTAAAGCTGTAGCAAGGAAGCTACAAGAAAAACTAGACAAACAGAGGGAGGATTATGTGAAGCTATTACATAAGTAAAAGAAGCTCAAATCACTTGTTCCTTCCACTAGATTTGAAGTCTTATTAGCACCTTCTGTGTCTAGTCCTAAGAGTTCATCAGGATATGAAGGAGATTCTATGGTTGTTATTGAATTACAAGAGAATTTGAGAAGGAGAAACAATTTGATTAACAAACTCAAAGAAGAGCACAAAAGTGAACAAGTAGCTCTAATTAAAAACTTCTTCGATCATCAGATGAGTAAAGTGTTGAATAAAGTAGATGATGCATGGGTTTGTCTAAGTAATTTGAAAAAGGCAATTGAAAGCCACACCATGAATGAGTCAACATTAAGGGATATTCTAGATACTTGGATTTGCCGTGTGTAGGTGATGAATCATATTTATAATAGTGCCAGCATAGGTTCTGATGTGCCAGATGGAGTGATCGACACACATGAAGTCACAGGACTTTTGAATGAAGTCTTTGCTTTTCATGACCGACTTGATATAATGCTGGAGGACATAATTAATAGCTTTAGGTCTCTTGAAAAGTATTCCCTGTTGCTAATTTGTACTAATAACGGGATTGAAAAGTCTGTCAAATTGGAAAGCAAAATTTGGCAGCATAACTTTCATGTCTCCATCAAATCAATCATCGCTGGGAGCAAGATTAATCATGTGCAATGTAATGCCAAAATAGACAGGCTACTGAAATTAGGATCCAGATTGAGTAGTTTCATAAAAGAAACTAAAATATTGATAGATGCCAGGTACATGACTTATATGTAAAGAGTTGATAAAAATCTGAAGTACAATTGGCCGGCAAAGGAGGAATATAATGCATGGGTGTAGAAGTATGTGATGTAATTGTTGGCAAGAGACACTGCAAGGCATGTCATGTGTTGTCATTGATGGCAACTAAGTCCATACCACACATCCACAGTGTAGTATCAGATCATACAGGAAGTCAGTTCCAAGATTTGTCAAGTCCGGATAGATAGCAACAGGGTATATGGTAGAGTTCAATATTTTGGTCAGCGGATCTCTCCAGTTAATCATTATGTGTTGCAAATCTGAGGGAGTGTAGAGGAATGTCAGGACAATCTAAATCCAAGATTTTAGCCTCCAGTGACAAAGGGATTAATAGTTATGAGCATCTGAGTACCGGGTCCTAATATGATAGAACAGCTCAGTGAAGAACAGGCCAACTTGTGTTAGATCCTTGTGCGGACCTAGTAGAAGTGTTTTGGTGAGTTGTGTATGGGATATAATGTTAGTGGCCGACATGTATGTGACCTGCAAGTGTTATTTTTGGTACGCATCAATATTGGTGTATGGATTCAGCCGACATAAATAGAGTACTTGTATTGTTTAAGTTTTCATAAGGCCGACAGAAAGGTGATTAAATTTCTTGAGGCGAATATATATAGCCGAAGAATTTGAGTGTATTAGAGTGATGATGTGATGTGAATATGGAGTAAGTGCGAAAAGGGTAGATAGAAGTACGAAAGAGAAGAGATCTAAGGTCTGAATTATGGCAGAGCAGTAAACAGGGCAGAGTAAAGATGAAATGTGTAAGATCAGTATTTTGTGCTTGACCAGAACTGAATTCTTGCATTGGCAAATGCTAGTCATCAGTTCAAACAATCTATAATCCTTTTGTAATCATTCTTGTAGGTCGTGAGCCTCTTTTGAGCAGTGAGCCCGAAGGCATGTGCCTTCCCCTTTTGTAATACTTTTAACAGAGTATAATCTTTGTGGGTTAACACAAACCATGGTTTTTCCCTTAACCAGGTTTCCACGTTAAAAATCCTGGTGTTAAGTGTGTTATTTGTGTTTGTACTCATGTGTTATTGATTCTTGCTTATATCATTAATCTGTTATGAAGTGGTAAAGAAGAATTAACTGCAGCAAGTATTAAAGTTTCAAGACAACTGATTCACCCCCCCTCTCAGTTGTCAGCCCTAATTCCAACAATTGGTATCAGAGCCAAGTTCCTTGAAAGAAGTCTAACAGCTTGAGGAAGATTTGGGAAGGAGTTTCAATGGCTTCACTTAAAGAACAACTTCAATTAGCTTTAGATGATCTTGACCGGTCTAAAGCAGAAATAGATGACCTGAAAGCAAACCTTAAGGATGTTGATGATTGCATTGACTTGCTAAAAGGTAAATTAAAGAAATCAATGGAAAAAAGAAGGAACCACTTCATCAACTAGTTAATCTTACTGAAGAAAATGGCATGAATAAGGCTTTGGAAGAGAAGACAAAGGAATGTGAGAAGTTGTCAAAAGAAGTTTTTTACTCTAAAACATGAGATGGAATCTGGGGTAATGAGGCTAACCAAAGAAATTGAGCAAAGGAAGAAGACTGAAGAAGACCCGAATCAAACTATAAAAGAAAGAACTGAAGAATACTGCAGATTGGACAGAATAGCTGGCCATCTAGAGTTTGATCTACAAGAAAGCAAAGACAATGAGAGAGAACTTAAAAGGAAAATTGTCATTCTCAGACATGACCTAGAAATTGCAAATGAATACAAGGAGAAGTTCAAGATAAGCTCAGTTAAACTTGAAGCAATGCATGAGAGTCAGAAGAAGGTTGATGATAAGCATGGTCTTGGGTATGAGAAAGGTGAAAGCTCTGGATCTAGACAAAGAAATTTTTAATCAAGCAATAGGAGAAACAGACATAGAAGACCTTCGGTAAGACAACCTAATGCTCAAAGGTATCCATCTTTTAATGGAAATTGTTTCAATTGCAGTAAATTTGGTCATAAAGCTACTTAGTGTAGAAGTAGAGTAAATCAAAGTGGTCCATCCTTCTCCAGTCAATGTTTCAATTATAAGAGGTATGGTCATAGATCCAATGAATGCAGAAGTATGATAATAAATAACTCTAACTGTGAATGGGAAAATGAGATAAATCAATGAAGATAATTAAACCCAATCAACAATAGAATGTGCGAATAACAAGCATAGACAACTGAAAGCATGAAACTTACAACCTGTTACCCTGCTGGCTTCCATTGGTCGCCTATTTTTTCTCGATCTTGAATGATGAAGATGGGCCCTCCGGGAGCTTGCTTCCTTGCTTCAATGCCTCAAGATGACAAGTAGAAACAACTAGAATGATTCCTGCATTATGACGGTATGAAGGAGAGAAGAAGAGAAGAAGAAGAAGAAGATGATGATTCCTTAGAGGAATTTGGGCATAGTAAGGATGCCAGAAGAAGTCTCTCAAATGGCTTAGAAGAGGGTTCTATTTATAGATCCTCTGAAAATGCAATGGAGGGTGAGGATCAACTGATGAGATCAATGGCCCTCATTATTTGTGAATCTTTAATTCATAATGGATGAATTAAAAATTCAGAGTGGAGGATAGTGAGGTATGACAATTGAATTAAGAATCCTTGGTGGAGGATAATGGATTATGACAATTGAATTGAAAATCCTTAGTGGAGGATAATGGATTATGACAATTGAATTAAAAATTCAAAGTGGGGGACAATGGGTTATGACAATTGAATTAAAAATTCAGAGTGGAGGATAATGGGGAACATTGAATTAAGAATTCAATTTTAGATTTTGGAGGATATTAGCTAATTAAATATTAAGAATATTTAATTATATGTGCAACATGGTGAGGTGGAAGGGATGATGTGGAAGGATGAGGTGGATTGATGAGGTAGATTTTGTGAGGTGGATTTAGGATTTGAGACATTAGAAGAATTTAGGGATTTTGTAGGATAATGAACCAATCAAATAAACTTTGAATATTTATTTAATTGACAGAAGAAAATATGAATTAAGATAAATATCAGAATATTTACTTAATTCGACCTGTGCCAATTTTAGGCTATTACATTTTACCCTTCTTTGAAGCAATGTGTTTTATCATGTTGTTTCAAAGAATAAATAGTTTGATAATGATGCATGCCCCAGTTTGGTCCTGGTACAGGTTATGATGATAGGATGCCCCCTCAGGAGATTAGACGGGGAGAAGGTGGTAGGCGTGAGACGGACAATCTCACGATAAGATATGTTGACAGGAGATGAAATGGTTGGATGCAGAAGAAAGGGATGAATGATATGGAATGCAAGATAAACAGATGACACACACAAGCAAGTAAGCAAGTATGCACAAATGACACAAGCACAAGCAAGGTATTGCCCCTGTCGAGCTGTAAACCAATGATATGGGTCAATGATGTCTAGTTTCGAGAATGAAATATGTTGTATAAGACTCCAGGTCTGGTTTCGACAATATAACATCCTGTCTAAGACATTTGATACGACAGTGTTGTTATGGCGGGAAATGATATATCCCTAGAGCAATACGAAGGATAGTGTCTGGTTTCAGGAAATGAAGCATGTCGTGTGAGACGCGTGTGTTGGTCTGATTTTGACAATGCAACATCCTGTATAAGACCATTGATTGATTAACTGATCGAGTTGGTTTACGACTGGACAAGGATCAAGACCACTGATTGTGATTGGATCATTTGACAAGATTGATTTGACTTGATTGATATGGATTAAGGATAGACTTGCGATTGGATACGGTATGGATATGGATATGGATATTTGTCATCTTGAGATAGCAAGTATTTTAAAGCACTTTCATCATTGGGCTTTATTATGTTGTAAGAAAATACAAGCATCTAGGTATAATTAAACTGAGATGACCTGAGTATTGCTTACATGGATTTTTCAACAGACAAGGATTGCCCCTTTTCATGTTTAGACCTCGGAGTCCGCGATAATCTTTTGCTGATCATGTCGTTAGACAAAAGTCGTCACATTACTAAAGTTTGATCCACAAGCAGCAGACAAAGAAAAAGATTATGCCCCCATCATAGCATCTCTAGCTTTTGGCATCCTTGAGTAGCATAGGAAGACATAATAGCATAAATCAAGACTCTTAATCTAACCAACACAAAACATTTTGGATTTAGATGTGTCTTTTTGCCATAATTGATATGAGATTTAGTTTGAGTGTTTTGATATGGTACTCTTGTTTTGCCTTGGACAGGTTGATGTTTTGCATCAAGATTTTTGCTATTTTGGGAAGCGTGCTTTGTTGCTCTTGTCTGTCTAAAGAAAGGTGCAGACATGGACAGATAGAGGGATGGATGACAAGACATGTGATGGATAGGAAATGGAGCGGAGTCAGACAGATAGAAGGACTAGACATGGGACGAATAAGGAAAGTGGAGCCTCGGGGGCGCATTGATAATGGGCTTGCCTACGTGACAACGCAAAGGCAGCGTAGTTCGGGGTGAACCCTGATGGACCTAAGATATGGATCGGATAAGACTGATGACAAGGAACCACCACGGATAGGTAGATGTATGGGTGAATGGAACAGGTATGTAGAAGGAACCAAGGATGTGATCTCCAAGGACTATGTCGCATAAGTATAACATGCCCCGTTGTAGGTAGAATACTTAGGATTTTTCATGGCAATGTTTATGATAATAGGAGGAGGAAGGATTTGCATGTTTTGGAGGGATAAGGTATGTCAAGAGCCTTTCAAAACATTTGTCAACATTGTGCCCCCAATCGTTGTCAAGACCAAATAATAGAGGAAAGGAAGTTTGGATGGATGGACGAGACAGGTTAGGCATGCAACGGATAGAGGATAGGATAGGATAGGAAATGGTATGAAAGGAAACTGGTAGGAGAAGAGTGATATGCCGATGAGACAAGGTGCCCCCAAGTGTAGGTGACATAGAAGATCAACTTACACATGACGCTTGTTTGCCAGGTTTTCATCATGGTACTTATCCAAGGCGCCTGTTTGCCTGGTTTTCACCATTAGATGAAGGGATTTTTCTTTACTTTTTTTTTTTTTTTGAATATTTAGATAGGAGAAGGCGGATATGGAAAGACTCAAGTATAGAGTTCCTTGAAAGGTGAGAGTTCTGCTAGGTAGATACTGTCGAATGAACCATGTCAAGTGTTTTCACAGATGTTGGTAGGGGATTGCATGAAAGTGATATGGTGTAGGTAGATAGTGGATTATGATGCATAATATGGATTGCAACAGCATGGACCATAGGCATAGGATGAGGAAGATGTGTAGGATAATAGTGGAAGGAAGTAAATCATGACCAATGGTTGCACATAATGTGGTAAACATTGAAGCTGGTGATGGGAAAGTAGTGTAGGAAGCAACGGAGACTTTTGCTTGTGGATGCATGATGTAGGCATGTAGGTTTCCACATAGGCTGAGTATTGTCCTGATTTTTGTTCGTCATGTGAGATGGAAGAATTTGAGACTCTTGGATGGAATGGGAGAAAGTAGATGGTTGGAATTCTTGAGGGGTGGATGCCTCATGTAACTTTAGGGCTTTTTGCTTGGGTACCCAAACCATTTTGTTTTTAGGTAGTACTTATGAAGGTATGGATTTGGGTGTATGCAACTTTTGCGTAGCTTTTGGAAGAATCATTTGTTGCTTGGGGACCCACACCATTTTCGGCTTGGCATTGAGGTGTGTGGGTGTATGCAGCTTTTGATATGGATAATGCTTTGATTCTTGGCTTTTATATCCTAGGTCATGAGGACTCTTAGGATTTTTTACTTTATGGGTAGAGGCATCCACATATTTGTCATTGAATCCCCGTAGGATGGTAGAAGTGAGGTTGGTGAAAGCTCCTTGTTTAGACCATATGTGCATTTGTTGGCCATGATTGGGATATGTAGAGGATTTATAGATGGATGGATAAGGTGTTGGAAGAAGTGGTGGTAAAAAGTATGGAGGGGTGTTAGGAGTTGGAAGTAGCAGAGGGAGTTTGGATGGTGGTATATTAGGAGTTGGAAGTAGCGGAGGGAGTTTGGATGGTGGAAGGTGTATGGTCACATGCTTTTGACAATTATAGGATGATGGAGGTGGAATGGTGACATATGTTTTGGGGATATGATAGAGTTTGCGATGGAAAGTGGTAGATTTAAGAGTGGAGGAAGTACCAACATCTTGAGTTTGTGCACCTTGGGGTATGTATCCAAGGCCGTATGAAGGTGGAGGAACGTTGACATGGATAAGTTCCAAGATACCTTGTTCATGAAGGCCTAAGCCTTTACCTTGATAGTTCATCTTTTGGAGTATGTGGTGGACAGCAGGATTATGTATAGGTGCACTAGCAGCGAGTTCCTTATTAGATGAGGAAGAGGCGATAGCCGATAATGGTTGCTGGTGTTCTAAGGAAGAACATTCGCGCATGAAGGTAATAATACCAAGGATATATGGTGGAGGCTTTGTAGCATGGTCAATAATGGATGGTGAAGGAGAATCATTAGGATTGTGATTAGCATTGTGTTCACTAAGATCCAAGTTATTTGTTTGATCTTTTATGTTTACTTGGGGGACAAGTGTATCATCATGACAAGTGGATGTTGTGGGATCATGGCTAGAGGAAGAGATCTCTTTGCTTTGAAGGAAGGCCATGAAAGTGGGTGAATGCTGAAGTAGGTCAACAAGACTTTCATTGGATAAAGCATGTAGGTCTTGGGTGTCTTGTTCATGGATAGTTGTAGGGGTATGAATAGGATCAAGTGGCTCATGGATAGAGTCATCATTATGGCTACCATCTTGATCATGGAAAAGATACATATTATGGATGGGTTGCATAAAAGTGATTTGATCTTGAGTTGGACTAGGGCTTAATGTTTCCACATGCTTAGGATTAAACCTTTGACATACCTCTTGGGTTGCTTGAATGGAAGTGGAAGGTTCTTGGGTGGGCTCATGGTCAACAACATGAGGGTGTGACGGACCTTGACTCTGGTGCATGGTAGAAGGCTCGTTGAGAAGCTCAAGGGGTTGCATATGATATGAAGGTGTTGTAGGCTTTGACGAGACATTGGAAGAATCTTTGGCAAGGTCAAGGACTAGAGTTTGGGGACATGGTTGACTCTTAGCTAGTAGTCCTTGGATCACATCCTTCGTAGGTGTATGGATAGGTGAATGAAGGGATGGATGAGCAATAATAGCGGATGATGTTGTAGGCATAGGACTAGGATTAGGTTGGGGCTAATTGGATTGGGTGGATTAGGATTTGGATTTGATGAAGGGATAATCTTACCACAATTTATGATGTTTTTGATCAATCTCTTAAGTTTGACACAATTGGTCGTTGTATGGCCCTGATATCTATGGTATGCACAATAATGGTTTTCATTATACCCAGGGGGTTTAAGGATTGGTTCAAAAGGGTCTATCGGTGGCAGCTTAATCAAATTTGTTTGAAATAATTGTTGTACAATTATGTCCAAGGGATCCTATGCTGGAGGATTGGTAGAGCATGGGTATGGAGTTGATGGAGGGCTTGATGGGCTAGAAGATGGACTAGGGGTAGGATCACATGGTGGTCTTATGATAGGACTTGTTGGCTCATGTGTTGGCATGGGATTGGATGGTGAAGGCCACTCTAGATTGGTATCTCCCTTGTCAAAGGTTATTAGATCTTACCTAGGATAACTTGGACTCATTTGATGTATGTACCAGGGACCATTTGGATTTGCACGGGCTTCTTGTTGCAAAGGTGGACTTAGGCTCACTTGTGCTTGTTGTGGAGGCAATTGATAGTTTTGGTGGTTGGGTAAAATGGTAGGATACGTAGACAAAAGATCTTGGGGATGGTAGGAAGTTGAGGGCATTTGATCTTGTTGCCACAGTGAATTTTGGCTTACATGTTCTTGTTGTGAAGACACTTGGTTGCCTCGTGGATGGGCTTAGTGGTATGTTGGAGGTGAAGGTCGATTAGGAGCCAAAGTGGTATATGATTTCCAACTTGAAGTGGTGCTTGCCTTGTCATAAGTATGGGAAAAAGACATAGGAGTTTGGGGCGAGGCATAGCTAGTACTGGCACGTTCAGCTTGCAAGCTTGTCAATTCTTGTTTTAAGACTTGGATTTGTTGACAAATTGCTATACAGTCTTGGGGCGAGGGACCTAGGTTTATTTGGAATTGCAGAGATTGGAGTTTTTGATCAAGATATTCTAAGTGGTTTGCCATTAACACAAGACTGGAAAAGATGACTAGTTTGGATGTGTAGCAGTAAAGGCGTCTGTAACAGAGTGCAAATGCATCACAAGTCAAGACAAGTGTGCTTGAAAGAATGAGTTGAATGACTTGTCTTACGTGTTTGGTGTTTAACTTGATTTAGCAATGATCACACATGTACAAACATGATTCACTCACGCAAGACACACAAGCAACTTTGAATGTTGAACTTTTGAAGAATAATGATGATGCTTAAACAAACACACGTGGAAAACACACCAACATGCCCTAATGTCTAGTTTGATGTAGGGTATGGCCAATTAGGTTCAGGCAATGTTTACACGAGGTTGACTGGGGATTGAAAGTGAAATCCTATCACACAGCCGGGAGAAGGGGGTAACCCACCCTTCACCTTCACTTCCCAAAGGTAGAAAGTTCTTTGGGGCTTAGCCAAGAGTGATAAGATTCCAATTGCAATGAGGGTGTCTTTCGATTCAGCCTCGGATGAGGTCGTCCCTAGGGGTGATGAAATCCCCTAGCAGGCCTCCTAGGAAAGGGTAAACGAAAGCAAATCCAGTTGTAAATTAACCCTTAAGAAATTGAAATGTGTGTGAAATTTGAATGGATAAGAGGTGTTTTTGATTCTGAAGATCGCACGAAGCGCATGAGAAGAGCGTACACACCCCTAATCGCATACAAATTCACCAAACAATGAAGACACTAGTTCGTTTTATAGCCCAAATCAAGATGTGATTGAAGACACTGGCTGATTTTATGCCCAATTTCAATGATTGTGTAAGCAAACAAAGTTTGTTTTAGAAGCCCAAATCACAATGTGTTTGCAATCAAGATTGAGAGATAAAGGATGAAAATGGATGCACCCAGATTTTTGTTTGCTAGCCAAATTGATGTTTGTGTTGATCCTAATGTTGTTCCAGCCCTGAATGATCACCTGCAAGTCACGAAACTGAAAACAAAGCACATAGACTAGCCAAGGAGATTGTTATGTGAAAGTCGATAATCTGATAAAATTGGATGAAAAATGAATTGATACAGCAAAATAGATTGCATGGACAGAAAATTCAAGAAATTCTATGTGATTTCAATTTTTTTTTTTGCAAAAATTCGATCAAATTTACACAAGTTATGATGATTTGAAGATTTTAAGCATGTTTGACTTTGACTATGAAAAAAGACTGAAAATAGTATCGTCACCTGAAAATTTCTTCACAATTGTGTTGTTCGTCTCGTCAGCTTTCCAACGAGTCCTCATTTGCACGATTTCAACATCGTATGTGAAAGTTGTGTTAGTTTGAAAAAAAAGCCCTCCTTTGGCATATAGGAGGGACAAGAGGTCAACTGGACAGTTTGACTTGACTATTGGCAGTTTCCTTGTCCCGGTCACATGTGAAGAGTTCTCTCCTGGTGGTTAGTTTTGATGCTGGGAGTTTCAAGCAGACCCCTGGTCCTCCATGTGACTAGGGGCTGAGTGCCTTTGGAAAAAAGAAACACAGATTGGTTTTTTTTTATTTGTTGTATTTTTATTTTCCTTTTTGTTTTCTTTGTTTTTTTAAAAAAGTGGTAGTGGTGTGTGCAGGGTGTTGGTGGCAGGGTTGTGGAGGTGGTGGCGGAAGTGGCTGTGGGGCGGTGGTTGGGCTGAGCGGCCGGTGGAGCGTGCAAGGGGCCTAAGGGAGGCGGAGGAGGGTTTGCAGGAGGCAAGCGGCTGAGAACAGTGGGCGGCGCAGGCGGGCGGCGGAAGCTGCAGGGGGCGGTGGTTGGGCTGAGCGGCCGGCAAAGCGCGTAGGGGGCCAAAGGTGGTGCGCAGAGTGGCAGGGACGGGAAGTGGGGTGGCGCGGGAGGGTGGAAGGCGGGGAGCGGAGCTGCAGAAGGGCAAGAGGAAGGGGAGCAAGCGCGGGGGGGGAGGCCGAGTTGAGATTGGGCTGCGGGAGGGGGGTCGGGAGGGGCAGGGGTATTGGGGAGAGGGGAGCCGGGGGAGGGATGGGCTGCGGGAATGGGGGATGGATGGGCCGCGGGAATTGGGGATGGGCCGCGGTTTGGGCGCCGGGGGTTGAAGGGTGACTGTGGGTGATGGGGAGCTGCAGGAGGGGTGGGGCAGACAGGGGGCCGGGGAGGGTTCGGGGGGATGGGGTCTGGGAGCGGGGGGTGGCGCGCCGGTGGGGGGGGTTGGGGGGTCGGGGGGGTAGGTAGTGTGTTTGGCTTTTATATATATATATATATTTTGGTTGATTGTTTTTGAATTTTTTTTTTTTTTTAAATTAAAACAAAAGCTTAAAAAAAATAAGTGTTTTGATTTTTTTTTGAAAATGCTAAAAAAACAATAAACAAATAAAGAGATCCATTCTTAAAACAAATTTTTTTTTTTTTCAATTTTTTTTTTTCAAATTTTTATTTATTTTAACAAAAACCTTGGAAAAAGGAAAAAAAAATTCAAAATTTTCCAAAAACACTTTGAAAAGCAAAAAAAATTTCAAAAATTTTCAACTAACAATCATAGAGAATGATATGTTATTTCTTACCTCCGAGGTCGTCTGGACCCAACGGTGAGCTCGGTTCGGGCGTAGGAGGCCGTTTGTGGAAGTCGATCCCGAATGCTCTCTAAAACACCTGTAACCTGCAACAAGACTTTCAAAGACAGACACTCGCAAGAGTGTGAATTAGAGTACGGTGGGCGCCAAAATGTGAATGGGAAAATGAGATAAATCAATGAAGATAATTAAACCCAATCAACAATAGAATGTGCGAATAACAAGCATAAACAACTGAAAGCATGAAACTTACAACCTGTTACCCTGCCGACTTCCATTGGTCGCCTATTCTTTCTTGATCTTGAATGATGAAGATGGGCCGAATCTTCAGGGAGCTTGCTTCCTTGCTTCGATTCCTCAAGATGACAAGTAGAAACGGCTATGATGATATGATTTCCTGCATTACGACGGTATGAAGGAAAGAAGAAGAGAAGAAGAGGAAGATTCCCTAGAGGAATTTGGGCATAGTAAGGATGCCTGAAGAAGTCTCTCAATTGGCTTAGAAGAGGGTTCTATTCATAGATTTTCTAAAAATAGAATGGAGGGTGAGGATCAACTGATGAGATCAATGGCCCTCAATATTTGTGAATCTTTAATTCATAATGGATGAATTAAAAATTCAGAGTGGAGGATAGTGAGGTATGACAATTGAATTAAGAAATCAAAGTGGAGAATAATGGATTATGACAATTGGATTAAGAATCCATGGTGGAGGATAATGGATTATGACAAATGGATTAAGAATCCATGGTGGAGGATAATGGGGGACATTGAATTAAGAATTCAATTTGGTGGAGAATAATGGGGGACATTGAATTAAGAATTTAATTTTGGATTTTGGAGGATATTAGCTAATTAAATATTAAGAATATTTAATTATATGTGCAACATGGTGAGGTGGAAGGGATGATGTGGAAGGATGAGGTGGATTTTGTGAGGTGGATTAGGATTTGAGACATTAGAAGAATTTAAGGATTTTGTAAGATAATGAACCAATCAAATAAACTTTGAATATTTATTTGATTGACAGAAAAAAATAAGAATTAAGATAAATATCTGAATATTTACTTAATTCGACCTATGCCAATTTTAGGCTATTACATTAACAATAGAGGAAATGAGAATTCTTTCAATGGCAAATGCTTTGCATGCAATAGATTTGGACATATGGCTAATCAGTGCAGATCAAGGGGAATTCAATCAAATGGGCAAAGAAATGTTGTGTGCTTCAATTGTAATTGATTCGGTCATATTGCAAGATTCTACAAAAGCAAGAATAATGAAAGAAGAGGTCTGGTAAACAGAAAACTGGATGAGCCAAGACAAGACAAAGACAAAGGCAAAGTTGATGTGAATGAAGTCCAGAATGAAATGAACAAGACATGGGTGAAGAAAGGTAAAATGAATGTTGACAATAAGTCCACACCGAAATCTGGTGCTGATAATTCCTCTAGGAATTGAGTTAGGAGCTCTGGCTCAGGGGGAGCTACATTGAAAATCAAATTCCCCCAACCAGTAAGTAGGTGCCCGAATCTAGCATGATGTGAAAAGATAATTTGGGTTACTACAGAGTATTTGAAAGGATTTCTAGAAGAAAAGAAGTAGATTTGACGATTTGTGGAGCAATTGAAGATCGACTGTATACATAAACAGTGTAATCGGATGTTTTAAGGGAGATCATTTATTACAAAGGCAAATTAGGTTTTGCGGAGCATAAAAAGGTCATTCATTCCTCATTTAAATCACTTTGCATTTGAAGCTAGCAGGAAGAAGAATGTCTGAGCTAAGATTTCAAGGATTTGAAGTGCGACCGACAAATTTGTCTGCTAACCCTAACTCCATGGAAGAAAAAGGTATTTATCTATGAAGCTTTGAATTTGTAATCTTTTACAATGGCTACTCCTCTTGTTGTTGATATTACTAAAAGGCCCCGGCCAAAATTTAAGAAGAATCCATACAATTTAGTCAAAATCGAAACTTTAGGAGCATTTTCTAGTGTCCCATACGGAGTTATGCATGTTGAGGATATTAGGGCATACATCCACTGTAGCATAGATGAATTTGGAAACCTAAAACTCTTAGATTTGTTTGACAACCACCTAAGGGATGATAGCTATGAATTGAAACTAGAATACAAAGCCCTAGAAAGCAAACATTTTCTGCAAGTCATTAAATTTCTGACATTTGATGAGAATGAGTGGGTTCGATATATCTTGAGCCGAATGCATGATGAGTTCATATGGCTATTGAAACCATTCAAGATTTCAAAGGATGTTATCAAGATTGTAACTGGGTTAAATTCAACTGGTGGATTACCCATGCTGAAAGCTGTGAAGAACCAGACAGTGACCGATGCTACCGGTGCCGGGTTCGACAAAAGGGCAATGACCATCAATGACATTATTGAATCGAATGTTAAGTTTGCCTCTATGGTGATTGGTTACAAGATTTATCACTCCAACAGGAAAAACTCTGTCTCTGAAACTGCCATATATGCAGCATATCAAATGTTGAAAGAAAATGCAGATTATGACCTATGTGAGTTGTTACAGAACCAACTGATTGAGAACTTGAGCAAAATTAAGAAGGACAAGAAAAACACCTTCAAATATGGTTCTCTGGTTATAAGTTTATTCTTCTACTTCATGAATGAAGTGCCTGGAGTAAAAAGTGTACAATGGACTAGTGACAGACCAGTTGCAATACAAATAAGAGATCATTTACACAGCATTGGAGATTCTAAGGCACAGAAAACTGCAATTTGGGGTTACTTTAAAAATTTTTAGAATATGATGCACGCTAGGGAAAGAATCCCTAAATCAGTGGTTGAGAAATACACAAATGAAATATGTTTTATGGTGGACACTGATCAATGCCTAATGGAAGGTATAGAACCCAAAACTGTTTGGAGTATGCCTATGGGTTATGAGGTTGATGAGAAGATTTTGGAAATGTATTCTCAACATCTCTTAATCAAACCCAAGGATGACTCTGTGGAGAGATTTGGGACTTATAAAGAGCTTGGTGAAAACTGCATGTTGAACTCTGGAAGCCAGAGATTAAGAGAAAAGCTCAGAAGAAAGTAGAAATGTATGTTGAAAGCATTGGGATAAGAAAGGAAGCTATGAGGTAGAACAAAGAAAGAATAGAAAAAGTTGAGAAGGAGAAGCAGGATAAGAAACAAGGAAATACTCCAATAGAACCCTCCTCCACTCTAAGGACTACTAGGAGCTCTGCTGCTACCTCTATTCCCCCAAAACCTGCCAATTCTAAGAAACCAGAAGACATATTATCTGGTAAGGAAAAGATGAGAACTAAAGTAAAGGCAATGAGATCTCATGACAGTTTTGAAAAGGAGGATGAAGAAAAGACAGACTCAGATGATGGGCTTAAAGAGCTAAAGGCCACAAGTGCTAAAGTTGTTAAAGTATCTGAAGAGAAGCCTTCCGAAAGTAAAAAGACAAATAAGAGGCAAAGATTAGAAGCTGATGATAAGAAGCAAATTCCCTCTGTGAAAAACATTGTCAAGACAATCATTGTTGATGGGAATTTAAAACCATTGACTAAATTCTATAATCTTTACAATAACGCTGACAAAAGACTTTTGGAAGAAGCCAATATCAAGTACTTGAATGTATTCAATCGAACATTGTTTGGAAATTATGTCTGAAGTTCCAAAAGACTTAAGAAACATCTTGGAGATAAGAAAAGAAGCGGCCAAATCAAAAGATATGGAGCTGAGGGAACATGTGTTGACCACTCTATGTCTAGTGATCTCCAGCAAAGAACTAGATAAATTTTTTAAAGAGGTCAAAAATGAATTCAAGAGTAAAACAAGAATGAATAAACTGATGATTGGAGAGATAGATGAAATAGTTCAAGAAACTGAACAAATTTTGAGAAAAGCATTGGACAAGAACAAGTTCTTTGTTGTGTCAGATGAGCCTGTTGATGACACTCCAGTCCTGGATGAAGAAGAGAAACAAAAGGATGAGCAACAATATGGAATGGATGATTCCTCTGTCTTGGAAGAGGAAAAAATAAGCAGGAAAGAATTAAAAATGACAGATGAAACTATTGATGCAGGAGGTATTCTAACTCATCTAGATCACTCTGACAAAGAAGATACAAAGATCATTACAGAAGCAGATGATCAAATTGAAGAAGATTCATTGAAGATTGAAGAGCATGAAATAGAAAAGGCTAAGAACCAAGAAGAAGAAGTCAAGGGTAAGGAAGATAAAGTAGAAGAAGATGGTGCAAATGTTGATGCACCCAAACACAATAGTTCTGATACTGTCACTAAGAAAACTCAAGGAAAGGAAGGTGGTCCAGAAATTGTGGCAAGAGACACTGCAGATGCAGTGAAGAGTTTCCTGAGTAAAGAAATGCTAGAGCTTGATGAACCAGAACTGATTCAAGGACCAATCAACCTGGATACTCTCTCTTCGGTCCAAATGATGAAGATAACATTTTTCACACAAGCCAAGGCAAGAGAAAAGATATTGAAATCTCACATAGAGGACAGTGAGTTGTTAGGCCTTGCATCTGGTATATTGGAGAAGATAATGCCAACTTTCCAAAAGAATCCATCTGATTCTCCCTCCAAAAATCTGAAGAGCCTTGTAAATTCTGTAAGTACACACTTTGAGTCCTTTGAGAAGTCTGCAGAGATTAAAGTCTGGAATGAATTTTTGGATAAGATATTTAGTGAGCTAAAGGGCCTAATAGAGAATGATAGAAAGATACTTGATATCAGTATAAAGAGTATTCAAAATACTCTTAATGGCGGAAGTGAGGTATATAAATTTTGTCTATCTTGACCCAAAGTTATTGAGGATATTGAGAAGAAGATAAGGAGCAGGAACAAAGATTGTTAAATCTATCTCAAAATTTTGATCCTCTAACAGTTTCTCCAGTAAGTTAGGAGTGTCAAGCAATTATCTTGACTAATGAAATAAAGAAACTTGTTAAAGAAAAGAGCAATATTGTGGAGAGAATGTGTGAGCTCCGGGGATTGATTGCCCCCAAGTTAGAAACAATGTTCACTACTTTATCAGAAGCTCAAGTTGCAGTCTGAACAGGTGATCCTTCAAATATGAAGAAAGCAGAAATATAGGCATTACTACTAGATGAACACATCTCAATTTTTGATGGCATGAAAAGAAGTTGGGCCTATGAAATTGTGCAGTTGAAAAATAGTTTTGCAGATATTCTCGAGTTCATGTAAATATAATATATGGATTATTTGTACATATGCGGCCTTGTATGCAGATTTCTTGTGTAAATTTTGGTTTGTGGGTCCCACCCTTTGCCATTGATGTCAAAGGGGGAGTGAGAGACAGTGAAAAAAAATGAAAGAAAATGAAGAATCCATCAAAGGGGAGCAGTGGAAGAATATATAAGTGTACTCAGTAGGGGGAGTCAGTCATGACACTTAGTCATTTTTCACTAAGTGTTGCCATCAATGCCAAAGGGGGAGATTGTTGGCAAGAGACACTGCAAGGCATGTCATGTGTTGTCATTGATGGTAACTAAGTCCATTCCACACATCCACAGTGTAGTATCAGATCATACCGGAAGTCAGATCTAAGATATGTCAAGTCCAGATAAAAAACAATAGGGTATATGGTAGAGTTTAGTATTTTGGTCAGCGGATCTTTCCAATTAATCATTATGTGTTGGGAATCTGAGGGAGTGTAGAGGAATGTCAGGACAATCAAAATCCAATATTTCAGCCTCCGGTGACAAAGGGATTAATAGTTATGAGCAACTGAGTACCGGGTCCTAATATGACAGAACAACTCAGTGAAGAACAGACCAACTTGTGTTAGATCCTTGTGTGGATCTAGTAGAAGTGTTTCGGTGAGTTGCATATGGGATATAATGTTAGTGGCTGACATGTACGTGACCTGCAAGTGTTATTTCTGGTACACATCAATATTGGTGTTTGGATTCAACCGACAGAATAGAGTACTTGTATTGTTTGTTAAGTTTTTCATAAGGCCGACAGAAAGGTGATTAAATTTCTTGAGGTGGATATATATAGCCGATGGATTCAAGTGTATTAGAGTGATGATGTGATGCAAATATGGAGTAAGTGCAAAAAGGGCAGATAGAAGTGTGAAAGAGAAGAGATCTAAGGTTTGGATTATGGCAGAGCAGTAAACAGGGTAGAGTAAAGATGAAATGTGTAAGATCAGTATTATGTGCTTAACCGGAACTGAATTCTTGCATTGGCAGATGCTAGTCATCAGTTCAAACAATCTGTAATCCTTTTGTAATCATTCTTGTAGGTAGTGAGCCTCTTTTGAGCAGTGAGCTCTGGCTAGTGAGCCTGAAGGCATGTGCCTTCCCCTTTTGTAATACTTTTAACAGAGTATAATCTTTGTGGGTTAACCCCCACCGTGGTTTTTCCCTTAACTAGGTTTCCACGTTAAAAATCCTAGTGTCAAGTGTGTTATTTGTGTTTATTCTCATGTGTTATTGATTCTTGCTTATATCATTAATCTGTTATGTTCAGTGGTAAAGAAGAATTAACTGCAGCAAGTATTAAAGTTCCAAGACAACTGATTCACCCCCCCTCAGTTGTCAGCCCTAATTCCAACAGTAATCACCATCTGTAATTTTATGTCTGTAGTCTATGTTTAGGAGCAATAGGGGATTTTGGTCTATGAATACTTTTGTGTGATGTATTCTCGCCAATTGAATTAAATGACAGAATGCAAACTGTTTATGCATCTTATCTCCATTTGTGTTTTTTGTAAGTGACGATTGAGAATTAATACAATCAAGGATTTATTACTTCTCTCATGATAAATCTTACTAGCAGTTTTAATTATTTCTGATAGCTTATAACTTTCACAGTCACTTAAATTAAAATTAGAATAAGGTTTTAATCTAATTAGGGTTATGGTTATGTTATACTTTATAAATCTCGTTACATTTAATGTTTTTATTTATGTACCAAATTATGGTTAGGGTTACGATTCCATGTACAGTTAGGGTTATAATCATGATTTAAATTAGTGCTACTCGGTTATCATATTTATCTATAAATATACTTTTTGCTTATACTCATTTCATTCTAGTGTTGATCCAAAACAACTCAAATATTACGTTGCCAATTATAAATTTCATAATTCATAAGGAACATATATAGTTTTCTTTTATACAAATATTCATGTTAGATTTATTCTTTCTTCCAATAAATTAATAATACTATTTGTGATACAACAAGATCTTGACACACAACATCATCGGATGGGACCACCCTTTATGCCATCATCAGAATATTCACAACAAATGATAAAATGCCACATGTCAGGAAAGTACCTTTGGCAAGACCATGGAATTCCTACTATGACTAAAGGGACACATGGCACCTTATCGCATCGTCACAGCTTTAAGTTTTTGGCTTAAAACAAGGTTGCGATGAGGCAAATCCTCATGACAAAACAATAGATGATCGCCACATGTCAGGAGGGGATACGCCCAATAAACATATATGAAAATAATATTAAAATAGATCAGGGCGATTAAAAACAAGGACCCACAGGGGACACATGGTGTCTTTGTGCACTATCACAACTTTAGAAAAATAGGCTTAAATGGAGGTTGTGATGCCCACGAAAAAATCATAAAATAACATCTAGAGCCAACGGCCGAACAAGTGAGCAAACATTGTTTATAAAATATTAAAAAATAAACGTCAATGTATTAGTCAGGTGAATAAAATAAAGGGGCTCAGGGTCGGTAACTTAAAACAAAGGAGTTGGTAACTCAACGACCACCAAGGGGATAAAAGGATGACTTAAGCTGGGGAAACTAGCTACATAAGTCAATGATCAATTAGAAGGATAAACCCTAAACCCCTTAGACAACACCAACCGCAGTGTTTTACCTTGGGGATTTTGCAAAGTGAATCGTGATAACATTAAAGCCCTAAAATTTTGAATTGACCTAACACATCCATTTATCTTTGCCCTTTTTATACATCACTATACATTGCCATTAAACTCATTTATCTTTGCCATGTGATGATTATTATTTAATATTAAAAATTTGAACCATCTGTATACATTGTCATTGAACTCATGTCAAACCATAATTACTTCTATATTTTTTTATTAACATCACCTTCAAAAAAATTAGGGAATTACATCATACATGAACATCTAACCAAACTCAAAGTTACAAACATTAGTGAACACCAAACATAGAGAAGAGACCAAGAGTCAAGACATTCAATTAACATCATACTCTACTATCTAGTTACATATAAAACTTTTATCCTTCGACCTTGAATCCTTGATTTGGTCCTCCAAAATCTTTTTGGCTCCTCTTTTTGACGATGCTTAATGAATATTTCATTGTAACATGACCCATAACTATCCTATTAACATGCTACAAATTCAATTATGTAGTCATTCACAATGTGAATAAATGATTTTCCATTGAACCTTGCATTATATGTACAAGAAACCACTAGGTCTGGGTAACAATAAGGCCAGTAAAGGAGAATTAAATTGATGTTCTCCAAGTCACTGTCAATTGAATTACAATACCAATTCCATGTGTGCTTTCGAATTTCTAATTTCTCATACATGCATGCATGTGTGGGAGATTCAACCCACCACCCAAAATAGAATGCTTCATTTGCAAACGTTAAAAGTGTTGATTCTTGACACAATTTGTTCTACTTGATGAAGGCTTCTATTTCTTCATTCCGAGAATTGCAAAGCAATAACATCCTACATAGCCACACACAAATGAAATTTTCTATCATACTATTCTACATCTGTGAACTCCATCACATAGTTAAATTCAAAATCATGAATGAACACAAAAAAGTACTTGATAACTTACTTTCTTCACATAGTTGCTGTAATGAAAGCCATTACTTTTAACTTTTACATTTTATCGAGAAAAATGGCTAATTAATAATGACAAGCAACTCCATTTAATTGACTCTGTCATCACCTGGAATGTAATCATTAATAAACATGATTCACATTGGCTAATCTAGGTGGTTTGTCACTTGCCATTAATGAACTCAATTGACATTGACTAATCTAGTCAGTTTGTCGCTTGCCCTTCAAAGTAAGTGCATTCAGCCCTGTCAATCATACGACTCTAATTAATGATAAAGGTACTACAAGTGTAGTCAACCCTATCAATCATGCGACACTATTTCGAATTGATCCCATTGCCCCAATTGAGATCACAATTAACCCATTGTATGATGGAAATAAATGTTGGCGCCAGGTGTGAGGTGGCGTGGTTATTGTACATTCTCACACGCGACACAATAAATATAGCCCTAAGCCTCTTCTATAAGTTTATTAGGCATCTTCCTTCATTTTTGGTTGTTTATGTTTTCATTCTTGGTGAATTGCTATCATTGATCAAGATGAGTCGTTTGATCTCTCGCCATGTTTCTCTCTTGCCTTGCAAATGGGAAATGGGTGATTGGGATAGATTTGATGAGCAAAAATTAGGGAAGGTTTTTCTGATTGACTCCCCCTGGTTGATGATGTTGTCCGGGACATTATTGGTCGTGATATTCTTTTAGAATATCTGCAAAAAAATCTATTCAATGACATCGTCTGTGCATTTTTATCAAATTTAATGGACCTACTCGATGACCCAGATCTGGTGAAGATGATCGGGAAGGCAATGATTCAAGAATCATTTATCCCTAGGGATAAGCTTGATTTAGCTTTAAATGATTACGATTGTGATGTTGGACCATGGGATAAGGCTAGAATTTTCCTTTGACATTTGTTAGAGTGCTTAGTTGTAACTAATCACATTCTTAAGGAGGCAAGTAGGACAATTGTTAGAGACTCGTTAGAGCGCTTTAACATGGCCCTTATTATGCATAATGTTTTTCTGACTATTATGTAAGAAGGGCAAGGTCTGTTGTCTATGCTACAAATTTTCTTCTTCAGGTGGCAATTGTTAGAAGACACATCAACAGTGGCAACTAACAACTTTGTTTTTAGTTTTCAAAAATTTAAACTATTTTGAATTTTTTCTTTTCTGCGTATGCCTTTATCCAGGGTTTGTGTTAGGGCACCTTGGATTAGGGCTATGTAAAAAATCCTATGTAGACTATAAACTCTTTTGTTTAATATAATAATATAATATGGGTTATCGATGTAGATTACAATTGTTGTCATCATTTTAAATTTTTGTCTTATTATCTATTATTTTTAGTTAATAACATAATTCTGGAACTTTTATTATTTATGGTTAGATCCATTGGTTGATTCTGGAAGTATTATAATTTAGAAAATATGTAAAAATAAGTTTAATCTGAATTGTTCCTTCGTTGACACTTGTCTATATTCTAGAGATTTTATGTATAAATCTAGGTGATTCCGAATTGCGACCCAGAATAGAACTTATATCGTTGATTTGTGAACATCTGACGAATGAAATTTATTATAATATTATAATTACATTGATGTAAATTATAATAGTAGTAATTATTCTAAATTTTTGTTTTATTATGTATTATTTTTCGTTAATTTCAACTTGAAGTGTTCGTTGTTCAAGGGTTGACACTTGTCTCTATTCTGGAGACTTTATATAGAAATTTGGGTGTGTCGGTACTTTGGCCCGAAATAGAACTTATGTCATCGATCTGTGATCATTTAACGATAAAAAATATTAGAATATTATAAGTACATCAATGTAAATTGTAAGTCTAGTCATCCTTTTGAATTTTGTTTCATTAAATTATTATCTATTAATTTTCATTAATCTAAATCGTTCCTTTGTTGACACTTGTCTCTATGTTATGTAGAAATTTGAGTGTGTCAATACTTTAGCCCGAAATAGAACTTATGCCATCGATTGCGATCATCTGACGATAAAAAATTATTGGAATATTATAAGTATATCGATGTAAATTGTAAGTCTACTCATCCTTTTGAATTTTGTTTTATTAAATTATTATCTATTATTTTTCATTAATCTGAATCATTCCTTCATTGACACTTGTCTCTATTCCGGAGACTTTATGTAGAAATTTGGGTGTGTTAGAATTGCGACTCAGAATAGAACTGATGTCATTGATCTGTGATACTGATTATCCATCGATCTAAATGTAAATATTTTTTAAGCTATAAATTCTCCAAGTAAATTAATTATTATAATTTAGCATTTGATATTTTCACCAACCACATTATGATTTTTCAAAAACTTTCCAACACATTCACCGAATAATTTATTTTATATTTTTTTAATATTTATATAATTTGCCAATGAACTTATTTTATTTTTTTGAATACAAGTATAATTCACCAACGAATTTTTTTTTTTTTACCAATTATTCATTAGGATTAGCCACAATTTTATAAAAATTTCTAATAACGGACATAAATTCACTAGGAAAATTAATTTTTCTTTTTTAAAAAGGAAATATTTGCGAGGAAAATTATAGCACCTAGCTAGGAGTCACCAGGATTTTATAGGTTTTTTTAGGGGGGTTCCTTAAAGTTATCGCTGCATCTAGTTTTGATCAACAATGGTAAAGTTTACAATTAATTTTTTAATCTAATTAATAATTTAGAAAATGCTATTTATTTATTTGCTTACTGGTTCATGTTACAGTCTTTATTATTGCATTGTCAATCAATATATTTAATTCATTTGAGAGAATTTCAACAAAGACAATAAATATATTTAATGCATTTGAATGAATTCAACTATATAAAGTATTGTTTATATATTTTTATGATGCATTGTCAACTAATACAATAAATACATTTAAATCATTGAGTGCATATATTGGTGATTAAGTATTTCTCACGTGAAAGAATTTAAAGCATTGAGTGCATATATTGGTGAATAAGTCTTTATGACGGTGAAAAATTTAAACCATTATGTGCATATATTTGTAAGAAGATGCAGGGAATAGCTTGTTTAAAGACTTTAGTGAAGAAGATGGGACAAAGACAAACAAAAGGACATTAGCAATTGAGATAGAGTCAAAAATTCTTCAATGTTTTTATGTAGATCGCTCCAAAATCTTGTATGTATTAATAGTGAGAATTGAATGTGTTTCCAAAAAGTCTTCGATGAATTTATAATTGCCATGTGATGTGAAAGAAAATATTTCATCCTCCTTTGAAATTTGTTTGAGGTTGTTTACCTTAAGAAACATTTCAGAAAGTTGTTATATAATTTGTAACGTGTGCAATGTTATAGTAATAGCTAAAGATCTATATGTGGCCTTGCAAAAATAAGGTATGGAATGCCAATGATCTGCATAAACTTTAGTTTTTGATCTATATTTTGCCTTGAAATCTTTGAATGCATTTTCTTGTGACAACACTTGTTGAGGTTCGTCTTCTTTGAGCTTCTAAAGCAGGCTTATCTGATTTGTTGCAAATATAAGGTATAGTGATATAACCAAATCAGGGTCTTTCAATGATTTTGTTGTGACTAAAATGATTAATAGGTTTAACAAGAAAGATGTGTAGTGTAATATTGAAAGGCAAATCTTATAAATATTGAGTAACATTTACATCTATGGGATCTCGACATTTTTTTATTGTGCTTCACAAAATAGTTCATAACTACATGATATTTTAGACTACAACACAAATTTGAAGAGTATTGCAAGGTTGAAGAAGCTCCTCTATCATCTTTGAAGTAATATCTTCCTCTCTTTCATCATCCACTTTCATTGCAAGAATTTTGACTTTCATTACCCTTTTGGAATCATCTCCTCCTGCTCCACTACCCACTTTGCTTTGCTAGATCCCCAATTGATTAGATTTCTCATTGTCTAACTTTAAGTAGACCAAGGAAGAAGAGAATATGGAGTCTCTTCTCTTACTAGCATATTGCAGAAACATCTTATTCATGGAGGCTACATTGAGATGGTAGAGCTTAGTAATCATTGTTGTTGGTAGAACTCTTTTATGCTCTGGCTTATAATTAGTCTTGCTATTTTATAGAAGATTAATGCTACCATTGTAACCACTCAAATTGTAGCAGCCTCATCATATGCATGAGATGCTTCTTCAACCATCTCATATGTTCCAAACCACATCCTCTTCTTCCTACACAAGCACCAACTAGTAATTTATTACAGAAACCCATCTTTAATTTCATGAAAGATCTAAGATTTAGTGAATAGATTAACTCTATAAATTATTGAAAAAATAGAAATCCAAAAGAATTAATATAATCATGAGTATTGTAGAATGTACAAGACTGGATGACAAATCTTAGAAACCCAAGAGCCCCAATGACGTTGTCTCACTCCACAATATCTCTGAGTCTTCCCCATTCCATACTAAACATGACAAGGTTGTCCCAGATGAAGAGGTGCTTATCAATAAAGTGGGCAAATAGACTGTCCTAAACATTCAAAAAAAATTGTCCCAGAGAAATAATACTTGTTCAAAGCCTAATTTAAACATCTAAAGATTAAGGAGGTCCCACTGGACTATAGCAAAGTTGTCCACAAACATCAAATTTGCCACTAATTTTGAAAAACCGTGATGATTCACCTAACTTCACTTTCAACAACCCATCACTTAACACAGTTATCAAAGGTTTACCCTCCACATTTTGTTTGTCGAAAAGGAATGTTACCAAATGATAAATTCAACAAATTCCAAAAGTTTACACAGCGTGCCATTTTTCAAGCCCTACTAAAGCATCCAATATTGAATCCACTTAATTGAGTGAAACCAAAACCTCAACCAAATACCCATTTAACAAGCCTTCCAAGACTTGTAAGAGTTGGCACAAGAGTGGCTCTAAACTTATTAATAGATTAACAGTTGTCCCAAAAACATTATATGTGTCTGCAATCTCGTCAAATCCCATGATTAACTATGCTGGCCAAAAACACTAAAATGCAAAAGCACGCTCATTTCCATTTTGTTCAACCACAAGCTATCAAAAAAGACGTGTAGGGTGAACACAAAGCAATTCTTATCAACACATTACACTTGCATGTCATAATATGCCTGAAAATGCGAGTTCTATGATAGGTGTCTATTGTTTTCAAAATTCCCCTTTTATATACATTATTTTCATATTTCAATTCAATTCTTTGTAAACCTTTGCTAAGTACTTACGGCTATTTCGCCACAACAGAGCCTTTCTTGACGCCTGTTTACATAAATGTCAATGGAATCAAAAATCAAAAAGATAAAATGATAGCCTATAAAAGAACTTAAAATTTTTGTCTTTGAGATTTGTCCTTATGCAATAGAGTTTAATTCAAATGCATTCACTCAAAACAAATCTCCAAGAATGAATCTATATATTTATTAGAGAAACAAATAATTTGACAAAAAAATATTGATATCCCCTTCTCAATATTGCAATATATGTTGCACCCTAATGTAGAGTGTTCAACCTTAGATGCTTGCCTTGACTAAGTACCCTTATTGCTAGGATAGGAATAATGGACCCTCTTTTTGGCATTAACTTTCCCACTCAAGTTCTTTATTTGTTACTATAAAAGTATATGCTTTATCTTTAACCATTTAAACTTTCAATCTTATTTTCTAGTGTTGAACAAATAACATCTATTTTGGAAATATTAGTCATTCTTAAGATGATATTAGGTAACGTGGCTATTATTACTCAAACAATCATGAAGTATATGCTTCTATAATCAACATGTGGGAAAACACATGACAAAGATTAACTTAGATTCAAGCTCCCAAATTCATATCTTAGAAGTGTATCAAATTAATTATTTCAACATTAAATTCAAACTTTTAATCAGCAAAAAAAATATAATTATATACTAAGGTATAAAGGGTCAAAAAATGCAATCTTTATGATGACTGTAAATAGACATAAGATTTTAACAAGTAATGCTAATACTAAAGTCTAAAACATAATAAGAAATTGAAACAATATTGAAGAGATTCAATACAAGCTGCAAAGTGCTGAAGAATCATAAGAGATGTTAAAATAAAGATAGAAAATGTAATTGTATACCATATATTTTATGACAGATGAAAAAAATTTACATGTTTAGATATATCATACCCAAGTTATATAGAAGGAGTTGTGCAACAAGCATACTTTTCAAATATGAGCTATATACAATGAAATGAAAACTCATAAAGGAAGAGAGTGAGAAAGAGAGTTTAAAGCCCAAAATTCTAAGAAAGTCATTATTAGAGCATAATGAATTCACACAAGGTTTTAATCTCTATAGATAATTCATATATAATGAAGAATAGCCCTTCCTCAAAGTCATAATGAGCACTAGGAAAGGATATATAAATGATGGGTCAGATTGATCATCAAAAGTACTTAATACTTGAGAATCACATTTTTTGAACTATAGATAGAGAGCTTTCCAAGGATATATGTTAAACATCCATTTTAGGTGAAATACAAGCCAAAGTGAACTACCAATGCACTTGAAAGTTAATTTAATAAAAACATTGAAATGAGTAAACTAACAAGCCAAATTGAACAACTCGTACTCCATGCAATTAATTTGTATAATTACACATTTAGAATAAATTAGCATCAAAAAAATAATTTACAAAGCATGAGTACTTGATTACCAATCAGAATGTAATAATTAGCCTCACTTTTATAGAAAGTAGTGAGAAAAGTATGTTTCTTCTCCCCACTCTACATGCTAAGTTTGCGAAGTTTTAAATGCATGCTTCGCTAAGGCCTGACTTAGTTTTTTAAATATATAATGTATATATTTAGATATGGACATATACATTTTGACCTGTAACAACATAAGTTACAAATCATCTAGATGTGGGTGGATATATGCAGTTTCTATATCTAGTAGTGGATATATATTTGGGATTCAACAACATAAATTACAAACTAGATTATGTCATTGTATACATACATGTTAAAAATCACTCTAAACATATATATTCTCGCTTTGAACAATATTAATCACAAATAATCCTTATGTGGGTATATATATATTGTATATATTTTATATTGTAGCAACAAAAACCATAGATAATCCCTATGTGGGTGCATTTAGAGGGTATATGCATGGAAAAATATGAAAGATAGGTGTAGTGGTAAGGCAAAATTTAATATTTATGTAAGCCTTTACTTTATTTATAGAAATATTTTTCTTTTACTCTCCTGTAAATCTCTTTTATGAATATAGCTTTAACCTCCATTTAACCATATGCTCACCCTTTTAGTGATTTATAAAATCATTTTGATCTTATATAAAATTAGCTTTATTAAAACTAGGAAGTTCAACTTTTGTTTATGAGAGCTTATTTTACTTTATTTTACCTATTGAAGCTCTTTTATTATGCCCACAACCTTCTTTTTATTCCCATGATGCATTTTAATAAAACACTATTCAAACTTGTTTAAATCATGATGCCTCATTATAAATTATGAGCCTTTAGAAAGATGTGTAGTGCCCCTCTAGTTTCACCTTGGATGTACAGGTGGTCGGACTAAGGAGCATGAAGATGAATGTAAATAATCAGAATACTTAGGTTAGTATATTTTATCAATGAACCTTGTTGCAATACTGATAATTCACATGCTCTAACATTGCCTTGCATTCAGGTGAATATGGTATTGATTTTACTATGATTGTCATATGTTAGAATTGAGTTTTATGCGATTGATTCTGTATCATAGGAGGTTATGATGTTTTGTGTGGATCAATCGTATTATGAGTATCATGCGACTATCTGATGATGGTTCTTACTTAGTCGTTCAATAATTGATTGATATGTGTGTTGTGATTACATGTTTGATGTGTGGGTGAAAGGAACAGTGTCACATTACTCATGCATGAGTACCCTGCTACACTACGACTTCCTTTCATTGTGTGTATGACTACATGATTGCATATATATACATGTTTGACCGTGTTATTTGTTGTAGGCTGCAGGTACCAAGCATCGACTCCACTTGAATTAACAAGTTTGAGCGTGCCTTCAATGGAACTGTTGAATGGAGATAACATATGGTCCCCTAGCTTAGCCATCATCCTTGAAGAGGATGATTATCCTGTTGTGCACCCTATCAGTGTTGTCAGTTTGGTCATGATAGTCAGTCATTGTTGTGGTGGTCTTGCTTTCTGATCTTGCATAGTAGTCAAGTATGGTTTGGCAATTGGGTTATTTTGTTGGTATTATTTTGGTTATTGTTGCCTTAAAATAAAATAATTAGTTATGAAGCTTTTTGTTAAATAAATAAATATATAAATGTCCTTAAGTAAATTTAGTTTATGAAAAATATATTATTCTAGAAGTTAAGTTAATAAATAATAATAATAATAATAGTAATAAATGTAATTCCAACTAGAGATAAAAAAATAAAAAAATATAATTTAATGTTGTGTTAATGACAATAAAATAGATAATATTTGCAAGTTGTCATATGTATAAATATAGAAAATACTAAAGTAGATAAAATTAGAAATGAATCTTGTCTAGTTGTAAATGAAATAAATAGCAAATTCTAAAATAAATAGAATCAAAGAGAAATTATTGTTTGGTTAAAATAACAAATTGTAAGAAAGTAATAAAGGAGAATCTTGAAGAAATTGTGGGAGTGGTTATGCATGCTCAACTTTATTTTGAAATCTCAAGACATAATTTGGGGAGGAGCATGCATTTTCAAATGGAGAATATGTTTTATGTTTTTGGGGATCTCTCTCTCAAGAAGTTTCTATTTTTTGTTTGCCACCATAAACCATAGTTTCCAGAAGAAAAGACTTGGGGAAAAATGGATGTGAGCTGAGAATTTTGTGAAGATGTGATAGTAGTAATACTCTAGGTATGGATTGAGATATGAATTTGATTTATTGTTGCATTAGATTTAGTAAAATATTTCGTGAATTCTCTTCTACATTTTTTGAACCTAGTCTGTTGCGTTAGCCATAATTTTATTTTTACAAACTGGATTTCTCTAATTTTTTTATATATGGTGCATGCCCTGGATATCTAAATCATATCCGAAAATCAGCCATACCCAGTTTGTCATTTTTGAGATATGAATATTTTGTGACTGTCTACCTCTCACCCATTTCATCTCTGTTTTAACAGTTCGTTGCGTTAGCCATAACTTTAATTTTACAAATTGGGTTTCTCTAATTTTGTTATATATGGTGAACGACCTGGATATCTAAATCATATCCAAAAATCAGTCATCCCCAATTTGTTATTTTTGAGATATGAATATTTTGTGACTATCTACCTCTCACCTATTTCATCTCTATTTTAGCAATCTGTTGTGTTAGCCATGACTTTAATTTTATGAACTGGGTTTCTCTAATTTTTTTATATATGGTACACGGCCTGGATTTATATATCATCTCTAAAAATTAGCCATACCTAGTTTGTCATTTTTGAGATATGAATATTTTGTGACTGTCTACCTCTCACCCGTTTCGTCTCTGTTAAAACAGTTAGTTGCGTCATCAATAACTATATATTTTTGAACTGGGTTTCTCTGAGATTTTTCAACAAATTTATTTTGTGCATATCCTACGATCATTGCTTTCCATCATATGACTCTATTTGAGGCATTCTACCAATCAGTTTGCGTGCCCTGTCTATGTTTTCACATTTTGCATTGTTGGTAGCTTCTAAAGCCTTCTCAACAAATTCATTTTGTGCTGATCCTATCATATGCATGTGGTTAAAAGTGTGGTGGATTTGATGAAGATGTTAGATCTATAGGAACGTTTTGTTGTTTTGTATTCTTCTCCTTTCAAGTTAACCTTAGAACAAGGTTCTTTCATTATAGCTTCAGGTTTTGTAACTTGTGATTCTAACTAGTGTAAGATATTTATAGCATTTTAATATTATAGGCTTTTGGTTTTACTTATATAGTTATATTTAATAGTATTTAGAAAATTGTCCTGCTTATTAATGAAATCTACATCAGTGTAAATAGTGTAAACAATTATTGTGTTTAATTTGTATGCTTTAAGGTTATTTGCATGTTGTTCGCAATCATTTTAATTAAATGAAATTAAAAATAAGTCTTGAAAATTATTAGTTAAAATATTGATACCCATGGATACTTATATCTTATTATCATATTATAACTACTATTGGTGATTAGAAAGTTATAGTTCTGTATTATTGAGATAGATTCACTTTATAATTGTTAGATGATTGATCATGCTTGGATTAATGTTACATTCCTTAACAATATTATTGAAGGGTATTAGTTTATGATGTGCTTTGAAAGTGAATGTGATGTGAAACCATTGTATTTTTAATAGTGTCAAGTGTTGTGTCATTTGGGGAAGTTGTTTCCAGAGGCCTAGGAGGGTGTGATTGTGTGGGGGTTGGCTATGTGTGCATCATGTGAGTTGAATGAAATGCATTCTTGAAATATTGTCTCCTATTCATGTTAGTATGATACATGCACAAGATGGATAATGCCTTGCTCAGTGTACCTATTCATGTGGTTATGATGACTATGCAAGATGGATAATGTCTTACTCTGTGTGATGTGAAATGATGCGTATTCTGTGTTGTAAATGCAACATGATAAGAATGTGGTAGTTCATGCTTGGTTTATGTTTTGGGACAAGAATTGGTCCCTGTGATTATGATTTGTATGCAAGAAGGTAAATACCTTGCATTGTATATGTTACTTGTTATTATGATGGTAATTGTCTTGCCTCATGGATAGGGTCTTCTAGATGCAGGTAGGGGAGTGGCTTTCAATGGGGGGCCGGTGCCCAAAGAGGCTACCAGGATAACCCATTGGAAGTTTTTAATCCAGTGATAACCTAATAATAAATTTAGAGGGTTGGGTAGTTTCCACACTAAATAAGATAATTGGATGCCTCACCCATGCCTGTAGTGCTCGTTCAGGCTAAGGATGGGATGAGAAGGCCGTGGTTGACAAAATCAACTTCCTTGTCCTCACAAAAGGATTGTTGGTTCTGCATGTGTCACCCTATGGGGCCGGTGCCTAGAGAGAGGCTACCAGGATAACCATAGATGGGGGCCAGTTTCTAGAGAGAGATAGCTTGGATAACCGATGTTAGGACCATGCAATGACACTCTTCCCTACTGCAGCTTAGCACTCCCTAATGTGTGTTTTTCCCTTTCATTGTGTGATTGCCTCTGGAATTGATGTTTGAGTTACTTGTGTTGTTCATATTGACCCGTGTTGTATTGGAGCCATGTGTAGTCCTTGCACATATTAGTCGACTATCTTTCTTGATTGTTTTCTTAGTGGGACCTTATTGTTATCTCCTAGCACGGGGGGTGGACCTTAGGGTTCCACATGGTCGGGTGGTTGTGCTTTTCTCTCCATTGGTTTCCCTTGCTGTTGATCGTGTGCGAGAAGGATGTACCTTGTATGACAAATTTCATATCTTGCTCTAGCTTGAGGAGACAAATACTTATGATCATGTTCTAGTCTTGTATATCAGTTGAATCATGTACTATTATCTTGATGTGTAGTGCCCCTCCATTTTCACTTTGGTTGTGTCAGGCCTTGTATGTGCATGGATGATGGACAGAGAATTGTCAGAAACATTCTCAGGGAAAGGAATGAATGAGGAACCTATGGCTCATTGGAGTCAAGCTTACAGGTATGGTTTGGGTTGCAACAATGCACCTTTTATATGGGAAGTACTTGTAATCTGATTGATCCTTGGCATAGTCATTGTTACTCCATTCCTTTTGTGCTATCTTTCAGTTGTGGACTACCTTGAGAGTATGATCCATTAGGGCATTTTAACATGCAAGTCATATCATGTCTCATTTTCTCAATAACCATAGCTTCTCTTCTATCAAATCTTCACAATTAATTCTAAATGTCTAAATAAGAAGCTTAGTATTTCTCAAATGTCATAACAATAGTTCATGTATGAGGTTGGGGCTTTTCTTAAGGGAAATACAAAAGGTGGAGATGCAAACCTTGCCTAGATAACTTTGGATTCAAGTTGAAGCCTAGTATTACTTGGAATATTGAGTTAAGTCATAGGGTTACATCTATTTTTTTTAGGCAAATAAGAACACATGGGTATGCTTCTTTATTTAATCAATAGGCTAACTTGTGAACATAGACATGTTATTTTTTTTAAAGCACATTATGTCTCTTTTTCATTAATTTATATGCAAGTTGATAATATATTTGGGAATAGATTTTAAGGCAAAATATAGTTCAACAATGGTTGTTATGTCTTACCATTTGTAAGGGATTAACAATAGATGATATGGGTATTAGATTTTCCCTAATAGATATTTTATCCCTAGATTAAGGAAAGAATGTGAAAGAAGATTAGGATTGGAGGATTGGAATATTCTTGAAACTTATTTGGCAAGTTAGTCCATCTATTTTTTGTTACTGGCATGTGATGAATGTTCTTGATAGATGAAGTCCTTGTAGATATTTATGGTGGGTTTAACAAGTCAAAGGTGCAAAAGAAATTAGTTCAAATGGGTGAAGTACTAACATTGTCGATTATGGAATTGTTATTGTGTCTATTTAGTTTGTGAATTACATTGATCAAAATTATGTATCTTGGATCCTTAGTATGTATGGATAAAGTGGGGGTATAATCAGAATGAGGTGCTTCTATAAGTGCAAAAGGATATAATGTTATGGTTCCTAAGTATTTATCTTATGGTTGGAGAATCTTGTGAATGAGTTATCTTGTATGCAAGGGTGTGATTACATGTTCTAGTTCCTTCACCCTTAGTGTATATTTGGTTACTTAATCTCATTGCTGTATGAAACCGCTTTGCGGTAAGTCTGAACTACAAAGTCTCTGTGCTATGCGTACGTAGGCAAGGCCATCATGAGCCCCCGAGACATTAGGTCGGCCCCTTAGGGCCTCAAGCTTGTCAATTGATGCAATTGATATTTGTATTGTGTTGTTAATAAGGACTAATGTTTCTTTAGATGTGCAGTATGAGATCTTAGCCACGCAGGACTCAGAAGCTAAGGAAGCACCTTTCCAACTGGTGTATGGATGATCATCTGGCACTGGGATAAATGGGTATACATGTATAATTTAAATTTGATATAATGTGTCTAACATTTCAATTACGATGAATGTGATATACTTTGTTATGTAATCCGAGCGTTACTAAGTTAAGATTTATAAATGGTATCTATCACGCAATTAATTTCATTATTGTTACCTATCAATATTCTCAGAGATAAGCATTACAAATTATACATGTGTGTGTGTGTGTCTTCATTTGGTACGTTTGGATTTAGAATAACCAAGGCTGTTAGTTTGATCATTTTAGTAACTAGTATTGTAGCCATGTAGCTAAACATAATTTGAATGAGTTATGTATGTTGATGAATATTGTTTAATTTTTAATAATGCAGTCATGCTATCCCTAGAGATGTTAGTTAACATGTAGTATCAGACTATGTTATAATTTGTTATCATTAATTCTATTGATAAAAATTAAAAAAAAAATTCTACCTATTTACTGCTTTAGTTGACTTATCTCTAGGGTTGCATGGCGAGGCATTACATTTGGTATCAGAGCCAAGTTTTTAGCACTAGGATCTCTGATTAATGTGGTTGTCCACGCAATTCTTCTTATGCATGTGATAGGAACCCTTGTGTTGGATACCATACTATAATCTAAACACCTAGCTTGATGTATTTGATAGATGATGATGATATTGACATTCAGTGTCGTAGAAGAGTAGAGTGAAATAAAAACTGGAAAAGGGAAGTGGATAGTAAGAAATGTTATGACTTTGAATCACATTGGTTATGGAAGTAAATGTATTTATGATAGTAATGGAATTGTGTATGTAAATGTAAATTTTTCCCTGTAAATGTGGAAAACCAGTAACTGTGCATTGGTTGAGTGTTGTGAATACCTCGTACATGCTTTGTGTGCCCATAGGATGGTGATACTGGGTACCCATCCATTGGGAATGTGTGTATTTTGGTGTGGGATTAACCATGCCATAACGTGTGTTTGTATGTTTGTTACCTGATTGAGGGCCAACCCTTGTGTGGTTGAAAATATATATATAAAAGAGTAGCCAAAAGTTAGATTAATAGATTCTCTTCTTTTGGTTCTCTAGTCTCTCAGTTTGTTAAGGGGTAGTAGCAGCCACAAGGTTCTTTGGGCAGAGTGTGCAGCGTACGCTTATGACAGTGCATAGCAGTCCCTCGCTTAACGAAACCTGAGGAAACATACTCACTACTTCCCCTTATGATGGATCAGGGTACTTGATTCATATGTGTTAGCCTAATCCCCATAGTTTCTGAGCATCTGGATGGTATTTCTTGGAGGATCATTTACCTTGTCTTCACGAAAGGTATGATATGCCACATAAGTTGTTAGTTGGGGCCTGGGGTCTAGGACCTGCATGGACAACCCAACTGGAACTATGTGATGACATGAGTTGTCACTTGGGGGCTGGGGTCTAGGACCTGCATGGATAACCTAAGTGAGACCATGTGCCCCATGTATATTTTGAGGTCCAGCATGTGGAGGGAGATTTGTCACCCATGCTGAGATAGATCCCGTATCTGCACATGTTCCGACATGATGCAATAGGTATGATGCCACACCCCACTAATGTTTCGACATAGTGTTGGTGATGATGCCATGTTGCTAATGGTAGTAAGCTGGGCTCGAGGACACGATGCCATGTGCTTAGACATGTGAAGGTGCACTATGAGATTTTGTTGTAGCCTACTTGTGTGATGAGGGTAATGGGGCCTCACACACTTGTAGAGGGATACTCATGTTTGCTTTCGATGATGTTTGGGTTGGTTAGCATATGGGTAGGTCCTAGCCATGTATACCTCTAGCTATGGCGACTACCTGTGTGTGCCTTTTCCACGAGGTGTCGCTATGCGGGGTGTGTTCTGCGCGTACCTACTTTCGCGGAGCCATAGACACACTGCTATGTAGCATACGGCCAGTACGTGCCTTCTCTGGCTGGCGTATGACCATGCCACGCTGAGATGTGATGCGAGATGTGGCCAAGGTGCACATTCCATGTAGGCAGCCAAGGAGTGTGCGGGCCACTTGGTTAGTCCATGCCACATGACGACGCGATGTAGGGTGTAGCTGAGGAGTACACTCTGAGCCATGTGGATGGCGTGTTTATTCCGCACCACATGAGGGCTACTGTTATAGCCTAACGTTGTTCCCTCCTTCCTCATTTGGTGGCTAGTAGCTAGTCACACAGTGTTGTACAGTGTAATTTCAAAGATTGTGGACTTTCTCTATGGTTGTTGATGATTTTCTATTGATTGTGATGGCCAACACTTTGTTTCTATTTGATTGTGATGGTTTAGCCACACTTTGTGATCTTATTTGCTTGTAGCCCTCGTGGTTACATTTGATTTAGTGTTGAAATTGCGCGCATTTCTTGCTTTATTGTTGAAATTAAATTTTTATTAAATCTTTCTTTATGACTTTGGTGGCTAAACTAGTTTATCCTTACCATTTTCGATGTCGGCCATGTATCGTATTGTGATTCTCTCCAGGGACGTATGAGGCAGACTTGGTGAGTGTATATGAGGAAGTAGACACAGGGAACCTTGAGGATGGGGGTATGTGAGGCTGTTATACAGCTAGGACCCACTACTCACCTTTGTGTGATGACTATCTCTTGGAGGCTAACCACCTTATACAACAAGAGAGAGGTCATTATGGACTTGTTTGGATGGTCTCACCTTGTGTGTGTGGCCTAACACCAACAAGCCACTGAGTGTGAGGTATGGATTATGTGAGATGGATTTTGGCTCCTGGCTCATGGATTATGTATCATGGATTAGTATTCTACTTTCTGATATCCGGATGGACCCTTGTGTAGCCTTGTGATGTGATTCCTGGTGATGTGAATTTGTGTGTATGTGAAGAATGTATGGTAAATCATGATAAATTATACTTATGAAATGATAAATTGTGTAGTACAATAATTAAAGTGAAATGTCTTGTTTGAAATGATGGATATTTAATGGAAATTGTGTCTTTTACGTGTAAAATATGTTGATATTTTGTGAAAATGTAGCATTTTGACCTATTGATTGCTTAACAACAAATTGGAAGAAGAATTGCAATGGTGGTGTATTTGAAATTGAATACTTTATATGTTTATGATGTGAGGACTTCTACTAGTTAGGATTTAAAAAGGGTGCAATGTTCTCTTTGCCTTGAAGAAACTGATGGGTGTTAATGCTAACATTTGAGGATTTTGTTGGTACTAATGTGTTATGTTTCCACCCTATTTTGTGAGGCATCAAGATTAACCAAAATATGTGCGTATGTGGTATAATAGAAGTTGGAGGAACCCTTTTCTACAACCAAAAATTCCCCCAATGTATTTCCAATTACTTCGAAACAAGAATCAAACTAGAATTAGAGCAGGAGATTAGGGAGTCATACCCAAACCAGTGTCATAGTGAATGATTTAGATGTAGGGTTGAAAGATGGATGTCATGGTTTCAACATGAGCATATGTTGATCACAACTCCAAATATAAGCACAAAGAATTGTATTACGGTCTAGCGTATTATTGAAGACCACCACAAAGAAACCACAAGCACAGGGGTAAATTTGTAAATCTCCTTTCAGAATGGGACTCCAAGTATCTATGATCCATTTGTGTAGATTGGAGAGGATTGGCCACAATCCATTAAATCTTTGGATCAAACCCTTTTCATCAAAAAGGATACATTTTTAACCACTTCCCTTTTGACTTCTTCACTGAAATCCACAACAGGGGACTTATTGGAACAAAGGAGAGGCTGAACTAATTGGGAACTGCATGCCCTAGCTTCTAGTTCTTTTTTTCTCACTTGAGACAGATTCATGGCCTCCTTATAGGCCTTATTGTGTAGCTTACAGTTGTGTGGATCCCTGCACACCCACTCTAAACCAATATCTATCCTATGCGCCTCTATTTTGCCATGTTCGAGGGGATGCCTAGCTTCTGTTGCGTAGTGGAAAAATAATAAAAAAATTAGAGGTACAGTTGTTGATGCGGTAGAGGGTAACCCCGCAAGGTTTGAACCTTGGTTGTTGGCAGTACAGGCAAGAAGCCCCACCATTTCACCAAAGGGTCACCCCGATTAACATAGTTTATTTAATTGAAGGAAAATAAAATATTTTATATTAAAGTGCAACACAAATCAATCAAAATAAATAAACTAAACATAAATGTGAAATAGAATGTGTTAAAATCAAATATTAATTAATCAAAGCAATTTAATTAAATATTAAAATAAATAAAATATCAAATAATAAAATATTTTATATTATAATATAAAAATTAATATCATATCACATTAAATAAATATTTTAAAATTAAATACAATAAATAAAGTTTTCAAAAGTAGCTTAAGTGGTCTCATTGTCTCTTCCAAATATGTGGTAGATAATCTACTCTAGGTTTGATTATGCCTCCAAATACAAAGTTAAAGTGCTCATCCTGTAATGGTTTCTCCAAGTTCAAACCCTTTTGTTGCAACAAGGCCAACAAAAAAGATAAATTCAAAAACTATTTTAAATTTTTTATTTCTAAAAGTGCAATTCACAATAGTCAGTAGTGTGGGGAATACAAATTCATTGTGACAAAAGATATTGAAATTGTTAGAATAAATGTTTGAGAAGAAATAGGGTGACAAAAGTAATCACAATGTACTAACCTTGTGGTTCTCTTTTTGTTTTGGGTTTGTGGTTTGTTGTTAACAGTGTGGGCTTTTGCTTTGTTCCATCTATCTTGTAGTTGTGGTTTTGCTACTTTTTTGTAGCCTAGTGGCTAATCTGTTTCGATAACTTCTATTATGTACATTGTTTATGGTTTGTTCAAACCCAACTTAATCTTAACGAAAACAATAACCTTGTGGCCATTGACCAATTATGATTTTGTTAATTATAGAAATGGTACTAGTCAAGAATCATACTTGTGAGGTCCAATATCTGTGTCATCGTGAAAACAAAACTTGAGTTGCAACAACTCCACATCATAAGAATCAAATTTCTATTTGCTAGTCTTGGTCAGGTGGTCAATGTAATAATCATGAATTAGTATAACTTGTTTTACAATAACTCTTTAATGGTGGTCTAATTATTTTAAAACAAGTGCTAAAATTGTGTGTTTGGTTCAACACATATTTTGAAGGATATTGTAACAAGTGATTGATAGATTATGCAAATAGGGTGGATGGAATGCTAAGAACTTCCAAATAGTTGTTCCACATCATTACTGTTATAGATTATATAATCATCCAACATAGCAAAGAAATGGGTGCCTCTGTTGATGATGACTTCATGTTACAAGGGTTCACTATTCTAATAGTTGAAATGTTCATATTGTTTCTATTGCTCATTTTAGTAAAAAAGACTTTACATTTTTTCATATTTCTTATATGCAATGTATTAGTCTTTTATACTTCTTCAGTGCTCCTTAATTATCCTAAACTAAAGATAGATAATCATGCAACAAGTAGTATGAACTTTCCAACTTCAAAAAAGGATACATATGAAACCAAATTTTGGTTACCCAATGATAGTTCAATTTTTTTTGCCTTATGTGCTAAAATATGTAACATCCAAAGTCCAAAGTGTATGTTTCAAGATTATCTAATCAAAGTGAAGCATACAATGTGAAGTTGCTAATACTGTTGATGAGTAACACATAAATGATATTCCTATATTGTATGCAACTTAAGCAAATAAAATACTTATTCATTTTCCATTAAGTTGGAAATGGCTTAAATACACTTAGATTTTTTGAAAATTTCAAGCATCAATGAAGACATGTTGCAAGAACATTAGAATTGAAGACAATTTATATAATGATGCTGTTTAAGTTGTCAAGAAAATAGTTATTGTGCATTGCAAACAATTGAATGCAATCGCTAGTAAGAGCTTGAAAGTTAATTTATCTTTCCATCTTTGAAGTTTTAGAACTAAAAAATGAATCCTTTTCTTAGTGATTTATTTTTGCTAATAATATACTAATATCTTTAGATCATTTGATAATTTTCATTATAGTAATTTTTTAATATTTTTACATATCATAATTTATTGTATTATCTTACAAAAGTGACAATTAGGTCTAAATTCTTTTCCAAAATATGAATGAGTTGCAACTCTGAATCAGAAATGTAGTAAATTAGAAATGTACTACTTAAGCCAAAGAAAAAATGGTCTAATGAAATCTTGATGCTACAATAAAGAAGCCAAAGAAAAAATGTAGAAATTGCTAAACCAATTAGATTCTTATGGCATTGTTGAAAAGAATAAAAAAAGTCAACACTTAACCTTGCTTGCTAACAAGGTCAAACTTTATGTAGAGCTAATGAGATATAGAGGTGTGAGGAGACATCCTTGGAGTTGTTATCTTGTAAAAATAAGAAATCCTAATTCTAAGAAAAGTCAATGGGTTGAGACATTTCATACATCAGAGAAGACTTCTTATCCTTATGGTATGGCTAGTAGACCCATTACAAGCATCAATGCAAAATCAATTTGCTTCTACATAAATTCAAAGCCAAACAATTTCTATCCAAATCAACCTATTCTACTGCTTGACTTTGACATCTAGCTCCAAATTACATGTAATTTTGGTTTAGCTTACAAGGAACGTGTAAGTTACATTATCTAACTATACATCGATAGATTCGACCCTTACAATCAAGAACAATTATAAATTGCTTGGAAGTGTTTGTAGCAATATGCATCTTCATGTCCTTATTCTACAACATTTTACAATAATAAAAGAAATATTACAATTCCATTCCATCCATAAGTGCATGGTTTGGATACTTCTAGTACTAATTCTAATATCTCTTCTTCATCTATAAGTGAATTTAAAAAAAATGTTAATATTGCATCTTCGAGATTGTGACTTTTGGTTTTGCTGTAGTTCAGCAATGTAATATATTTATCATTATACAATAGTGTAGTTGGATTCAATATGAAGATCTCTATAGATTAATTTTTAAAATATACTCTAAAACATACGCAAACCAAAAACATTTTCTATTTAGCAACATACAATATATGTCCAAACAATTCATACATCATGTGTTACTCAATTTACATACACAAATAATATTTGAATGATTTTGAAATCATTGAACAAAACAACTACAATTAGACATGTTTCTTTTCTACTATATATGAACTCAATAATGTAAGATCTCATGATCATCATTGACACTATGATCACTTTTGAATGTAACCGCACTCAACTATTCATATTGTATTCATATATAACATTTTGTTATTATCGTATTCAAAATTTCAAATTGTAGTAATATTAACAATGTTCAAATCATAGCCAATTTTAATATTCACTAGCTTTGGTTTATGATCTTTGAGTTTATATTTGTCAATTCAATTCACTATATGCATTTTGTTATTTATAAAAAATAATGTAATAGCTTTTTAATTTTGTATTTAATTTGGACTCAACTTTCTTGTTATTTGTATTTCTTAATTAGCTAATAAAATGATATTGTCTCTGTATTATTATTTTTTCAAGAATTTCAATCACATATATACATTTGGTAGTTATTACTAATTGGGACTAATTAAGGATTGACTTCATACATACTACAAGTATAACAACTTTTTCATATTTAACTATCAAAAACATTGTGCTCGTTTCAAAAAATGAAAAGGAGAAGAGCATCAATAAACACAAAAAATAACAAATTATAGATGTAGAAGACTATGAATTAACAAATCAATCTCAATTCCACAACATCGATTATGCATTGAGAAATGAAGGATTGTGTAGAATTAACACATTTAATTACAATGTAGGAGATTGCCTCTTTGACTCATTAGAACTCCTACTTCATTTTCACCACACATCAATTCTATTAGGTAATGGAAGTATAGATTACTTCTTGAGTTGCCTTGCACAAGGTGATATAGAAGCAATTACCTCATATAACTATGAATTAAATGGGCAAGTGCATAAAAATGAGGGACCAAAAGGGGTCTTAAGATGCCACTTTTTTTCTAAAATCAGGAAAGACTGATGTTAGATGAGAAATTGAAGATAGTTACTGATGCAGGAGCATCCAGAGGTGTAAGGGCAATCTTGCATCACCCAAAAATGATGTTGATTCAAAATTGATGACTTTGTTTTCATTTCTTTTCAAAATTAGTATTTCTGGTTCCATAATCACTTGAATAATGATGTGGAACCTTCAATTTTTCCAAACTGCTATTTTTTGAAAGTTTGCATTTGGACAAATATGGAAGTGAAAATTTACAGGAAGCTTCATAATTGAAAAATAAGACCTTTGGTGAAGGAATCGGGCAAAGATCATTTGTGGGTTGAAAGATATTAAAGTTTTTGTTTCCCGAAAAACCCCTAAAAATTATTCAAAGTTAGGTTTGATGCACTAAACGGCCCCGTACGACCCTGAAAATGGGCAGAATCAACAACATTACTTATTAGCGCATAGAGCACTCTGCAAGATTTTTGACGCTTCAAATGGTTCATCAATCGGACACCCAGATCAAAATTTATGGCTCCTAGAAGTTGACCTATTTTTGGAGGGAGATGCAAAATTCAAAATTTGGCTGGAGGCCACCAAAAAGGGCTATTTATAACCATTTTTTGGAGCCCTTGGCTGTAGTAGAGATAAGGGGGAAAGTGTAGAGTCAAGAAAAGATGGGAAAACATAAACCCTAGCAGATTTGGGGTTACAAAAGGCAAAAGGTTCCAAAGTTTGGAGATAGGAAGCTGTAATGTGATGTAGCCTGTGGAGAATTCATCCTCTGATTGTAGTTGAGCTTCTGAAATGTAATGAATTGTCCAAATCAATAAAAGAACATTCCCATTTTCTGTGTGCAATTTCTATTGTTGTGTGTTTTGTGATTTACCCCCTTCATCAGTTACACTCAAAATTTGAAGATACAACAAAAACAAGAGTCGTAGTGCTCCGAATCTAGTTTCTAAACTACTACTTTGTTTTAAAAATGGTTGAGATTAAGGGGTTCAAAAAGGGGGAGCACACAAATTGGTCCTATTTTTCTCAAAAAAACATAACATAGCATTTGGTGTGCTCCCCCTAAAATGTTAACTTTTTTAGTATTTCAAAAATCTCTTCGATGAGAAATTAGCTAACACCATGTAGTTTATCCCTGATTTTTCTGATAATTTTTTCATGAATAATTGATTTTTTATTAATTTTTAAAGTGGACACATCCTGAAAAATAGAAAATTGAGCATGCTCCCCCCTAATTTTTTTGAAAACTAATCGAAAATTGATTTTTTTAATATGTGTAGAATGGAGTCTAGTTTCTAAAAATATAACTTATTTAAAATTTTGAGGAACGGTTAAAAAAAAGTCAAAAATACTAGACATTGGTTTTTGACAAAAAATAGACACACTAACAAAAGAAATTAAATATGAAACCCTTAACATACTCAAAACGTGAAAAAAATTATATGGTTAGATAGCTAACAGAGAGCTTAAGATTATAGTGGTATGTTGTTCAAGTTTTCTTTGAAAAAAGTGCAATCCTGGTGGGGAGCACGCTCCAGATTATGTGAATTTTGTTAGAATCTAGAAAACACATCCTTAGATGACCTAAACACAGTCCAAGCCTTTGGGTTGGAAGCCCAAGGAAAATCCAAGCCTAAGGCTTAGAAATTTCCAAGGCAAAGCATAACGCGAGTGCGTTATAATGCGCTCACATTATGATGAACTGAAACACTCACTCCCTCCCCTCCTCTCTCTCTCTCTCTCCTCCCTCTCTCTCTCTCACTCTCTTCTTTCCTCCCCTCTCTACCTCCTACCCTATCTCTCTCACTCTCTACCTCCTACCCTCTTTCTCACTCTCTACTTCCCTCCCCTCTCTACCTCCTACCCTCTCTCACTCTCTATTTCCCTCCCCTCTCTACCTCCTACCCTCTCTCACTATCTTCTTCCCTCCCCTCTCTACCTCCTACCCTATCTCGCACTCTACTTCCCTCCCCTCTCTACCTCCTACCCTTTATCTCACTCTCTTCTTCCCTTCCCTCTCTACCTCATACCCTCTCTCCCACTCTCTACTTCCCTCCCCTCTCTACCTCCTACCCTATCTCTCACTCTCTTCTTCCCTCCACTCTCTACCTCATACCTTCTCTCTCACTCTCTTGTTCCCTCCCCTCTCTACCTCCTACCCTCTCTCTCACTCTCTACTTTGCTCCCTTCTCTACCTCCTACCCTCTCTCACTCTCTACTTCCCTCCCCTCTCTACCTCCTACCCTCTCTCTCTCTTCTTCCCTCCCCTCTCTACTTCCTACCCTCTCTCTAAGTCTCTACTTCCCTCCCCTCTCTACCTCCTACCTTCTCTCTCACTCTCTTCTTCCCTCCCCTATCTACCTCCTACGCTCTCTCTCACTCTCTACTTCCCTCCCCTCTCTACCTCCTATGCTCTCTTTCACACTCTACTTCCCTCCCCTCTATACCTCCTACCCTCATCACTCTCTACTTCCCTCCCCTCTCTACCTCCTACCCTCTCTCTCACTCTCTTCTTCCCTTGCCTCTCTACCTCCTACCCTCTCTCACTCTCTACTTCCCTCCCCTCTCTACCTCCTACACTCTCTCTCACTCTCTACTTCCCTCCCCTCTCTACCTCCTACCCTCTCTCTCAATCTCTACTTCCCTCCCCTCTCCACCTCTCCTCATCATTCTTCCCATCCAATAAACTTTCGTAAATTATCTTATTTCCATTTCATCCTCCCAATTTATATCCTCATCTCTCTTTACATGTCCTAGTTTTCTTGTTTCCACGTTCTTTGTCGATAAGGGTGAGGGAGAGGGAGGAAGAGGGAGAGGGTGGAGATGGAGGGAGAGGGAGAGGGGAGAGATAGGGTGATAGGAGAGAGAGAGTCCTAGTTTTCTTATTTTCATTTCCTTCATCGATAACCTAGTGAGGGATAGAGGGGAGAGATAGTGAGATAGAGAGTGAGCGAGATGTCCAGAGAGATAGAAAGAGAGATTGAGAGGTAGAGGGATGATAGAGATATAGGGAGATAAGGGAGAGATAGGGAGATATAGGTTTAGGGTTGCTTGGGTTTAGGGGTTAGGGTTTATGGGCATTATTTAGGGTTTAGGGTTAGAGAGAGAGAGTATTTAGGGGTTAGGGTTAAAGGGGAATTATTTATGGTTTACGGGTTTAACCCAGTTGCTCAAGTTTAGGGTTTAGGGGTCAGGGCATTATTTGAGTTTTATGAGTTTAAGGTTGCTCAAGTTTAGGGTTTAGGGTTTAGGGGTTAGGGTTTAGGAAAACTATTTAGGTTTTAGGGTTTCTCAGGTTAGGGGTTTAAGGTTTCTCAGGTTTAGGGTTTAGAGAGAGATAGAGAGAGGGGACCGATAGAGATTGGGAGAAATAGGAAGATAGAGGTTTAGGGTTGCTTCCAGGGTTTAGGGTTTAGGGGTTTAGGGTTGTTCAATTTTAGGGTTTAGGGTTTAGGGTTTAGGGTTTAGGGGTTAAGGTTTAGAGGTTTAGGTTAGGGTTTAGAGAGAGAGGACCGATAGGGAGATATAGAGGAGACTGAGGGGAGAGATAGGGAGATAGAGGGTGAGAGACATGGCCAGAGACATAGGCAGAGAGATTGAGAGGTAGAGGGATGATAGAGACAAGGAGATAGGGGTTTAGGGTTGATCGGGTTTAGGGGTTAGGAGTTTAGAGAGGGAGAGATAGGGAGATAAAGGTTTAGGGTTTAGGGGCATTATTTAGGGTTTATGGGTTTAGAGAGAGAGAGAGGGAGATAGAGAGATAGATATATACTTATACATAAAGGTTTACATAGATATATACTTATACATAGAGAGAAAACACTAAAATACTTGTTTGCATGCATGAAAGCATAAAGATTTCATGCTTCCCAAAATGTGAGCATGTTTTGGGAAGCAAAAAAAGGGAGAAAAACATGTGGGATCCGTGATTCAGACCCTACATGTCTGTTATTCCCTACTTTTCATGTATACCATCGGACAAGAAAATGCTTTTTCATGGTGTTTGACATTTTAAGAATCATTATTTGATCAATCCACCACCTTTTTTTGTTTTTTCAACGTAGAAGAACTGGTTTTGCATATTTTTGGACAAAATTTGATTATTTAAACTGAAAGTTTCATGTTTCATATTGTTTCAAAGCTAATTACCATTGATATAGATTGAATTTGATGATATATGTTTGTTTTTTTCATAAATTTCAGTAATCCTATTCTAGAGTTATATAGAATTCATAATCAAACTTGCCAAAATGATCAATTTGAGGATTTTGAAGCCAAATTTTGGAGGATTGTTCAACTCGAATATCGAATTCTAAGGTATGTTCTTTATGTCCAATTTAATTCACTTTATGTTCTTTAGAACACTCACAATCACTAAAAGTGGAACTATCTAAGTTAAAAAAAGTCATCACTATGTGTATTAATAGAATTAGAATCATTAAAATATGATATATACATGATTTTGTTGTATCTTGAATCATTAATATATAAATGATTCAACTCATGCTCATCATTGGGATGAGGTGTGCCATCATACTCAATGTCTTCTTTATTGCCAATTGACTGATTTTTATTGATTGATTTTGATAATTCAACACTTTCAGTGCTTACAAGGGTACACCATACTTAGCTTTCTTATCATACTTAGTCAAAAGTTGTTGACCAAAACACATGAACCATTTACATGTCTTCCTACACTGCAACCAAAATCATACTATGGCTTGCGATAACAAAGAGAAACCCTCAATTGCTTCTTATCACTTGTGATACCTCAGAACATTCTCTAGAACATATACATGTTCTCAATTATCACTACATGTACTCCAACACTGCCACATGTGCACTTGAACTACCATACATGCTCTAGCAACTCACTTAGCTCATGATGCAATAGTGAGTTCTTCACCAAGCATCTTGCAATTGCTACCATAGCAACACTTGGTTGTAATAAATCTCCATGCCATAGCACAATATCCAACTCTCAATGCATGGTTACTGTTAAGGGAAAATGTGCATGAATATCAGTAATATCAATAATACCCAATAACTCAATGAAATAAGAAACAAAGAAGATCAAACAAACAAAGAACTCAAACCTTGCAAACCTCTTTACTTCGTGGCTTCCATTGGTCGCCTATCTCAAATGATCTTGTGTATGAATATGGACCTCAGAAGGTGTACTTCCTTGCTATTTTTCAAGATGTCAAGTGGGAATGGCTATGATAGGTTTGCAATGAAGAGATTCTTCAACACAATTGCAATGATAATGGTGATCACAAGCTATGGAATGATTTGCTGCCAAAGGCGCGCTGTAATTCCTACAGAGTAAGTTTACTAAAAGCTTGGATGATTGAAATGAAGGAATAGGGGTTGTATTTATAGATTAATGAGAGAGAAGATCAACGGTGTAGAACGAATAAGAAGATCAACGGTAGAGAAAGGTTGAGAGGATGTGCATGAATAGGAAGAGGACAAGTGTCCTGGTCTATCATGCATTAGAGGAGTTAACATAATAGAAGAATGAGTTAACTAAATAGATTAATCAATTAACAAAAATAGATTAACTGGTTAACTGAATTGATAGAAGAGTTAACTGATTAGAACTAGAGAATAAATATTGCATGAGGACGAGAAGATATTTTAGCTCAATTAAATATTTGGAATATTCAATTGCATGTGCACAAGGATTGAATTGTATTTAGATAATTCAATTTTTTAGAGGAAATGGACAACTTAAATAAATATTTGGATTTATTTAAATTTAGAGAAGATATTATTGGAAGAAACAATTAAATAATTTGGTTTTATTTAATTTAGAATAATTTTGGAAGAACTAATTAAAGAATTGGTATTATTTAATTTGCTAGAGGATTTGGAGGAATTTAATTAAATAAATGATTTTATTTAATTGTTGGAAGAATATGAATCAAATAAATAAATTTGTTTATTTATTTATTGATAGAGGAATTTAGATGAAATAAATATTATAAATATTTACTTAGATAGAGTCATGTCAATTTCAGGTGTATACATTTTGCCTCTCTTTGATGCAATGTGTTTTATCACGTTGTTTCAAAGAATACAATTTTTTGATAATGATACATGCCCCAGTTTGCCCCTGGTTCAGGTTTAATGATGATAGGATGCCCCCTCGGGAGATTGGACGGGAAACAAAGGTAGAAGGACATGACACGGACAATCTCACAATGAAGAAGGTTCAACAGTTAGGTTAGGGTAAAGAAAATTGGTTGGGGTGAAGAAAAACTGGATGAAGAAAGAGCTGAATGATACATGATGCAAGATAAAATGATAACACACACAAAAAAGCAAGCAAGTATGCACAAATGATACAAGAACAAACAAAGTATTACCCCTGTCTAGCTGTAAACCAATGATTAATCAATAATGATTGAAGATAGTGTTGTCATTGCGGGGAACGATATATCCCTAGATCAACACAAAGGATAGTGTTGTCATGGCGGGGAACAATATATCCCTAGATCAACACAATAGGCATGGGAAAGATATGTGCCATTGATAATTATGATTGATTGAGTTGGTTTATGACAAGATTAGGATCAAGACCATTGATTGAGATTGGATAATTTGACAAGATTGATTAACTTGATTGATATGGATTAAGGATAGGCTTGCATTTGGATCATTGCTCGGATGGATTGCACAAGGATGAAAGATACGATGATAGATAGGAATTTGATTGATAGAAGAATGACTCGACTGAAGGACTCAAAAGCTTTTGTAAACTCTGACACAGCAAACAAAATCTTTATTGATGGATGGTAGATGGAATGTAATTGGATATGGGTGGATGCAGATACTTTGTCATCTTGATATTGCAAGTATTTTGAAGTGCTTGTTTCATCATTGGGCTTTTAAAATGTTGTAAGAAAATACAAGCATCTAGGTATAATTAAACCATGATGACCTAAGTATTGCTTACATGGATTTTGATTTAGCAAGTTAATACAAGCATCTAAGTATAATTGAACCAAGATGACCTGAGTATTTCTTGCTTATCAACAGACAAGGATTATACCTGTTTCACGTTAGACCCCTAATGTCCTCGATGATCATTGTGTTGATCATGTCTTTAGACAAGGTTTCACATTACTAAAGATAAACCACAAGCAACAATCAAAGAAAATAATCGTGCCCCCATAATAGCATCTCTAGATTTTAGCATCCTTGAGTAGCATAGGAAACATGATAACAAAAGTGAAGATGTTAAGACACAACTAATTGAAACAAAACATTCTTGCATTAGATGTATCTTTATTGTCATAATTTAGATAGAATCATTTGGATTGTTTTGGTCTTTGTTTTTGCTTTGTTTTGGATAGGTTGATGTCTTGCGTCAAAACTTCTGTTTGAAAGCAGGCTTTGCTTGCACTTGTTTGTCTGGGGAAAGGTACCATAATCCTTTATTGGTGAAACAGACCCTAAGGGACTGACCTAGTGCCTTGGGGACTCATTGATAAAGACCTTGCCTACGTGATGACACAGAGGTAACATAGTTCAGGATGAACCCTATGTGGACCTAAGACCTAGGCGAGGAGAGACCGTGTGAATGTGGAGGGACTAGAGGATAGACGACAAGATACGGGATGGATGAGAAGCCTCGAGGGCGCATTGATAATGACCTTGCCTACGTGGTGACACAGAGGTAACGTAGTTCAAGGATGACCCTATGATACTGACGATGGACGCTATGATAGGTTGACACTATGGATAAGATACTAGATAAGACCTTAGTTAACAAGGTGATAATGAGGATAGAGTACCAAGCCATGATAGGTTATCGCTAGGTGGTTTTGATACCGTTGGGATGATTTTGGATAACAATTTTAGATAGCCTTAATGCTAGATACTGATGACAAGGAAACACCATGGATAGGCAGATGGATGGGTTATAGTGGATAACAAATGGGTAGGTATGAGGATCAACAATAGTGGATGGAAGGAACGCACACAGAAGAGGGCAAGGATGTGATCGTCAAGGGCTAAGTCGCATAGGAATAACATGCCCCATTGTAGGTAGAATACTTAGGATTTTTCAGGACAATGCTTATGATGATAGGAGGATGAGAGGATAACGAAGGATTTGTGTGGTTTGGAGGGATAAGGTATGTCAAGAGACATCCAAAACATTTGTCAACATTGTGCCCCCAATCTTTATCAAGATCAAAAAAATAGAGGAATGGAAGATTAGGATGGATGGATTTGACAGGATAACTATCTAATGGATAGAAGGATAGGATAGGAAATGGTACAGAAGGAAATGATAGGAGAAAGTGATATGTTGATGAGACAAGGTGTCCCCAAGTGTAGGTGACGTAGAAGATCAACTTACACACGACGCCCATTTGCCAGGTTTTCATCATGGTACTTATCCAAGGTGCATGTTTGCCAGATTTTTACCATTGGATGAAAGGATTTTTTTTTGGATTTTGAGAAGTTGGATATGGAGGAAAGGGAACCAAGTGTCTGGTTCCATGAAAGGTGATAGGTCGTATGGACTATGTCAAATGTTCTCATAGATGTTGGTAGGGAACTGCGTGAAAGTGGGATGGAGAAGGTAGATAGTGGATTATGGAGGGTGCGATAGTGGATGATGATGCGAAATACGGAGGACTTATGCAAGGATGGGGGGAAGGCTTATGCAAAAGTATGGACCATAGGAATAGGGTGGGGAAGATATATAGGATAATAGTGGAAGGAAGGGGAGATGGAGTTATGTGGAAGTGTCATGGAATGGAAGGGAACCATGACCAACGGTTGCACATACCACGATAAACATTGAAACGTATGATAGGAAGGTGGTGTAGGAAGCAATGGAGATTTTTGCTTGGTGGATGAGTGATTTAGGTATTTAGGGATCCACATAGACTGAGTTTTTTTCTAATTTTTGTTGTCTTGTGGGATGGAAGGATTTGAGACTTTTGGATGGAAAAGGAGAAAGGGGATGGTCGGGATTCTTGATAGGTGGATGCCTCATTTAACTTGATGGATTTTTGCTTAGGCACCCAAACCATTTTTCTTATAGACTTTACCTGTGAAGGTATGGGCTTGGGTATATGCAGTTTTTTTGTAGCTTCTGAGGTAATTACTTGTTGCTTGGGAACCCACACCTTTTTCAGTTTTGCTTTGAGGTGTGTGGGTGTATGCAGCGCTTGAGATAGATGTTTCTTTGATTCTTGAATTTTGTATTCGCAGGCATGAGGACCTTTAGGATTTTTGACTTTATAGGTAGATGCATCCAAATTTTTGCTATTGAATTATCTTGAGATGGTGGAAGTGGAGTTGGTGGAAGCTCTTTGTTTAGACAACATGTGCAGTTGTTGGCCATGATTGGGATTTTCAGACGATTTATGGATGGCTGGATAAGGTGTTGGAAGTAGTGATGGTAGGATGCAAGGAGGGATGTTAGGAGTTGGAAGTAGTGGAGGTAGATTGGATGGTGGAAGGTGTCTGGTCACATGCTTTTAGGACGTATATGATAAGGGAGGTGGAATGATGACATATGTTTTGGGGATATGATAGGGTTTGCGATGGAAAGTGGTGGATTTAGGAGGCATGGAGGAAGTACCAACATCTTGAGATTGTTTTACTTGGGGAGTATAACCAAGGCCATAAGAGGGTGGAGGGACTTTGACATGGATAGGCTCTAAAATACCTTGTGCATGAAGGCCTAAGACTTTACCTTGATAGTTCTTATTTTGGAGTATGTGGTGGATAATGGGATTATGGGTGATTTGGACACTAGATGCGAGCTCATTATTGGATGAGGAAGGTGAAGTGGTAGATAACGGTTGCTGTTCTCCTAGGGAAGAACATTCATGCGTGAAGGTAGTGAGACCAAGGGGATAGGATAATGGATTTGCAACATGTTCGACAATGGACGGTGGAGGATCGTTAGGATCTTGATTATCATTATGCTCATTAAGATCCAAGTTATTGGTTTGATCATCTATGTGCACTTGGTAGGCAAGTGTCTCATCAAGGAAAATGTGTGTTGTTGGATCATGGATAGGACTATGTGGAGGATGGATAGATGGGGTGATAAGATCATGACCATGGAATACATAAAGTTGGCTAAGAGGATCATCATGGTTCACTTGATCATAGATAGGCTCTTGGTCATAGATGGGATCTTGATCATAGATAGGATTAAGTGTGATGGGATCAATGTGCTCATGTATAGGTTCCTCATCAACGATAATATCTTGATCATAGAAAAGATATAGGTTATGGATGGGTCGAATTTGGATTTCTTTCTTAGGTATGGGTATAGGATCAAGTCGCTCTTGTTTGATCATGGAAAAGATAAATGTTATGGACGGGTTGGATGGGGGTGCTTTGATCTTGATTTAGGTAAAGTGTTGATGTTTTCACATGCTCTAGAGTATACTCCTGACATAACTCTTGATTTTATTGAATTGAAGTAGAGGTAGAAGACTCTTGGATAGGCTCTTGGTGAACAATATGAAGGTATGATGGACCTTGACTTTGGTTCGTGATAGGAGGTTCTTCAATAAGCTTGAGGGGTTGTGGATTACATGACAAGGTTGGACCAATGGGCATGTTTGAAGGCTCTTTGATAGGCTCTTAGATAGGTGTTTTATGACATAGACATGGTTGATTCCTTGCTAATATCCATTGGATCACATCCTTCATGAGTGCATGGGTAGATGGACAATACAACAGATGGAGAATAATGGTAGATGGTGTAGGCTTATGATTATGGTTAGGATTGCTTGTGCTAGAAGGGGATGAAATTGGATGAGCAGATTCTAATTTTTCCCTAGCTTTTCTTTTGCTGCATAATTTTGGAAAAAGTCTTTGGAAAAGATCATTCGAGGATTCTTTGGTTGGTGGATTAGAGCTTGGGGTAGGATTAGTAGACTGGGTGGTATAGGATTTCCAACTTAAGGTAGTGTTTCCCTTGTTAATGGTATCATTAAGACGAGTTAAGGATGTACGATCTTGGTGTGAGGTGCGGCTAGTACTGGCATGCTTATGTTTGGAAGGATTTGGTACATGTGGATAATCTATTTCCCTATATTTGTCAGACTTGAGCACATTAAAAAAAAGAAGAGGAAGGTATTTTGGCCAAGCTTTTATCAGATGGATAAGGAGATATGCCCCCTAGCAAATATTGCTTTTTGGAAGATTCCATTAGTAAGATTACTAGTTGTTGTTCTATGGCTTGGAGTTCTTGAGAAAGTGCTTCTAATTGGTTTGTCATATCTTGAGAAACTGATACAAGACCGAAATGGGTACCTAGAAAGGTTGAAAGTTTTCTCTCAAAAGGCCTGGAAGTGCTCACTGTTGTGGATGTGCAGAAACAAATGCACAGGAACAGCAGGTCGAAATGTATGCGCAGCTTTGGTGAAGGATAAACGCGCAAGAATAGAAGGTAAATGTGCTACAAGTTGGAGTGTATGCGTAGCAGAAATAGATGCATGGCAGGAAGTGACAAATGTACAGCAGAAAGGTGTATATGTGCAGCTCTTTTTTTTTGTAGTTTTGACTTATTTTTTTGATTTTTTTTGGTTTCTTTGGCCGAAAGTTGGTCTTTTTGATTTGATTTTTTTAATTTATGGCAAGAAAGACACAACAAACACAAAGAATATTTTCATGGTTTTTGATTTTTTTAGATTTTTGACCTTTTTGACTAAAACAAGTACAAATCCTAGGATGGTAAGGGCAATATTCAATGAATTCCAACTTGGTTTTTACACCATCCACTTGCATAAAGTTGGACATCTAATAGCTTGGTAGCACCAACTCCCCTCTATGGCACTCACTTCTCACACATACCAAGCTATAGTTCCTCCGAAGAGTTAAAGTTTTCTGTTTCTACACTAAACGAGTGTATGATGTTGGATGACTCTGGAGAATGTTTTCCTCCTGTGTCATCGAATAGGGGATTTTGGCTTCTAAAAATAGTGGATAAGTAGTAAGGGCAACCGTTCGAGTGGTTATATGTACGACAACGCTACTCTCTATTATGGAGTCTCCTAGCCTTCAAGGGTTGCACCTTGGAGGGTTTTGGGGGAGGTTGGCTGTCGGTATAACTAATCAACACTTATTGCATGAAGCTTTCGCTTCAAGCACAATTTATTTATAGTGGCTAGGCAAAGCTTGGCTTTAGCTTGTTACCACTTAAGGTCGTTCCCACTTGGATGAAAGGATATCTAAGGGTAGGCCTCTCTAAAGGAAAAACATGTGAAATGATATGTTTGGCATTTTGGTCACCCAAGATAGGGGAGAGGATAGGCCTAGTATCATTCCAAATACATGAAAGACAATGGTTCTTTTCCCCTAGTTAAACTGAAAAAGACTAAATGAGTTATGCTACTTAGGCACACACGCGATTTGTTAACTTTGAAAGAAGCAAGATAGCAATGGTTCAATTTTATATCTTTCTAGTAGGGACTATGTTTGAGTTGTTGATGCAACAAGATCGAATTAAAATCCTCCTAGTTAGAGCTAAATGAGATTCGCATGAACAATCCAGTTACTTTCCTTGCTAATTAAATCTATGATGTGAGTTAACAATGCAACTAGATGTCTAACCAGCCCCTAACCTGCAAGTAGACCTGAGAATATTCCTATGAGAGATGTTAGTGTTAGAAAAATCACAAGAAATACCTCAAGAACCCTGTTAGAACAAATGCACAGTTACAGAGAATATATGCGCCGAAACAAAACACAAATGCACAGAAACATAGCACAAATGCACATAAATAGATGTGTTGAAAGAATGAACAAATACGTAGAAAGAATGAACAAATGCGTAGAAAGAGATGCGTTGAAAGAATGAACAAATGCACAGCAAGATGGAATAGGTGCGCTACAGGATGGAACAAATGCACAGATTGGACAGATGTGTTGAAACAGTGAGTAAATGCGTTGATTGAATAGATGTGTTGATTAAGGGAACATATGCGTGTTAGCAGTGAACAGATGCACAAAATCTTCCTGTGTACAGAACCTAACGCACAAAAACTCAGTTTTGAGGTTAAATTGGGGCAAAGCCCCACGGTGGGCGCCATAAATGTTAAGGGAAAATGTGCATGAATATCAATAATATCAATAATACCCAATGAAATAAGAAACAAAGAAGATCAAACAAACAAAGAACTCAAACCTTGTGTAATGTCCCCTTTCTAAGGAAACACTTAAACCTGAATCTGCATTCAAATTGATTCTCAAGGAGACATTATAAACATTATAGATTAATAATTTTTGATGATAAGATCAAATAAGATCAATGATAATATAATTATATCATTCTTTGTTGACGGATTAATTGTTACTTATTATTGATAACTATTCTATAATACATTCCATAATTCAACATTCATATTTCTTATTATTTTCCCTCATGAAATGAGGCTTTACATGTATAGGGTGCGCTGAAACCATCTCTTGACCCAGCCTACGGGAGACTTTGTCCCAGCCTATGGGCCTTAATACGGATAGAATTACTCTGCCTCTCCCCACAATAGAGAAATATAGAAGTAATAATCTAAGTTCATCTTCCCATATCATCTTCCTTCTATTCCTTAACCATGGATGGGGAAATTATATGTCTAGGGCGCGTTGAACCCTCTCCAATGCGATTGGGAATGGAATTACTCCGCCTCTCCCTAGCATCCTTGTCTAGGGCGCGTTAAACCCTCTCCAATCTATCATGATGGAATTACCCCGCCTTTCCCTAACAAGACTGCCTCTCCTATAGTTATAGGAAATGGAAGTGATGGGATGGTTATGTTTTTCTTTTCATAATGTATATATATGTTCATATATGTCTCAATCATGTTTCTTTATTTAAGAATGTACTTTCAATCAACTATTTGTTCACTAGTATAATTCTATTTTGATATAGGGATCACATACATATATATATTTATTCTTTAATATATAATAATCTTACTATTTATTTTTATCAATTATAGATTGAACAAATTAAATATAAATACTTACTTGCCTGCTTAGCTTTACTTGAAATTCTACCTATGCTACCGTAATATAATTTTTATTGTTTTGCTGTTGCCGTTTATATATTTTATAATATTTATTTCACTCCCTTTTACTGCTGATGTACATATCTCTATATATTAATTTATTACATCTTTCCTACTTATGACTCAAATATATATATATATATATATATATATATATATATATATATATATATATATATATATATAATGCAGATCTAAATATATGTATTTATCTGATACTCTTTTTATATTTTCTTCTATGATGTTTTCCTTCTATCTCAGAACCTTTATTTATTTTCATATATATATATATAATGCAGATCTAAATATATGTATTTATCTGATACTCTTTTTATATTTTCTTCTATGATGTTTTCCTTCTATCTCAAAACCTTTATTTATTTCCCTTTCAAGGGATATGTTCAAAGAGACATATCTCTTATTATGCTTGGTGGTAAAAGACATACCCTCTTATAATTATTATTACTTTATTTTAATTCTCTTTTGTGGTAAAACTAATTCTAACCATATGTAACTCCCTTATCATAAGAGGATAGGTTAAAATATGTTTATTGATATTATTTATATTTATATTATATCATTATAATAAATGATATATTATTTATTTTATATCATTTATATCATAATAAATGATATATGGTTTATATTGTATTATATATATTTATATTACAATATAAGATAATAATAATAATAGTTGTATTTATATTATTAGATATATTTATAATATATTATTTATTTAAGTGATCGCTGGTATCAACCAACTTAATTGCTTCACTTACAAATATCCTCCTTCGGCCTCCCCTTAATCTTTTTAAAGTACATTATTTATATAATATATATGGTATAAAATTTAAATAAATACATTTGTTATTAAGTATGGGAGCTCTTTTATCTTATTTTATTCACAAGCATATAATATGGTGGGATAATGCTTTAGTCTTATTAGACTTTTTATCTTTATATGATTTTATCTTGAATTTGACCTTTTGTTTAACCGTATTACTCTCGCTTATTCCAAATTACTTTACTTTCTAAATTACTTTACTTTCTAGCTAGCTTTAATGGGTAAGACTCTTCGTAATATTTATTTTTATAATAATATATATAGTTAATTAAATATATATATTTCATATGTTTTATAATATTTATATTATATTAAATTAATAATATTATTTATTAAATAATACATATTAATAATATATTTTAAATAAATATATTATATATTTAGTTTATATAAAGTTAACTTATTATTTAAATAAATGATTCAATTATAAATCATTATAGGGACATGACAACCCTCCCCACTCAAGATTGCTTGTCCTCAAGCAAATATAATTAGGTATCCTAAAGTAATATTTAATAACATTATAATTTATTAGGTTTCCCTTATATAAAATAACATCACACTCACCAATAATATAAAATAACCGCTATAAAATGTAACAAATTAATATAGCTAATAAACTATAGTGCCATAAAATAATAATTTATAAATTTGGGTTTACCCTTTTAAATTTTCAGCACTAAATTTTATAAATAATTTATTTTATAACTATATTTTATTAAGGTTTATGTACACCAGAAATACTTGGGTTAATTGTTTACGTATATTTTAATTTGTTTTTTTCACTCATTTCACCCCGCCGTAGGTTAGCCATAGATGAAAATAACTTTGTGAAATATATTACTTATAAGAACTTAGAGATATCTTACTACATATTTATTTATAAATTATATTTTAATTACTTTATTTGACTATTTCATTAAGTATATTTACTTAATGTAATTTTATTGTTATTAAGAGTTATTTTATTCTTGTTTATTTTTTACCTTATTTACTTGTTATTTATTACATATTTGTAATAAATTTTAAAAAAAAATTTAATGTTGCATCCGAGTAAATTTCAATTTTTAATGTTGCATATATATATATTTAAAATATTTTATCAATATATTAAACACCATTATTCTAGCAAATTCATACCTGCGATTTTCATTGATTCTTGCTTTTTTCTTTTTTTTTTAAATTTTTTTAAAAATTTTTATTTAACTATTATTCACAGGATGGCAGTATGACTGCTCTGATACCATTGTAATGTCCCCTTTCTAAGGAAACACTTAAACCTAAATATGCATTCAAAGTGATTCTCAAGGAGATTAATAATTTTTGATGATAAGATCAAATAAGATCAATGATAATATAATTATATCATTCCTTGTTGACGGATTATCCATTTCACAATTGTTACCTATTATTGATAACTATTCTATAATACATTCCATAATTCAACATTCATATTTCTTCTTATTTTCCCTCATGGAACGAGGCTTTACTGTATAGGGTGCGCTGAAACCATCTCTTGACCCAGCCTACGGGAGACTTTGTCCTAGCCTACGGGTTTGTCCCAGCGTACGGGCCTTAATACGGATGGAATTACTCTGCGTCTCCCCACAATACCTAACATTCCTTTAAGGATGAAGTAATAGAGAAATATAGAAGTAATAATCTAAGTTCATTTTCCCATATCATCTTCCTTCTATTCCTTAACCATGGATGGGGAAATTATATGTCTAGGGCGCGTTGAACCCTCTCCAATGGATTGGGAATGGAATTACTCCGCCTCTCCCTAGCATCCTTATCTAGGGCGCGTTAAACCCTCTCCAATCCATCGTGATGGAATTACTTCGCCTTTCCCTAACAAGACCGCCTCTCTTATAGTTATAGGAAATGGAAGTGATGGGATGGTTATGTTTTTCTTTTCATAATTTATATATATGTTCATATATGTCTCAATCATGTTTCTTTATTTAAGAATGTACTTTCAATCAACTATTTGTTCACCTAGTATAGTTCTATTTTGATATAGGGATCACATACATACATACATACATATATATATATATATATATATATATATATTTATTCTTTAATATATAATAATCTTACTATTTATTTTTACCAATTATAGATTGAACAAATTAAATGTCAACACTTACTTGCCTGCTGTAGCTTTATCTGAAATTCTACCTATGCTGCCATAATATAATTTTTATTGTTTTGCTGTTGCCGTTTAATATAAATACTTACTTGCCTGCTGTAGCTTTATCTAAAATTCTACCTATGCTGCCATAATATAATTTTTATTGTTTTGCTGTTGCCGTTTATATATTTTATAATATTTATTTCACTCCCTTTTACTGCTGATGTACATATCTCTATATATTAATTTATTACATCTTTCCTACTTATAACTCATAAATATATATATATATCCCTTGAAAGGAAAATAAATAAAAGTTGTGAGATAGAAGGAAAACATCATCAGAAGAAAATATAAAAAGAGTATCGGATAAATACATATATTTAGATACATACATTTTCTTCTGATGATGTTTTCCTTCTATCTCACAACTTTTATTTATTTTCCTTTCAAGGGATATATTCGAAGAGGCACATCTCTTATTATGCTTGGTGGTAAAAGACATACTTACCCTCTTATAATTATTATTACTTTATATTAATTCCCTTTTGTGGTAAAACTAGTTCTAACCATATGTAACTCCCTTATCATAAGAGGATAGGTTAAAAGATGTTTATTTATATTTATATTATATCATTATAATAAATGATATATTATTTATTTTATATCATTTATATCATAATAAATGATATATGGTTTATATTGTATTATTTATATTTATATTACAATATAAGATAATAATAATAATATTTGTATTTATATTATTAGATATATTTATAATATATTATTTATTTAAGTGATCGCTGGTATCAACCAACTTAATTGCTTCACTTACAAATATCCTCCTTCGGCCTCCCCTCCCCTTAATCTTTTTAAAGTACATTATTTATATAATATATATGGTATAAAATTTAAATAAATACATTTGTTATTAAGTATGGGAGCTCTTTTATCTTATTTTATTCACAAGCATATAATATGGTGGGATAATGTTTTAGTCTTATTAGACTTTTATCTTTATATGATTTTATCTTGAATTTGACCTTTTGTTTAACCGTATTACTTTGGCTTATTCCAAATTACTTTACTTTCTAGCTAGCTTTAATGGGTAAGACTCTTCGTAATATTTATTTTTATAATAATATATCTTATTAATTATTCACATAAATATTCTATTAAAATATTTATATTTATAATATATATAGTTAATTAAATATATATATTTCATATGTTTTATAATATTTATATTATATTAAATTAATAATATTATTTATTAAATAATACATATTAATAATATATTTTAAATAAATATATTATATATTTAGTTTATATAAGGCTAACTTATTATTTAAATAAATGATTCAATTATAAATCATTATAGGGACATGACACCTTGCAAACCTCTTTACTTCCTGGCTTCCATTGGTCGCCTATCTCAAATGATCTTGTGTATGAATATGGCTATTAGAAGGTGCACTTCCTTGCTATTTTACAAGATGTCAAGTAGAAATGGCTATGATAGGTTTGTAATGAAGAAATTCTTCAACACAATTGCAATGATAATGGTGATCGCAAGCTATGGAATGATTTGGTGCCAAAGGTGCGCTGTAATTCTTGTAGAGTAAGTTTACTAAAAGTTTGGATGATTGAAATGGAAGAATATGAGTTGTATTTATAGATTCGTGAGAGAGAAGATCAACGGTGTAGAATGAATAAGAAGATCAACAATAGAGAAAGGTTGAGAGGATGTGCACGAATAGGAAGATGACAAGTGTACTGGTCCATCATGCATTAGAGGAGTTAACATACTAGAAGAATGAGTTAACTGAAGAGATTAATCAATTAACAAAAATAGATTAACCAGTTAACTGAATTGATAGAAGAGTTAACTGAAATTAGAACTAAAGGATAAATATTGCATGAGGATGAGAAGATATTTTAGCTCAATTAAATATTTGGAATATTCAATTGCATGTGCACAAGGATTGAATTATATTTAGATAATTCAAATTTTTAGAGGAAATGGACAACTTAAATAAATATTTGGATTTATTTAAATTTAGAGAAGATATTATTGGAAGAAACAATTAAATAATTTAGTTTTATTTAATTTAGAATGATTTTGGAAGAACTAATTAAATAATTGGTATTATTTAATTTGCTTAAGGATTTGGAGGAATTTAATTAAATAAATGATTTTATTTAATTGTTGGAAGAATATGAATCAAATAAATTTATTTATTTATTTATTTATTGATAGAGGAATTTAGATGAAATAAATATTATAAATATTTATTGAGATAGAGCCATGTCATGTTCAGGTGTATACAGTTACCACATAGGCTTCTATCACCATCTTATCAATTTATGATCAAACTCTTCAACAAGATCTTGAACAATACACAAATCTTAGTATGCAACAAGTTCAACTCCTTAAAGGTCAATTGACCATACTGACCATGATATAACCAATTGGTATCCTCAAGAGTTGCTTTTAGAGCATCTATTTTTAATAAACACATTTGCAATGGAAACATTCTATTTGTTGTCATGAGAACTTCTGCTACAACTTTTTCCACCATGATTTTTATCAAAACATTTACAAGTACCATCATGAAACAAAACTCTATAATTATTTTCAATAAGCTAACCTACACTCAATAAATTATGCTTAAGGCCATTAACTAATAAAGTATCTTGATTTTTTTTACCTCACCTTGGTTGGTGTGAACAACCAAGGTGTCTTTTCCAACAACTTACACTACTTTATTGTCTCCAAATTTTAATCAACTCTTTACAACTTTATCAACTAGCATAAATAAGTCTTCATTGACTATCATATGATTTGAACAACAAAATCAAGAAACTAAACATTATCTTAAGATTTCTCTTCTGCATGACAAAAGAAAAAATATTGGAATTGAGATGGTCTCCTTCATTTCAAGTGAAAATTGCTTTCTTATTTCAGATGTGACTTTGTTTGATCCTACACTCCTTTTCAAAATGCCTAATTTCTTTTTACAATGATGACATTAAATATGCCTTTTATTTGTAGAACATCTACAACCTCTACTACTATAGTTTGTTGGACTCCTCTATTCAAAAAGAATCGTCTACCATTTTCATTATTGGGAATTGTTAAGAGTTGTTGCTTCCTTCTCCAATTTTGGCTTTTGTTGCAAAATCCCCCTCAAAGTTCTATGTAGTCCCATCTACTTACTTGAGATAACAATGATCACATCTAAGCATATATATGACTTCATACTTGACTTCATGAACTACTCTAACTAATTCACCACCTACAATATAAGAATTTGGGCCGTCCTTTAACATGCTGGTAGGTCTAGTTTTACCTTACTTGAGTCTCCATTTGGAATGGTTGGTCCATCACAATGTGCTTGTCATAACTCTCCTTAGTGCTAGTGACAACTTCTATCTTGTCTTGAGTAGGTGTATCCATGGGAGGTTAAGAAAGCGTGTTTGAGAAGATATGTTAAGAAAATGTGAAACTAACCTAGAGATTGTGCCTACCACCATTTGTAAATTAACATCAACAATCAACATGTGCTCATTTATGTCATCAAGAATATCTAGGCCTAGACTGTTGTAGAGGAAAACTAATGGGTTGTAGACTTAATATAATTTAGGGGTAAATCTATTTGAACAGTCCACTTAACACTGTACTCCTACATTAAATTATCTACCAAGGAGCATAAGCTTATGATGGAACTACACTGTATGTGCCTTCAGGGCTCATATTCTTCTAAACTATCTTATCCAAACCTACTCAGATTATTTTACTTTGCTATAATTCACATAAATTCAAGGACAGTAAAAATAGTTACAAAATCTAGTGGCTACGGGTACCTTCAGCATAAGCTATAGATAACTGCTAACAATAGGAAATTATAGAAATAATCCAAAACATTCAAAATGATGAGATAACTAATGCTAACCTCTGGAGGACTTAAAAATAGACAAAGCATGCATTTGCTTATGAACTACAACTATTGTAATTTAACAATCAAAGTACTCTAATTAACTCTCAATGTATTTATAAACTAATGGAAAATGGTTTTAACAAGAATGCATAAAGGAATAAGAAACTAAATAAAGTGAAGATTAGTACCTTGAGTGGCCAGCTTAGGGGATTGACTCACTTAGCTGGAAATCAAATCTAATTCAGATACTCACGCATCCTCATAACACATAGTTCCATTCATTTCATATCATAAATAGAATCTCTTTCAGATTGTATTCAATAATGACATTCTTTAATCAAACATGTCTGGAGCTTCTAATATTGAAAATAGAACAACAACTGAGTAACTGTATAACAAAGTAACTAACTTGACACTGAGCTCATCCCTTCTAACTTATATAAAAATAGGAGAGTCTTATGCAACTACCAACTAACTTCAAGCATTAATCCATTCCTAGATATTATGATACAAGTTTAAGATTGATTTATTAATTCTAACTGAATAGAGGAAGGAGAATCCTATTCAAATAAGAATTCTCATGTAATGGCTCGTATGAAGAACACACAAGCTATGTTTGGGACAAGTCTACTTCTTCTACATTTATTACTTTCCATGATGGTTCACATTCATCCTCCAGCTGCCTGCACTTTTGGGATCTCGACTTCCTTTAATTCTCCTGTTCTGCAACTCACTGCAAATTCTCCTTTCCTTGATGCCACGTACTTGCTGCTACACAGGGGTTAATCTACAAAACATATGCACACAAATAACCTCCATAATTAAACCATAGAATTTCATCTATATTGCATGCATACTTATGTTTAAACCATTCAATTGATAATACCATCACCATATTCCATATTAATAACATAGATTCAAGGTCTTGCAAAGTATATACAAAGACAATATATCATGATGGTGATGTTTAAAAAGTATCTAGAAGATCATATGGAAAAGGTCTGAAAGCATATAAAAACAACATAAAAAGAGGCCAATATTTCAACCCATAATTCCTCCAACTATCCTTTTGCTTGTCCTCAAGCAAAATCATTGAATTAAACATCTAGGGGAAAAGATTGTAGTGCAAGGTAATATGCCTACGGTCCATTACTTCTCTGATTCCCTCTCCCTACTTAAGATAGAAACCATTATAATATGCAATCCTATCCATCCTGATTGATTCTGCATTCCTACATTCATCATTCTTTTCTCCTGTCCAGTGTGGTACTGGATAGAGAATAGGAGGATGAAAAGTAAGTGGCAGCCATCCCACTCCTGTTTGTTTTGAAATCTAGATGTACTTGCGCAATCTTTTAAACATGCTCATAAAATTATGGAAAGAGTGAGGCTCTTTCCTCTGTAATGTTGGGGTCAGACTATTCCATCTGCTTTGTACATACCTTAGGCAATTTTGAAGCATAGGTCCTACTAACTGCTGTACCCTTATGTGATCTCACATTCTAAAATCCATAATTATTTTACCTGGACCTTTGTGTGAGAGGAGCGTCAACCATTGAGTAAGGATTACATCAGGATTTAGTGCTTCTCTTCTGATTTGCAGTGCCACTGTTTTCTCTTGTTCCTCATAGTTGTCCATTAATTCACCTCTGAGCTGCTCATTCTTTAAATATGATAACATTGCCCTAACCTACAAATCCCCAACATAAATCAAGGGGTTCCATTCTATATCCTCTGCCATTAGATAGTTGTGTAAACAATACTCACATAGTTGATCTTGCTCCTCCAAGCTGACTTCTTTAAAATAACTAAAAAAAATATGCCTTGAATGTAAAGCAGGCTAATCATTAACGAACCTATTGAACTGAAAACTAAGAAATTTTTCTTTCAGAAATAATGCATATACCCTGGGTGGAGGTATACACTCAATGGTCTGAATAGATCTATCTATTACCTCTGTCAGCTTATCCTCCAACCTTTTTATCACTAAATTCTTATCTTCCAGTGATGCATTGAGATTATGTTTTTCTTTCTCCCAGCTTTATTTTTCCTATTTGGATTTGTGAGTAAGTTTCATTAATTCAAAACCTAAAGACAAAGTGGTGTGATATATTGGAGACCTTGATACATGAGGTTGTGGAGTTAATACTTCATTTTCTTCAGTTTTTGTTTTACTCATAGCCATCTATGCTAATAGATCCAAATTGGTTCCATGGATGTAGGTTTGAATTCTCTCCTCCAACTCTCGTATTCTCTTCTCCTTTTCTTTGTCCTTCTGCTCATATCCTTTCACTTGCCCTTCCAATTGTTTTATCCTATCAAGGACTTCTTGAAGCTATTTTCTTATATTCCTATCTTCTAACAATTCTTTTTCCTTTGCAAAATTTAGACCTTCATCATCATCATCCCCAGTGATATAAAAAATTTCCTTAGTAGAACTACTAGGAACTAACTTTCCCATTTTCTTTGTAATAAATACGTCTTCTGAATCAGAATCAGAAGATGAAGAAACATAACTTCTCCTTTTGGTAGACACATGAACACTTTCATGAGAATCAGCAGGGACATCTTTAGGGGTGTTTCCTTCTTTATCTGAATCTGTATTCAATAACGTTCGGTCATGATGCTGCTATCCTTCACCTTTTCCCTCCTGCCCTTGTTCCTCAACAATTCTTTCCTTCACACTCTACCTTTTCAACCTTCCTAAGCATCTGGGAGTAACAGTTTCCTATTTAACTTCACTTTTCCTCTTCTTTTTACTCTTCTTCTTTTCCCCTGAATCTTCTCCCTTCACAGTGCTCTTATGTTTCTCAACACTTTTCTTAATTATATTTTTCCTAACAGGTGTTGAATCAGTGCCTCTCATAGCTATAGGGTTAGAAGATGAGGGTTCCTCTATTTCCACTGACTTATTCTCTAGAGTATTTTCCTCTTGTGGCCCCTCTTGCTCAGGTTTAATCTCAGGTTCAGGCTCATGTTGAAGTTCATCCTCTGCTTCAGGTACTTCCAACAGTGTTGTGATATCTATACATTGTTTAAAGGCATCCCAATCAACTTGTGGGTGTTGAACTCTTAGACTTCTCTTAACCAATAGGGCTATTAAACAGTGATGGGACAATGTGATGTCCACTTTCTTTTTCTGATATTCGGATGCCATCCTTTTCAACATGTTATAGAGGAAATTGGAAACATTGACTAGCTTATCATGGCGTATGTGATTTAGCAACTTAAAATGCACAATATACAACAAATTGTGTCGACCATCATAGGTAAAGTATTTAATGATATAATAAGCACATTTTCCCCAAAATAATGGAAGGGACAATCTCTTTGTACCTTGTGATGTTGAGTCTAGGTGTTCTCCATGCTCGTAGAGTTCTTCCCTTGCTGTAGCTGCATCAACACGAGCTAGATATTCAAACCCTGTGCATGACAATCCTATAACTTGGGCAATGGCCATTTCAGAAGCATCTACAACCAATCCCCTGACTATTGCCTCATCATACCACAATGTAGCTGCAAATTCTTTTGCCATTTCATTATCATATTCTGTTAACTTCAAGAAGTAGTCTAGCCATCCTACTCTGGTGAAAAGTGGTAGAACCAACACATCCTCTAATATTTCCTTATGGGCAGATGGTTCTAATCTTATCACATCACCTCACATTATTTCTATGTTCTGCAACCTCTTGGAGTTTCAATTTATGCTCAACTCTGATTCCACCACCTTAAAAAGAACCTACAATTTGCTGCCTTCTCCTATTCTTTCCAAATGTAACTTTCTCTGGGTAACAAGTTCACACTTTGGGTGAAACGGGGTAGGTTTACTATCTTTGGAAAATGGCATAGAATTCTATCTGGTATCTCTAAAGACTTGGATGGTGAAAATTGAAAAATTTAACCCCCCCAACTAATGTGTGAAGTGACCTCACTTCACGTGTGAATTGATATGAAAGGAAGAGTATTTATTAAATGGAATGGTGATATATATTTTTGCATGCATGAAATAAACAAAGAGTAATAATGAATACAGAAAAAAATCTAAGTTAATCATTGAAAGTTACCTTATGTACATACGTTATGGAAATAAATGATTAGCACACCTTGGAATTGGAAAATACGTACTTGGAATTTTATTTGATATGAGCAAGATGAAATGCATGCGGGTGAATGGTAAGGTGATGGGTACTTCAAAAGTGATGTGAGGTGACAGTTTGCAATGCACGAACGAACAACTCATGAGTTTGAGTTGAATAATTTTGTGGCAGTGTTGGATTTATTTCAAAATGAATGAAGCATGTATAGAAGAGATGGAATGAGCAGAAAAATGGTTTACTTTTTTCCAGTGTTGAAGACATCTATAGACAGGTGTTGCTACGGGTGCCTCCAGTACATGTCCTGACTGAATGGTTACATATGCATTATGTCAGGTCCCGTCTATAACAGGTCCTAACTAAAAGTGAAGAACAAGTCCCTCTAGAGCTAACTGTGGTCACCATGGGTAGTGTGCTATGTGTGCATGTGAAGTACAAAGCATGAAAAATTAAGTCTCAATGACAGGGGTTGAGTCATGCAACTCAACCCCTGCATTACTAGACAGGATTAGTGGATCATCTTTGAATGGTGTATCATTGTGTGTCTCAAAGCCTTCATCAAGAGCACCATGAGTACCATACTAAGTGTTTAGAGAGACAATAAAATCATCTTTTTGAATTGGTTTCTTATAAAGTTTTAGCCAGTGTCCATTTACTAGCAATGAAAATCAGACCTCGTTAATGGTTTGTAGTTGGACTGCACCATTAGGGAATACCTGTTGAATCTCATATGGTCCTAGCCATCGAGATTGAATCTTTCCCTTGATAACTTTGTATCTGGAATCATAGAGATGGGCCCAATCACCAGCAGTGAATTCTTTAGTCTTTATATACTTATCATGCCATTTAATTCTTTGTTTCTGTATAACCTCTGTGTGGTGGATGGCTTCTAATATGATTTCATCAAGAGCATTCAAATGTTTTAATCTATCCTTTTGAGCTTCTATCAAATCCATCCCTAATTCTACTGCTGTCCTAAGAGTTTTGTATTCAAATTCTATAGGTAGTACTATTGTCTTGCTATAAACCAATTCATAATGAGTGAATCTTGTAGTTGTCTTCCATGTAGTTCTGTATGCCCAAACAACTTTTGGTAACTTGGAAACCCAATCTCTTCTATGAAGCTGTATTGTTTTTGTCAATATATTCTCAATCTCCCTGTTTGTGACCTCAACCTAAGCATTAGCCTGAGGATGGTATGGAGTGGACTTCTTATGTCTAATCTGATATTCCTCCACCAGTCTGGTGTTTAAGTCTAATGTGAATTGTGGTCCTTGATCAGTCACTATGTCCCTAGGTACACCATACCTAGTGAAGATTTCCTCATACAAAAATTTTGCCACATTGCCATCTCTGGCAAACTGCAAGGCTTTGACTTCCACCCATTTGGTTAAGTAATCAGTGCATACCATTATATATTCCTTGTTATTTGAAGTAGGAGAGATAGGGCCAACAAAATCCAATCCCCACTTATCAAAAGGAGCTAATGCTATTTGTGGTTGCAAAAGTATTTCATCACTTCTTGTAGGTCTCCCCATCTTCTGACACTGATCACAGCTTCTAGTATACTTGACAAAATCTTTATGAAGTGTTGGCTAGTAATATCCCATTGTTAAGATCTTGAAGGCTATTCTTTTGGCTGCAAAATATCCACCACAGGGTTCATCACGACATGCCTTCAATATATCAAACACCTCATCCTCTTTGACACATCTTTTCATAATGTTATCTGGGCCAGCGTAGAATAGGAATCCAGAAATCCAAGAATAAGGGAAACATTTGTGCACTAGCTGTCTTTTCTCCCTTAGAGAAAAGTAACCTAGAATCTGCCCTGTGACCAAATAATTAGCTATATCTACATACCATGGAGTGTGTACATTTCGAGCAAATAGATGCTCATTAGGAAATGAGTCATCAATCACTCCTTTTGATGATTGTATAGGTAGTCTAGATAGAAAATCAACAACTACATTAGCCTTTCTTGGTTTGTTAATGATTGTTATGTCAAATTCTTGCAATAACAACAACCATCTTACAAGCTTTCCACCCACTATTGGCTTGTTCATCAAATATCTGATTGTCGTATGATCTGTATGTATGAACACTTTATAGCCAGTAATATAGTGTCTAAATTTGTTAATGGCATAAACAACAACTAACATTTCCTTTTCTATCATAGTATAGTTCAACTCAGCTCCTTGTAAGTTTTTGCTTACATAGTATATTGCATATTCTTTATTTCCTTCTTGTTGGCCTAGGACTACTCCAATGGCAAAGTCTGATGCATCTGTGTGGATATGAAAAGGTAGTGTCCAATTTGAACCTCTGAGGATAGGAGCTTGTGTCAAGGCTACTTTTAGCTTCTGAAATGAATTCTGACAGTTTGGGGTCCATTCAAATTTAATGTCTTTTGTCAACATAGTAAATAGAGGGGTAACAAGTTTGCTAAAATCTTGAATAAACCACCTGTAATAACCTGCATGTCTAAGGAAACTCCTTACATCCTTCAGCCTCTATGGAATAGACAGGGCATATATGATTTCAATCTTCTTTGGGTCAACTTGTATCCCTGCGCTTGAGATAAAATGTCCCAAGACTATTCCTTGTGTCATCATCATAAAACATTTTTCATTGCTCAAAGATAGATTGTGCTCTGTGCATCTCTTTAAAACTTTCTCCAAGTTGTGTAAAGCTTCATCATATGTTTCACCATATGTGGTGAAGTCATCCATGTAAATTTCCATGTTGTCATGGGCAAAATTAGAGAAAATACTGAGGAATACTCTTTGAAATGTGGTTGGAGCATTGCACAGACCAAAAGGCAAGACATAATATGCATAGGTCCCCCAAGGGCAAGTAAATGTTGTCTTATCTTGATCCTCTGGTGCAATCTTGATTTGGTTATAGCCACTAAAACCGTCAAGAAATGAGAAATATTTCTTCCTTGCCAACGAGTCAAGGACTTGATCAATGAAGGGCAATGGCAAGTGATCTTTCCTGGTGGTAGCATTTAGTTCCCTGTAGTCAACACAAACTCTCCATTTGCCACCTTTCTTGGGAACTATGACTAATGGTGAAACTCATTCACTGTTTGAAATTAGGTATATAAATCTTGCATCTAAAAGCTTTTGAAGTTTGGATTTCACTATCTCTTTGAGAGAAAGGTTCATGCGTCGATGTTGCTGTCTTATAGGTCTATAGCCATTATAAATGTAAATTTTGTGCATACACAAGGCATGATTAATGCCTTTCATGTCATTGTAATCCCATGCAAACACTATTGACTAGGTCTGTAATACTGCATGTAGGGATTGCTGTTGCTCATCAGTCAATGCATTATTAACAATCAACATCTTTCCTGGATTGATTTCTAATTGCTTAGACATTTCTTGTACAGAGGACAAATCAAGGCTAGGTATTACTAGCAAGAATTGTTAGGGTAACAAAGTATGAAATATTTGGGATACCTCCTCTAAGGAACTGGTGGGTATTATACTACTTAAGGGATCTTTCAAGTAGGATAAACAATCTTGTTGTTGTGGGCGTTTAATAGTCATCAAGGTTTGCAGTGAATAGCTGTCCTCATCATCTAGGGTAGGCCGGATGGTCTGCTCAATTTCATGGTATGGTTGGGCTGGTGGATATTAAACTAATTTCTTGGTCACAGTCCCATTGGATATGATCATGTTCCCTGACCTGTAACCTATAAATGCATATGTTGTGGCAAGCCATGGTCTGCCTAGTATAAGAGGATAACCAACAAGATTAACCTTGGGCTATAAGACTATGAAATCAATAGGGTATTCCCAAGAATCTAATGCAATTACCAAATCCTCAATGACTCCTTCAGGTTTAACTGTAGACCTATCAGCCAATTGCAAGACTGTTTGGGTAGGCCTAAGGTTGTTCAACTGGAGTATCTGCATTGTCTCCTTAGTTATTACATTAATTGCAGCACCCAAATCTATCAGAGTATTCTTAATCAGAGTTCCATTGATTTTGACATCCACTACTAGACTACCTGGAACTATATATTTGGGAACAATTATATTTCCCAACATTATGTCAGCAAGGTTACCCAAAACGTGGACTGTCTTTGGGTCTATTCTCTTCCTTCTTGGTTTCTTTATACAGAGATCTCTGATAGTCTTAGTATAGATAGGAATATCTTTGATGGCTTGGATTAAGGGAATCTTTATGCTTATATCTTGTAACTAGCCTATGAGGTCAATTTTAGACAGTGCTGGTTGCTTATGGATAGCCAAGCGTTCAAGGAAAAGAGGCTTAGGATGTGAAATGATCTGAGGGCCCTGATTTGGTTCAGGTTCCAAAGGTGTCTTATCTGAGGCTTCTTCTATGGGTTCTTCATCTTTAAGTTCTATAATTTGGGGAGATGAAGGGCCCACAAGTTGCTTCCCTGATCGAAGATGAACATTACTCACTTCTACCCTGTAGGTGGTGTATTGCATCACCTCGTTAGTATAAGCTTGTTGAACAGGCTTGTTGTTAGGGTTAGGTACAGGTTGGATAGGTCTAGGAGGTTAATTTTTAGGAGCAGATGGAGGCATTATGGCTGTTTGTTGTGGCTAAGATGGAAGCATAGGTTGCTGGTAATTTGCATTTTGCTGCCATTGTTGGTTCTTGTTCCTTTGGGGCTGCCATTGAGGTTGTTGTGTAGCCATATGGCTAATTATATCCTCCTTCATTTTGGACAGCAAGTTACTGATTTCCACTCTTGAAACCCCATTGGTTGCTTTGTTTGTAATGGATGTCCTTTCTCCCCTTGGTCATCTAGTGAAAGTTCTTGAATAATTTTGGCAAACTTTACAAATTGACTCAAAAGGTAACTGAGAAACATCACCTTGCCCAATGAGATTCAAAGCATCCATGCAATCATCCTTAACCCCTCTTAAGAAGATCGGTTTAATGATTCTTCTGATAATCTGTTTTGGGGGTTTTTCTTCAGAGCAAACTGGAATCTTTCAACATAATCTTCTAGTGGCTCCTCCTTTTGTGACATCCTAAAGATGTCACCTTTCCTCCTGTCATGTCCTCGACAGTAATCTTGGTACTTCTCCAAGAATTTCTCCTTTATTGTATCCCAGCCTGGAATGACATCTTTTCCCAACCCCATAAACCATCTCAAGGCTGCATCCTTGAGCGTGGCAAGAAAGAGTTTAAGCCTATGAGCATCTGAAGTGTAGTCATAGCTCCTACACATGATATCAAACTCAAACAAAAATGTATCTGGGTCCTCTATCACAAGGCCATAGAAGACTAGTAATGTTGACGGTGGAATGTTTTTCAGCACTGTAGCCCTCTCCTGATTAGTGATAGGAAACTCAAACGTTGCTTGCTTTGGTGGATCCTCCACCGCAGCATTTGCCATGGTTTTGAAGGTCCCTTTTGTAGTTGTGGAAGAAGCTGATGAAGATGTAGAAGGTGTTGATGAAGATGTAAGAACAAGTCCTCCTTCAGCAATTTCTACTGTATAGTTGATAAAGTCAACTGTATCTTCTCTATCCTGATAATTTGAAGGGAGGAATTTGCCTCAATTGTCCCTCTGCCTCCACATACATTGAATTTAGGTTTATATTCCAGTGGTCCTGCACAATATTAGTATAATTTTTGGTGTTTCCAAAAAGTGAATCTATTAACCCTAATGCTGGAATAAAAATTTAAGCTAAGAAAACATGTAAAATGAGCCTATGAAGGTAGCACCATCCCCGACAATGACGCCAAAAATGTAGAGGAAAACTAATGCGTTGTAGTCTTAACATAATTCAGGGGTAAACCTATCTGAATAGTCCACTTAACACTATACTCCTACATTAAATTATCAACCAAGGAGCGTAAGCTTATGATGGCACTACACTGTATGTGCCTTCACAACTCATATTCTTCTAAACTATCTTATCCAAACCTACTCAGATTATTTTACTTTGCTGGAATTCACAGAAATGCAAGGACAATAAAAACAATTATAGAATCTAGTGGCTATGGGTAACTTCAACATAAGCTATAGATAACTGCTAACAATAGGAAATTATAGAACTAATCCAAAACATTTAAAATGATGAGAGAACTAATTCTAACCTCCAGAGGACTTAAAAATAGACAAAGTATGCATTTGTTTATGAACCACAACTACTATAATTTAACAATCAAAGTACTCTAATGACATTCTTTAATCAAACATGTCTAGAGCTTCTAATATTGAAAATAGAACAACAACTGAGTAACTGGATAACAAAGTAACTAACTTGACACTGAGCTCATCCCTTCTAACTTATACAAAAATAGGAGAGTCTTATGCAACTACCAACTAACTTCAATCATTAATCCATTCCTAGATATTAGGATACAGGTTTAAGATTGATTTATTAATTCTATCTGAATAGAGGAAGGAGAATCCTATTCAAATAAGAATTCTCATGCAATGGCTTGTATGAAGAACACACAAGCTGCATTTGGGACAAGTCTACTTCTTCTGCATTTATTCCTTTCCATGATGGTTCACATTCATCCTCCAGCTGCTTGTACTTTTGGCATCTTGACTTCAAATTCCTTTAATTCTCCTATTCTGCAACTTGCTACAAATTCTCCTTTCCTTGATGCCACGTGCTTGATGTTGCACAGGGGTTAATCCACAAAACATATGCATGCAAATAACCTCCATAATTAAACCATAGAATTTCATCTATATTGCATGCATACTTATGTTTAAATCATTCAATTGATAATACCATCACCATATTCCATATTAATAACATAGATTCAAGGTCTTGCAAAGTATATACAAAGATAGTATATCATGATGGTGATGTTTGAAAAGTATCTGGAAGATCATATGGAAAAGGTCTGAAAGCATATAAAAACAACATAAAAAGAGGCCAATATTTCAACCCATCAACTGTTATTACACATTTCACTTCTAGAATCTAATCATGTCAAAATCAACAAGTTTGGAGTCATCATATATGCTGATTTCTATATGTACATTATTCATTAGTCATCATATGCTGATTTCTATATGTTGATTATTCATTATGCTTCTAACATCACAATTGTCTTATTCATGATGCCTATAGAAATCATCATCATGCCGAGGAAACGAGCAAAGACTCTAACACCAGAAGAGTGTGAAGCTAAGAATGAGCGGAAAATAGAAAGAATGAGGCGAATTCACGAAAGTAAGAAATTGTCAACCATACAAGAAGACATTACACCATTGCCAATTGAAGAAGAACATGATGCATCTAATGAAGCTAAGAGAGAGATGGCATTGGCGGTACAAAGGGAATGAATGTAAAACCTCTGTTCAATGAGGAAATTGAATCTCCAAGTTGGAGGCACTCCATCATCCACAGGTCAAGTTGAAGGAACACCATCATTATCTTCTCGAATTGGAGGCACTCCATCTTTCATAGGTGAAGTTGAAGGTACATCTTCATTCTCTTCTCAAGTTGGTGGCATTCCATCATTCACACATCAAGTTGAAGGTACACCATCTTCTCCATCTCAACTTCAAGCATTTTCATCTTTTTCATCTCCAATTGAAGGTACGTCATCTATCCCATCTCAAGTAAATATTGAAGAAATTCCTAATGTTGAGTTAACTTTACCGATGAAAATGCCTCCTATAATTTTGCATAGGAAGCCTAAGTTTCTAATTGATATCAATGAGAATTTTTTGAAGCCCATACAAGAAAAGATTCCCAAGTGGACTTGTTAAAGATATGCAAATAATATATGTAAATCATTCTTTGAGAACTTAAATGAAACTGAAAGATGTTAACTATTTGTTGAATTGATGAGAAATCTAAAACTTAGGCCCATTATGAAGATTCTTGGCCTAAGAACATCGGATGTCTCAAGTGAAAAATCAATTGTAAAAAATTAATGAGTGCATATGAGAGTGTGGGTTCCACCTCATGCACCAAGGATAGTAATGTCACACGACGTGTCATTACATCGACAATAGTAAGCCAACAAACAAAGAAAAATTGCCTCATTAGAAAGACGAGTCAAGCATTGAAAATAAGTAGAAAAACTCTAATGAGAGCCATTGGAAGACGTGAAAGAGTTGAGGACTCAAACACTAATGAATTGTGGGCATTCTCTGGGAGACTCCCACAGAAGGACAAAGTTGTTGTTGAATCCTTGAGATCCCTCATCGAAGAATTTTGGAAAAATAACATAAGGGTATCTCCTAATGCAAGAGATGTTGTAAGAAGGCGAATTGATTGTCGAAACTATGAGCCACATCCAAAGCATTTTTTGGATGTGATTCAAACACAATTTTTTAAGAAATTTCAAGAGATGTATCCTCAAATGAAAATTAGTCAAATGTATTTTGAAATGGTAAATCCTTTTTATGTCAAAATAAATCACACACGCACAACTTGTTGTTGTAGAGTACATATTGAGTTTTCTAATCATTATGATGTTTATAGATATATGTGTGTAGATTTGCATACTAATGATGTTTTGCAGGAGTGTAATATAAAGTGTCCACCTAGATCTTCAAGAGATTTCATATTGATCAAGTATCTTATGCCAGAGAGTGGATGGTCAATTATTCCACAATAGCTTATGCTTAGATGGCACGTGTGATCATTGTGGTGGGTTGCAACATTTGTCAATTTGTCAACATATGGACAACACACATGCAATTGGAAATGAGCTAGTAAGTTTTGATAAATACAAGACAATGACATATAGTCTGAAAGATGGCAAAGAAGAAAAAATGTGTGAATTGGTCATTGAAAAGATTCCAGTGTATCAGTTTATCTCTATTTTCTGAGATAATATAGTTTACAAGTATGCAAGGCATACTCATAGAGCTTGATGGTTGGACTTGCAATTCAAGTTATGCAAGGACATGTTTCCACTTGGTACCATCATTTCAGTTGTTGACTTTGCAGAGAACTACACACTACAGCCACATAATGAGGTGTAATCATAGTATTACAACTCTATGTAGGTTGCTATATTTGTGCAAATAACATTTCATTCATGCAGAAGATAGTACAAAGGATGACAGGAAGATCTTGAGGGAATATCATTTTTATATTAGTGATGATCGCACAAATTCTACAGAGTTCGTGCAAGGTTGCTTTCAAATGTTCTACCATGATTTAGCTAGCAAGAGCATAACATTTCGTCAGCATATCATATGGTTAGTTAATTGTACATCACAATTCAAGAACTCGCGGATGTTCTATTGGTTGAGTAGGATGCATACGATGAATGGTGTTCAACATAAGTGGAATTTTTGTGAGGCCGGGAAAGGAAAGGGGGAGCATGATGGTGTAGGAGCATGTATCAAAAGAGCATTGACAAGAGAAGAGTTGAAGTACAAAGACAATGCAAAGTTGTTAGATGTGAGATCTACTATCAAATGGTGTAACGCTAGAATGTGTCCAGGTAATGAAGGTAAGTCTACAGTTTGTAGATATTTTTGGTTGGTTGATGATACTAACATTGCAAAATATGAGGACTATTGTACATTGACAGGATCGAGTGAGATACACTCTTTTAGAAGCTCTAATGCAGGTTCATGGAGTATTCATACGTGGCGGATGGCATGCTTTTGTTCTTCATGTACATATGAAGTTTGGTGTGATTGTGAGTCCAAAGAGAGGGTCGATGAATTGTGTATAAGAGGCCTAAGCCTGATTGATATGTATCAACCACTAACAACACTACAAATCACAGAGATTGAATCATCGGTTGATTTTGACCATGTTTTAGATCTAGTTCAACAAGGTATTATTAGCATTCAAATTTAATAAAATTCAATATACCATCTTATTTTGTAGTTTTTCTTATATTTTTGACTACATTCATCGAACTGAATGCACGTATCAATGCATGGAATGTTTATGTAGTTATTGCAGCTGAAGACAATGAAGAAGGAATGGATTATTATTTGTCGCCATGTTGAGGCAAAAAAGAAATTAGATTCCCCTGTTATAGATGGAGAAAACATAGAGTACCCTACAGGATCAGTGGTTGTTATTGGAACATGGCTTAGAAGGTACCCAGTGAAGAAGTTTGATGTGTGGTTGTTTGTGGAATTTGACACACATAGGAAGATTCTTTATTATTCTAACCTTGTTGTGGCATCAAACGTTCATTTAATCAAATATGGGGGTAGACCATTAAACAGGACCTTGTGGAAGGTTCAAGAGTTTGATCATGAGGCAATACTCGACACAATAAAGAGTAGAGCAGACCTGGATGGTTCATTGGATTGAATTAGTGGAATGACATAAAGATATCTTATTTTTCTTTGTTATCCTCATTTCACCTTGTATATTTTAGCTACTCATTTTAGTTAAATAGTGCAATTGCATGTGCATGCATGATTTTAGTATGATGGAGGTAGGCATAATCCTTATGAAGTTACCTTTGGAAGGAAAGTAAGGTAGGTTTTCATGATTATTTCACAATGATATGTCCTTTACTTTCTATTTCATAATGAGTTTTAATGAGTTTTAACGATGTTACTATTTCATAATGAGTCTTAGAAAGGTACTATGACTGAATTTTTACATTTGACATCCCCTGGGGCCAAATGGATGGTGCTAATGCATCTAGGTGGGTGAGTAAATGCTAGGAGAGATATCTTTTTTGGTGGAAAAGCCTCATGTTCGTTCTTGACTATATCAAATGCATACGATCTCTCAAGAGCCCTAAGAAAAAATGGTGACAAACTTTGGACTGACTGTTCCATCAAACTGTGACACCTAGGAACATCTTCTTTGCATGTATAGGTGGATGTCAGGTCCACCTACAAACACCTACCTCAATTTTTTTAAATCAATTTCATTTGCCTATGGGGGCAAGGAACACATTGTTCCAAAATGCTTCAGTTTTATGCAGTGGAAAGGTGCTAGGAGTGACATTTTGCATTCCATAGCTTGTGGGGCTGAATTGACTATGTCAACATGTCTAGGTGGGCAGGTAAATGCCAAGGGAGGTCTTGTTTCATGTGCCAAATGTCCTAGTCATTCGGGGCAGCAGGCTACCGGCAAAGTCCCTTAGAATCCTTAAGACCAAAAAATTGCCAAACTATGACGGAGTAGTTCTCAAAATTCATGGTAGTTGTGAGCATTTTGTTTGGACCTACAGGTGCATGTGGGGTCCATCCACAATAAGCTCTCTCATTTTTGGTCAATTCCAGTCCATTTGACCATGCTGAAATCAAATGCATTCTTGCAAAATGCTTCATTTTCTTGCAGTGGAAAGGTGCTAGGAGTGACATTTTGCATTCCATAGATCATGGGGCTAAACTGACAGCACCAATGTGTTGGGGTGGGCAGGTAAATAATAGTGGAGGTCTCGTTTTGTGTGCCAAGCGTCCCAATCATTCAGGGAAACAAGCTACCGGCAAAGTCCCTTAAGATCCCTAAGACCAAAAAATGGCAAACTATGATGGAGCAATTCTTAGAATTTATGACAACTGGGAACATTTCATTTGGACCTATAGGTGCACATGGGGTCTGTCCACAATAACCTCTCTCGGTTTTGATCAACTCAAATCTGTTTGATTATGTCAAAATCAAATGCATTCTTGCAAAAAACTTTAGTTTCATGTAGTGGAAAGGTGCTAGGAGTGAGATTTTGCATTCCATAGCTCGTGGGGCCGAACTGATTACACCAACGTGTTAGGGTGGGCAGGTAAATTCTAAGGGAGATCTCATTTCATGCGCCAAGCATCCCAATTGTTTGGGGCAACAGGCTACTGGTAAAGTCCCTTAAGATCCCTAAGACCAAAAAACTACCAAACTATGACGGAGCAGTTCTCAAAATTTGTTATAGCTGGGAACATTTCATTTGGACCTACAGGTTCATGTGGGGTCTATTCACATTAACCTCTCTCAGTTTTGGTCAACTCAAATTTGTTTGACCGTACCAAAATCAAATGCATTCTTGCAAAATGCTTCAGTTTCATGCAGTAGAACCTTTCCAGGTGCCATATTTTTTGTCCTTCTCATCATGGGGCTGAACCAACTATGCCAATGCATCAAGGTGGGTGGGTAAATGCTAGGGGAGGTCTTGTTTCCTGCACCAAGTGTTTCAGTCGTTCGAGGCAGCAAGCTACCGACAAAGTCACTCAAGTTCCTAAGAGCAAAAATTACCAAACTTTGACGGAGCAGTTCTTAGAATTTGTGGCAACTGGGAATATTTTGTTTAGACCTACAAGTGCATGTCGGTTCTATCCATAATAACCTCTCCTAGTTTTGGTCAACTCAAATTTGTTTGACCTTGCCGAAATCAAATGCATTCTTGCAAAATGCTTCAGTTTCATGTAGCACAACCTTGCCAGGTGCCATATTTTTTATTCTGCTTGTCATGGGGCTAAATTGATTGTGCCAACACATTGAGGTGGGTAGGTAAATGCTAGCGGAGGTCTCTCTTCATGCACCAAGGGTCCCAGTTGTTCACAACAGCAAGCTACCAACAAAGTCACTTAAGATCCTAAGAGCAAAAATGTCAAACTTTGATGGAGCAGTTCTCAGAATTCATGGCAGCTGGGAATGTTGCATTTGTACTTATAAGTGCATGTGGGGTTTGTCCACAATAACCTCTCTTGGTTTTGGTCAACTCAAATCTGTTTGACTATGTCGAAATCAAATGCATTCTTGCAAAATGCTTCAGTTTCATGCAACACAACCTTGCTAGGTGCCATATTTTTTGTTTTGCTCATCATGGGGCTGAACCGATTGCGCCAATGCATTGGGGTGGGTGGGTAAATGCTAAGAGAGGTTTGGTTTCATGCGCCAAGCATCCCAGTCATTTGGGGCAACAGACTATTGACAAAGTCCCTTAAGATCCCTAAGACCAAAAAACTCCCAAACTATGACAGAGCAGTTCTCAGAATTTATGGTAGCTAAGAATGTTTCATTTGGACCTACAGGTGTATGTGAGGTCCATCTATAATAACCTCTCTCAGTTTTGGTCAACTCCAATCCGTTTCACCATGCCGAAATCAAAGGCATTCTTGTAAAATGCTTCAGTTTCATGCAGTGGAAAGGTGTTAGGAGTAACATTTTGCATTCCATAGCTCATGGAGTCAAACTGACTGTGCCAACATGTCAGGGTGGGCAAGTGAATGCTAGGGGAGGTCTCATTTCATGCGCCAAGTGTCCTTTTCATTCGAGGCAACATGCTATCGACAAAGTCACTTAAGTTCCTAAGAACAAAAATTGCCAAACTTTGATAGAACAGTTCTCAGAATTTGTGGCAGCTGGGAACATTCCGTTTGGACCTACATGTGCACATGGGGTCTGTCTACAATAACTTCTCTCAGTTTTGGTCAACTCAAATCTATTTGACTGTGCCGAAATCAAATGCATTCTTGCAAAATGCTTTAGTTTCATGTAGCACAACCTTGCCAGGAGCCACATTTTTTGTTCTGCTCATCGTGGGGACTGAACCAACTATGCCAGTGTGTCGGGGTAGGCAGGTAAATGCCAGGGAAGTTTTTATTTCATGTGCCAAGGGTCCTAGTCGTTCTGGGTTGTAAGCTACCAACGAAGTCACTTTGTCGGTAGCTTGCAACCTGGAACGACTGGGACGCTTGGCACATGAAGCGAGACCTCCTCTAACATTTACCTGCCCACTCTGACACGTTGGCACAATTGGGTTGGCCCCACAAGCTATGGAATGCAAAATTTCACGCCTAGCACCTTTCGACTTTACCGGTAGCTTACAACCCAGAATGACTGGGACACTTGGCACATGAAATGAGACCTCCCCTAGCATTTACCCACCCACCTTGATGTGTTGGTGTAGTCAGTTCAGCTACACGAGCTATGGAATGTAAAATCTCACTCCTAGCACCTTTTGACTTTGCTGGTAGCTTACATCTTGAAATGACTAAGACACTTTGCGCATGAAACAAGACCTCCCCTAGCATTTACCCACCCACCCAGATGTGTTGGCATAGTCGGTTTGACCCCACGACATGTGGAATGTAAAAATTTAGTCCTAGCACCTTTCAACTTTGTCGATAGCTTACAACCCGGAATGACTGGGATGCTTGGCACATGAAACAAGACCTCCCCTAGCATTTACCTATCCACCCTAATGTGTTGGCACAGTCAATTCAGCCCCATGATGAGCAGAATAAAAAATATGGCACTTGGCAAGGTTGTGCTGCATGAAATTGAAGGATTTTGTAAGAATGCATTTGATTTTGACACATTCAAACAGATTTGAGTTGATCAAAACTGAGAGAGCTTATTGTGGACAAATACCATGTGCGCTTGTAGGTCTAAACATAATGTTCCCAGTTGCCATGAATTTCAAGAACTGCTCCATCAAAGTTTTGTAGTTTTTGCTCTTAGGAACTTAAGTGACTTTGTCGGTAGCCTGCTGCCTGGAATGATTGGGACACTTGGCACACAAAATGAGACCTCCCCTAGCATTTACCCACCCACCTTGATGCGTTGGTGCAGTCGGTTCAGCCCCACAAGCTATGGAATGCAAAATGTCACTCCTAGCACCTTTCCACTGCATGAAACTAAAGCATTTTACAAGAATGCATTTGATTTTGACACGGTCAAACGGACTTGATTTGAACAAAACTGAGAGAGGTTATTGTGGATAGACCCCATGTGCACCTGTAGGTCCAAGAAGAATGTTCTAAGATGCCACGAATTTCAAGAACTACTTCGTCAAAGTTTGGCAATTTTTGCTCTTAGAAACTTAAGTGACTTTGTCGGTAGCCTGCTGCCTCAAACGACTAGGACACTTGGCGCATGAAACAAGACCTCCCCTAGCATTTGCCCATCCACCCCGACACATTGGAATAGTCAGTTTAGCCCCACAAGCTATGGAATGCAAAATGTCACTCCTAGCACCTTTCCACTGCATGAAACTGAAGCATTTTACAAGAATGCATTTGATTTCGGCATGGTCAAACAGACTTGAGTTGACAAAAACTGAGAGAGGCTATTATGGATGGACCCCACGCGCACTTGTAGGTCCAAACAAAACATTCCCAATTGCCATGAATTCCAAGAACTGCTCTGTCAAAATTTGGCAGTTTTTTGGTCTTAGGGATCATAAGTGACTTTACCGGTTGCATGCTGCCCCAAATGACTGGGATGCTTGGCGCATGAAACAAGACCCATCCTAGCATTTACCTACCCACCTCGATGCATTGACGCAGTCAGTTTTGCCCCACAATAAGCAGAACAAAAAATATGGCACCTGACAAGGTTGTGTTGCATGAAACTGAAGCATTTTGCAAGAATGCATTTGATTTTAATACAGTCAAACTGATTTGTTTTGACCAAAACCAAGAGAGGTTATTGTGGAAAAACCCTACATGCACTTGTAGGTCCAAAAGGAATATTCCCATTTGCTACAAATTCCAAGAACTGCTTTGTCAAAGTTTGGCAATTTTTTCTCTATAGGAACTTAAGTGACTTTGCCGGTAGCCTGCTGCCTCGAATGAATGGTACACTTGGCACATGAAATGAGAGCTCCCATAGCTTTTACCCACCCACCCTAATGCATTGGAACAATCGGTTCAGCCCCACGAGCTATGGAATGCAAAATGTCACTCCTAGCACCTTTCTACTGCATGAAACTAAAGCATTTTGCAAGAATGCATTTGATTTCGACATGGTCAAACGGATTGGAGTTGACCAAAATTGAGAGAGGTTATTGTGGATGGACCCCAAATGCACCTGTAGGTCCAAACAAAATATTTCCAGCTGCCACAAATTTTGAGAACTACTCCGTCATAGTTTGGCAGTTTTTAGTCTTAGGGATCTTAAGGGACTTTGCCGGTAGCTTGCTGCCCCGAATGACTGGGATGCTTGGAGCATGAAACAAGACCTCCCCTAGCATTTACCTGCCCACCCTGATGCATTGACACATTTAGTTTGGCCCCACGACAAGCAACACAAAAAATATGGCACCTGACAAGGTTGTTCTGCATGAAATTGAAGCATTTTGCAAGAATGCATTTGATTTCGACACGGTCAAACATATTTGAGTTGACAAAAACTGAGAGAGGTTATTATGGATGGACCCCATGTATACCTATAGGTCTAAATGGAACATTCCCAGCTGCCACAAATCCTGAGAACTGCTCCGTCAAAGTTTGGCAGTTTTGGCTCTTAGGATCTTAAGTGACTTTACCGGTAGCCTACTGCCGCGAACGACTAAGACCCTTGGTGCATGAAATGAGACCTCCCCTAGCATTTAACCACCCACCCTGATGTGTTGGCGCAGCCAGTTTAGCCCCACGAGCTATGGAATACAAAATGTCACTCTTAGCACCTTTCCACTGCATGAAACTGAAGCATTTTGCAAGAATGCATTTGATTTCGGCATGGTCAAACATATTGCAGTTGAGCAAAATTGAGAGAGGTTATTGTGGACAGACCCAAATTGCACCTGTAGGTCTAAACAAAATGTTTCCAGCTGCCATGAATTTTGAGAACTACTCCATCATAGTTTGGCAGTTTTTTGGTCTTAGGGATCCTAGGGGACTTTGCCGATAGCCTGTTGCCTCGAACGATTGGGACGCTTGGCACATGAAATGAGACCTCCCTTGGCATTTACCCACCCACCCCGATGTGTTGGTATAGTTAGTTCGGCCCCACGAGCTATGGAATGCAAATGTCATTCCTAGCACCTTTCCACTGCAATACACATGTAATGAATCTTCAATACACATGTATGGACAAGGTGTTGAGGACACATATTTCATCTATTTGCTTTATAAATGATAGCCAACTTACCCTTCATAAGCTTGTGCATGGATTTTTTGAACATCATAAGCTTTTTGGCAAAGTCTTAACATTTTCTTCTTTGATCAAAATGTAGTTGTTTTGTATATTGAAGGCATTCTTATAGAGAAAAATCATAAATTCCTTGCCTAAATTAGCATTTTTAGCCTAGGGCTTGATAGTTTATGGTAGTGGAAAGAGTTTGGAGGCACTCATGGTGTTGGATGTTCATCTTGTCCAGATCTTATATGATTTAAATGAAGAATTTCAATTGGGAGCTAGATGTAATTGCATAAACTAATGGCTAGGGATTTGGTTTGATTCATTTGTATAAGCACAATCTAGTTTGATCATTATACTTATGTAATAGGGCTGATATTTTGATCTTATTTGGGATGCAGGGATATGGAGATCAAGGTCTTATTACATTCAAGGAATTGTCTACAGGGTTGTATACAAGTTCATCACACATGATTCACATATCTAGAGTCATTATTGGCAATCAATTGTTCATATGCAAGGCATTATCTTTGACTGGATTGTCATATTGCCTTGCTGTTACAACCTATTAAGATTATCACAAAACTCATTAGGAACCCAAAGAATTCACTATTCCATCTAGGGTGATCATGGCTAAAATAGGGGTTGTAATTTTACATGAATAGTAGGTTAAGAAAACCCCATACATATTATATCAAAGGGAGAATGTTACAACAATCTTGAATGCAGAAATGTAGTTATCTTGAGGCAACCATCTCCTAACACTGTTGCAGCATGTTACAAAAGGGTTTAATTCATTAATTGTGTCTATTCTTTAGTTCATTAATTGTGTCTATTCTTTGTTGTGAAGCAAATGCAATTGACACGTGTAAAGACAAATTCCATTTTGTGTAAAGAATATGTTTGAGGGCTTGTATTCTTCATGGTGAAGGCTTGGTTGTGGTGAATTTTATGTAATATTGAGTCTTCTAGTTGTTTATTCTCTGTGGGAACTATGACCCTATTACATGGTTGGATTCAAGTGGGTTCTCAAGTCTCACTTCTTTGGGTTGATTGTGTTTTACAATAGTGGTAAGCATTTGTGAAGGTGTTTGTGAAGTTGACTGTGATGAATATTATGTAGGTTTTATTTTGAATGGTAGAAAAGGGTTTGGTTTCTTGAGAAGTATTATATATTTGGACTTTATCTTATGAGCATTAAATGGTGAAGCTCAATGGCATTGTGTTAGTCATAGTGACAAACCCTAGAGGCTTTATTAATGTGCTTGGAATGAATTTGTAGATGATGGTAAAGAAAAAAGTAGAGTGCCTTATAAAATGACTAGTTTTCTATTGAATATTGTTGTGGTTGTTAGTTCCATGTGTATAGTCTCATTAATAAGATGTATTGTTATTAGCCCTTAAGAACAAAGTGAAAATGCTTTACTTTGATTGAATATGTGGATAGCAATTATGTATGTGCATATGAGAAAAAAGTTACCTTAAAAGAATTTGAAATATTTGTAAGCGCTATAGGATAGACCTATGGATTTATTGTAATTCTAAAATGATTTTTAAGGAAACCCTTATTTATGGAATTGTTATTGTGTATATTTTTGTAATAATTAAGCTCAAAGTATATATGTTGCAATAATTGCAAGATATGCACAAAATAGATTTGTTGATAAGGATTTAGAAAATTTCAACAAATGCGATTGGTAGGTGTAAATCCAAATTCCACAACCTTAACCAACATCCTCCCTACATATTCCAAAATGGGATCTTTGGAACATGGTATGGACATCCATCAAAGCATAAAGAATATGGGAATTTTGTCAAATCTATTGTAGTTGCAACTACCCTAGTAGACATGTATGCAAAGTGTGGAAGCATAGACAAGGCACATCAACTGTCTGACATAACACCTCAAAGGGTGCCATCTCATGGAATGTAATAATTGCAAGATATGAACAAAATGGATTTGTTAATAAGGCTTTAGAAACTTTCAAGAAAATACAATTGAGAGGTATAAAGTTAAAATATGATCTTTGGAACATGGTATGGACATCCATCAAAGCATAAATGATATGGGAATTTTGTCAGATCTTGTAGTTGCAACTGTCCTAGTAGACATGCATGCAAAGTGTGGAAGCATAGACAAGATATGTGAACTGTTTGACATGATGCCTCAATGAAATGCCATCTCATGGAATGCAATTATTGCAAGATATGCAAAAAATGGATTTTTTTATAACACTTTAAAAACTTTCAAGAAAATACAATTAGTGGGTGTAAAGCCAAATTCCACAACCTTAGCTAGTATCCTCCTTGCCTATGCTAGAATGGGATCTTTGGAACACAGTATGGACATCCATCAAAGCATAAGATATAGAAATTTTATTATATGTTGTAGTTGCAACTGCCCTCAGAGACATGTATGCAAAGTGTGGAAGCATAGATAATGCATGTGAATTGTTTGGCATGATGCCTCAAAGAAATGTCGTCACATGGAATGCAATGATTGCAAGATATGAAAAAATGGATTTTTGATAAGGCTTTATAAACTTTCAAGCAATTGCAATTGGTGGGTGTAAAGACAAATTCCACAACCTTAGCCAACATCCTCCCTTCATATGGCAAAATAGGATCTTTGGAACATGGTATGGACATCCAACAAAGCATAAAGGATATGGGAATTTTGTCAGATCTTGTAGTTGCAACTACCCTAGTAGACATGTATGCAAAGTGTGGAAGCATAGACAAGGTACATGAACTGTTTGACATGATGCCTTGAAATGAAATGCCATTTCATGGAATTCAATGATTGCAAGATATGCAAAATGGATTTTTTTGATAAGGCTTTATAAACTTTTAAGAAAACACAATTGGTAGGTGTAAAGACAAATTCCACAACCTTAGCCAATATCCTCCTTGCCTATGCCAAAATGTTCCTCCATTAAAGGATAAAATATATGGGAATTTTGTTAGATGTTGTAGTTGCAACTGCCCTCGAAGACATGTATGCAAAATGTGGAAGCATAGACAAGGCACGTGAACTGTTTGGCATGATGCCTCAAAGAAATGTTGCCTCATGGAATGCAATGATTGAAAGATATGAAAAAAATGGATTTTTTGATAAGGCTTTAGAAACTTTCAAGCAAATACAATTGGTAGGTGTAAAGCTGATGCAGAGTAGGGGAAGGTGACAAAGCTGTCTTCAAAGATCCTTTGGTTGAACATGTAGGCAGTTTGCTGTCCTCTCATAATGCAAGTTTGGATGATAGGCAAAAAGAGCCATTTCATGGTTTATATACATGAAATACTTGTCAAACCTCCCAATCATCCTAGACCACATTAATTTGACTATGAGATGCTCACTAAACTCACCAAACACTCTGACTGTTCACCTCACCTTTCGTTCCTTCACAACTAGCCTCTTTTGCTTGTAGCCCTAAAAATGAGGATTTTGAAGCATAAGTCATAGAATCTAGACCAAAACCATAAACAAATTAGTTTTTACGATACCTATTGATCACCTTCACAACATACCTAACATGAAACATAGGTTGTTTTGGAACATATGACTCAAATTGGGACTGTCCTTGTTGTCCTAGGCCTAAATTAGGTCTCCTTTTACACAACAAGAGTATGAAAATGATAACCCACTCTATAAAATCCTATTCTAAGGTTATTGGGGTATTGTATCATGATAGATTATGTTGGTTTCAAAGATCTAGCCACTACACAATTTTCTATTCCTCCAAAAGTTCACTCTACTATGCATGGACAGTTTAATACATTATGATATTAGACTCTACAAACACAAATCTACCTCTTTCTTCAATCTCCTGTCACTAAACTTGAAACCCAATTGATAAACCTTTAAAACAAAGCATTTCCATCCATTTTGTGTTCATGGTGCTTAAGGGATAGGCTGCCAATCCATTGATTTTCATAAAGCTCTTAAAAACCCTCTAAAACCCTAGTTAAAAGGAGCAGTTTCAGAAAAGAGATTAGAAAATCATTTAACTCCTACAAGAATCCTCCAACTTAGACTCAAATGATAGGTAACCCCATGCACCTAAAGGTTTTATGCATTGGAGCTCATGACAGAGCAGTACAGGCAAGTACAGTTGTTGGGAACAAAAATAAAACTCATAAAATGCAGGTAGACTTTAAAGAAAATGTTTGCAAAATGCTTCAACCTTCATAAAAAACCCTCCAACCTGATTTAAAACAAAGATAAGACCATCCATTACAACATTTTATGCATGAGGACTCTTGATAGTACTATACGACTTCCTACAGAACGTTAGAACAACAACAATGCAGAAAAATATAGGAAAACTATTAAATACCAATGTTATTTCTTTTCAAAACTTCCACACCCCATCTGCTTGACCTCTGAGAGATATATATCACATGTTTACAAATGATATTCCACTATTATCCCCACTCCCATTGTGGGAAAAGCCTTCATAAAGGCAGAAAATTTGACTGTTCTCCAGAAAAAGCTCATTGTCTAGAATTAGACTGTCCTCCTTTTTAGTAACTTAAGATTCTACTATAAAAATGATTTTATTAAGACCTCCACTACATGGTCATGCCCCTAGTGGGATTTATTACATTATTTTAAAACTCCATTTTGTCTCTAACAAACAAAAATTCAAAAATTTTCCTTAAAAACATCCTAGGTGCACTACACCATACACCCAACTTGTAATTTTTCCAAGTCCCTTGGAAAGTTTGTTGTAGCTTTTCACACATTTGACCTTCATACTTGCCTTCACCAGGTCCATTTTGCTTTAATTCTTCACTATCTTTGACATGTTTTCCATCATCATTACTTGTCTCTTAACAATGTGTATTCTTTGTAAACTGTCCTATTCTTGGTACTCTGACCTTGTCACCTTCATTCCTTGGTGTTATGCCTGCCTGAGCATCTATATCCATGCTTCTCTCAACTGTCCTTCCACTTGTCTTCTCAGCTTCTTGCTTACACCACTGTCTCATGCTCTTTTTGTCTCCATTCTTTTTATTGTCCACTATACCATTACCTTTTGCAACCTCTGTCAGACTTGTAACCAGCTTGTTCACTGTCCTAGCAATCTTGTAAACCTCTGTACCAGCTTTAATTGACTACCTCTTCTCTGTATTCATCACTACAGGGCACATGACTGTCCCTACTAAGATCTCTCCACTTATTTCTTGCCTTTCCATAGGCTTTCCACTCTTACTCTGCCTTGTTTCAGACCAAGACACCTTCTCATCCACTTCCTTCTTCCACATGAAGACACTCTTCTTCATAACTGTCTGCAAATCATCTTCACTCTTCCTATCTACTGTCTCAACAACTTTATGCCTTGAAAAGGCTGCATACTCCTTGGTTCCATTCTCCTCAAGCCTCACTGGCTCCCTACTACCAAACATTATCATCTTTGCTGTCCTTGACTGCTCCTTGACTACTTCATGCATTGGCATTAGTAAAAAAGTCTTCTCATCCTTCCTAATGGTGTAGGTGTTAGTTTTTCCATCATAAATTATAGACCTATCAAACTGCCAGGGTCTTCCAAGTATCATATGACAACAATCCATGGGTAAAATGTCACAAAGTATCCTATCCTCATATGCTCCAATATTGAACTCTACTAATGCTTGTTCAGTTACCAAAATGGACTGATTATCACTTACCCAAGAGACTTTGTAAGGTGTGTCCCTAGGTACTCTTTGTAATTTTAGTTTGTCTACCATTTCACTAGACACCATATTGTCAGTACACCCTAAATCCACTATCACTTTACATACCTTGTCTTTGCACTTGCAACTTGTCCTAAACAATGCTTTCCTCTGAATCAACTCCTTCTCCTTGGAGGTCTTCAATAGTGCTCTTTCTCTCAGCATCAATGTTTCTCCTACCTCACCAACACAACTAGTGGGAGTAGAAGCACCACATTCTTCTTCTTGGACTAATTGAGTCCTCCTCTCATTCTTCCTTTCACCATCACTTGTAAAATTTTGCTTCTCAGGACACTTGTATGCTGGGTGCCCAAACTCTTAGAAATTGTAACACTAACCTATAAAGGTGTTTTCACCTTCCACCACCAAATCTGCCTCTAGAACCTCTGCCTCTGAAATCTGCACTTTGTCCTTGTTTGAAATCTGCACCTTGTCCTTGTGCCTTGCTCATCTCTTCTTGACTTTCATTGACTTGCTTTGTGTTTTGAAAGGATCCTCTGCCTCTAGAGGTACTGCCTCTACCTCTAGCTATCTTGTCTTGTCTTTTCTTCAAATTCTCTTCCACTCTTACTGCCATCTGATAACATTCTTCAACATTCCTTGGATTTGCCATTACTAGTTCATCCTGCATGTTAAACCTCAAACCACCAATATAACTAGTAACTTTTTGTACTTCACTTTCACTTTGACCAGACCTTATACTCAGCTTATAAAACTCTTCAGTGTATGACTTAACATCCATTTCCTCTTGTCTTAAGCCTTGGAGCTTTTTAAACATTTGAACTTCATAATCTTTGGGTAAGAACTTACCTTTGATCTTAGCTACCATCTTGTCCCATGAAACAATCTTTGTCTTTCCTTGCTTTCTCCTTTCTGTTTGCTGATAATCCCACCATAACAAAGCATGAACTATCAGCTTGGTCTTTGCAATCTTCACTTTCTGCTCCTTAGGAACTTCATCACACTCAAAGTGGTTGTCCAATGCTGCAATCCAATCTAGCAACTCTTCATCACTGAGGCTTCCTCCATACTTTGGCACATCTATCTTCATCTTGTGATTGTCTTCTTTTACTGCTTTTAGCAACCTTACCATCCTCTGATCCTCGAGGTCCAACTCTTCTTCCACATCTTCATACTTAGCTTCCTCTTCTTCCTCAGACTCATTCTCATCACCTAGAGCCACTCCTCTTCTTTGATTTTGTTCTAGGGTAGCCATTCTTTCCTTCAGCTCCCTCAACTCTCTAGCATGTTTCTCCTTCAACTCATTCATCTCTTGAGCCATGTTTCTTCCTCTTGGAGGAATCTTTGACAAACTGTCTCTTCAACTAACCACTTCTCAACCATAACAGACCTACTAACTGTGCTCTGATACCACTTGATGTAGAGCAGGGGACAGTGACAAAGCTGTCTTCAAAGATCCTTTGGTTGAACATGTAGGTAGTTTGCTGTCCTCTCATAATGCAAGTTTGGATGACAGGAAAACAGATCCATTTCATGGTTTATATACATGAACTACTTGTCAAACCTCCCAATCATCCTAGACCACATTAATTTGACTATGAGATGCTCACTAAACTCACCAAACACTCTGAATGTTTACCTCACCTATCGTTCCTTCACAAGTAGCCTCTTTTGCTTATAGCCCTAAAAATGAGGATTTTGAAGTATAAGTCATAGTATCTAGACCAAACCCATTAACAAATTAGTTTTTCTAATACCTATTGAACACCTTCACAACATACCTAACATGCAACATAGGTTGTTTTGGAACATATGATTCAAATTGGGACTGTCCTTGCTGTCCTAAGGCTAAATTAGGTCTTCTTTTACACAACAAGAGTATGAAAATGATAACCCACTCTCTAAAATATTGTTCTAAGATGATTGGGGTACTGTATCATGATAGATTATTCTAGTTTCAAAGATCTAGCCACCACACAATTTTCTATTCCTCCAAAAGTTCACTCTACAATGCATGGACGGTCTAATACATAGGGATATTAGACTCTACAAACACAAATCTGCCTCTTTCTTTAATCCCCTATTCCTGCACCTAAAACCCAATTGATAAACCTTCAAAACAAAGCATTTCCATCCATTTTGTGTTCATGGTACTTAAGGGATAGGCTATCAATCCATCAATTTTCACAAAACTCTTAAAAATCCTCTAAAACCCTAGTTAAAAGGAGCAGTTTTAGAAAAGAGATTAGAAAATCCTTTAACTCCTACAAGAATCCTCCAACTTAGACTCAAATGATAGGTAACCCCATGCACTTCAATTTTTTATGCATTGGAGCTCATGACAGAGTAGTACAGGCAAGTACAGTCGTTGGGAACATCAATAAAACTCAGAAAATGTAGGCAAACTTTAAAGAAAACATTTGTAAAATGATTCAAACTTCATCAAAAACCCTCCAACTTGATTTAAAACAAAGATAAGACCATCCATTACAACATTTTATGCATGAGGATTCTTGACAGTACTGTATGGCTTCCTACAGAATGTTAGAACAACAACAATGCAGAAAAATATAGGAAAACTGTTAAATATCAATGTTATTTCTCTTCAAAACTTCCACACCCCATCTACTCGACCTCTGAGAGATATATATCGCATGTTTACAAATGATATTCCACTATTATCCCCACTCCTATTGTGGGAAAAGCCTTCATAAAGGTAGAAAATCTGACTGATCTCCAGAAAAAGCTCACTGTCTAGAATTAGACTGTCCTCCTTTTTAGTAACTTAAGATTCTACTATAAAAATGATTTTATTAAGACCTTCACTACATGGTCATGCCCCTAGTGGGCTTTATTACATTATTTTAAAACTCCATTTTGTCTCTAACAAACAAAAATTCAAAAATTTACCTTGAAAACATCCTAGGTGCACTGCACCAAAAGCGAAATTCCAAAACCTTGGAAATGGTATCTTTGGAACACGGTATAGACATCCATCAAGGCATAAAGGATATGGGAATTTTAACAAATGTTGTAGTTACAACTACCCTGCGAGACTTTTATGCAAAGTGTGGAAGCATATACAAGGAATGTGAATTGTTTGACACGATGCCTCAAAGAAATGTTGTCTCATGGAATACAATGATTGCAAGATATGCACGAAATGGATTTTTCATAAGGCTTTAGAAACTTTCAAGCAAATGCACAAAAGAAACTTTCAACCAAATGCAATTGGAACATCTAAAACCAAATTGCACAACCTTATCCAACATCCTCCTTGCCTATGCCAAAATGGGATCTGGGGAACATGGTGTGGACAACCATCAAAGCATAAAGGATATAGGAATTTGGTCACATATTGTATTTGCAGCTGCCCTTGTAGACATGTATGGAAAGTGTGGAATCATAGACAAGGCATGTGAACTATTTGACATTCAATGCCTCAAAGAAATGCATAGTCTCATGGAATGCAATGATTGCAAGATATGCACAGAACATATTATTTGAAAATTATTTATAAACTTTCATGCAAATGCAATTGGCATGTGTAAAACCAAATTCCTGTAACGATAATTGATCATCATATTAAATATTTAATATAAACTGTCGTATACATAATGTCATGAACATAACATCTAGTCTATATATAAAGCCATATAGGCATGTCCAAATAAAGCCATACATGCATATACAAAAATATACATCAGTAACATACAAAAGTATGTATACAAAGCCATCTAGGCATACAAAAATGTCCCAAAATCTAGTTTTCTATGGACTTCTATCAAATAATTGGTGGCCCTTGCTTGGCCGTGAAGATGAAGAGCCACCCAGTGACTCATTCTCTCTCTCCCATTGAGTAGACCTCCTTGACATATATTTATCCAACTCAACCTGTTAATACAATTAAACAATATGCACATTAATATAGAAAACATGAAATATATAACATCACATATGTAATCGATCACTGACCGCTATTTGATGATCACTCTTGATCATCTTTTCTCTCTCTTCATCTGTAGTTGGACAGGTTGGAATTATGACCTCCTGTGAGAAGCATCAAGAAGCAAAATTGACTAAACATAACTATAATTTATGTACATCAAATGACATGAGATAAAACAAGAAATACAAAATGACATTTTCATGTTATTGGCTCATACCTTGGTCAAAGGATTTGAAGACATCATGGTTGTAGCAATGCCTACCTACATTGACTCACAAAGATGGGGAGGAGTCTCCATATTCAGCATCTGAAAATAGAGTTCAAGGTTATTCGACCAAAATAGATACATAACATTATTTAAATGCATAATGATTACAAATGGTTAAATTTACCTCCGTATAAGTGGTTTTGCGTCCAGGGGACTAAGGAAACCATGGAGGTGCTGGTGAAGCTCTTTGTTGAAATCATCAAATTGTCACTAAATAATATTACCATTGATATATGTACAATAATTACATTCATGTGATAAATTACATATATGCTGACTTGACCTCCTCTCATAACCCACCAATGGATGGCTAACAGAGGCAAGATGAAGACTCTGACCTTGGAATTTCATTGCGCAGACAATTACACACATTATTTTTGACTTATAATATAGATAGTCATATAAAATTAATTAGAAATTTTAAATTAGAATATATTAAATCAAGATGAAACTTGTAAAAAATTACCTGAGAGTCAATACCAAATGTACCCTATAATACATCATCAGTGAGAACAATATCATCCAATATGGATGTGTCCATCATTGGATGCTGCCCCTGCATCACATCATCTTACCGAGAGTCTTGCTATGAGTCCTACGTCCTATAATCACACAGGTTCCCATATGAACTACACAAATGTGGGGACAAATGACGCCTACTGCTCTTACCCTCATCGGCTTGGGTGAGATCATTGGTGTGCTATGCTAGAGACTACGTGAGAGCAGTCAATGAATGTAGTGTCTCCACCTCATCACTCTCCTTTAAAGTCGAAGGGAGTGACACACATTTTGGCCTCAACAGGGGTCTAGGTACATGGTTATGGTCTCATTAATCCCCCTCTCTATATTGGGCAGAGCCACCATCTCTACCCTAGAACTCTCAAATGTCAAAATAATTATGAATCTTTTTGAGGACGAACTCGCAATAGAGTTTCCTCAAGAAATATTGTGGCACTTCATTGTTGTTGCATGGATGCTCATCAAAGACCATTAGCATCTATCCCAAAAGTTTTGGGATATATCTTGATTCCTACACCAATGAATAGGGAACCGTTTGCAAGTCTCTTCTAATCTTTGGCTAGTTTTAGGATTAATAAAGTGTGCGCATAATGTAGATTTTGTAATTTTTTCATTCTTCACTTGTTCATAAAACAATTTGTTGGCATAGTATTGCTGACACCTCTCCCTATAATCATGAAATTAGATGATTTGTTTTGTCACCGATTCGGTGTGAGAAATAATCATCTCTAATGACTTCACAAGTGCTCTCCTATGATCGGTGCTTGCACTTGGATTGTTTAACATTTCAATTAGGGTTTGAATATGTCTTTTATTTTCTTCTATTTGCTCTAAATAGTTTTCTTGAGTATCTCCTTCATGGTGAGGACGTGAAGGTGGGTTTTGAGGGTTTGGAGGGTTTTGGGGGTTGTTTTGACCCTCAGTTGGATTTGTGTTTTCTCCCACCTCATTAACTATAAATGCAATATAAAAAACTAATCAAACATTGTAAAAGTCAAAAATTCTTTTCAAGCTCACAAAAATTAATCGAACCATACCTTCTTCGACTATTAGACCCTCTACATTTGCTTCACGACGTCTTTGGGAGCGGGTTTGTTGAGGTGACATTATGAAAACATCGATCTCTCCTTGCACTTGCTTGATTTCACCTTCCTTAAACATGCTCGTGCTATAAACTCTAATTTTTCTCTCCAACTCTCTTTTTGGCCGCAGGTATTCAAGCAAATGAGTGTTTTTTGCACTTTTAAGCAGAAAATAACGCGAGTGCATTATAACATGCTCACATTTTGCTCTGCATTGGACCAAAAAGTCATGTGGTGACTTTCTAGTCCCACAACTCCATGCACTTACCCAAATGTACTCACACATTATATAAATTAGAAAATATAGAAGATGTTGAAATATACCTACATAGAATGCAAATTTTTGCAATGCCAACTACAAATGATGTAAAAAAAGTTGGACTATGGGGAGACATATTTTGTATTCATTGGCTATCCAAGTGGTTAGGCATATAAATACGTCTCTGGTCAACGACAATAGGAAAAAAATACTTACATTTCAATCATTCATCCCATGGACAATCATACTCTATCCTATTTATGATACAAATCCTCTTCATTGACATTTTGAGCCACTTTTACCTTACCAAATGCAAACAATTAATAGCCAATCAAATATCACATTTCACAAAATAAAACAATCCATTAGAACTAATCAACAATATCAAATTGGTTACTCTATAAAAAGATAAAAGATAAGGCATAACAACACTACATTGCTTCACAAAATCAAGCAACAAATACACACCAATCAAAAAATGATACTTAGAACCTCCAAAAAAGGACTTCAATATCACTAGTAGAATTATTCCAAAAAAATCAAGACACGCCAAAATATGCATGTGCAATTTGTCAAATGTTGCATTTCAAAAAGGACATTATGAATTTCAAAGACAAAGAAAAACAAATATATTACAAACTAACAAAACACAGTAACAATATATCTACAAATTCTATTTGTCGCACATACGAAAAAATATTGAAACAATGCAAGCTGCCTAAATATGCAACACCAGATCACATCCAAATGAATAAACCTTTGCATTATCTAAAAATGCTTTCACAATTAGAAGAACAACTTGTTTCACTTAGAATTAAATTTACACAAATATGGGAGCTAGGATACAAAAGATCTCAAATAGGATTGGTTAGATTTATTATCAATGCACTAGTCAACATGAACATTATACAAAAAATATTACCACGATCTACCAATGGAACATCAACAATTTTACCATTGTTCTTAAAAGACAGCTACAATATAAAAATGCATATCAGAAGGGAATGGTATGATCAACTATTATCATGAAAGATTTGAGTCAATTGAGCAAAACAAAACTATAGAAAATAGAAAATGTTTAATTAAACAAGAATTGGAAACAAGCTTTTGAAATCAATCATGAAAATGATGCAATGAATAGACTTGCCACAAGCGAAACTAACTCATAAAGTGACACAGAACATCAAAACTCTTGTGAGACCTTGATACATGGATTCACTTAATTTAAATGTATACATGAAATGCAAGACAAAATTATAGAAGTTGCACCATCAAAAGAACATTATCCTATTGGAATCTTTAAAGACAAGTATGCTAAAGAAATGAATTTCCCTACACTATTCTTTGGAAGCCCACACGATGATGGCATTGTTAAAATTTTCTCATACCCAAAAATTACACAATGGGAACTACTAAAAGTGCTCAATATGCACCATATTTAAATGAAGACAAAAGAGGCCTTGCTTATAAAGGCAAGGATGAAAACCTAGAACACATCAGAATATGATAAGTGTCTTATTCTTATGACTTGAGACAAAACAAGTGAATGCCCTAAGTAAACTTAAACAATAAGATGTGAATAGGTCCTAAAAGGGAACTAATTAGGGAATTAACCCTTATCACACCAACACCCCCCTTAAGTACAGCTTAGGGAGGAACAAAAAAATGTAGAGATGGGTCCTAACAACTAGGCTTGATGAGATACCCATGTACAAAAGAGTCTCTCACAAATGGAGAAAAGGAGAAAACCATGTGGGAAAAAACTCCTCCCCAAAAGAGAGAACAAACCTCACTACAATAGAGAGAGAAAGAGAGAAGGACTACGAAGCCTCCACAAACCTAGATGTCCTAAAAAGATTAGGAACATGAAGATGAACATGAAGAACTCCATTGAAGCACAAAAAGGATGAAAACAATTGCCAAAGAACAACTACTATATTGTTAAAACTAAAGAACCTCCATTGAAATCAAGATGAAGATCAAGGTCAAAGGCACAAATCTACATGAATGACCCCAATGACACTACTCAAGCAATGTACATATGACAAATAAGACAACAATCTAATAGTTGAAGATACATATGGTACACCAAAAGGTACTAATAGTCTCAAGAACTTAGATCAATTTGAAGAAGAGAGAAGGTTGCCTCCAAAGTGAAACGAAGGAAGCATTAGCGCAAGTATTAACAATAAGATACCCCCCATAATGCTAACAAGGGAGAGGTATGGTATATCCACTGAAATTATGTGTCACAATGTAGTGCAAGAAGAACTAACAACATCAAATGGTGCATGAAGAAGTACCTGCAACTGAAAAAGGGTGTGCAAACACAAGGTACACCACATGTAGGTAGACGATGTTGTGATTGCAAAGACAAGGTGCACACAACAAACCCCCTATGGCACTTTATAAAGTAGTGCGAGTATAATAATGGCACAACATGATGTGCAAGAACCCCAAAATACAAATACAATATGTGGCACTTTATTTTAGTATTTTTAGAAATTTGAAAGTACATACTATGGATTTGTACAATGTCCAAAAAAGGACCACATGTTGAAAATATAATTTTGCTACACAAGAAGAGGAAACTGATAGAACCGCTATGAAGTACATGAAAAATATGCACTTTAAAAAAAATTAACCTAAAAAGGAGTCCATATGCAAAAGTTATGGCACATTAAAGTTTCCAAAATGAGAATTGCATAGCTAGATCACTGAGAAAACTAAATTCTAAAAAAAATCCAAATTAAAAAAAATCTCCACCATTGTGAAGAGCATGAAATTATGCCCCATGTAAAAAAATGCACTGAAAAACACCTCCTTATGGCCAAGATATGGCCTCCCAAAGTTTGCCTTCAAAATTGAAAAAACAAATGAGAGAGGGGTCCCTAGTCCAGTGGCGGGTTGGTGGCATGTGGGAGATAGATCAATTGAGCTGCTAGTGGAGGTGACTAGTTGGTAGAGAGTTTTATTTTATTTTTTATTGATTTTTTTTTAAATTATTGTTTTTTATTAAAAAATAAAGTTTAAAAAAATTTAATTGTTTTGGGGCAAGGCCCAAGGCACCTACCACCACCCATGTGGGTGGCATGGGGCCCAAAGGCTACCACCACTCCCTTATAAAGGGAGGTGGGGGAAGGGGGTCCTGCCCCCTGTCATGTTAGGGGTACTCCAGGTAGAGTGTACGCCCTGGCTGTAGATGAAATCAGCCATCAGACAGCTGCAAACTCTTCAAAATGACCTCTAATCTTGTTGTTCTCCACTGCAGATTCTGGGCGACCAAGATAGAAGAGACTTTATGTAAGAATATCACACCAAACAACTACAAAGAGGAAGTACAGCTATCCAAGGTACGACCAACAAAGAGGATGGTATGACTACAATATAAACTCCCTCAAACACTCTGAAATCTAATGGTAATCCTTTGCTATCAGCTGAATATCACAACTACAAAGATATAGCAACAAACTCCACAAACCCTCATCAAACGAACTTCCATTGAAGCACAAATATGAATACTGGATGTATCCACCATAGAAGTATTTGCTAATGGAGGTTTTCGTCCCTAGAAGCCAAGACCAAATCAATCTTGCAGAGGTCTTCATCTCAGCAAGACAATACCAACCCTAGAGCCACACTCCAGAAACCCTCGCAGGGAAAATCTTAAAAGAGAGAAGAAATAATAATCCAAGCATATCCAAATGAGAGCACTTTTTCCTCTTTTATAACTCTCCAAGAGGGGTGTTCCACTTTTTGAGGGAAATATTCTTTAATTTTACTTTTAATATTTCCCAAGGTGAGTGCTCCATAAAATGACTAAAGTGACTTTTAAATATTTCATTTTATCATCACTTAACCAATAAAACCCAAAGTCCAATATTAAATAATAATATTAATTTAAGGACTTTAAAATAGAGGCCCAAATGAACTCATAATTTAGTGATCTATAGCTCGCTGGAAAGGTCTCGACGAGATGAATCCAACCCCAATCTGAAAATCTTGATCCGACACCAGACCCGAACTTACTAAAAATAGTAACGACCATAAGTAAACTAGCCAACACAGAGAGTGCCAACTGGATCCATAAACCATCTGATAACTCTTAGCTTAATGCAACATCTGGGAGAGCCAACAATTGACTGCCAAGTCACCAAAACAATGCTAAACTGACACTTACTAAAAATAGTAGCGTTCTCCCAGGACCAAAGAGAACAAACTTAGAAAAACCTAGAAAGATTGTCGACATGCAAGCACTTACTATAAATAGTAAGTATATACAAGTTGTCTGAAATCTCTCTGGAAAGTGTCAACCAGCTCCATTGGATCACCTGAACAGCCTAGTGACATCGAAATACTCCTCTGATTATGCTGTCACCAACCCAGAAAGTCAACTCTAATTGAGCTGCAAGAGAACTTGAAAATGGGGACATTACATACATCCGCAAAAGGTTGTCAAAACAAAATGTAGAAGAATTTCTTAGTCTTCACCACAAAAATCCATGATAAGATGGAATGACAAAAAATTATATTTATTTCTAGAATGGTTGCCAAAATTAAATTTGTGCCAAATAGGATCAAGGAGTTGTCAATGGTAAGAATTATCGCTCATCGGCAAGGTACTAGTGGATATGATTTTTTCTCCTTCCATGCATTTCTGGTGGATCCAATTATACTGTGACCTCTTTGAATAAATGTTATTTCATGTATAAGCAACCTCTCTAAATTGGCATATCCTAAGAAGCAAAATTGTATTTGTTGAGTTGATAATTGTGGATATATTGAATCTAAAGTATACTCCTACAATGGCAATGACAATGTCCTTCTATCTATCTTTACTCTAACCTTATTGCTATTGTGCCATGCCCACATATAATAAGAAAATGATGTTATATGTGAGAAAAAAATGTGTGCATATAAATTTGGGAGGATTGTAACTATTTAATTGCTAAATACAGATTAGTTATATTTAAAGAAATGTGTGCAAAAACTATTAATGTATCATGAAAATTAAAAACTCAAAATTATTAATAAAAGTAAATAATAGTTATCTTAAACAAACAACAAAATCTTATAGGGGAGAGGATCCAATAGTGGTGCGGGTACCAATAGTTGTCATAAAATATTGAAAGCCCAATATTTTAAAAGTATGGTACTAGTAGTTGTAAGAGAGGACCCAATAGTTGAATAAAATATGCCCATTAGATTCAAAAAAACAACAAATCATATGATGCCACATTGACATTCTAGAAAACATGACTTGATGCACAACTATTGGTCTAAATTTTTTGGGGGTATATTATGACACCTCAACAAAAACCATGCCGATGACACCTTTTTTTAAGGTCTATGTGGGTGAAATGAAATATTTGAATTGTCCACATCCCTTTTGTTTGGAGATATAATTTTTTAGTGCAATATTACACGTGCATTGCTATATCAATCCATAAAGTTAGGATGCACCACTATTGGGCCCTCTCCTTTCTATGCCCGGGTGAAATGAAATATTTGAATTTTCCACATCCTTTTGTTTGGAGATATAATTTTTTAGTTCAATATTACACGTACATTGCTATGTCAATCCATAAAGTTAGGATGCACCACTATTGGGTCCTCTCCCTTCTATGCCCGGGGGAAATGAAATATTTGAATTGTCCACATCCCTTTTGTTTGGAGATATAATTTTTTAGTTCAATATTACACGTACATTGTTATATCAATCCATAAAGTTTGGATGCACCACTATTGGGCCCTCTCCCTTCTATGCTCGGGTGAAATGGAATATTTAAATTGTCCATATCCCTTTTGTTTGGAGATATAATTTTTTAGTTCAATATTACACGTACATTGCTATATCAATCCATAAAGTTAGGATGCACCACTATTGGGCCCTCTCCCTTCTATGCCCGAGTGAAATGGAATATTTGAATTGTCCACATCCCTTTTGTTTGGAGATATAATTTTTTAGTTCAATATTACACGTACATTGCTATATCAATCCATAATGTTAGGATGCACCACTATTGGGTCCTCTCCCTTCTATGCCCAGGTGAAATGAAATATTTGAATTGTCCACATCCCTTTTGTTTGGAGATATAATTTTTTAGTTCATTATTACACGTACATTGCTATATCAATCCATAAAGTTAGGATGCACCACTATTGGGCCCTCTCCCTTCTATGCTCGGGTGAAATGAAATATTTGAATTGTCCACATCCCTTTTGTTTGGAGATATAATTTTTTAGTTCAATATTACACGTACATTGCTATATCAATCCATAAAGTTAGGATGCACCACTATTGGGCCCTCTCCCTTCTATGCTCGGGTGAAATGAAATATTTGAATTGTCCACATCCTTTTTGTTTGGAGATATAATTTTTTAGTTCAATATTACACGTACATTGCTATATCAATCCATAAAGTTAGGATGCACCACTATTGGGCCCTCTCCATTCTATGTCCGGGTGAAATGAAATATTTGAATTGTCCACACCCCTTTTGTTTGGAGATATAATTTTTTAGTTCAATATTACACGTACATTGCTATATCAATCCATAAAGTTAGGATGCACCACTATTGGGCCCTCTCCCTTCTATGCCCGGGTGAAATGAATTATTTGAATTGTCCACATCCCTTTTGTTTGGAGATATAATTTTTTAGTTCAATATTACACGTACATTGCTATATCAATCCATAAAGTTAGGATGCACCACTATTAGGCCCTCTCCCTTCTATGCCCGGGTGAAATGAAATATTTGAATTGTCGACATCCCTTTTGTTTGGAGATATACTTTTTTAGTTCAATATTACACGTACATTGCTATATCAATCCATAAAGTTAGGATGCACCACTATTGGGCCCTCTCCCTTCTATGCTCAGGTGAAATGAAATATTTGAATTGTCCACATCCCTTTTGTTTGGAGATATAATTTTTTAGTTCAATATTACACGTACATTGCTATATCAATCCATAAAGTTAGGATGCACCATTATTGGGTCCTCTCCCTTCAATGCCCGGGTGAAATGAAATATTTGAATTGTCCACATCCCTTTTGTTTAGAGATATAATTTTTTAGTTCAATATTACACATACATTGCTATATCAATCCTTAAAGTTAGGATGCACCACTATTGGGCCCTCTTCCCTATTTCAATTAAAAATTTAATTTGAATAAACGTTATAACATACTCCACGATAAGTACGTTGATTTCTAAAATAAAACTATCTAATTTTTGAACTTATTTATATAGTAGTTACCTAACTAGAGGTGTCTCCTACCCAACCTTAGAGAGACATATGCATGTCAACCACACACCTTTCTTATCAAAACAATGAAATGAAAGATTTTAATAAATCTAGGAGGCCACAACAGCCTATGGGACTAGAACCTCACATAGCCCCAACCACAAACAGGATCGTTATTAACTGTTTGTTTACTATTATCATTCTCCGCCCTGCATCTCTCTTGGGTGAATCGTTGCCAGCAAACCGTGTTTCATGACAAGCCCCAGTCCGAGTGTGGGAAGCACCAGTTGGTTATCAATAATCTTTACCCGGTAGCGAACAAGAATGGAAGCGGCTGCCCACTTCATTTGCCAGTAGGCAAATACTTTGCCCGTGCAGCGCCGAGGGCCTCCATGGAACGCTCCAAACTTGAACTCGGACTCCCTCACGAAGCTACCGTTGTGGAGCCACCTTTCCGGCTTGAATTCAAGGCAGTCCGCGCCCCACACACTCTCCAGCCGCCCGGACGCGTGGGCCAAATAGAAAACTTGCGCGCCCTTCTCAACGGGTGTCCCGTCGAGCAGAACGTCGTCCTCGGCCGCCTCAACCAACTCTATTGGAATGGGCGGGTAGAGGCGGAGAGACTCGGTAAGAGAAGCATGCAGGTACTCCATCCGCTTTATTTGTTCCAGGGTGAAGGGACTCGGTGGGTCGTTGGCGATCGCTGTTCTTAAATGTCATCCACTTCAACAATCAAAGATCAATTTTGGCCAATTAAAATAAGACAAATATTTAACACTTTTTTATTGTGAATGAGGTGTAAAATTGCTATTGATTGTTTGACCATTCAAGTGAATGATATTTAAACAGAGTGGCTAACAATACCTCGAAGCTCCGCTAAAATCTTGGCTTCGACCCGCGGGTGCTGCGCTAGCAACCAGAAGAACCATGACATACCCGCCGTTATGGAGTCCTTGCCGGCAACAATGAGGTTGACGATCATTTCATGGATTCTCTCGTCCGAATAAACGCGACCTGAAATAAAATTATATATTAACATCAAAGTAGAAAAGTACAGCAGTCTGAACATATAGAGCTAAAGTTACAAAAGGGGAGTTCCGATCATAATCTAAGGTTACCTACCTCTTTCCTTTTCAAACCGAATCCAGCCCGAGAGGACGTCCGAGCGCGGAGACCCGTTGCGGTTGTGGCCCCTCCACCGAGGAAATATGTCTTCCGCAACAGCCCTGTATATCAAGTCTCGGGCCGTGCGAAGCCGGCTCTCGGACGACATTTTTATAAGGCGAAGCAGTTTCCAACACGATGGAGGTATAAACATGCGAAAAACGAGCATATTGGTGGCTTCGTGAAACGCCTCCAGAAGCGGAGATCTGGGCAGATCCGGGCAAAGCACTCCGAGGTCGACCCCGAGACCGAAAAAACATATGTTGTCGAAGGATAGGCGAAGAAATATGTCTTGCAGGTCGACAATGGCGCCCGTTTCGCAGGCGCGGCTGAGGACGGGCAGAAGCTTTGTGTCCATCACCTCCGGCAGGGTCGCGGCCACGGAGTCGCAGAAGGCGGGCGAAGCAAGTGCCTTGGAGATCGTCATATTCATGACCTTGAACAGCTCTCCGTCTTGCACTAGAAGGGATTGCCCAAACAGGCCGCCAAGCATCTGCTTGTGTTCCGGCCCTTTGCCGAAATTATGATACCTTGTTTTCAACACGTACTCTACGTTCGCCGGGTCGGCCGTAAAAATCCTGCTTCTCCACGGCCCGGGGGGACTGAAAGTTCCGCCGTTGGCAATGGCTAGATCAGTTAACCAGTCGAAAAGCCGCCCGAAGTTCAAGAGCGTTGAAGGAAGCACGCCCACAAGAGGCCACACTGGCGCTCCCTTAAAATTTGGTCGCTTCCTCCGCTGCCACCCGAAAATGATGAGCAAGCTTATGACTGCCAACATGGACGCTTGAAGCACCCTACTGGCACCCGCTATATACTCTCCCAGAGTCACCATTTTATCCTCTTACAAATTCTTCAATCCTTGCTTTCGATCACGCCCACATTGGCTATATAAATACTTGATAAATCTCCTTCCTCTAGACCAGCTTCAAGAAATGTCGACCAGCTACATTTAAGAGGTATAGTGCCTTTGTTCAGAGGTAATTTTAAAATCGAGTACCTACCCATTGTCCCTTCTGTAAGTAAATTATTACCTTTCCCATTAAGAGGTATAGTGCCTTTCTTCACAGGTAATATATATACAGTACTTCGCTGTATTTTGAAGAATGCTTTCTTTCCTAAAGTAAAGCTAGTAGATCAAAAAGACAGAGAAATATCAATATTGATATTTAAGATAGATATTCATATTTAAAATATTTATAATAATTATTACTTCCAAAGGTGTTTTACAATCACAAGAGGGTGTAATGAGAGCACTCATTTTCCATGTAAATATATAGAGAAAAAAAAAAAAAAACTAAAAAAATTGGGGAAAAAAAAAAGAAAAAAGAAATTGGAGAAAATCACAAAAACTATGGAACCAAAAAAGAAATTGGAAAAAATAAAAAATAAAAACCAAAAACTAAATAGAAAACTATGTTCAAAGAAATTGGAAAAATTATAAAATAAAAACCAAAAAAAAAATTGCAAAAGATTAAAGGAAAAAAAAAAAGGTGAGAAAATATACTAATATATAGTATATAAATTGTAATTTTTATTTAGAAGTTATTTTATTTGATTTGAACAATTATTTTATTTATCTCTAGTTTTAATAATAAATTATTGTTAAAGTTATGAAAATAAATAATTTCAATAGTTTTATATATGTTGTTTTATTTACTATTTTTTTAAATTAATATAGTTTTCATAAATTATTTACTTCATATATTAAAATATTAAGTACATATACACATAAATTTTAACTTTTATTTAAAAAATATTTTATTTTATCTATATTATTTACTATATTAATGCCTAGAGAGTCTTGTGTTGTGACTTTTGTAAATAAAAATCCATAACTTAAATTTGATAACCATTTACACATTGTTTACATTAGTTTATTTGAAGAGCATTTTTATTTACTTTAAGACCTTTATTTTATTTACTTAAGAGTTATTTCATAGTTTTTTTTTTTCTAAATGATTCTCAATGTCTTTCTATTATATAATTGTAGAACACCTATAGGCATAATTACAATTAAAACTATCACCAACATAATTAAATATATAAATATAAAATGAAAAAAGGAGAAATCAAATCAAATCAAATAAATAAAAAATAAGCAAAATAAAATGTAGTTTGGTGCTGTCATTTTCATTTGCATTGTTGATTCCAAAACCCATGTGCCACCAAGTTCCCTTGCTTCTTTTGCGATTCACCAAATTAACAATAGAACATATAGAATCTTAAAGAAATAAATAAAAATATAAAAATTAATTCTAATTATGCCGAGAGGCATTCCTACAGTCACATGACGGAGGAGAAGAGCTGAAAGATTCCAGAATTTCCGCGAAAAGTTATAGGATTCCAATCTAGAATCTTTATAAAAAAACTAAATAATACAAATAGTCACTCCATAAACTTCAATGCCACTCTTCTTATTGTGCATACTAAATTTGGTGGGAGTTACATTTTTTAAGATATAAATACTTATGGTGGCCGTTACAAAACTCTTGGATTTCTTTACACCATCCTGCAAGAAAACAAAATAAAATAAAATTATATCATTGTTCTTGAATTCATATATTGATATATGTTAGATATCACCTCAAAGACATTCTACAAACATAAAAAAATGCAAGATTTGAGGTGAGATGAATGGGAGTGCGAACATAAAACAAAATAATCGATCCAAGGCCGTGGAGGAAATCTTTTTTTTTAAAGGCATTTGCATCAACTCTTTGTTTTTCTAGCACAAATTTTATTTCAATGCAAGATATTTACATTTCCCCCTTCCTTGATTTTTTTTTAACATGCGTAACTATGCAAATAACTCAAGCGAGCATATCAAATTGCAAGATTTGAGATGAGCTGAAGGAAAGTGCAAACCGAAAACAAAAGAATCACCTTATGAGGAATGTATCCAAGGTCGTGGAGGAAATTTTTTCTTTTTTTTAAAGATCGTTGCATCACTAAGGTATATTTGCTACCCTAACTTGTCCTTTGCTTTTTTGTACCAATTCTTTGCTTTCACCAATCCTTTGCTGGTCCATCTTTCTATAAAAGCAAAGAATTAAACTCATCATTCATAGGGTTTTTGTCTAGCTTCAAATTAACCCCATCTTTCTATAAAACCAATCCTTTGCTGGTCTAGCTTCAAATTTTACCTTTTACAGGGATTTTTAATAGTCTGTTCACCGAGCATATCAAATTGCAAAAATAAAATAAAATATATTTGCTAGAGGGAGGTCAGCCATCATGAGGTCTTTATGGATAGCTATAAAAGAAGGCATTTTGGAGGTCATTTTCATCATTCAGTTCATATCATTTTTATTTGGAGATTTATCTCTTTAGTTGCACAACTTTGGTTCAACATATATTCCAAGGATGAAAACCCAATCTCATCTTGGAGGTGGACTCATACGGAGTTCATATTTGCACTTCATTGCATATTTGGAAGGATAGAAGGAGATACAAAGACATATGAGCTGAAGGGGAGTGCGAACATAAAACAAAAGAATCGCCTTTGGAGGAATCAATCCAAGGCTATGGAGAAAATATTTTTCTTTTTAAAAGGTATTTACATCAGTTCTTTATTTTTCTAGCACAAAAACTAAATTCTAGGTCCATAAAATTAAAGTGTTGTCGTTTTAGACCACATTTTGCCTACCCAAGTTCTAATCCAAGTTAATATCTTTTTTTTAAAAAGATAATGCACCTGGTAAACTTTTTAACGTGATCGACGATGTTGGTGCGACACGCCCTCTAGCTCCACGCGAATGCTTTTGCCCGAAGCAATGAACCGGTGAGGCCACAACACGGGGGACCTCATCCCCTAGTAAGAACACTTCAAACCCGTGAGCTTGTTGGCCCAACGAAGGCGTAAAGCCTGCAAGCTCATTGGCCCAGTGGGGGTTTGAACTCTAGTGGCCGCCACTACAACCAAGTGACTTAACCACCGAACCACGCCCTTATCGGTGATCAAAGTTAATATCTAATAAACATTATAGATTGTAGTTGTTTGACATCTCTAATTCTTATGCATCTTTGAAGTCTTCGCTTCCCTATTCAGTTTCACTAAAAATGTGTACATATCATGGTCTTCGTATGGAGCCCCCTTTAGATTCCAATGATTCACTAATTGTCTTATGGATCTCCGGATGTTGAACTTGAATGAAGATTTCTAGAATAAGTTTTTGGGATGGATCTTTAACTAGATGGGCCGATGGTGAAATAGGATGCAACGATGAACATGAGTAGTCATCTTAAAAAAATAGCATTAAAAGTTTCTGTTTATAATTTAGACACATTCTAAATTTATTGTTTGATAGAATGTGTCAAAGTAATGTAACAATTATAGATTATATAGAGAATGAATTTGTTTAAAAAACTTTAGAAACTTTATCATTAAGATGTGAGTTAAACCTTCGATGGTTGTGTGTATGTGTTTTCTTGGTGTCTATAGATCAGATATGAATATAGAATTAGGAGTATTTATAGTGACTTAGTTTTTTATTTAAATTCAAAAAAAAAAAAAAATCTCATTGTTCAAAGATTGTTACTGAGTTCATAATGCTTGATCTTCTTCTCTCTATTTTGAATTAGGTTTTATCAAATGTTGTAGTGTTAAGGCATTTAGTTTGTTTAAAGGGTTGTAATCCTTAAGTTTTGTATAAGGGAAGTTTTCACCAATTATTATCTTCTACATGATGGTTTGAAATAACAAATAAGAGGATAAATAGTTGTACCAAAAATAACATCCATGGTGCTTAATAGTACATTTATGTAATCCCAAATTATAAATATTATTTATGAAGGATTTTTTGGTTTTAGATTATTGAATGTTGATATTAAAATTTTACATTGGGAATTCCATCTTTGGAAGATATTAAATGCATGATCCTCCAAAAAATAAAATTCTCTAACTACTATATTAATTGTTCTATTTCTATCAACTCTATATATACATATAAAACATTCAATTGAATTATTTTATCAAACATCATACTACATAAAAAGAGCTTAGAATCATACAATTCTCCAATATTATAATTATGTCAATTGTTGGAAAAAATTATATTGATGTGGGACAAAGAAACACTAATATTGAGGTGAGAATGAGTTTTAGGACATGGGTTAGAGTTAGAATTAGGGTTAAGGTTAGCAATAAAATGAGGGTTAGGGTTAGAATTAGGGTTAGGGATAGAATTGGGGTTGGAAAGAAAGGGTGCGCCTCTGTGAGGCAAGGGTGTTGATCCAGGATTCAAGGGTACGAGGTCATCAAACAAAGGTGCATAGTCATAATACAGGCATAGATTGATAGTCGTAGGCGCGGATCTGTAACCTGCAAGCAAAAAAGATGAAACTTCTCCCCAAAAGAGGGTCAGATGAAGGATGTGGGTCCCATTGGGCGTGCCAAAAATGTGTGTGCAAAAAAATGGAATCAAATAAGGAATAAATGTATCAAAGACCCTATTCCATATTTAACATCAACTCATCTAATGATCAAAGGACTAAGAAATATAATGAAAATAACTAAACAATCCCATGATATTTGATAATGATTTTAATATGTTGGTTGCTCAATTTTGTAGCATAACAACTAGATAATGATAATATATTTGATAATGAACGATAATGGAAGAGCTAGGATTATTTTGACAGCATGGTGTTGTATAAAGATTGTGATCCAAAAATGACTTGGTTGAGGCTTGATTTATAGAGGTTGGATATGATGAATGAAGGGCTAGGATTAAAAGATTAGATCAATGGCTAGAATTGGTTGAGAGCACATTAGGAAAAGGATAAGGATTTCTAGGTCAACAAAGGAAGCCTCTAGGGCTTATCCTTATGTGAATGGCTAGGATTAAAAGTTGTAGTATGAAATGAATGGTTGAGATGAGTTCAGTTAATTTAATTTTTGGGACACTCATTTATTGATTGTGGCAAGTGGATGAGGATAAGGACAAGGTAGTCATGTGACACTCAATAATTAAATTAAATAATAAAATTATTTAATTAATTATTGGAGAGAGGATGATGGAAGGATAAATTAATTAAATAAATAATATTTATTCAATTAATTTAGGCTAAAAGGGATAAATGGATAAATTAAATAATATAATTTATTTATTTAATTTAGTTGATGGAGGAAATGGATTAATTAAATAAATATAATTTATTTATTTAATTTAGTTGATGGAGAAAATGGATTAATTAAATAAATAAAAACTTGTCTTGAAATATTTTAAAAGCAACTTATATTTATTTAATTATTTTATTTAAAAAGTAACTTTTAGTCAAAAAGGAAATAAAAATAAAAAAAATAAAAAAGTTACTTTTGAGGAAAAAATAAAAGCTTTTCAATGTCGGCCAAAAAGGAAAATTCTAGAAGAAGCCAAGAGATGTTTAAAAGTGGTTTGGAGGAAAGGTTCAGATATGCATTTGATTATCTCTCTTTTGATATTTTCCATTGTGGGAAAAACCTTTGAACAACTAGTTCGAAGGTATTGAAGTGAACTCTGAATTCATTTCAGAGTTCACATTTGGGCATTAATGATTTGTGCCAAATTTTATTATGTAGTATTTGGTTATTACTTTATGGAGATTTCTAGGTGTGCAGGTTAAAGGATTTGTGTAGAAAGTTATATTATTTTCTTTGGTTTGTGTATTTGCTTCTAGGAGGGTTTATTTATCAAATTTATTGATTTGTAAGCAAATATAAATTTGAGATTGCACAAGGAATTCATTGAAGATATACATAGTATTTTACTATGTGTTTAAGGAGTTTGTGTGAAGGGTTTAATCCATTTTTATCAATGATAGATCTAATGGTGATTGGACGGGATTAATATATATTCACATAAAATAGCTGTAGCCATTCTTGTTGGGACACAACATATAAAAAGAAGCAACTAGTACATATTATATTAAGTGCTGAGTGGGGCCCGCCTCAAGTATTAGAAGAATCATGGATTCCTTAAAGTGTCATTTCCTTTTCCTAAGCGCATCTCCATATAGACATTAGCCACAACTTTATTCAATCTTGGAGGAGCCAATAAGGTTTGTAATCACTTAATAATCTTATGGGACCCAAACATTATATTTGCTACTAGCTATTTCCCAAATCGCATCCACTTCATCTTTGAGGAGTCGTTGATTCTATGAGAGGTCAATTTCATTGAAAACTTTATTATTAATAAATATGGAGATTACTTTCAAGTCTGCCGTAACTTGGTAAGGAGATGCTATATAAGGAAGGTCGATTAACATCATTTGGAGAGAAGACACTACTCTTTGAAGGCATAATATTTATATATGTTTGAAGCTTACTTCATATGTTATGAAAAGGGTGTGGAATTGTATTAAGCTAGTGGAGTTTGTAAAGTGCGTGAGCTTGGGTGAATGGGTAGCACTGCCTACTTGGAGTATATGATTCATTTTGGAGAGCCATTTAGCTACATAGTAATTACTTCATTTATAAGGCTATTTGAGAGAGTTCGAATGATGGTGCAAGGAGTTTCATTGCTGATCATTGATATATCTCAAGTTGCAAGTATTATTTGTATACATTCCTAGTGTTTGGGGCCATTTGAAGATTGAAATCACTATTATTTTAGCTAAGTGGTTACTTCAACCCGGGCATTGTTTAGTGCTGATCTTTCATACAAAGTAAGCATTTTCAGTCTTCTTTTGCTGGACTAAATCAGACATATAGTGATGGTGTAGTCACGGTTAGAGGGTTCATACAATGAACTGTCCAGGCTGTGCAACAAGAGTAAACACAACGGAAACAACACAAATGTAGAATGCAATGAATGATTCAAATGCTTAATATATCATATATTCAAAATGCTTACATGCTGACAACATGCATGCTTACAATCTATGGCTCACAGGTCTAAATTCTAGATTACAATTGATATGCAAGATATGGCATTGAAGTGCCTTTTAGAACAAAGTATCTAATCTAATCTATCACAATCAACTATTTATGAAAGTTAACTTATCTAGAACTGACTTCCTACTACTCTAGAGATTTATATATATCATCTACAAGGTCCAAAAATCCTTCGCGTTGGCCAAGAAAGGTTACAAACTCTAATGAAGGAATGTAATGTGTAGAAAAAATAGGTTGAGCCTAAAAATATAGTAATGCTCTGCAAATGCATGAATCAAGGTGTGAACCTCAAGAAAGGTCTATCTAATCATTAAGTGCCATGTATGATGTTCCATTTAGCTCTGCAAGTCATGGAAGTGCTTTGCAAACCTTCTCCTTCAGCTGACTGTCTAAATGCCTTGCTCTGTGAAAACAGGTGATCTTTTGATAGCGATAACTTTAAGTAGACAAGTCCAAATGACCTAAAATTTAGATATGATGTAGATGATGATGTGTAGATGCTAAGTCTTGCTCTACGAGCTCTGAAATGGCAATGCGGTAAAATGCGGTACAAAATGCTAAAACTACTATTGACTAAATTGAACTAAAAATGAAAGAAAAGAAAGAATGCAGAATGTTTTTGGTTGATGCAAGATTGCTTTGAAACTTGGGATGCTCCTGCATTAGACACCTGAGGTTGTTGAAAAAAAGTGAGTCCCTCACTTTGCTGGGGCTAGAGGAAAACCAAGACGGTCCACCTCAGCTTGAGATATCCATGTTGAATCTTCTTCCGATCTGCCTTTCCACTTTACCAAATATTCTTTGTATTGCTTGCCTTTGGTACTGTGTCCAACTCTGCTATCCAAGATATCTTCTATCTACTCTGGTTATTGCTTCATGGTAACTAATTTTTCAAATCATCTTTAATGTTATCACTTGATTCTCCTTCATGATACTGATATAGGTCCGTAATGTTGAATATAGGTGATTGTTTAGTGGAAAATTGGATTTGTTAATGTTTTAGTGTTTTGATGTTTAAATCCTCCTTTCCACTTTACATTCAAGGATCTAGGGTTGAGTGGCAATTCATTATCATACCCTAGATCACTGTGAGATGTAGGGAAACTTGGATTAGGGAATTTAATTATCAATTTCTCTTCTCTTATGCTCAATTGACCATTAAAACCCCAATTATGCAAATACGACAATAAACTGATGCTTAACAGAAAAAGCTCTTGCAGATGGAAGTAAATTAGCAAATCGTAGAGAACCTATTTTCAGGGTTCTGAGGCGGAACAGTTAGGGACACTGGTGCGGATGCCCTAGTCCAAGGTACCAGTTTCTGTGCGGGATCTGGACCTCCTTCCGACACTAATTAGCACTATAACTTCTGTTTCTAGAAATTTGTCTGCGGAGGACACTAGTGCGAGCACCCAAGTCCTAGAAATGCTTCGGTGTTCTGCTTCTCTTCGGATCCTAAATCCTTGATGTCTGCCAATCCTTCCTAAAACTTCACTTTTCCCAAATGCGACACCTATAACCTGTAATCACAAGACTTTGGGAGGGGGTTGTGGTGTCTAGAGGCTTGCCTTAGTCAAGCCCCAGAGGACACTTAAGTCGCTAAACACCGTTGTTCGATAGAGAGTGCGTGCCCTTGCGAGGCAGAGGCAAAAACCAAAGGAATTGATAATGAAAACACAATATAATGTCACCTTGTAGTGAAGATATCATGGGAGGAAGATGCTCTTCATTCCATGATGAAATGGATGCTCAAATCTACAAATACAAACACACAAACGACACAATTCTGCTCTTGCAACACAATAAAAGCTTTGAATCACCTTGAGAACACAATAGCTTGCTAGTAATCATCTAATTAAAATCTAGTTTACAAATGAATGCCTAAACATGCTTTTATATGCAACTACAAACACTCCCACCAAGATTTTCATAATTCAAACTTACCGTGTCGGCAAAGGACCCAAATAATGGTCATAAACTGACACCTAGAAATTAGGGCTGCCCTAAATAGGGTAGGACTAGGGCGCAGATGCCCAAGTCCTCCCCCTATTTTGGGTAGGGTACAACTCAAGGGGTCCTCCCAGGTCCTATTTGTCATGTTACCTAGGGCTCATTCCACCGGGATGCCAAATTATGAAGTAAGATGTCCTAAATGCATACAAAAAGACCTGGGAGCTAAACCTTATGAGGGAAAAGCCCCCAAGGGGATATTTTCTGATGTTACATTTAGCCCCCACTTTAATGTATGTATAAATGCAAGGCCAATACATGCATTAAAGTAAGGTCACAAACACAACAAACACATCAAGCACGGAGAAGACATGCCAATCACATGGAAAATAGTAACAGGCACGCAAAACTTGGAGAAGACTATTACAGTCACGCAAAACATGGAGAATATAGTCAATGCATGGAAGAAACATTAATGCATGGAAGACAGGCATGATTTTTTTTTCATATATATGAAATGTAAATGCAAGTACTGGAAAGTAAACAAACCTCCCATAATAAATGATGCACTCATCATGTAGGTCTTTGTATATATGGGGCAACACACATGCAAGACATGCAAAACCTCCCAAAATGCAGGAAGCATGCTACCCTAAGGTGCTAGTCTTTATTCTGCATATGGGGCAACAAACACGCCACACAAAGCAAACACGCCAAAACACACACACTTGAAGACATGGAGAAAACACGGCAGATAAGCGATGGAGTGGATCTATTTCTAGGTCCAACATCACAGGCACATTACAGGCACACACTGACGGTTGGGCTTCGCCACAACAATCACTGAAAACATGCTTAAGGGTTGAGTTAGTCACAGAACCGCTCCCCGCCTCTGCAAAGGACTTTTGAAAATGACAGGGTGATGCAATCTTCTCTGAGAAATACACCATCCCCACCTCCACAGAGGGCTTAAGATAAAAAGGATATACGTAATATCCCACCTCCGCAGAGGGCTTACATGATTGATTGATTGATTGCAAACAAACTCAAGATGCATGATGCACTCATCGCGCAGGTCTTTGCACCTGAGGACAAACACATTGCTAACATCTACAACATATAGCTTACCTTATCTAAGGTGGTTGATATCAGTTATTGATATCAAGCATGTTAAGGTAGGAATAAAACACACAAGGGAACACTGACTTTCACAAAGCCCATGCCCCCCGGAGGTGACATGTACTTTACGATCGCCAAATGTTACCACAAACACATCCCTGCAAGAAACATGTTAGTGTCTACAAGATCATGATAAACAACAACATCAATGCATATGATTAACCACACAAAGGGCCAAGGTTATACTACAAATCTGGAGTTTGAGGATAACCATGGGGCTATATCATGAAGCTCTCCGAATTGAGTACCGCCAAGGCCAGATTCAAACACAAACAAAAGGTGCACAAAGCAGTAGTATTGTTAAGGTTTGTAAATGTGATAGAAACATCATTAAATTCACTACGCGGAAAGCACGAGTGCTTCCACTAGCCAAGTGTCATATAAGATATACAATCCCATCGTCATAGTAGGAACTAAGTCCATTTTTTTGATTGCTCTCGAAAGGGATACTAGGTCTGCATCAATATAAATGTTTGTCGTCATCGGCCTGCTAGATGGAAACACTAGAGGAAGGGAAACAATAAATCAGAGAGGAGAAACAAGTGTCTTAGGGACAGTCATGTAGGAGGGTGCCCCCAGTGTCACCAACCGCGATGCTATGTCCGTAAGACACAACACACAACAATGAAATCAGAGAGAGACAATATAGAAGAATGATGATACAAATAGAAGGTCACAACATAGGCGGTCTCCTAGTATCCTAGACCTTACAAGAGAATCTAGGGTCATCCCAGGAGGCCTAAACAACATATAACACATCACGGGGGAAGCACATCATGAGAGAGATAAAGGGTTAGGGATACTTACTTGTAGGGTCTTCATATTATATCTTGGAGCTCGCAAACCTCTTAGAGAGGTATTTGATCATATTTAATGCAAAATTTGAGTGGTTCTTATGAAAGTTTTGTTTGTTATAATATGATGTTTGTTCCTTAAATTCTTGTTTAAATGAGACTTTTTGTTGCTTATGAGGGGGAGAACCACTATTATTTCTGACTGTTGATTGTTGTCTTGCTCTTTTCTAATTTTTAGCAAGTTTTCATTGTTGAATCTTTCTAGAACGGTAACAAGAATCATCCTATACCATCTTACTCATCTGTATCAGTTGGTGTTCTTACTTTTCTGATGTATTTTGATTATCTCCCAATCCATATAAAGATAACGGAAGAGGAACCTCAACATAAATTTTGTTTCTTCGTGGATGAGGTGGATTATCCACTTATTTCTTATCTACTTCAATCATTCCCACGATACTATCATAGTCCAAGTACTCATCCTCATCTACTTCCATTAAACCCTGTTCCACCATATTGTTTTCAGTATGTTTAGGGAAAGGATTAGTGAAGATTTGTAGATTTTGATTCGGCGGAGCAACCGACTTGTTTCCATTATCATTCACACCCGATACCAGGATGACATTTGTTTCAATAAGGTCCTGTATCTCATGTTTAAGATGCATACATAGTTCAATGTCATGTCCTTGTGTTCGATGATAATGACAAAAGGCATTAGCATCAAAGTAAGGTCCTTGTTTACTAGGATCAACATGCTTGATCGGGGGAAACTTCAGAATGTTATTACTCACAGCTTGATTCATGATAGAATGATAAGACTCAGATATGGGAGTAAACTTTCTTGGTTGATATGATGCTTTCTTTAGATTATTTATAGCAGACACATTCATATTTGGTCCATTGATCTTGATGAAACTCCTATTATTGTTCCTCTTAAAATTGTTTTGTGATGATCCACCCATGGATTGACCAACTTGAGCCGAGAAGTTTTGGTTTTCATACTGACTAAACGAACGTTGATAATCATGAAGGGCAGTGCATAAATGTTGAAAGGAGTTATATTTCATCAAGAGGATTTTATCACGAATATTAGGTTGTAAATTTGTAATGAATATCTTTTGAACATCTTCATCTTTCATCTGATACTGAATCTATGCATAAAGTCCTTGATACCGACTAATAAATTTAGTGAAGTTTTCTTCCGAACCTTGTTTACATTGAACCAAGTCAATAAGGGTGACTTGGGGTCCGATATTTGCTTGAAAATGTTGTAAAAATTGATCAATCAACTACGAAAAGGAGTGTATTGAATTTGGAGGCAAAGAGAAAAACCATTCTAAAGCAGTATCTTTGAGAGATCACGGGAAAAGTTTTGCTAACAAATCCTCTTCAAAATAAAAATCACTACGCATAGCTGTAAATGCTGCCACATGAATATTAGGATCATCTTTTCCACCATATTTTTCAAAGCGGGGGGTCTCAAACCTCTCAGGCATAGGAGTTCTCAAGATTGCATAGGAAAGGGGATTACAGGCATGATATGTTGGTAGACTAGGCTGCGAAGAATTTGTTAAGTTTGTTAGCTTTTGTTGCAAAGCAGTCATGCCCTATAAAAGTTGGTTTAGGATGGCATCATTAAGAGATGCGGTTTGTTGTGAGGAATTAGAACCAAAGTGAGGAGGTGAATGAGCTTGAGATATGATAGGCGAAGGCTGAGAATATGTTAACGGTGGTTGGACATAGTGATAGGTAGAAGATGGTTGTGAGTAGGTAATGGGTAGTTGGAAATAAGTGGAATAGATAGGTGGTTAAGAACAATTATGCATAGAGGAGGTCCCCTTAGGAACCAAATTCTGATAATCAAATCCCACAGCTTTGTAATTAGTGCCATTAGATACTCCAATACCAATGGTAGCATTACTACAAGCATTTGCATCCATTGTTAAGATCGTTGGTGTAAAAGTCAATATTCTCGTAGTCGGTATAGGTATGGATGCTTGAGTATGAGATGGTGATAAAGTGTTATTTATCGCTTGTGCACATTCAGTCACTGGCATGATATTGGTTTGTAAAATATGTGCTAGACCACAAATTGCATTTACACCATCTTGTCCCTCTTTTATCAATTCTCTTATATTATGAATTGTATGGACAACTTCTTCAGCTATTCTCTCATGCTCCATAAATGATTGAAATTCAGCTAGCTTTTTATCCAATTTTTGTTTTTGGTCATCAGATACATATCCTGTTGCCTCAATAGTATTATCAACATCATGAAAAGTTTGTTCCTCCATTGTGGTTGGAGGATGTATAATATCTTGCACAATTTGAGTTTCTCCCTTTGTAAAGAAGGTGCTTAAAGGATTATTAGTGCTAGGAATGTCGTTTTCAAGAGCACTAGATACCATGTGTCTTAAAATTCTTCTTAGAGGAATATTTCTCTTAAGACAGTGAGTTATTAGACTCATGTAGCAATATGCTCAAGTTTTAGGCTTAGAATATGTTGTCAATGCTTGATTTTTGTACTTTTTCCAATGCGAATGAATGGAACAAAGAGTATTGTAAGGATTTTGATCAAGGGAAGAAATTTATATGTCTAATATCAGTCCAAAATAGCAATATGATCCTTCTCAACACAATCTTGATGCCAATCTAGGCTAATGCCAAGTCAAACTATAGTGAAAATATGTCAAAATAAGCACTTTTTTCACCAAAACTCAATGCAAGAGGGCATAACAAAGGGTGTTGTGAGGAAAATGATGATGGAAATAAAATAATATGAGTAATAACAGCCAATTGGTGCCAAAATACCCAACACAACACGCTTTTAGTGCCACTTAAGGTAAAATCCTAGTGAAAATATAGCAAAAATATGCTATTTTTCATGGTTTTTCAATTCCAAGACCTAGCAAAAGGGATGTTGTAATGAATTTTAGGAGGTACAGAAAATGAAATCAATGATTTCAGTCATCTCAATCTATAAAATTTGTCACAACACGCTTGGAAGGCAAACTAGGTCAAACCCTAGGGCAAAAATAGCCAAAATATGTAGTTTTCACCGAATTTTTAATACAAGAGCCCATTAAAAGGGTGTTGTGAAGATTTTTATGAGGGGAAGAAAATGATTACTCTGATAATAGCCAATTAATGTAAAAATACTTTTCACAACACGCCTATGGTGCAAGTTTATAGAGTCGATAAGGCCAATTTTAATGAAAATCGTTGTTTTTGAAGCCCTAGGTTTGAGATCTTGGGACAAAATGCTATGTGAATGTTTTGAAGTCTAATTTATGATAGAAATAAATTAATCTCAGATTTGAAAATGATTTTCAATCTCTAATATGCAAAATGCCAATGCAAATCTAATGAAAATGCATGAAAATTGCTAGTTTTTGTTGAAATTTTTTATGCAAAAATGTAAATATTTTAAATCTAAATGCAAATTTACACTAAAATGCAAGACTATAGACAATTTCTAATTTGAATGAGCCTCTAAAATCAGTAGAAAAATTTGAAAGAAGATTTTGCCTACTAACCCTAGATTTTGGAATTACTAGTGTGGCTAGGGTTTAGGATTTCAAACATTGTAGAAATGAAACTACAACAAACCCTAACTGCAATAAAAAATAATCTAGCCTATAAATCTATCAAACAAGCATGCAAAACAACTAAAATCTAAGCTAACATTGACTAACTTCTATTGTCCTCCTCATCTTGCATTGTTTGTGTAGACACCTAAAATTGGCTTGCTCTGCAAACCAGTTTCCCGTACCTCTACACTAATTTATCCCTAACCATCTGCCTATCCCTTGTGATCAATTAATTCATTTAATTTATCACTAGACCTTACAACACTATCCTCATCTATTAAATAAATATTTCTAATATTTATTTGGCTATTTTGTCCATCTCCCTAATCCGTATTAATTAGATAAATCATTCTTATCTAATTAATCTATCCTACTGATCAATCTACCCTAGCCTACTTATCCCCTAGACCTAAGTTAATTAAGTTAAACACTTAATTAAACTTGCTTAGCCCATCCTCTCACACACCTTTGAATAAAAATCAATCTTTTATTCAAAGGGGTCAAATCCTCCTTACCCCTTATTTATCACCCTCTTACACATGTAAGAGTACCTCTTCACATCTCCACATAAAGGTGAATTTTTAATTCATAATCCCCCATGAGTTGAATTAAAAATTCACTTGTCATGTCCACTCTTCCCAAAAATGAATCTTTAATTCATTTTTGTCCTCCACACCTTTCCCCATGTGAATTTAAAATTCACAAACATTGAGAGCCCTCCAATCCCATTGACCAAGATTCAACCCTTGATCTCTCTCTTCCACTCCCCTTGTGACACTTGTCACAAGGCTATGGATACAATCCTAACCCTAACTCTCATTCATTCATAGCCCTTGATTTCATCTTTTGATCCTCACCCTCCATCCTCATTTCCAAAACTCTATAAATGAGACCCTTCTCTAAGCCATTAAGGAGGAACTTCATCTTGCATCCAACCTCTACCAAAATCTCTCCACAATCTCCTCATCACAACACCATAATGTCAAAATCATACCTCATCCCTATCTCCATCTACATCTAAGTCCAAAATCACTCATCTACATTGTGTTGCAAGAATTGAGCAATCCACATTTCAGTCATCATGGGTAAAATCTGAGGAGCTATCGTGTGCAACTCCTTCCCGCTATCTTAGATTTGTGAGTCAAAAGGAAGGTATAATCATTTGTTTTGTAGTTGATTTATATTTCTACTTTCATTTTGATTCATAAATTACATTGGCACGCCCGGTCTTAGATCTAATCATCATTTTTTGAAGGTTTTGTTGTCAAAATCTTCATTTTCTAACCCTCGTTTTTGTGAAGTTTTACAAGTTTTGGGGGTGAGTTGTTGCAGGTTGCATCTTGGGCAGAAACTAACCTCACTGTTGTGATCAAAAGGCTGTTTCTCAGTTTTTTGACAGTAAATTTGACTATGTTATGTGACTGCAATTTTTGAAAATTTTTAAGGGTACGGTCCGTACTATATGGATCCGTACCATACGAACTGTCTGTACCATCCTGCGTAGGTCTCTGTATCAGGTTTGCTGAGTCTCTGTTGATAGTTTACATGGCTGAGTTTGATGTTCCTTTTAAACATTTTTAGGTTTTTCTGATTTAGGACTGCCGCTTCAACAAACCCTCGCAGCCAGCAATTCGCCACCTCCGAACCACCCATCTGCCGCCACCACTACAAACCCTAACCACCTCTGTCCACTCCCATCAACCCCTTACTAACCCTTATACCTCCATCGCCGTCTACTCCCCATTAATCCCGTCGGCGCCCTCTTGAAACCCTCGCATCGCCACTGGTGGCGACTTCCCCTTCACCCTTCCCACCGCTTCCAGATTCCCTCCCACCGCTTACCACCATCTCCTCACTGCTTTGCCAACTGGAAACCCCCACATTTGCGACCAAGACTTCCTCCACCGCCCGACCCTCATCCTCGCCGCCAACCAAGCTGCTAACCATCCACCGACCCATCGACCTGCATCCAAACCCTGCACCCAAGCTGCTGGTGATTGGGATTTAAACCCTAAGCCATACTCCGCCAACAGTTAGGGCTTTAAGCCCTTCAAATCTTAGCCACTGACAGTTAGAGCTTAAGCCACTCTCAACTAAGGGCTTTGGTCATGCTAGTGACTGCGGGGTGGTTTGGCTAGGCCCCTCATTCTATTTTTTTTTAAATTTTTTTTTTTTAGGCTTTTAGCCCCTGGTCACATGAGTGACCAGGGTCCCTAAGCCCTTAACCGTAGGTAACCACCTAGGCAGACCGCCAACCTCATAACTGTGACATATGACCAGACCTAGAGATAACCGTAGCAGTTTATGCAAACAGTCAAACGGGCTCATTGCCTTCTACATGCCCTAGAAGGGCATTTTTTTTCTTTTTCTCACAACTTTCACATACGGAGTCAAAAATTCACAAACAAGGACTCGCCAGAAAGATGACGAGGTGAAATACACAGTTGTGAAGATATTTTCAGGTGACTATATCATTTTGTAACATTTTTTCGCAATCAAAGTCAAAGATGCTTCAAAACTTCAAATGCTCATATCTATTGCAAATTTGATCCTTTTTCAGCCAATTTGTTTTTCAAATTGCATGGAATTTTGTCTACAATCTGTTTATGCAGTCATTTTTCTGTATCAGTTCATTATTCATCAAATTTGATCATATTATCAATTTTCACATAATAATCTCCTATGCTAGTCTACTTGCTTCATTTTTGATTTTATGACTTGCAGGTGATCATTCGAGGCTGGAACAACATCAGGATCAGCATCTACATCAATTTGGACAGTGAATTAATCAAGTGCACTCATTCTATTTCTCATTTCTTCATAATCTTGTTTGCAAACACACTTCAATTTGGGACATAAAACGAATCATTGTTTGCATACACATTTCGATTTGGGCTTCTAAAACAAATATTGTTTGATCACACATCATTGAAATTGGGCATAAAATCAACCAGTGTCTTCCATTCACATCTTGATTTGGGCTTTAAAAAGAACCTGTGCTTGAAGTGTCTTTCACACATTTCAATTTCTAAGGGCAATTAACCACTACAAGTGTGAATCAAGTGGCATGTGTATGCTCTCTCCTTGCACCGCAAGGTGACCTTAGAGATCAAAAACACCTCACTTGATTTTCTTTTGTTTACCCTTTCGTAGGAGGCCTGCTAGGAGATTTCATCACCCCTAGGGACGACCTCACTCGAGGCTAAATCGAAAGACACCCTCATTGAAATCAGAATTTTGTCACTCTTGGCTAAGCCCCAAAGAACTTTCTACCTTTGGGAAGTGAAGGTGAAGGGTGGGTTACCCCCTTCTCCCAGCTGTGTGACAGGATTTCACTTTCAATTCTTAGTCAACCTCGTGTATACATTGCCCAAAACCTAATTGGCCATACCCTATTTCAAACTAGGCATTAGGCCTTGTTGATGTGTCTTCCACATGTGCTTGTTTAATCATCATTACATTTCATTTTCAAAATCCAAAATTACTTATGTGTCTTCTGTGAGTGATTCATGATTGTACATGTGTGATCATTTGATTGAACATTGCCAAATCAAGCTAAACACCAAACACATAAGGCAAATCATTCAACTCATTCTTCCAACACATTCAAATCCAATCACATTCATCCTAATCACTCATTTTTAGCCACTTCATTCCTAATCACATCCAAGTCATCCTAAATCAATTCTAATCATATCCTTGTCACTCTACATCATCAAATCATCATCATTCTATCTAAATCATTATCCAAACAACATCATTCTAATCATTACACTTCATCATTATCTCCATTCTTGTCAAATCAACCTCAATCTCAATCATCCATAAGCACATCCTAGTCACATCTCCATCCTTCATCCTCATCCTATCAACATCATCCTAATCATCCCTAATCATTCCATATCAAACTCTAATCATATCCAAGTCATCATCACATCATATCAACATTGATCCCAATCATTATCCAAGTCCCCCAACATCATTATCAAACTCCAAATCCAAATCAACCCAATCAATAACCAAGACCTTAATTGATCATCCAATCCAATCAACCCAAATCAATTCTATTACTTAAGTGTCATTAGTCCACCTTAAGTATAGACAATCATCCATCCTTTGAAGCAAATCAAATCACCTTAAGGTCTTGAAATTTGATTCCCAACATCACAATCATCCATTATCCTCCATTTCATCTCATACCTCCCCAAAAAAATGGATCCTTATGTAGCAATGCAACACTTACAAATACTTAGAAAAGTCTATGAAAACATGGATCCTAATGCTAAGGAAAAATGCAAAAATGACATTATAGATATGCCCTTAGCACACTTCATCATTGGAGAATCCCAAGCCCCTACCCAACCTTCATCATATCAACAAACATCTTACATATCCATACCATCAACATCCCATCAACCTTTATCATATCAATCTTCATCCTTTCAACCTTCATACCAACCTACATCTTACATATCCACTCCATCAACCTCATATCAACCATCAACCTCATACCAAATTCCATTATATCAACTTGCATCATATCAACCTTTACCCTCATATCAATCTCCATCCCCTTACACATCCATGCCGTCATACCTATCCAACCAATCAATACCTCCAACCTATCCATCCCCCAACCTTTTTCATGCTTACTTTGATCAAGGGAACACCAATCTAGCACACCTTATCTCCAAAATCCAAAGCTTATATCAACAACCATCTCCCCATGCAAATCCCCCATCCTCTAATCCCCATCCTATCAACCTTAATCCATCACCCTACCTACCTTACAATCCATCAATCCCAACCCCCCCATCACAACATCCCTCCAACCGTATCAACCTTAATCCATCACCTTATGTATCTCCCAATCCACCAATCCCTATCACCCATGCACCACCTAATCCACCAGCAAATCTTCCAAATCCTAACACCATGACATCCAAAGAATCCTTGTGGGATTTCCTCTAAAGAACATCACCAAGCAAAGCAAAGGAATCCCCCAAATCCTCCACCCCTCCAACACCACCATCTAGTCCAACACCTATCCTTGAACCCACCTAAGAACCATCACTACCTAATCCCATCACCCACCTATCCAATCCCAATCCTAATCCCACACCAACCACCATCATTATCCATCCATTATATTGTTCTTCAACCCATACACTCATGAAGGATACCATCCATTAGCTATTAGCAAGGAATCAAACACCCTCATGCAATCCAACATCCACCAAATCTCTTGAACAACCCCCTATCATAAGTCAAGAACCATCATGTAGCCATGTTCAAGAACACATAAGTCAAGCACCTATCGCATCCATCCAAACACCTATCACATCCATCCAAGCACCCATCACATCTATCCAAGTCACTCCCATTTCTATCCAAGCACATGAGCTATGTCAAGAATCAAATCCAAAGCATGTTGAAACATCAACCCCTTCTCCTAATCAAGATCTCACCATCCCATCTAATCCCATCCCCGATCCCTTCCCATTTATTGATCAACTTATTGATCCCACCCCTTCTTCTACCGTCCCTTACCATCCACCATTAATCCTTCACCTCCATCAACCAATCCCATCCCAAACCCACCCTCCTATTCACTTGGAAAAAGTACCTTCATCCGTGGTAAACCCCTTGTAGGAGGTGAACAACTTCCATCCACCACCTATCCTCTTCCAACAAATAATAGACTCACGTCTTGTTTCCAAAGCACCAAACATCCCATTGCATGTTGCATTCTCCAACATATGAACTATCAAGGCAAAGGCTTAGGCCTTCACGAACAAGGCATCTTGGAGCCCATCCACACCACATTCCATCCATCCTTGCATGGCCTTGGCTATACACCCCAAGAAAAATAATCTAAACATGGTATCACCCACACACCTTCCAAAATCCATTCATCCAATCCCAAACATGGTGCATCTCATCACACCCCCAAAGCATATGTCACCATCCCTCCTCCATCATCATATCATTTGCAAAAGCATGTGACCATTCATCTCCCTCCATCAAATTTACCTCCACTACTTCCAACTCCTAATATCCCTATCAAATCCACTTTACCTCCTATCCTACCAACTCCAAATATTCCTATTAAATCCACTTTACCTCCTATCCTACCAACTCCCAACATCTCTATCCTCAAATCCCCTCATTCATTTATCCATAAATCCACTTTTTACCCCTCCACCCAAAAACCCCCTAAATTTCCCAATCAAGACCAACAAAAGCACACATCTTTCAAACATAAAGCTTCCCCCAAATCCATGGGATTCAAAAATTTGAATGCCTCAACTCATAAAACACAAAAGCCTAAAGATATTATCCTTTCCAATCAAAATGAAAAATCCAAAAGGCTATCAAATCCCACACCATCACAAGAAAAAGAAAAAAACAAAAATGGTGTGGGTCCCTAAACAAAAAGCACCAAACTCTAATGAGGCATCCACATCGCAATCTGCCCCACAATCCCAAACATCCTGATCCCCATCTAAAAATCCCATAAATCCCAAGTCTATTTGGGCCCCTAAAACCCCAACTCAACTATCCAAAATTCCCCTATCCCGATCCCCATTACTCCCAAATCCACATCCAAAATACAAGCTTTCGAATACATCATGGTGTGTGCAACCGTTGGTCTTGGTTCCCCTCCACCACTTAACATTCCCACATACCCCTATCTCTCCATCTTTCGTTCACTATCCTACATATCTTCCCCATCACATTCCTATGGTCCATGCTTTTGCATAATCCACATCATAATCTATTCCATCTTCTCCTATCTACCAACAATCCATCAATCATCATCCATAATGCTATCCAACATGGGACCATCTTTACCTTACTATAGAAATAGACGCTAGAGTCCCCCTTCCATCAAAAAAAAAAAAAAAAAAAGCAAGAAAAAAAGTAAAGAAAAAAAAATGTCCAATGGTGAAAACCACTCCTTGTGGCACCTTGGGCAAGTACCTTGATGAAAACCCCTTGTGGGCATCATGCGTAATCCCTTCTCCATCCATTTTGTATCCCTACACTTGGGGGCAAAACCATCTAATCATCCACATCCATAACATCCTTTTGCATATCCTATCCACTATTCCCTATTTATCTTATCATATTCCTATTTACCATCCCCTATTCATCATATCATTCCCCATCCATTCTATCCACTATATCCTCCTTAGATCTTGATGAAGACAAGGGGCAAAATATCAACAACATGCTTTGGAGACCTCTTGGCATACTCCCTTTGTAAGTATATCCTCCACCCATCTACTGCAAAGTCCATCCATTCAAACATGAACCCATCATGCAAAATTTTAAGCATTGGGGAATATGATTCCTTGCAACCTAGCCCTTGGAGAAAATCCTTATCCACATCACCCATCCATCTATCATGAGTTCCCTCTCTATCACCTGCCACTGACAATCCCTCCATATACTTATCATGTATCCCTACTAGATCCTTTATCCCCATCCTACCCCTTATCCACATGTATCTATCCATTTATCAAATCTCCTATCCATTATCCTTTCATCGCCAATCCCCCTATCCAACCCCATCACTTTTACCTCTAGACTTGGTGTTCCCTTGTCATTGGTATCTAGCATAAAGGTTATCCACACGAAATCTAATGCAACCATCTCATAATAAACCATTTCTTTTCCAAAATCATGAAAATCCAAAAAATCAAAAAAATCATGAAAATCCAAAAAATCACAAAATCAAAAAATCCAAAAACATCACAAAATCAAAAAATCCAAAAACATCACAAAATTAGAAAATCCAAAAAACATCACAAAATCAAAAAATACCAAAACAATAGAAAACATCACAAAATCAAAAAATACCAAAACAATAGAAAACACACAAAATTCTAAAAATAATTTATCCATCACAAAATCAACATTGCTCCATCAACATCTCATCATCCAACAAATCATCTTCCAACATCATCACATATACCATCATCCCACATCATCATCACAAATCAGAACTACATATCTTCACCACCCGCATCTTAGTATGCCTTGATCCCGTGGATACAGGGTATGTAGGTAGTCTGGAATACGCAGGAAGTTTCTAGTACTCAGGTACACAAGATGCACCCATCCAACCCGCCGAGCTTACACTAGATCCAAACGCAATATCCCAAGCATCGCATTACCTATCAAAGCAATCATCCCTTAATCAAAATCGTCAACTATCAAATCAACATCAACCATAACTTGTCACCATCATATCTTGAGCCAATCTTACAAAATCAACTAAGCATGATCCAATCATCTATCGATTCCTGCCTTAGGATATATCATTCCTACGATAGGCAGAATCTATCAAATCATTATCCATCTTGGCAAGAGATTCAATGGCTACTTGTTTGGTTCGTTGGTCTTTTCATTTTTGATTTTTATCTTTTTTCCTATTCGAAGATCACATCAAAGCTACCTTGATCTCACTATATCATGGTATGTGGCGAAAACATCTAGAATGGGGCATAGTCTTGCTTTTGTATGCTGTGCTTGTGGATTGGTTTCATTACTCCAAGCTAGTATTCATATCTTGTGGATCATAGGGTCGGTTCTAGCATATCAATCTCCTTATGCATCTAAGGTTCATCATACCTTTTGTGTACTAAGGACTTATACTATGAGTCCCCTTCCCTCGTCTGGACAAGGTTGTACTATCTTGGGCATGCATGAGATCATCCCTTTGTCTGTGTGTCTAGTCCATGCAAATGTTGGATAAACATCATCACCTTGGTCTTCTATACCTTGGTGAAAATATCCACTTTGCTATATCAAACCTAGGATTGCTCTAAATCATTTTGTAGCACAATGATCATCCACCAATCAATCTCCCAACATTATCAAACTTTCATCTCGCCCCTTATCCTCCAAACCACTTCTAGCAATCTGTTCCATCCATTTCGAGAGCACAACCGTGTTCTTACAACTCGCCTATCCTCTCGAGGGGGCATCACCCTTACCAGTTATCTCCAAACCTTACCCTATTCTTCTGAGCCAAAATCTTTTTTCTATCCAATCCAACTCTATGTTTTAACTTCTTTGAAATGATGTTACTTAGCCGCAACACCATCTCAAAGAGGGGCAAATGTAGACACCTAAAATTGGCTTGCTCTGCAAACCAGTTTCCCGTACCTCTACACTAATTTATCCCTAACCATCTGCCTATCCCTTGTGATCAATTAATTCATTTAGTTTATCACTAGACCTTACAACACTATCCTCATCTATTAAATAAATATTTCTAATATTTATTTGGCTATTTTATCCATCTCCTTAATCCCTATTAATTAGATAAATCATTCTTATCTAATTAATCTATCCTACTGATCAATCTTCCCTAGCCTACCTATCCCCTAGACCTAGGTTCATTAAGCTAAACACTTAATTAACCTTGCTTAGCCCATCCTCCCACACACCTTTGAATAAAATCAATCTTTTATTCAAAGGGGTCAAATCCTCCTTACCCCTTATTTATCACCCTCTTACACATGTAAGAGTACCTCTTCACATCTCCACATAAAGGTGAATTTTTAATTCACACTCCCCCATGAGTTGAATTAAAAATTCACTTGTCATGTCCACTCTTCCCAAAAATGAATCTTTAATTCATTTTTGTCCTCCACACCTTTCCCCATGTGAATTTAAAATTCACAAATATTGAGAGCCCTCTAATCCCATTGACCAAGATTCAACCCTTGATCTCTCTCTTCCACTCCCCTTGTGACACTTGTCACAAGGCTATGGATTCAATCCTAACCCTAACTCTCATTCATTCCTAGCCCTTGATCTCATCTTTTGATCCTCACCCTCCATCCTCATTTCCAAAACTCTATAAATGAGACCCTTCTCTAAGCCATTAAGGAGGAACTTCATCTTGCATCCAACCTCTGCCAAAATCTCTCCACAATCTCCTCATCACAACACCATAATGTCAAAATCATACCTCATCCCTATCTCCATCTCCATCTAAGTCCAAAATCACTCATCTACATTGTGTTGCAAGAATTGAGCAATCCACATTTCAGTCATCATGGGTAAAATCTGAGGAGCTATCGGGTGTAACTCCTTCCCACTATCTTAGATTTGTGAGTCAAAAGGAAGGTATAATCGTTTGTTTTGCATTTGATTTATATTTCTACTTTCATTTTGATTCATAAATTATAGTTTGTTCTCAGATTTGCAAGTTCATGCAACATCATGAGAAGCTCTTGAGTATGATTAGCAAGACTTTAGAGGGTTTTAAGCTATGAGAGATGAAAAATGAACCAAAAGCCCCAAAATGAGTTGGAGAAAGTGGTTTTATAGAAGAGGCATTTTTGAATGGACGGTCAAGATTGAAAGTTGACTTGGAGGCAAGATCAATTGTCGAGGTTGATTAGGGTTTCCCTCACCACTACAAGACAAAATAGAATTTTAAATTGAGGTAAATGGTGAGGTGGGAAATGGGATTTAAATTAAATAAATTTTCTCCATTTATTTAATTTATTTGAAAGGGGATTAAGTGAGGGTATTTAAACAAATGTTTTATTTGTTTGAATTAATGAAAGAGGACATTATGATAGGAATGATTAAATAATTAATTAATTAAAATCAATTATTTAATCATAGAGGTAAACTAAGGAAAATTAGGAGAATGCGGAAGTGATTAGGGTTTTGCGACTTGAGGACACTTTTAGGTGTCTACATTTTGCCCCTCTTTGAGATGATGTTGCGACCAAGTAACATCATTTCAAAGAAGCCAAGGAAATGGAAAGAGGAAGACGATGATGATAGAAAGATAGGGCAATGATGCCCCCTCGAGAGGATAGGTGGGTTGGACAAATGCGAGTATGCTCTCGAAATGAAAGGGATTGGTGGGGAATGGATAGAAGAAATGAAAGGTATGGTAGGTTGCAATGAAGGTAGAAAAATGAAGATGGTGGAAGAATGAAATATTTGGCTAGAATAATGGAGACGATATCTTGCTTTGATAGATTTTTGAGCTTCTCACTTGCAATTTTTTTCTGCTTATCATCATAGAACTTATTATGTCAAAGGATGACAATCACCATGGAATGTCAAAGGCCAAGGTGGAAAGTGTAGTCCCTTGTGAAACAGGCACATGACAGACAAGGAATGCCCTGACTCAGACTAGGAACTATGATACCTTGTCGGAACATGTGATGAGATAACTGTGAGGTGTGCGAGTCCTGATGCAAGGAAGCAATTATTCTTTCCAATGCATCTAGGATGTCTTTGATTCACACCCAATGGAAACCTGATCACACGCAAGACACCAAGTTGCCCCAGTCATTTTTCCAAGACAAACCACAAATAGCAATCAAAGAAAAAGGTCTCGCCCTATCCTCGCTTCTCTTCATCACTTAGGGACTACCTTGAGAAGCATAAGAACGAGATTGCAAAACAATCCCAATGAAAGATAAGACAAACTAGACCAACAACCAGTTGGAACTTTTGCCAAGTGATATGTGCTTGATTTATTGATTGTGATTGGATGAAGAAGGCCTGGTTTCATGATAGAAAGCATGTCATATAAGACGCCTGGTTTGGTTTCGACAATGCCCCTACTTGTTTAAGGCAAGTGATTGATTGAGAATGGAGAAGGAGCTTGGTTTCAGGAAAGAAACATGTCATATAAGACGCCTAGTCTGGTTTCAACAATGCCCCTACCTGTCTAAGGCAAGTGATTGATTGAATGACACTAATGTTGTTGGTCATATGAGAAACACCAGGGTTTGATTGATGATGTTTGATAAATGACGCATGTTGTATAAGGAACAAAATCCTGGTTTCGACGATGCCCCATTCCGTGTAGGATATGTGATGGTTGATGAAAATAGTGACATGATTATCACAAGGTGATTGATTGATTTGGCTGATTGGATAACTTGTCTTGTTGATGTTTGGGATTGGTGTTCAAGTGTAGGTTGCTGTGAAAGATTGATTGTCTGATCAAAGTGTCCATTTCATGAAAGGACGACTTATTATGATGGTTGAAAGGATGGGCTCTAAGGGACTGACCTAATGCCTCAGGGGCTCATCGAAGATGGCCTTGCCTATGTGAAAGCTTAGAGGCGACATAGTTCGACCATGCAGACTGTGGATGAGTGGAAGAACTGATTTGAATGATATGATGATGTGATTAAAGAATTGGATTGATTGAATGGCTCGATCGAGAGATTTGATTGAGTGATTTAGTTGAGGAAGTGAAGATGTGGTGAATTGAATTGGTTTGAATGAATGGATTGAATGATTTGGTGGATTGATATGATGAGTTGATTTTATTTCTTGGATTTTTTGGTAGATATTTTCTTTTTTTGTGGTTTTTTGATGATATTCAATGTTTTTGGGATTTTGAGAATATTTGATTTTTTTGGTATTTTTTGAAATGTTATGATTTTTTTTTTGGAATTTTGAGGATATTTTGATTTTTTTTTTGAATTTTGAAGATGTTTTTATTTTTTTGTGTTTTTGAATGTTTTGATTTTTTTTGTGTTTTTGAAAATATTTGATTTTTTTTGGCATTTTTGGGAATGTTCGATTTTTTTGGATTTTGAGGATATTTTGATATTTTGATTTTTTGGGATTTTGAGGATATTTGATTTTTTTGGTGTTTGAGGAATATTTGATTTTTTTGGTGTTTTTGAAAATATTTGATTTTTTTTGTATTTTTGGACTGTTTTAGGGAATGGCATTGGATCAAAAATTTTGTAGCCTTTATGCTAGATACCAATGACAAGGGGAAACCAAGTCTAGGTGCAAGGAGGGAAGGTAGGATAAAGTGATAGGTGATAATGGATGGAAAGGATGTATGCGTAAGAGGGCAAGGATGTGATCTCCAAGGACTATGTTGCATAGGAATAACATGCCCCATTCTAGGTGTAAGACTTAAGATTGTTCGTGACAATGCTTATGATGATAGGATGATGATAGGATAATGAAGGATTTGCTTGGTTTGGAGGGATAATTTATGTCAAGAGACACCCAAAACATTTGTCGACATTTTACCCCCACTTCTTTATCAAGATCAAGAGAGGAAGGGAGAATGAATGGATTCGATAGGCTAGGTGTATGTATGTGGATAGAGGAAAATGGTATGATAGGATGAAAGTGATATGTTGGATGAGACAAGGTGCCCCCAAGTGTAAGTGACATAGAAGAGCAATTTTTTTTTTGATTTTTTAAATTAGATAGGGGGATATGGACGACAAGGACTCAGGTGTCTAGTGCCATGAAGGTGATAGTCCCAAAGGTATGTTGCATTGACCCTATCAAATGTCGTTATGCTCATCAATGTTGGTAAGTGATGGCATGACAGTGAGATGGATAAGGTAGATAGTTAATTATGAAGGGAACAATAGTTGATTATGATGTAGATTATGTAGGGCACGAAAGTGGATTATGATGTGGATTATGTAGGTAACGAAAGTGGATTATGCGGGATTTATGTAAGGATGGATGAAATGTTTATGCCAAAGCATGGACCATAGGGAGATGATAAGGCAAATATGTAGGGTAATGATTGAATGATGGGGTGATGAAGGTGTGGAAAGGAATCATGACCAATGGTTGCACACACCATGATAAACATTGAAGCTTGTGATTGGATGGTGGTGTAGGAAGTGATGGCAGTGTTTGCCCAGTGGATGGATGATGTAGGACTTTTGGTACCCATTTGTACTTATGATTTTTATGATTTTTGCCTTTTATGTGGGATGAAGGAATTTGATATTTTGGAGTGGAATGGGATTTTGGAATGAAAGTGGATGGTTGGGATTTTTGAGATGTGGATGCCTCATTTGATTTGCTTGATTTTTGCTTAGGGACCCATACCATTTTGCTTTTGGACTTTTGTTTTGGAGGTATGGGTTTGGATGGATTTTTTAATGTACCTTTCTTTGAATTTTTGGATTGATTTCCTAAGGCATTAGGAACCTTAGGGTTTTTATCTTTTTGGCATGAGGCATCCAAATGTTTATTTTTGAATCGCATGTGGCGGGTGGAATGAGTGAAACCTTTATGTTTACATGATGTGTGCATTTGTTGGTCATGATTAGGATATTGAGGTGATTTATGAATGATTGGGAAATTAGGAGTTGGAAGCAATAGAAGTAAAGTGGATGGAGCGATAGGTGAATGGTCACATGTTTTTGACATCTGTAGGATGAATGAGGTGGAATAGCGACATATGTTTTGGGTATATGATGGGATGTGCGATGGAAAGTGCTGGGCTTAAGAGGAATGGAGGAAGTACCAACATCGTTATATTGTTGACCTTGAGGTGTGTATCCAAGGCCATATGAGTGTGGAGGGACTTTGACATGGATGGGCTCCAAATACCTTGTTCATGAAGGCCTAAGCCTTTACCTTGGTAGTTCATGTTTTGGAGCATGCGACAGACAACAGGGCTATGTGTAGTTTGGACACTAGACACGAGTTCTTTATTTGATGGAGAAGGTGATGTGGCAGACAAAGATTGTTGTTGTCCCAAGGAGGAACATTCATGGATGAAGGTGGATAGGCTAAGTGGATATGATGGTGGACTTGACACGGGATCAATGGTGGATGTGGGAGGATCATGAGGATATTTATTATGTTAATGTAGATCCAAGTTATTGGTTTGATCTTTTATGTATGCTTGGGAGGCACATGTCTCATCATGACAAGTGGCAGTGGTTGGATGACGAAGGCTAGGTGGAGGATTGATGGATGGAGTGATAAGATCTTGGCCATGGAATGCATAAAGTAAGTTAAGAGGGTCATCATGGTCTTCTTAATCATAGAGGTGATTGTGATCATACATGGGAGCTTGATCATGAATAGGATTAAGTGTGTTGTGGCTTGGTGGTATGGAAGGGCTTTGATCTTGATTTGGACTAGGGGGTAATGTTTTCAATGTGCTTCAGATTATGCTCTTGACATAGCTTTTGACTTGGAATGGAAGCGAATGACTCTTCGATAGGTTCAATGGTTTGTGAAGTGCATGATGGACTTGAAGGACTATGCATGGTGTTTGAGGACTCTTTGGTAGGTTCATGAATGTGTGTTAGACATGGGGAGGGTTTATCCCTAGCTAGTAGCCATTGGATCACATCCTTTGCAAGGGCATGTGTGGAAGGACAATATAGTGGATGGACAATAAGGGTAGATGATGTGGACTTGTGATTAGCATTAGGTGGAGCGGTGATAGAATGTACTCATGATGGATGAGGTAGACTTATGTTCCCCTTGTCAAAGGTGGCATTGGAATTTAAAGGCACTTTGTCTTGCTGCCAAGGTGGACTTGGATAATGTTGCGAATAGGCTTGGGGTGCTAGAACCTTGTTCTCTAAGATTGTCATGGGATGACGCATGTCTTCATATCGTTGTATGTCTTCTTGTGGGATTAGGACCATGTTGTGCTTGACTAGGATGAATGATGAGATGGAATGATTAGGATGAATGAGATGTGATAGAGTATGAGATTGAGTGGATGATTAAATGGGCGATTAGGGATGATTAGGGTATGGTTAGGGTTGTGATTTAGAAATGATTAGAATATGATTAGAGGTGATGTCGATTGGATGATGTGTTGGAAGGAATGTTGATGTGTTTGGAATGATGTGTGTATGAGGGATGACTAGGAGGATCTACTCCCTTGTCTCTTCGTTTTGCAACCATGTCTATACCGAATGAGACTTGTGAATTGTGGGATGCTATGGGGATGATAATGGAATGTGATGAGGCCTAGGTTATGATAGAGGCTAATGATAATAGTCTTTGAAAAGTCTAGCTCTACAAGGGTACTCTCGTCTACTAATGACCTTTCAAAGCACAAATTGGTTTTGTCGAGACCTTGAGGTATGGAAGAAGTGATTAATAGAGTGAACCCATGAGTATCAAAATCCACCTATAAGGATGGACTTAAAAGAGCCGTGGAGTATTAAGTCCAAGTTGTGATTGATGTGAAAAAGATGTCAAGGTCTCTTGGTCTGAATTTGTACTTGTGATACAGTCAAGCTTCGACAGTTTCTCCCTATGTTTCAAGCTTAGGAAGACTAATGTTTAGGGTCCTCTATAGATGTAAAGGGTTGAATGGTAATGAAATGTGATCGTAAAGGAATGGAATTGGATATGTAGTGGAATGAGGTTGAATATGTAGTGGAATGAAGTTGAATATATAGGTCTATACGGTTTTGACACAGTTGCAATTGGATTCGATAGGGGGAATAGATGCTCAAAGGCTTCCCTAGGGTTATGTGTTGTGATAGGATTGGATAGGATGAGGTTGATTGGATTGGATTGGGATGTGATTGGGATTGGATTTGGATATGATTAGGAGAATGATGATGATGACTTGGATATGTGATAGTGATATGATGTGGAATGATAATATGAAATTGATTGGATTCGAATGGCAAGGATGATGAAATGTAATGATTAAGATTTGATTGGAATTTGATTAGGAAGAAGATGACAAGGGATGATTAGGCATGATGAATAGGATATGATTAGGATAATGTGATAAGGATATGATTATGATGTGGTTGAATGACGAAGACATGATTAGGCTTAGATTATGATGATGATATGATAAGGACATGGTGCAGAATGATTAGGGTTTGATTAGGAAGAAGGTGATAAGGATGATTAAGGTTTGAAATATGATGGCTTGGGTATGATTATGGTATGGTATGGAATGATTAGGGCTGATTAGGACGAAGTGGGATGATGAATAGGATGATGATTAGGATTGAGTTGGAATGATGAAAGACGTGATTAGGATGAGGTGTGATGATTAGAAATGGTGATTAGGATATGGCTATGATGAGTTGGATTGATTAGTAAGGATGATTAGGATGTGATCAAGATGAGGTCGAATGGTGTGGAAAGACATGGATTGATTAAAGTGATGACTAGGATGATTAGGATATGATGAATACGATAAGGTTAAGATGAAGTATAATGGTGAGGATATGATTGGGTTTGATTAGGTGAAAAGCATGATTAAGGTTTTAGTTATGATGGTTTGGGTATGATTATGGTATGTTATGAAATGATTAGGGATGGTAGGCTGATGTTAATTGGATGAAAGGTGATTACGGTGAGTTGGAAATGGTTAGGGTATGATTAGGATATGATGTGGAGTGGGTAAGGAGGATGTGATTAGGAAGAGTGATAAGGATGATGACTTGGATGTGACATGGCTAAGGATGGTGATTAGGATGAGTTGGGAAAGACAATGATGACATGGAATGAATGTGCGGTCAAGAATATCGAGGGTGATGATTAGGCAAGCACACACATCAATCATAGAAGACACTTGGCATTTTTGTGGCTATTTTTGATGACTCATGATGTTTTGCAAACACTTGTAGACATGCACAATCCTAGGCTAGGCAAGGACTATATTTGTTGAATCCCCTAGCTGCGCCTATTCAAAGCACGTAGCTCTAGGATCTTGGTAGCACCAGCTCCCCCTTACAGTGCACTCACTTCTCATGCATACCAAGATCTGGGTTTCCCAAGGCTCATCCCCCCACCAAACCTTAGGATTGTCCCTGCTACCTTGGCTAAGAACTGCATGAATCGGGGTTGCTTCAAAGGTTACCCTTCTGCGTCAACAAATAGAGGGTTTTTGGCCACTATACAAAAGGGTTCTAGTGAATATCCAGGGGACCGACACCCCACGAGCATTCAACAAGCCACTTAAGGCTCTAACTAACCCTACTAGGAGTTTAATATACACAATGGTATGCCTCCTTTTGAGCTAGCACTATATGGTGAGCACTAATACTGATTAGACTTGGCTTTCACCTTACCCTCAATCTATATAGTGGGCCGGACGAAAGTCCCACTTGGGGTCGCAAATGAGTTCTTTCGGATGTGTCTCAAGAGCAGGTCCACTCTAAGGCTTAACAAAAGTGAAGCAAACTAACATATTTTTGATCCCCAGTCTCGCACTAATTTGCAAGGGGAGAGCATACACATGTGAGTTTGCTTCACACTTGCATGGGGGTTCATTGACCTTAGAAAATAGATGTGTGGTGTGATTATGCAAGTGTTGAGAGATGTTTTTGATTCCCAAGATCACATGACGTGCGAGGGAAGAGCATACACACCTAAAAACACAAACACATCACCAAACAAAGAAAACACTGGTTCATTTTAAGCCCCAAGATATGTGTGAAAACAACAAGATTATGTTCATTTTATTGCCCAAATCGAAGTGTTCCTATGATAAGAAAACACATGCACATAAAAGAAATCAAATCCTTGCATCAAATCTGTTAGTAGTTTCAATGTGATTTCTTTTCCCAGTGATCACCACATGCTGCAAATCAGGCATTAGTATCATAAAATCCCCATGATAATGCAAAAAAAACATGACAAATCGAGTGGATGCAACGTTTTACGAACCACTAAGTCAAAGAGGTCTAAAATGGAATATGTAAAATATCTTAAAATATTGATCATTTAAAGAAAAATAAATTGCATATTTAGAAAATTCTAAGCAATTTGAAAAAAAAATCGTCAAAAACGGAGTAGTTTTGCACAAGTTATGAGTAGTCAAAGTTTAAGACAAGTGTTGACTTTGACTAAAAAATGACTGATAAAACAGAATTTTTACCTATCCAAACCTATACTTCTACGAAGTTCGCTATGTTAGCTTTCCCACACCACCAATTTTGTGTGATTTCTTCACCGTATGCAAAAGTTGTGATCGTTTGAAAAAAATTTGCCTATTTTGGTAATGTGATGGCAAACAAGGGTACAGGTTGGCAGTTAACTTTAACAGTTAGTAGTTATTGTCTTGTGTTCACATGGCAATGTTGGTGGTTAGTGGCTAGTGGTCACTGTTTGTTTGTAAACCACTAGCAGTTATGAATGTCTCTTCTCACATGCGGAGTTTGGCTGACTGGTAGTTAATTTGGGCGGCTAAGGCTAGCCAGGGCCTCGGTCTCCCATATGACCGAGGGTGGTTGAAAAGGGCAAAAAAAAAGTGGATATCATTAAGAGGCTCCCACAGTCATTGCTATTTGAAAACCCTAAAGTCTTAAATTGAAATGTTTATACAGACATAAACGCCAATCGTTAAGTTTGAATGTTGAAAACCTGCATAAATATTAATGTTAAAATGAAACCTGAATATATAGTAGTCCAAGAGCAAATGTTATGGAGGCGATCACAGGTAAAGCATATGGTTACTAAGGCAACTAAGATGGTTATGAAGCCGTCAACTAGTGTAAAGAATTGCTAAGGGGCTGCAAGCAGTGACGGCTAGGGTTAGGGAGAGAGGAGATCGCGACGGATGGCGGGCATTTGCAGGTAGTCGACTGAAATAAGGCATCGACAGGAGCGGTGGTTGAGGGTTAGTGAGGTCTAAGAAGGTGGAGGAGGACTAAATGGGAGACGACAAGGTATAGAATCAGTGGTGACCAGGGTTTGAGCAGGCGGCAGAGGAGATGCTAACGCAAAGCCTCAAATTTAGCAGGTGGTGACAAGGAAAATGGCGTCGACGGGGGGCATCATGTATAATCGTCTAAACTTAGTAAATCACAGTCAACCATGTAGCTTAATAAAGCAACCGCTTCAAGTCAGAACCCCATGAATTAATACAACCGCCAAGCCAATGCGAAGGGGGGTGCTAGAATTGCCAAGGGCATAGGATGCAGAAATATCAAAACAAAAACAAATGTTGCTGCTTTAGAAGTGTTTGATAGTAAGCTGAGGGATCTATAAATCTCAAATGACTAGAAAACAGATGGATGAGGGCCATGCACTAGGACGAAGACCACGAAACAATGCTTGACCAGAGGTTCTCATGGGACCGTAGACAGTTGTAAGTTTTGACGGAGACGTACACAATAGAGTGCTTCAGCTTGCTGTTTGTCCCCACCTCACCCTTGGGAAATGACAGACCCACTGAACAAAACAGGATTCCCAACTGCGATTGCAGCTCTTCAAATGTTCACTTCTCCAGCTCCTCGACTATGTTGGAAGCAATCCAACAGAGGCGATCGAGAGGATCTGTAACAGGCGGGGGGTGATGGCAGTTGGGAGGCTGACCTTCTCAAAAAATAATGGCCTATAAACTAGCCTGCAACCTCTGTTTGGAATGGCAGTCAAAACTATTGATGTAGATACAAAGAATGGATCCAAATTGATGGTCTAGCGAAGCAAATCAGCCTTAGATTACATTATAGAGCAAAGCCAATCTATGGTCGCAAACACTATAGACTGTTGTGTCAACATTCACAAATGGGTAAATGATGACTTAGAGTTTTAAAAGAAGGCAATCGGTACATATGGGCGGCGGAAGGGTTTCGGTTGAGCAGAGACTATGACAGGGATGCGACAAAGATTAAGCAGGTCTTTAGGGTAAGTTGCGACAAGGTGTTAAGAGGTTGTGAAAGGATTTTAGAGCGAGCGATGGGTAGGGTTGGGAGGAGATGTGAGACCAGATTCACAACAAGAGATTAAAACCTGCAACAAATATCATTAGCAAAGAATTACAAAACTTGCAACTGAATACCACTGAGAAACCAAGATGTTGTTAAACCTCCCAGATTAAACAAATATAGGTAGTTAGGGATTTCCTTAATGCCACGAAACCTACAGAAAAAGAACAATAAAAACCTGCAACAAACAACAGCCTGAGAAAATGAAACATAACAGCCACCTGAAACTAGAGTGGTACTGCATGTTCGTATCGTACAGATCCGTACGGTACGAACTACAGTACTTTTTTCTTCTTCTGAAAAAATCAAAAATTATCAGAGGCCAAACCCCATCAAATTTTATGTTATTTTTCACGGAAAGGGCCTCTGAGACTCAACAATGAGGTCCGTTTGATCTCCAGAGGTCACCTGCGAAACTTGATTTTTAAAAACCACCAAAAAGGTTAGATTTTATAGTCCTTCATGTCGGGTTCACCATTTGTGGCTAGGGTTTAGGATTTCAAACATTGTAGAAATGAAACTACAACAAACCCTAATTGTAATAGAAAGCAATCTAGCCTAGAAATCTATCAAACAAGCATGCAAAATAACTCAAATCTAAGCTAACATTGACTAACTTCTATTGTCCTCCTCATCTTGCATTGTTTGTTCTCAGATTTGCAAGTTCATGCAACATCATGAGAAGCTCTTGAGTATGATTAGCAAGACTTTGGAGGGTTTTAAGCTATGAGAGATGAAAAATGAACCAAAAGCTCCAAAATGAGCTGGAGAAAGAGGGTTTGTTCAATTTTATTAGCCATCATGAACTTTGGTATCTTAAATATAGAAAGGAATTAGATAGGGATACTTTGTAGGGATGCCTTCAGAAATTAAAATTTCCCATCTTGTGTAAGAAGTTTTCCTTTCCAATTAGCCAACTTATTTTGTATTCTTTCAACCACCACATTCCAATAGATGGGATTTAATTTTTTAATAGTGAGAGGAAGGCCCAGATAAGTGGCAAGAAGCAAGGCAATGTTGCATTCAAGACTGGCAACAGTCTGGTGCTATAGAAAAGAAGAGGTCTTGAAGAAATACAATGTACTCTTGTTGTAATTCATTTGCTGACCTAAAATTATGGTATAATCCTTCAATAACTTTCTCCACATATTAGCTTCTTTCAAAGATGACTTACTAAAGAGGATTGTATCATCCATAAACTATTGATGGGAGTGTTGAGGAGATGAAGAAGTAGGTTTGATTCCTTCAAGTGAATGATCAACAATCAGCTTAGAAATGTTTCTTCCTAAGAGCTCCACTAGGATTATAAAAAGGTAAGGAGATATTGGGTCTCCCTATTTGAGTCCTCTACTACTGTTGAAGAAACCTTTAGGCCAACCATTGATAAGAACAAACAATTTTGGGGATGTCACACAAGAATGAATCATTTGCAACACTTTTACTTTGAATCCTAATTTTCTTAGTACAATGAAGAGGAAATCCCAAGAAACCCTATCATAGGCTTAAGAAATATCTATCTTTAAAATAATTCCCTCTTTCTTATTTTTGTCCAAGGAGTGAAGCACCTAATGAGTAGCTATGATAGCATCTAGAATTTGAATTATTGGGACAATGTTACCCTTGCTTTTTCTACAAGTATTGCAATGGAATTCAAATGTGGATAAAGTGTTTACCTACTAATCAATAAACAAAACTTGTAGAAGGATAGTTTGACAACATTTCCAACTCAATTTACCATGATATCATGGCCTCTAATGACTATGTTAGAGTAAATGCAACTAAGGTTACAAATCCAAATATTCCCTTACCAATCACTTGTGCTTTTGCAAATACCATGGGGAAGTACTAAATGGATTCACTATATGGGAAACATATATTTTGAGAGATATTTTAGTTGATTCTACTTCATTTTTGTTTGGTGAATTTATTGAGTTGAGAGTAACACCAAATTCTAATAAATTTTTTATTATCATGATCCCATGTAGGTGGAGCTTCCACATCCCACTACTAGTGAGAATTTCATTATAGAAAAATTAAATTTGTCAAAATGCAGAAGTAATTTGTTGGCAAGAAGGTCCATGTACTATACAAATGTGTAAACAACTCTATAATTTATAAACTTATGACAATTATAATTAAACATGTAGATCCATGTGACATTTTAATGACGTTCTAAGAGTAATGTTTGAATATAAATTAGGCATTTTTATTAAGACATTACATATTTCTTGTAAAGAATGTAGCGAAGAAATTTTAGAATCCTCTTTATTAAGATGTCCACGAGGTTGAGTCATTGACTATGAAGGCACACAAATTAATTTTCCATATATGAAACTTGTTGCTAAATAAATAGGAAATATCTATGATAAAATAGAGATAGAGCAACAAATTGATATTAATTTTCTTAAGGCTAAACATCCTATACTTATGCAAGAAGAGATCACATCAAAATGAGTTTCAATTACTATCTAACTTATTGAAGAAGAACTTCAAAATGATGTTCTTCAATTTTTTTACAAAGTGTTGAAAAAAGTCTTCAAATGGGATTACAATTTGATAGATTGTTTGCTTCTAGATGAAAATTGATGGGAATGGGCACAAAGAAATGCCAATAGTTTGTATTTTGTATTGAATGTCTTAGACTTTAGCTTGATTAAAAATCATCTCATATGATTAAATGGAATATTAAGGAATTCATGTGTGTCTCTAGACATGGTTGAAAATTTATGGTTTTAAAATACTCAGTGAAATTTGAAATTTAAAAGGACTACCATAATAGTGAGTATCACGCATACCTTGCAAGCATGAATGCTAAAATACTAAGGCTTTGAACAATGACAATAAGATATTTCTTACAATAGCTAGTGACAAATTTTGTTGACATCTCACCAAGGCTAACATACATCAGATCATTGTAGATGGAACTGAAAGAAATGTTAGACAAGTTCCTGCAAGATTTACCTAGGAAAGTATGAGAAATTGGTTAAATCATAATTTGGTTGAAATGAATTATTACACCATCTTCAAGCCTACTTTCAATAAAATGTGGAGAATAGACTATATAGATGTCATTGTATATAAATAAGATGATTTCACCAAATGCAAGACTTGTATCACATTGAAAACTTAGAAAAGTTTAGGAACATTGACCAAACAACAAGAGGAAAGATTAGAGCATGAATTTTTAGTCCACTTGAAACATATCATCTATGCATGCCATATATGTTACACCCACAAAAGGTTGTCAAAACAAAATCTAGAAGAATACCTTAGTCTTATCCATTATAAGATGGAATGACAAAAAAAATTCATTCTTAGAATAGTTGCCAAAAAGTAAATTCATGTTGAATAGGATCATAGAGTTGTCAATGAAAAGAATTATTGCTTGGTAGATCCAATTTTACTGTGACATCTTTGAATAAATGTTTTTTCATGTATAAGCAACCTCTCTAAATTGGTATTTGGCATATCCTATGAAGCAAAATTGTATCTGTTAAGTTGACAATTATGGGTATATTGAATCTAAAGTAAACTCTTGCAATGGCAATGAGAATGTCCTTTTGTCTACCTTTACTCTACCCTTATTGCTATTACAATGTTGGCAATAATAAGAAAATGATATTCTATGTAGAAAAAGATGTTATATGTGAGGAAAGAATTTGTACAAATAAATTTGGGAGAGTTGTAAGTATTCAATTGTTAAATATAAAGTATTTATATTAGAGAAATGTGTGAAAAACTATTAATGTATTATATTAGTGTATTATGACTAGTATAAATATCTTTAATACATTTATTTAAAATTACCAAGAAATATGTATGAGCCTCTTGAGTTATTTACTTTATTTTACTTTAGAACTATTTAAGATATGTTGGCCAGGGAGCCACATGTATGTCAATCACACACCTTTCCATAAGATAATTGACTAGCATTAACAGGTTTATTTATTTACTACTCTTATCGTTCTCCGCCCTCCATCTCTCTTGGGTGAATCGTTGCAAGCAAACCGTGTTTCATGACAAGCCCCAGTCCGACTTTGGGAAGCACCGGATGCTGATCAACAATCTTTACCCGGTAGCGAATAAGAATGGAAGCGAGAGCCGACTTCATTGTCCAGTAGGCAAATGCTTTGCCCATGCAGCGTCGAGGGCCTCCGTGGAACGCTCCAAACTTGAACTCGGACTCCCCCAAAAAGCTACCATTGTGGAGCCACCTTTCCGGCTTGAATTCAAGGCAGTCTGCGCCCCAAACACTCTCCAGCCGGCCAGACGAGTAGGTCAAATAAAAAACTTGCGCGCCCTTCTCGATGGGCGTGTCGTCGGGTAGAACATCGTCCCCGACCGCCTCAACCAACTCTAATGGGAGGGGCGGGTAGAGGCGGAGAGACTCCGTGAGAGCTGCGTGTAGGTAATCCATCCGCTTTATTTGTTCCAGGGTGAAGGAACCCGATGGGTCGCTGCCGATACCTCGGAGCTCGGCTAAAATCTTGGCTTCGACCCGCGGGTGCTTCACTAGCAGCCAGAAGAACCATGACAGACCCGCCGTCATCGTGTCCTTGCCGGCGGCAATGATGTTGACGATTAGTTCATGGATTCTTTCGTCCGAATAAAGGCGACCTTTTTTGATAAATAAAATTATATATTAATATCAACTTAGAAAAGTAGAGCAGTCAAAACATATACAGCTAAATAAGAGACATCAAATTTCCACAGTCCATAATGATTGTAGTTCCGTGCTTCAGGATTTAACTGTGTGCGAGTTTTTTACCTCAATGTTTCAGATCACACTGATCATGAGGAGAAAGAGCAAGAGGAGAAATGATGATGGATCGTGGAGTATGATCCCAAACGTTGAAGTAAAAAACTCGCACACAATTAAATCCTGAAACACGGAACCACAATATACAGCTAAAGTTATAAAACCAGCTTTAGGAGGGGGGTTCCGATCATAGGTAATAAGGTTACCTTTTTCCCGTTCAAACCGCATCCAGCCCGAGAGGACGTCCGAGCGCGGAGAGCGGGTGCGGTTGAGGTTGCACCAACGAGGAAATATGTCTTCCGCAACAGCCCTGTATATCAAGTCTCGGGCCGTGTAAAACCGGTTCTCGGACGACATTTTTATAAAGCGAAGCAGTTTCCAACACAGCGGGTGGATGAAAGCGCGAAAAAAGAGCATATCCGTGGCTTCGCGGAACGCCTCCAGAAGCGGAGATCTGGGCAGATCCGGGCTGAGCACCCCGAGATCGACCCCGACGCCGAATAAACATATGTTGTCGAAGGATAGACGAAGGAATATTTCTTGCAGGTCGACAATGGCGCCCGTCTCGCAGGCGCGGCTGAGAACGGGCAGAAGCTTTTTGTCCATCACCACTGGCAGGGTCGCAGACGCGGATTCGCAGAAGGCGGGCGAGGCAATTGCCTTGGAGACCGACATGTTCATGAGCTTGAACGCCTCTCCGTCTTGTACGAAAATGGACTGCCCAAACATGTCGCCAAATATCTTCTTGAAAAACTGCCCTTTGCCGAAATTATGGTAGCTTGTTTTCAACACGTACTCTACGTTCGCCGGGTCGGCTGTGAAAATCCAGGTTTTCCACGGCCCGGGGAGGCTGAAGGTTCCGCCGTTGGTAATGGCTAGATCTGTCAACCAGTCGAAAAGCCGCCCCAAGTTCAAGAGCGTTGAAGGAAGCGCTCCCACAAGAGGCCATACCGGCGCTCCCTTAAAACTTGGTCTCTTCCTCCGCCGCCACTTGAAAATGAGGAGCAAAGTTATGACTGCCACCATGGACGCTTGAAGCACCCTACTGGCACTGGTAGCCGCTATTTCATCTCCCAGAGTCACCATTTTATCTTCGTACAAATTCAAATTCTTCAATCCTTGCTTTCGATCATGCCCACATAGGCTATATAAATACTTGATAAATCTCCTTCCTCTTAGCCAGCTTCGGGAAATGATGACCAGCTACGTTTTTCTCTTTTAAGTGCCGCTCCAAGTTTAAGAATAGCTGCTCAGACTTTTAAAATAAAACACCTACCGGTTGTCACTTCTATGAGTAAATTTGCACCTATCCCACGTTAAGAGGTATAGTGAAGTGTGGTGCCTTTGTTCACACGGAATATATATGCTATCGGGGCTTAAATTTGACATTCGACCTTGCCTGTCAAGCAATTTTCTTATGACGTAATCTATAATCTATTCAATGTTACATTTAAAATACTATGGCATACATTAGTATAAGTACATTATATAGAAACCAAATATATATATAAGCATAATTTTATATAAATTTTGACAGTTTGTCTAAAATCTCTTCTTTCATACGATACAGTCTTTTTAAAATTTTGATTGTATTTTACAGCAAAAATGCCTAAATACAACTGTCAAATTTAAGCTCTGTAATAATGCAATACTTAGGTGTATTATAGAGAATGGTTTCTTTTTATGAAGTAAAATAATTTTGGTAGTTAAATAATATTTGTAATTTTTTGAGCTTGAAAATTTATAGAAAAAGTCTATTAATTATTTCCAGAGGCATTCTACATGGCTATTTCTAAACGCCTCACGTAAATAGCCGACACGTTGTTGTGTCAGCTGTTTACAAAATTTTTGATCTGATTCAGTTTAAAAAATCTATTTGACCTGATCTATTTATAATGGTCGATTGATTCAAATAACCTGTTTTTGATTATGGTCGATTTATTTTGACCTGTCGGCAAATTTTTGACTATCGGTGCATTGTAAACATAGCGACTGTTTAAGCTCTTCCATTTCTAAATATCATCCACTTCAACAGTCAAAGGTCAATTTTGGCCAATAGAAATAGGACAAATATTTACCACTTTTTGTTATGGATGAGATGTAAAATTGCTATTGATTGTTTGACCATTAGAGTGGATGATGTTTAAGTAGAGTGATTCTACATTGGCAGTAAGGTCATGTCGTTGTAATAAAAACTAAAACATAGTCAACATATATTTAGAAATAAAATAGCTCTAAAGTAAAATAAAAATACTCTTAAGCAAATTAAAATTTATGTGTCCATTTATGTATGTAGTAAATAAAATAATTCTAAAGTAAAATAAAATAACTCTTATGTAAATTAAAATTTATGTGTCTATATATGTATGTAGTAAATAAAATAGTTCAAAAGTAAAATAAATCAAGGGTTGTGGAGTAGCAATAGTCCTTGCCAAGGGATGCAAGTTTGAAGTGGGATTTTGATGGGGCAAATAGAAGATGAGATTGTAGAAGGATATTTGGATGGCCAAGGTTGCAAGCTATTGTCCGTACATTGTTGTAAAGGCCTAGTGTGGGCAATAATGAGGGAAGATGATAAGAAAGAATAAACACTTGCATTTATAGTTATATTTTAATAGGCCATTTGAATGAAATCTAATTTGGAGTTAAATGAGTTGTTATAGTAATGTTTTAACAATGCATTTGAGTGGAAATATTAATTTGGAGTTATATTTATCTTTGATTCAATTCATAGGTCTGTGACGTCCTTTCTAGTCAAAGATAGATAAAAGGCATCATTGGCTCTCAATGTGCATCCCTTAGCAATCCATACAAGAACTAGAGAAAAGAATGGATGTTTTGGAAAATGAAATAATATTTTGATTTGATTGGCTAAGTTCACAACATAATAAGAAAATTACAATATCTATTAGCGATGCAATTAATGATGCCCAATAATTAAAATGCAATATAATTCTTTCTCCATCAAAAACGAGGGGTTCCTATCATGTGATTATTTTAGTTGATTAAAAACATTTTGTGCATATCCCACCAATTGTATTTGGTAAAAAATGTTTTGTGCCTATCCTGTGATTATTTCAACTGATTAAAAATGTTTTGTGCATATCCTGCCAATTGTATTTATTTAAAAACATTTTGTACATATTCGGTGATTATTGCAACTGTTAAAAAATTATTTTGTGTATATCCTGTATCAGAGTAAATTGTGCTTTGTCTGTGCTTTCTTATTTAGGCTATTGCTTGAAAGTTTCCAAAACCTTTTTCAACAAATCCATTTTGTTCATATCCTGAACCAACATAGTTTTCATGATAATTGTTGGAAATATTTATCCTTGAGCCCAACCAACACATTTAATGCAACATCAGAGTGATCCATTTGGATCATTTCCCCCCAGTCGTGTCTGACACCAGCTGTCATGTTTAATGCATTATGTCAGAGAATTAATTTTGGTAGGTGAATTTGAATTGAGCGGCAATTTTTTGAAAGGCAGAGAAAGACAAGAGAGAAGAATGAATAAGGAGGTTTAGTCAGTTAGAGAATTAAATGTCCACGTTATCATAAAATAAGTCTTTGACAAATACCCAAACAATGACTATAAGTAGTGATCTCCATTGCACTCTATGTATCTAATTTTACAAAGCCAACATCATATTCTAGATTGCCAAATACTCAAAACAAAAATAAAACCAAAAAAACTTTCTATAAACTAAAAATAAAACCTTGTTCCTTCATTATTAGTCCAAGTCTAACATGGTAGACATTATTATAGTGCAAGTCTAATTCTTAGATCACTTCATTTAGCATCACCAATCATCTCCACAAGAGCATTCTCCTTGTTTAAAATGATGGAAATAGATTGCATCTCTCACAACAATTTCTCTTGCAACAATTTTGCAGATAAATTTCATTGCAGTGTTCAATCAACACATACTTGAAGGTTCTTCACAACTCTAATAGTTGGTCTAGGGGGCGTGTCTAACAAACCAAAAACAATTGCCAACTTTTCACTATGGTGGTAGAGAAATAATTATTTTTCATCGTTTTTCCACATCACTAAGTAAATGTCTTGAATTTGGAAAATACCCTTCTACCTTCATCTTCCAAGCCAATTTCTCCAACTTTGCATAGATCTCCTATGTCTATGAATGTGGTCTGTCTCCTACACAAAAAGCACATACCATTTTATGGCCTTCAATCCAACTACATCTAGGGATCTTTTTAATTGCTTTATCTTTCATCAATCTCCTTACCATTTGAACCTTACACCACCTGCCCACTTCTGCATATATGTTTGAGAGAAGAACATAAGTCACAACATTTTTGTTGTAAATACACCTAAGCCTATTATCATATGTGATCTGCAGGCACCAAGAAAACACATCCACACAACCACCACATGTTTAACTAGCATCTTAACAATAAAGTTTAGGGTGTCCTCAACATAGCTAGCATGAGCAAGAAGGTCAACCATGTAGACATAATGATCAATTGTAAGTGTAATGTAATAAGGGTTACTCGTGTGATTGAAGTATGTACAGTCCTTATCCAATAAATCTGCATGGTTGTATGCACATAGAACCAAGCAAAGCTTATAATGTTAGGATATGTTCTAGAGTGCTTCATTAATTCAAAGATTTTAAGAGCATCCTTGCAAAATCCATTTTATGCATATGTTTCAATCATCTCATTCCATGAGACCACATTTCTTTGAAGCATTTTGTCAAACATTTCATGTGCCTTGTCTATACACTTCCACATTTTCCATACATGTCTACTAGAACATTTCCAACTATAATATTTCACAAAATTCCCCCTTCCATTATGCTTTGATGGATACCCATACCCTCTTCCAAAGCTCCCATTTTGGCATAGGCGAGGAGGAGGTGAGGAGGATGCTGGCTTTACAACTGTCAATTTCATTTTCTTGAAAGTTTCTAAAGGCTTGCCAACAAATCCATTTTATGGATATCCTCCAATCATGGCATTCTATGAGACCACATTTCTTTAAGGCATTTTGTCAAACAGTTCACATGTCTTGTCTATGCTTCCACATTTTGCATACATGTCTACCAGAGCAGTTGCAACTGCCACATCTGACAAAATTCCTCTATCCTTTATGCTTTGAGGGATGTCCATAGCCTGTTCCAATGCTCCCATTTGGCACAGGCTGGGAGGATGCTGGCAAAGGTTGTGGAGTCTGGCTTTACGCCTGCCATTTGCATTTGCTTGAAAGTTTCTAAAGCCTTTTCAACGAATCCATTTGTGAATATCCTGCAATCAGGGCATTCCATGAGAGCACGTTTCTTTGAGGCATTCTGTCAAACAGTTCACATGCCTTGTCTATGCTTCCACATTTTGCATATCCTTTCTTTCTTCATGAGTATGCTGAGAAGGAAAACAAAAAAGAGGTTGCAGGTTCGAAACAGCACAGCCAGTTCCTCCTCCTACCTGCCATTCATTTCTCGGTCCCTAAATTCTTCCAAATTCAAAAGAACAAGAAACGAGGTTGCATTTTTTTTAAATTAAACAAAATGTTTAAGTATGCCACTTCTCTAGTACTCACAGGCAGGGAGGATGCTGGCAAAGGTTGCCGAGTCTGGCTTTACACCTACCATTGCATTTGCTTGAAAGTTTCTGAAGCTTTTTAACAAACCCATTTCGTGCATATCCTGCAACCGTAGCATTCCAATGAGACCACATTTCTTTGAGGCAGCTCGACATTCTGCAAATCACCAGCGGGGACAAGTCTGTTGTTCTGCAGTATCATCCCATCTCTGAAAAATAGGAGGATAAAGTGTTTTTAGGCGTTCAATTAATTGATTGGCGGGAGAAACAGTTTCCTTAGAGTGTGATGTTTAAGCCCAGCCCTCCGACATGGATGTAATTGTCGACTTACAAGAGATATTCCTTCGCCTATCCTTTGACAACATATGTTTATTCGGCCTCGGGGTGCTTTGCCCGGATCTACCCAGATCTCCGCTTCTGGAGGCGTTCCACGAAGCTACAAATATGCTTGTTTTTCGCATGTTTATACCTCCATTGTGTTGGAAACTACTTCGCCTATAAAAATGTCCTCCGAGAGCAGGCTTCACACGGCCCGAGACTTCATATACAGGGTTGTTGTTGAAGACACATTCTCCTTTGGTGCAACCACAACTGCACCGGGTCTGAGCCGCGCCCGGACGACGTCCTCTCGGGCTTCATTCAGTTTGAACAAGAAAAAGTTGACTTCTTTACCGCGACTCCCCTCCTAAAATTGGTTTTATAGCTTTAGGTGTTTAATGATGTTTATGTTTTAATAAGTTTGGTCATCTTTGGGGCTTGATGCCAATCCTATTATTTTTTAGGATAGGCTGTATTTTCTACTCTAATATTAATATATAATTTCACTTTATCAAAAGAGGTGGCCTTTGTTTACTCTACTTAAATATCATCCATTTTAATGGCCAAACAATCAATAGTAATTTTACACCTCATTCACAACAAAAAGTGGTAAATATTTGTTCTATTTTTATTGGTCAAAATTGACCTTTGACTGTTGAAGTGGATGATATTTAAGAATAGCCGCCTTTATTCAGACGAGAGAATCCATGAAGTGATCGTCAACATGATTGTCGTTGGCAAGAACACTGTTATTGCGGGTTCTGGCTGCTAGCGCACCACTCGCGGGTCAAAGCCAAGATTCTAGCCGAGCTTCGAGGTATCACTAGTGACCTGCCGGGTCTCTTCACCCTGGAACAAATAAAGCGGATGGAGTACCTGCACACAACTCTCACCGAGAGTCTTCGCCTCTACCCGCCCATCCCAATAGAGTTGGTTGAGGCGGCCGAGGACAACGTTTTGCTCGATGGCATGCCCGTTAAGAAGGGTGCACAAGTTTTTTACTTGGCCTACTCGTCCACCCAGCTGGAGAGCGTGTGGGGCGCGGACTGCCTTTAATTCAAGCCGGAAAGGTGGCTCCACAATGATAGCTTTTTGGGGGAGTCCAAGTTCAAGTCTGGAGCGTTCCATGGAGGCCCTCGATGCTGTACGGGCAAAGCACTTCCCTACTGGCAAATGACGTGGGCTGCCACTTCCATTTTTATTCCGGGTAAAGATTATTGATAACCATCCGGTGCTTCCCACACTCGGACTGGGACTTGTCATGAAACACGGTTTGCTCGCAATGATTCATCCATGAGAGATGGAGAGCGGAGAATGATAACAATACTAAATAAAGAGTTAATGCCAGTCAATTAGTTAAATCTTCAATTACATGTAATGATATAAAAGCATGCATTATTTATTTATAGAAATTAATAAAATAAGTTTTATTATTTAAAGCAGTAAAAAAGGAAATTAGAACTAAATATTATGTATCATAGTTTAATTTCTATTTCATCTAAAATTTATTAGAGTTAAATTATATCATGTGTGAAAAATTGAATTTGGTATCATAGTCAATCTCAACATGAATGTATGTTAGAGGGTGTGTTGGAATTGAAATTTACTTTTGGATAGAATTTGAAAATTTCCATCATGAAAGGGTAAGTGGTTCATTGGTGGAAAATCTACTGGCCACAACAAGTAAGCTCTAAGTTTGCATGTCAACCTATTCAATATTCTCATTAATGTACCTGTAATTCCTTGTAGAAACAAATACAAGATTGTTATTGTAAAATAACATAAAAATAACTCTTGTACATGACAGTGTACATACACTCCAAGCTCTTGGGAATGGATCTACACATTTACATTGTTTAGTAATTTAAGATATCCTTCTCCAAGCACCTATTTTATGTGTCTATTCAACTTATATATGCCAAATTAATTCAAAAATAGGTGCCTTGAAAAGGATATCTCTTGGCCTATTTTAGATAGATTTTTCTAAAGATAGGCATGCTATATATATATATATTTAATTACTTAAAAGTTATTTTTATATATAGCTTTGTAAATGTAAAAGAGGTTTGTATATATATACCATTTTTTTTTGTATAAATTGATTTTAATTATTAAGAGTTACCCATATTTAATATAAAAAGTTTATACATACATACATACATACATACATACATACATACATACATACATACATACATACATACATACATACATACATACATACATACATACATACATACATACATACATACATACATACATACATACATACATACATACATACATACATATATATATATATATATATATATATATATATATATATTTGATCCATAAGAAGTTGTGGACATGGGGTCCACTCCCATATATGAAACAGTAAAAAAAGAGAGAATCACATCAGCCCTATAATAGGGGTGCAAACAAGGTCCCCAATTGAGAATCTACAAAACAAATAGATATTGTTGCCACTATTAGTTACAAAGCACAAATCTCCCACCACTAAGCAAGAGGCAAAACATTACCACTCAACCCAAAAGATTGTGAAAGAAATCATGTTGCCAAAATTTTCCCCTTCATGGAAGACTTCAAACTCATTTAATATGGAGGAATATTCTTCCTCCGTTTTACTTCTATCCAACCATGATCTTGCGAATAACTGTTCACATCTAGATTTCCTTCACAGACCAACCCGTTTGAGGATTTCAATGACGCTTCCAAGTTATGGGACCACATAGCCAAAGTAGGAGAGTTCGAAGGTTAATTTTTTGTTGTTTCAAAAATATCAGTAGGTGAGGGCCTCAAGGAAATTGCCTTTCCACACAACTTGAGTTGCTTGGTTGGAGTATCTTTTGAATTTCCTTTGGCTCTGGCAAAATCTCCTCGACCACCTCCACATTTTCCTTCTTGGAAGCTGACTTTGATGGAGAGAGATTATCTTTGGTAAAGTTCATAACAGAGTATTGCTTGGGGGAAGAGTCCTTCCACCAAGAAGCCACCTACTTTGGATGGGACTGGATAGTAGGGCACTCAACAATGATATGCCAGGTTTGAAAACATCTTCTGCATCTGAAAATTAAACCCTCATAATCCAAAGACTGTTTCCAACATTGTCCATTGGCCCTCAAGATGATTTCGTCTAGAAAATCCTTAGAGATGTCCAGTTCCACCAAGATCCTACCATATGTTGTGTGAATGAAATTTCTTGAGTTTCCATTTGTATGCACAAATTTTCCCATAGAGTTTCTGAAGCAGGAGCATCCCTGGTTCAAGAGCAATCTTGCATCAACTAAAAACATTTGCATTTCAGTTTGTTTCTTTCATTTTCCAGTTCAGTTCAGGCAGTTCAGTCAGTAGTAGTTTCTGTATTTTGGTCCACATTCTACTACAGTTATGTTTCAGACCTTGAGAAGTTGGACTTAGCATCTAGATTCATTCATTCACATCATATCCTATTTTCAGAGCATTTGGATCAAGTATTGGAAAGTTATCGCTATCAGAAGATCAATTATTTTCTCAGAGCAGAGCATCCTGACAACCTCTAATCATCAGCTAAAGGAGAAGACCTACAAAGCATTTCATGACTTGCGAAGCTAAAACACACATCAATCAATGTTTATTGGTTCATGGCTGACCTTCCTTGAGATCCGTACATCATTCCATTCATTTGCAGAGGAGTTCTATTCATTTAGGTTCAACCTATCTATGTACACACGTTATAGCTCTTTATCAGAGTTTGTGATCTTCCTTGGCCAACGTGGATGAATCTTTGGGTCAGGAAATGATATATATTGATGTAATAGATCCTTAGGAAAGAAGATTTCAATAGTTAGTATAATTTAGAGGATTGATAGTTTGAGTTTTTGCGAAGGAGATTCAAAGCTATATCTTGTGCATATTTTGATATTCTATAATCAGGCTTGTGAGCCCTAATTGTAAGCCCGCATGTTGCCGACCAATCTATATTTGAATTTCATGATATAATGAATGACTTAATCTACAAATTTACTTAAGATCTTTGAGCCATTTCCATTGTGTTTACTCTAGTTGCACGGTCTGGATTGTTCTCTTTGAGGACCCTCCTAACCGCGACTGCACCAAGGGGTATCAGAGCAAAAATTTGAATCTTTGGGAGCAAATTGAGTGAAGTTGGCAAAGGAATTCCCTAAGATCTTACTGTGGATAGATCACCAAACCCAAGGTAGGTTACTTGTGTTGCAATCAATCACCGATTATGAGGTAGTTGTCACCTTGTAGCCCGATCACTGAATTGAGGTAGTTTGCACTTGATCCTAGGAAGAATGCCACCAAGGAGAATCCATGTTGTTGGTATACTAGATGGTAGGATGAATGAGATGATGGAAATGATGAAAATAATGAGAATTTAATTGGATGCTGTCGAGGAAGATAGGCGAAGAGGATTGACGCCTAGACCTAATGTTGAAAGTGATGATGGAGAGGAATTTCAATTTGTTGATCAAATTGGCGAAACCCTAGGAGGTGAAGAACAAGAAGAATCAAATCAAGTCAAGATGTTGTGAGCTATTTCAAAGATTGGAAAGAGACCTAGAGTTGATGTACCTAATTACACTGGCAACTTGAACCCTGAAGAGTTGATTGATTGGATAAATGACATGGAAGAATACTTTAAGTATGAAGAAATTGAAGATCTGGAGAAGGTGAAATTTGCAAAGACAAAGTTGAAAGGACATGCTCCTATATGGTGGGAAGAAGTTTAGTTGGATAGAAACAAAAGAGGAAAAGAAAAGCTTACAAAATAGGATAGGATGGTGACAAAATTGAAGAATCAGTTCATACTTGCTGACTATGAGTTGGAACTATTGAAGAGATTGTAAAACCTGAGACAAAAGGAGAAATATGTGGAGTACACTAAAGAATTTCATAAGATGATCATAAGGATAGGACATAGTGAAGAAAGCAAGGAGAAAGTGGCTAGATACATCAATGGATTGAGATTGAACATTCAAGAAGAGTTGAGTTTGGTGAGGATGACAACCTTGGAAGAATCATATCAGTTTGCCTTGAAAGTTGAAAAGAAGCTGAATAAGATGCATGATCAGAGACAGAGTGGTAGAGGAGGTAAATTTCAGAGAGGGAGAACATTTTTCAGAGGAGAGAGATCATATGCGGAGCAGAACAGACAAGAGAACACATCCAAGAAGGAGGACCAAGAATAATGCATATTGGAAAGATGACCAAAATTTCTACCGCAGAGGAAACCCTAGTCCGTATCGGAGTGAAGGATATAGAAGAGAAGGAAGAGGACTTGATAGGAGAACATTTAGAGGAACCTGTTTCAAGTGTGGAGGTGAAGGACATATAGCATTTGAATGTAATCAGGGGAGTACAAGCAAGAAAATAGAGAATAGTGGAAGAGCAGCCTATGTGGAAGAAGAACCTATTAGATCACCCAATTCAGTTGGTAAACCTAAGAAAGGAGAATCACTTGTTATGAGGAGAGCACTATTTCAAGTAGAGACAAATAAGGAACCACCATAGAGGAAATGTTTGTTTAGAACCAGATGCAAATTAGGAGGTAAATGTTGTAAAGTTGTTATTGATAGTGGTAGTTATGATAACCTAGTATTAGAGGAGATGGTGACTAAGCTGAAGTTGGAAAGATTGAAACACCCTAAGCCCTATTAGATAGCATGGATTCATGATGATCATAAGGTACTGGTGAGTGAGGAATGTTTGGTAAAATTTTATATTGGATCTTCTCATGATGAAGTCTTGTGTGATACTATGCCTATGGATGTATGTCATATTTTATTAGGTAGACCTTGGTAGTATGATATGAAAGCTATACATGATGGGAGAAAGAATACATACACTATAACATCCAATCGAAAGAGAATTACTTTGATTCCTTTGGAAGATGATCCTAAGAATGAAGTATGTGGGAATGCTAGAATCTATTTGGTAGATGGAAGAAAATTTCTAGATGGTTTGAGACATGAGAATATATGTTATGCTTTGATTCCTAAGAAGCCTGAAACATTAAAGAAGGAGATTGATCATAATCGAAGGAGATAATTGAGTTGTTGACAGAGTATGAAGGCATCATATTAGATAATGTACATGAAGGATTACCACCAATCAGGAGTATCGGTCATCACATGGATCTTATACTTGGACCTAGTTTGCCTAACAAGCCAACACATAGAATGACGCCGGTAGAAAATGAAGAATTGAATAGGTAGATACAAGAATTGTTGAGGAAAGGTTTGATCAGAGAAAGCTTGAGTCCTTGTAAACTACCTGTAGTGTTAGCACCTAAGAAAGATGGAGAATGGAGAATGTGTACCGACTCTAGAGTAATAAACAAGATTACAGTTAAGTATAGATTTCCTTTACCTAGGATGGATGATATCATGGATTGTTTGAGTGGAGCAAAATATTTCACAAAGATAGATTTGAAGAGTGGATACCATCATATTAGAATCAGAGAAGGAGATGAATGGAAGACTGCTTTCAAGATGAATGAAGGATTGTATGAGTGGTTAGTGATGCCTTTTGGATTGACAAATGCACCTAGTACTTTCATAAGATTGATGAATGAAGTTTTGAAGAAATTCTTGGGCAAGTTTGTTATTGTATATTTAGATGATATTCTAATTTTTAGTGAGACAAAGGAAGAACATTTGTGGCATATTAGACAAGTATTGCAGAGACTGAGGGAAGAGAAATTGCTAATAAACATCAAGAAGTGTAGTTTTATGAAGGAAGAATTAGTATACTTGGGATTTGTGATTTCTACAGAAGGATTGAAGATGGATCCTGAGAAAGTGAGAGCAATTGTTGAATGGACTACACTGGAGAGCATTGGAGATGTCAGATCATTTCATGGATTGGCTAGTTTCTACCAGAAGTTCATTAGAAATTTTAGTTTAGTTTGTAACCCTATGACAGAGACAATGAGAGGTGATAGGAAAGACTTTAAATGGACATCAGGAGTAGACAAAAGTTTTGAATTGTTGAAGCAGAAAGTGACAAAGCAACCTGTTTTGGCATTACCGGATTTCAATTAGGTATTTCAAGTAGATTGTGATGCAAGTGGGAATGCAATTGGAGCAATATTAAGTCAAGAAGGTAGACCTATAGCTTATTTCAGTGAGAAGTTGAATGATGCAAGGAGAAGATATCTAGTTTATGATCAAGTGTTCTATGCCATAATTCAAGCCTTGAAGAAGTGTAGACATTACTTGTTGCCTAAGGAGTTTGTGTTGTATACAGATCATCAAGCTTTACAATATTTGAATGGTCAAGGTAAGTTGAATCAGAGACATATGAGATGGGTAGAGTTCATGCAGAGTTATACTTTTGTCTTAAAGCATAAGAGTGGAAAATCAAACAAAGTTGTAGATGCATTGAGTAGGAGAAGAAATTTGTTGACAGAGATGAGAGTTGAAGTGTTGGGATTTGATGAATTGAAGAACATGTATGAGGAAGATCTTGATTTTGTAGAACCTTGGAAAGCATGTAAGGAACCTATTGTGACAGATATGAGTAAGTGGTTCGATTATTTTATTCAAGAAGATATGTTGTTCTGAGGAAATCAGTTGTACATACCTAGAAGTTCCATGATAGATAATTTGATCAAGGAGAAGCACAGTGGTGGATTAGTAGGATATTTTGGCATTGATAAGACAGTGGCTTTGGTGAGTGAAAATTATTTTTGGCCTCAGATATATAAGGATGTTAGGAAATTTGTGTAGAGTTGTAGAGTTTGTCAATTTGCAAAAGAGAGTAGTTGAAGAATACTGGATTGTATAAATGTTTGACAGTACCAGAGAGACCTTGGGAAGACATAAGTATGAATTTTGTAATGGGATTACCTAAGACACAAAGAGGACATGATTCAATATTTGTAGTGGTAGACAAATTTTTAAAGATGGCACATTTCATACCTTGTAAGAAGACAATTGATGCAGTGCATGTAGCTGACCTATTTTTCAAGGACATTGTGAAATTGCTTGGATTACCAAAGAGCATAATTTCAGTTAGAGACACAAGATTTCTTGGATACTTTTGGAAGACACTTTGGAAGAAGATGAAGACAGATTTGAAGTTCAGTTCAACATTTCATCCACAGACTGATGGATAGACAGAGGTAGTGAATAGGAGTTTGGGAAACTTGTTGAGATGTTTGGTTGAAGAGAAGACATGAAATTGGGATTTGATTCTTTCACAAGTAGAGTTTGCATACAATAATTCAGTGAATAGGAGTACCAAAAGAACACCTTTTGAGATTATGATAGGAACTAACCCTAGAGGAGTGGCAGAGTTGAGAGATATCAATATGGAAGACAAGAGGAGTGCAGAAGCAAAAGAATTTGTAGAACATATGGAGACAATGCATAATCAGGTGAAGAAGCATTTGGAGGAGATGAACAACAAATACAAAGAGCAAGCAGACGAGAAGAAGAGACATAAAGAGTTTGAAGTTGGAGATGAAGTGATGGTTTACTTGAGAAAAGAAAGATTTCTAGTTGGGACATATTACAAGTTGAAGATGAAGAAGTTTGGACCTTGTAGGATACTTAGAAAGTTTGATTTAGGAAATGCATATGAAGTGGAGTTACCAGAGACATTGGGCATATCACCTATTTTCAACATTGCAAACTTATATTAGTATCATGAAGTAGAGTTCAATGACAACATTAAAGAAGACCTAAAGAAGCAGTTACCACAACAAGCACTAGAGCAGATTGAAGACATTTTGGACAATAGAGTAGGATGCAACACCAGAGGAAGACAATACAAAGAATATCTTGTGAAGTGGAAAGGCAGACTGGAAGAAGGTCCTCATCATGGATTTCTCAAGCTGAGGTGGACTGTCTTGGTTATCCTCTAGCCCCAGCAGAGTGAGGGACTCACTTTTTCAATAACCCCAGGTGTTTGATGCGGGAGCATCCCTGGTTCAAGAGCAATTTTGTATCAACCAAAAATATTTGCATTTCAGTTTGTTTCTTTTCATTTTCCATTTTAGTTTAGGTAGTTTAGTCAGTAGTAGTTTCTGTATTTTGGTCCACATTCTACCGCAGTTATGTTTTAGACCTTGTGGAGTTGGACTTAGCATCTAGATTCATTCATCCACATCATATCTAATTTTCAGAGAATTTGGATCAAGTACCAGAAAGTTATCACTATTAGAAGATCAACTATTTTCTCAGAGCAGAGCATCCTAACAACCTCTAGTAATCAGCTAAAGGAGAAGACCTGCGGAGCATTTCATGACTTGTAAAGCTAAAAGACACATCAATCAATGTTTATTGGTTCATGGCTAACCTTCCTTGAGATCCGCCAATCATTCCATTCATTTATGGAGGAGTTCAATTCATTTAGGTATGACCTATCTATGTACACACGTTACAGCTCTTCATCAAAGTTTGTGATCTTCCTTGGCTGACGCAGAGGAATCTTTGGGTCTAGAAATGATATATATTGATGTAATAGATCCTTAGGAAAGCAGATTTTGATAGTTAGCATAATTTAGAGGATCAATAGTTTGAGTTTTTGCAAAGGAGCTTCAAAGATATATCTTGTGCATATTTTGATATTTTGTAATCAGGCCTGTAAGCCCTAATTATAAGCCCGCATGTTATTGACCAATCTATATTTGAATTCCATGATATACTAAATGACTGAATCTGCATTTTATTAAGATCTTTGAGCCGTTTCCATTGTGTTTACTCTAGTTGCACGGTTTGGATTGTTCTCTTTGAGGACCCTCCTAATCGTGACTGCACCAGTTTCCAATTGCTGCAAAACATGATTCAAACTAGAAGTGAAGGGGAAGATTTGGGAGACAGAACCAAATAGGAAAAATTGAAAATTATTTTTTAGATGGATCAAAATTTGGATGCTAAGATTTTAATTACAACAAATTTCCTTCCCACTGCCAAACATAATTGAGAATGGTGTTTTTGTCTTTCTTATCATTGAAAACCACAGTGAAGAAACCCTTTGAGCTAGGGTAAATTTCTAAGCCTCCATCCATAAGAGGAATCCAAGATTTAGAGATCCAGTCATGAAGATTTGGAAGGCTCGACCAGAGATGACTGAATCTACCGATTAAATTGATCTCTAAAAAAAATACTTCATTTTCCCACACTTCCTTTCACAAGGTGTCATTGAAGTCTAGAGACAAGGGTTTACCTGAGCACTTGATGATTCTCCTATTTTCTGTGCAATGCTTTGGATATTGTGATGAATCTAGAGGGTAATGGGAACCAAATTTCATCGCCTCCAGAAATGAATTATTCACCATCGATCCCTGTCCTGTTGGAAGAACACAACATGCTTGAGATAAATGATTCTCCTTAGACAAATCTTTGTGACCACAAACAACGTTATCCCCATCGCGGTCAAGCAGAGGAGGAACCAACTCCTTTTCCTTTGAAGCACATAAAAAAGTTGCAGGCGCAACCACATGGGCCCTGTAGGCTGATGCACCCTTCGGTCCACCCTGAGTGCCTTGCGAACCTAATGCAATAGCAGCCATCACCAGAAATTCGCCATCCACAGATGCATTTGAAGAGGCCTTGACATTCGGAGTAGCTGCACTTAAGGAAATCCTAGGAGACGCGATCTGTAGATTCGATAGTTTTGAAATGATCGGTACAAGGATAAACTCAAAATTTATTACATCTTTATATAATTTTATTTTACTTTAAAGTAGATTTCAGGTTTATATATAATATTTTAAATACATCTATTTAAAAATGTTCAAAATGCTTAGAGATATCAATCTTGAATTAATTTTATTTACTTAAGAGTTATTCTATAGTTATTTTCTTTACTTAAGATTTATTTATAAATCTTAAAGAATTATATAAAAGTTTGTATATAACTTATCCACTTCTTATATACATCTATAAACATAGAGAGAGAGGTTTTATAAACATAGAGAGGAAGGTTTCTATACATAATATATATTAATGTAAGGTATCATAATAATATAAATTTATTTTAACTATTTAAGAGTTATCTTTATATATAGGTTCATTTATGTAAAAGAGGTTTGTATATATACCTTTTTTTCATATAAAAGGAGTTTCTATTTTATTTTACTTTAACGTACATTTATTTCATTTTATATATAATATGTTAAATACATCTATCTAATTTTTTAAAAAATGCTCGAGATATTATTTATTTAAGAGTTATTCTATAATTATTTTCTTTACATTTATAAATCTTAAAAATTATATAAAGGATTGTATATATATCTCATTAACCCTTTTAAAAAAATATATATGACGGCTATATTTTGATTTTATGTACACGGTAATAGTCATCCACTTAATGCCACTTATAACGTCTCTCAATGTAATTAGGGATTATGTTGATTTAGCCTAAAAACTATATTAGCTATAAGAAATAATATATTGTTTAATATCTTTTGTGTTGATTTGGATAAGATCAAATGATATCCTAAATACAAAGAACAACTACTAGATGTAGCTTGTTGCCACCAATGTAATGCTTAGTACACATATGATCTTGTGGTATTTGTATTTTATGTTAAGTATAATTAAAAAATGGTCCATGGCCCCAAGTCTAAAGATTACTATGTCACTTATGTGTGCTTCCATAGTATACAATCAACTCTTTTAAATGCTTCATTTCGGTTATGATAACAGCTTAGAACATGCTCACTAGTATTCACCATGTAATAGTTTGGGCAAGTGGTGACCCATTCAAATGAAAAAGAAAAAGCAATATTATACTGAATATTGAAGTTTCTTCCCAAATGATAGGTTATTGATGTCTTACCACAATGTGAATGCCAAATTTAGCTTAAAATACTAGGAAGAGTGAAATTGACTTGATATTCCATAGCTCATCATCTTCAATATTAAATTGAATAACATAACAAGCATTAATTATATATTTTTAAAGAAATAAAAAGAAACTATGTACTAAGGGAACTATATTGTTTATAAAGGCAGACATAATTATTATTTATAAAAGTAAATTGAGGACATCTTGTTGCGATTCATTGGCTTTTATTAAAGTGAATATTTTGATAAGCATTCCCTTTGTGATAATGTGTAATTATGTTGATAAGCATTCCCTTATTAAGGAGCAATAGATGAAATATATAGATCAATGGTGAAGATTAAAAGGACTACAATCAAATATATCTTGGCCAAAGATTTTTTGAGTCTATCATAAATGCTAGGAAACAAAAAATATACTCTTAACCTTGCATTATTTTATTTTATTCTTAAGATTTGAAATTAAACCTTTTATTTTATTGAAAATATCATATTGTTGACCAAGATAATATTAAATTAAAACTTATTAATGTTGCACAAAATTCTAAACATCAAAGGTGTAGATTCAATCCAATGATCTTAGAGTGCATTCTATAGAGCTCAACATGCATTTACACCATCATGTACACTATTTTTGGCCAAGGAAACTGTGGATGGTTTGAGAATGACATTTTCTAATTAATTTGTTGTCTTATTCTCAACATTTAAAATTAAATTTGTCAAACTTAAAATTTATAACCTTTAAAAACTTTATTGTTAGCCACCAAGATATCTAATAAATATTTGTAGATCATTGGCCACTTTAGATTTACGTGGAAAGATAAGTTTTAAAAAAATTACGATGAAACAACATCTTACACCCTAATCTAACACTATAAATCTTCATTCCCACATACCCATTTTTATCCAACTCTTTCACTTGCAAATATATGAATCTTTTTTCACTTCATATTCTTGCATTGTTGAGTCTTTTAAGCTTAAAATTTGCAATAATGGTAGAGTCAATGGATGGCCTAGATCATGACCCCCCTAGATAACATGGTATACATTTGTTATTTCTTTTTAATTATCTTTTATAATCAAATCCTTGATGCTAATGACTATTAATTTTGTATACATGGCTACATTTTTACCTCTAAATGTAGAACTATCTTAGCAATTTTGATAACTAAGAGGATGAATCCTCAAGTTTTACAAATTCCCAAACATTAAAGGTGCAAATTCAATCCAAAGAGCTTGGTCTCCAATCCACAGAGATCAGGGTTCATGTACACATCTTGTACAATAGTTTTGACAAGAAAATTTGTACTATTTTAACCCCATATGGAACTATGTAGGATAAATTGTGCACATCAATTGCTTTCAATTGATGATGTTTAGTGTTTTTTATTGTTCATTCTTATTCATGAATGAATTGTTCAAATGATTTTATTTGACATAGAGTGTGATTGACATGGTTAGCATATACAAATCATTTACAAATGAGAGTGAAGAGCTATTTTTGATGGTTAAAAAATAGAAATAGTCTATGAGATCATTTTCATTGTCCTTTAGGAGGGGCTTTTTCCATAGATCTTATAAGATAATCATGCATTAAGGATTACCCTCCCAAATAAGTAGTTTCTTCTCTTTTTTGTTTGTTCATTTTCCTAACTATCATGTTGCCTTTGCCCATCTTGCCTTTGATGCTTTTAGATGTAGATTGAATTATGTGTCACCTCTCAATTATGTCCAATCTATCAAGGTCCTCCTTTATTTGATTCCATCCAAGATGTCTCATCTCATGATCATACACTTCAAAATCATCTAAATCTCCAGTGTTCATGATGGGAACAATAGCTAGATATTCCAAAGTGGAAAGATATTTTGGCTCCTCAATGCCTGCAAAGTTTATTTTACCTTCTCAAAATCTTCATTTTCTTGCATATATGTCTCTTTATGCAAATCACTTGTCACCTTTGTTTGATTATGATCATGCTTAGGATTTGATTATGTCTAATTGCGTTGGTTTTTCCATCTATTTCAAAACCCGTTTCTTATCTTTTCCTTGTGTTATGTGGTGGAATGGGAGTATCTTTTACAAACACCACATATTTTGTCATGCATCTCTACGTCTACATTTTGTGTCCATTTGCCATTTTATGATTCAATAATTATGTTATTAGGTATATCATCCTTGTTTCTCCTTATACAAATGTGAATGTATTCTAAAATACCAATTCAAGACTTCATTATCCATGTATAGAAATTATCAGGTAACCCTTTGCTAGTTTGTTGTAATGCTTTAGAGGTTCAATATTCTTTTGGTAGACTATAGGAAAATGTCAAGATTTAGATGAACTTGGTTGATATCAATAACTTAGGAGCATGAAGAGATAAATACTCAACAACTTATTCATCTAGTTGAAATTTCTCTATTTTTATTAAATATAAACCTTGCATGCTTAAATACTCAACTCAATACTTTTTATTTTGTGTTACTTAAATAAGAGGACCTACATGCAATAGCATATTATACAATAATGAAAATACATTAAAATAGTTATAGTGTATGGAAAATATAAAAAATGTCATGCATACATTTATAGATTTGAAATATTATTTATAAAATGATAAGAAATAAATATTATTGGTATATAAGAATACACGTGTATGTAAAATAGTAAAATACATTTGGGTTGTATGTGATTACTAGAGATGATAAAGATAAAATATGGAAATAGGAATTATGTAGTTATTAATTCACCAATAATATTATATAAAATTATTAGTTACTTTAGGGTCATCACCAATTTTTAATCATCACCGTTGATTTTATTTATAATCTAATGGTTGGGGTTGTAGCATGGAGCTCCAATGCCCATCAAGCATGAAATTGTATTTGGGTCATTGATCTCAATTTATAATTTAATGGTTGGGGTTAAATTCTGTAGGCCAAAATGTACCTACAAAGCTCCAATGCCCATAGGGCTTGAAATTGCATTTGGGCTGTTGATTTCAATAAATTCTACAGGGCAAAATGTACCCGCAAAACTCCAATGCCCATGGGGCCCAAAATTGCATTTAGGTTGTTGATCTCAATTTCAAGCCCCATGGGCATTGGAGTTCTACAAGTACATTTTGGCCCTCGAAATATAACCCAAACCATTAGATTATAAATAAAAAAATTTAGGACTAATTTAAAATACTCAATGTTTGATTTAAAATATTAAGGAATTAAAAAATTATAGACATGAGCACTAGACCTTAAACTAGTCAATCACTGCCACCCTTAGCCCCTTACTTTTCCATAGGGATTTATTTTTTTTAAAAAGGAAGGATTCACCATGGTAATTAATGCATTTGCCTATTTTTTGTCAAGATTTGTAGGATTTTCTACTATAAATTTCTAGCGATTTAAAAACATTTGCAAAAAAAAATTAATATTTTTTTGCAAAAAAATAAAAAAAATTGGTAGGATTTTATATCTTTTTTCAAGAAAGTTTCTTAAAATTATCACTAAAAAGTGTACTAAATATTATATTTTAATTTTATAGTTACAATTTAAAAAAAATATATATATTTCGGTTGTATTTTAATTTTTATGTACACGGCCATAATATGATGCTCCACCACTATAAAACACATAATTAATATTAAATTTATATTATAAAATTATTTTACCTACACGTGGTTTCCTAAAAGTGCCTAGGACCCATCCTTAGGAGCCACATACATGTCAACTAGAGACCTTTCGTAAGACAATTGACTGACCTAACATAATATTAAGCTGATAGGCTCTTACTATGGAAGCTTTTACTCCAAAATCTTCCAAAAACTATTCTTTTTTCCTGCAACCAATTTAGTGTGATCGAATACCAGTCAGTACGCGGTTGAAAACCAATCAATATGTAGCTGGAAATTTGTTTGGATGTCTGCTTTCCTTTTTCTAGAGGTTGGTAGGCTATTCTTAAACATCATCAACTTCAATAGTTAAATGTCAATTTTGGCCAATAAAAATAGGACAAATATTTCCCACTTTTTGGTATAGATGAGGTGTAAATTCACTATTTAATTGTTTGACCGTTGAAATGGATGATGTTTAAGTAGAGCCCACTTGGTACGTGGCCTGCGTGCAAAGACATGAATACTCTTACAGCTGCCACGACTAGTCCTCACCATTCTACTCGCAACATCGCCATATACACACATTCATCTCTCACACAAACTGGCAACAAAAGAATTGGAGATGGCAAAGTTGATCGATAGGGTGAAAGAGTTTGTAACAGATAAAATTGCAGGTATAGAAAAACCATCAGCAGATGTTATGGACTCCATAACTTTAGAGGTGGTTGTGGATGTAATGAATCCCTACAACCATAACCTTCCCATTGGCAAAATTTCCTATAGGGTACGGAGAGCACAAAGGCAGTCCATCTATTCTCTTATTTAATTCATTTTTCTCTCTTGTTTTCACAATCATCTTTTGCTAGTACCTTTTCCTTCTTTAGTTTATAGTGAATGTGGGTTTTAATTTGTGAGCAAAATTATTGCATCTGGAACAATTTTAGATCCTGGGTCAATAATAGAAAAGGAGAGGAACAATTTTAGATCCTGGGTCAATAATGGAAAAGGAGAAGACACGCTTCAACACTATAGTAAAAGTGCCTTACAACTTCATGCTCAATATTCTAAGAGATGTTGGGAAGGAATGGGACTTGGATAATTAGTGGGAAGTTGGGCTCACCATGCACATTCACATTGTGGGCAAGTTTACTCTTCCACTTTCATGTAAATAATGATTGTTCTTAACCAGCACATAATTTATAATTCCACAGGAGAAATTTTGGCTGTATTTTCTGTTTCATATTTGTTTTCAATTCTTTCGTCTCAGCTGGGATTTGTTCATATACTAATCTATTTTCATTTTCAGGATCCTAAACTAATAAAATGTATATATCTTGTGCATTTACAATTTGACAAAATAGAACAAAAATTTCTTTTCAAACCTACCCAAAAAATTAATAATAGAAAATTTCTATTAAAACCTGCCCCCAAACAAATAATAATAGAAAATTTCTAATAAATGTGAAAAATCTATTACAGTTACTGATTATTAACCTCCTATCTTGTAAGATTATTTGATCAACAAATATTGGAAAATAACACAACTGTAACTTCACAAATACAAACACATAAAAATACCCAACAAGGTGAACACAATATTTTCGGACAATTGTCCCTGGAAAAACCTCATAGGGAAAACCAGTACTACAGATGAGAAATATATTAAACTTCAGCACATCAAGAGATACAAATACTGCTTGCCTCCTACTGGCAGAGCTCCAACAATCTCCTAATCCTCCTGCTGATATTCCTCCACTGCTATCCCCAACGCTATCACTGCGCCCTTGCTAACACTGCAAGACTACTTGCTAACACTGCAAGTTTCTCTAAAACTTCATCTTTACAAATGACCCAATGACCCCCTTATATATTACTCTTGTTGAAAATTAACGGCCGAGATTAATACAAATGAACGGCTGAGATTAAGACAACTCAATAACCATTAACAACCTTGGTTATGAGGTGTCACCTAAAAGGAGTCAATATTAAATAACAATTATTTTTATCCTAACAATATTTGTTTGACAAAAACAACCATTTTCTAAATTCTAGGCCAGGACGAACAGCTGTCCAAACTACCCATAACTAATGCTGCTATATTTGGGTGAGGACAAATAGCTATCCAAGCTACTAAAATTAACACTCCCTCTTAGCGAGGAAGCTGTTCTGCATGACACTCAACATCTCTCTGAAGAAGATGAATTTTGCCTTCCCCAATGCCTTTGTCAGAATGTCTGCTACCTGCTGATCTGTAGGTACAAACTGTAGCTCAACAACCCCACGCTATACACAATCTCTGATGAAGTGATACTTGATGTCTATATGTTTCGACCTATCATGAAACACCAAATTCTCAGTCAACTTGATGCAACTCTGATTGTCGCAGTGTATCACCGTAGTCTCAACCTTCTAACCAAACAAAGCTACTAGCAACTTCCGAAGCCATATAGCTTCACATGTTGCCATGCTAGCTACTATGTACTCTGACTCTGTTGAACTCAGAGCCACAGACTTCTGCCTCCTGCTGAACCAAGATACAACTCCTGATCCCAGACTGAAACAACACCCTGAAGTGCTCCTCTTGTCCGTTGTACTACTTGCCCAATCTGCGTCAGTATAGCCCATCAACCTAATTCCTTCACCTCGAGCATATTTAATTCCATACTCGATTGTACCTCGCAAATAACGTAGCACATGCTTTGCCGTAGTCCAATGCACTCTCTTTGGCTCAACCATGAACTGACTAAGAGAGTTAACTGCAAAAGCTATATCTGGCCTGGTATTGACCAAATACATGAGAGAACCAATCAACTGCCTATATAAGGTGGGGTCTACATCCTTCTCCCTGGATGTGTCTACCTTCCTCCAATTCGTGATCATGGGTGTAGACATGGCTTTGCAATCTTCCATCCTGAACCTTTTCAAGATTTCCATGCAATATTTCCCTTGCCCAAGGAAAATCTCTCCATCTTTCTGCCATACCTCCATGCCTAGAAAGTAGTGCATAAGTCCCAAATCCTTCATCTCGAACTCCGCTGCAAGGTCCCTCTTGCATTCTTCTATAAGCCCCAGTGAACCTGTAAGAAACAAGTCATCCACATATAGGACAAGAATGAGAATCTCACCTCCAACTACCAAGTAGTAGAGATTAGCATCTGCCTCACTCTTCACAAAGCCCATTTCTTGCAAGTAACTATCAATGCGCTCATACCACGCTCTGGGAACTTGCTTGAGTCCGTACAACGCTTTCTTCAATCTACACACGTGGGTCTCTTTGCTGTGTGCTACAAAGCCTTCTGGTTGTTCTATGTATACCTCCTCTTTCAACTCACTATTAAGAAATGATGTCTTGACATCCATTTGATGGATCTACCATCCCATCTGTGTTGAAATTGAGATTACAGCTCGTATAGAAGTATACTTGGCAACTGGAGCAAATGTCTCCTCGTAGTCTATTCCCTCTTTCTGAGAGAACCCCTTTGCCACGAACCTTGCCTTATATTTCTCAATGCTACCATCTGCACTGTGCTTGATCTTATAGATCTAGCGTGATCCAACCACTACCCTATCTGTTGGTCTAGGCACTACCTCCCACACATCATTTTGCATAATTGAAGTATACTCCTCAACCATTGCTTCTTGCCACACTTGATGTTATGCAGCCTCCTGATAGCTAGAAGGTTCACTATCTACCAACTTACTAACTAATGCAACATAGTCATCATACCTGGCTGGCGGTTTCCGTTGTCTATTACTCCTCCTAGGAGTACCCACTAACTCCTGAGTATTCTTCTGTGTCTGTTGAACCTCACGATTCTTGCTGCCAATTGTAGAGGATGAAATATCAACCTCCATGCCTTCTTGAAGCATCTCTTCTTGCACTTGTTGCTCCATACTCTGAAAACTCTCTCCTCCTGAGTCTATGCTTGTACTAGTAACTGTACTCGAGCTTTGCTACCCTTGACTCGATTGAGTGATCCTTGGAGCTTCTGTTGGCTGCTCACTCTGATCATCTACTGGCAAATCTCTAGACCTTCTGAATGCCTTGTCCTCCATGAACTTGACATCACGTCGAACAATAATCCTCCTGGTCCCCGGAATGAATATCCAATATGCCTTTGAGGTTTCACTGTACCCCACAAAGTACCCTCTCTCTGCAGTCTGATCTAACTTGGTACGTGTATCCTTAGGAATGTGAGAATATGCCAAACTCCCAAAGATCCTGAAGTGACTGACATCTGGCTTCTTCCCAGTGAATGCTTCCTCTGGTGTCATCTTCCCTAGTACCTTATGTGGAACTCTATTCTGTATGTATACTGCTGTACTGCATGCCTCTACCCACAGATGACGGGGTATATCCTGGTCATGCAACATAGCCCTTGATGCCTCCGTTATAGACCGATTCTTCCTCTCAGCAACTCCATTCTATTGCGGATTGTAAGGAACAGTCCACTCTCTCTTGATTCCTTCTCTGGTACAGAACTCCTGGAACTCATTACTTTTGTACTCGCCTCCATTGTCTGACCGAAGAACCTTTATCTTCCTTCCTGTTGAATTCTCCACAAGAGCTTTGAACTCTTGGAAGCGACTGAAAACCTCATCCTTGGTCTTCAAGAAGTATATCCATGTCTTCCTGGAGAAATCATCAATAAAAGTAACAAAGTACTCATACCCTTTGAGAGACTTCGTTGACATTGGTCCACATACATCTGAATGTACTAGATCAAGAACGCCCTTGGATCTGGTGTCACTCCTTGGAAAAGATGCTTTAGCAAACTTCCCCAACACGCATCCCTTACATACATCATCGTGCTCTGTGCTCACCTCAGGAACACCTGTCACTGTCTCATGAAGCAATTTAAGGGCTCCATGATGGATATGGCCCATCCTTCTATGCCATAGCTCTCCCTGATCTCTAAGATTACTATTGCTCATGAGTGCCTTAGGAATATCAAACTGCAGCCTATAAAGCCGACCGCTCCTAACTCCAATAGCTATGGGTGATTTCCAATCCTTGTGCTTGATCAACACATGTGCCCCTCTAAAGAGTACATTGTACCCTTTGTCCTGAAGGACAGATACATAAATCAAATTCATCCCTAAGCCTGGAACATGCAACACATCATGAAGGGGAATCATCTTACCACTCTCCCTCTGAAACTGAACAGTGCCTTTCCCAACTGAGTTGAGTTTGGACATATTCCCCATAGAGATATGGATTCTGGTGGTGCTCTCCTCCTTATAACTGGAGAAGTATTCTCTAACTCCTGTCATATGATATGACGCCCCACTATCTATGTACCAAACACTCTGTGAGGTTGAGCTAACCATACATGCTATGAGTGCAAATTCATCTTCCATTCTATTAGAGAGCTCATCTGCACTTGCTGAAGCTGCAACTTGCTTCTTGCCTTTCTTTTCATTCTTCTTCCTTTTTGGACAATCACTGACATAGTGGCCAAACTCGTGATAGCTATAGCACTTGATCTTCAAAGAATCTTTCTTCTTCTTTCCACCTTGTGAATTTGATCCTTTACTAGACCCCTTCTTTGCTTTTCCTTTACCCGCTAGGGCAACATTTTCCTGTTCCACCTCACTTTTCTGACTCTTATTGTTGGCTCCATTGACAAGACTTAGTCTAAGCTCCTCCTGAGTGAAGTCACTCCATAGTCGATCCCAACTCGGTAAGGTGTCTCGTCCATTGATAACTTGAACAAAGACATCACACTGCTTAGTAAACCCATTTAGGGCTATTCTCACTAGTTCGTCATCATTTGATTTGTCTCCAACAGCTGCCAACTCATCCTTGACAAGTCTAAGTCTAGTGAGGTAACTTGTAACATCTTCTCCCTTATTCATCCGGGTATTCCTCAACTTTTCTCTAAGAATCAGCTTCCTGTTAGTGGTAGCATTCTGGTACAGATTCACAATGGCATCCCACATCGTCTTCACTGTATCTGACTCTGTAATATGCGGAACAATATGATCCTTAACACTGTCAAGAATCAGCCTCCTTGCCTTGGCATCTTCCTTCTTATATGCTAAGAGCTGTGTTGCATCTGTAGGTACAGGTACAACAGTGGTCACATATTCCTTGATACCATTCTCTTCCAGTAATAAAGAAATTCTGGCTTTCCAGACACCAAAATTTGAGGCTCCATCCAATCTGTCCTGATCTCTTAAACCTGCTGAGGCCATCTCAAAAGAAAATAATAATAATAATTTTGAAGAGGTCAAACTAGGTTTTATAAACCCTCACTTTCTTTCACCTAGGGTAAGTCTCTTCTACCTGAACTTAGCTCTGATACCATGTGAAAAATCTATTACAGTTACTGATTATTAACCTCCTATCTTGTAAGATTATTTGATCAACAAATATTGGAAAATAACACAACTGTAACTTCACAAATACAAACACATAAAAATACCCAACAAGGTGAACACAATATTTTCGGACAATTGTCCTTGGAAAAACCCTGTAGGGAAAACCAGTACTACAGATGAGAAATATATTAAACTTCAGCAAATCAAGAGATACAAATACTGCTTGCCTCTTACTGGCAGAGCTCCAACAATCTCCTAATCCTCCTGCTGATATTCCTCCACTGCTATCCCCAACGCTATCACTGTGCCCTTGCTAACACTGCAAGACTACTTGCTAACACTGCAAGTTTCTCTAAAACTTCATCTTTACAAATGACCCAATGACCCCCTTATATACTACTCTCGTTGAAAATCAACGGCCGAGATTAATACAAATGAACGGCTGAGATTAAGACAACTCAATAACCATTAACAACCTTGGTTATGAGGTGTCACCTAAAAGGAGTCAATATTAAATAACAATTGTTTTTATCCTAACAATATTTGTTTGACGAAAACAACCATTTTCTAAATTCTAGGCCAGGACGAATAGCTGTCCAAACTACCGATAACTAATGCTGCTATATTCGGGTGAGGACAAACAGCTGTCCAAGCTACTAAAATTAACAATAAAACTTGCCCAAAATATTTTAACAACAATTTTTTTTGGGCAAGTCTTGTAAATACAAGAAAAAGAATGGGCAGCCTGTAAAAAAAACATTCTCTACATAAAAAATTTAGGGAACCTGTAAAAATTTTTTTAGGTTAACATCTGTTATAAAAAATTGTAGTCAACCCTTCAGTTTGGAACTCACTAAGTATATTGGTGTTGGAAGTTGTAGTATTTACATGTTGAATGTGCATTGTACTGTTAATGTTGTACTTAGACCTTGAAGAGAAATATTTTGTAATCAACTATACATATGTAGTGCATTCTTTCAACATCAATCTATGCTTTTAAAGATTTTCAACTCTTTCTTAAAATGTGTTGAATCTTCATCTCTCTCTACTTTTTGACTTATTTAATCAATTGATTTACTTCCCAGTTATTCCCAAATATGTTATCATCAGCAAGCAATAACAACGACAATGGCATTACGTATGAACAAACTATTAGACATGCATCTGAAATAAATAGTGAGATGGTTATGAGCAAAGCCAGGGACATACTAACCGAGGTTTATAGTTTAAATAAAGCAATAACAACGACAATGGCATTACGTATGAACAAACTATTAGACATGCATCTGAAATAAATACTGAGATGGTTATGAGCAAAGCCAGGGACATACTAACTGAGGTTTATAGTTTAAATAAGATGTCTTACCAATTTGATAGAAGCAAGTTCATGCAAACATCTCTAGTTGAAGAGGATGAGGTGTACATGATTCAAGACATCCAAGAGAAAATTTGTGAGGTAATGGATGACCTGACACTTGTAAAAGATAGCTTGGAAGGGACATACCACTTATTGAGGGAGGGGTTTTATGACTAGTACTAAGGTGTTGATGACATATATAATACTATTGTGGTATTCCTTCTAGGAACATTATAGTGATATTCCTTCCTAGAACATAGAGTGGGATGATTAATTTATAAACGTGTATGTGATGAACTATAGAAATGTAAATTATACATATTTCTTAAGCTTTTCTTGTAATAGAATATGGTTATTTGTTTTTTTTTTTAAATATAGTTATATTCTTTCCTCAAACATACAGTGGATTCTTTAATTTGTAAATGTGTATGTGACGTACTACGCTCAAAAGTGTTTGAATTTTTTCTAACAAGGAACAATCATTCTTAATGTTTTCTCCTGTCATCACACATTCTTCATGTCGATCTCCTATTTGTGCTATGCATGTAGATTGTTTTGCCGACAATTAATTGTAACATTGGATTTTAACCTATATGACAAATAAGATGCACCACACAGAACCGTTCCAATCACTTCTCTTTGCAACATCAGGCTTGGTTATATAACACTTTAATCTTTTTCCTTCGCCCACTAATCCTCACCATCATTGTTTTCTCATGTTCATCCTTATCTATATTTTCATCCATCCACATCATTCCAGCCCATATGTCCATGTGTACAGAGCCATCTAATAAATCAAAGCTTCTAGAAGATTGGTCAACACCTACAAAACACCATAAATAGCTCTACCACCCCAACCTCTTGTAAAAAAATATTCCCTTAAATGAAATTCCCCCTTGGGGGCATGACACTTCCACCACCAATATCTCCCTCTTACAAATTTTAATTTATCTTTTATAAAGTATTAACTCTGGTCCAATTGTGCCTTCAGATTACTGTACTAGAACTTGTAGATATAAATGGTAGATTACTAAAATAAATATGTATAATAAAACCAATAATGTATTTAAGAAAAAGAAAAACAACTAATTCTATAGAGTTACAATTACATAAATCTTTTTACGTATATATAAAGACAAAATAATACATTTGTATCACAAATCCATATTTGATCTGATGTCTTAATGAATACCCAGTACTAGATTGGACGTGTTCATTGATGAAGCCTGCAAGTGAAAAAAAAAAGAGAAACAAGAGAAGCCTGAAAGAAGTTTTGAACTTATTTCTAACCATCTTCATTCATATAGCTTCCTTTCAAAGAAAAAACATGAAGTGGATTAGAGGCACAAGGAGTCGGCTAGAGGGGAAGCATTCCCTTGTTTTCTATGAATTTCCACGGATTGTGAATTACATAAGGCGTGCAATTCCAAACATAATTTGACAAAATAATATCATATTATTGAAATTGTACCTTAAAGTTTTTGTAACGATTCATTATTATTAAATTGTACCTTAAAATTTTTGTAACATACAGATAAATGAAAATAATTATATAAAAATAACAAACGGATGAAACAAGTTTTGCTAATTTTATATCTAAAAAAATATTTTATATGCATATGCTAATAAGTTCTGTATTGAGGGTGACACAACCACTCACGAACTTGTGTTTTATTGCACACTCAAAAATATGAGAAGTTTTCTTGTTAGTTAAAAGTGTAGGACTAGCTTCTTGTATAAGATTATCCTAGGTCTTTGGTATTATTTGACATTAGGAGTTGCTTTGCCAAGTTATTTGCATGTCTTGAAAGTCTTATTTTTGATTGTTAATAGTATAGTAGTGAAGATCAACTCATCTTATTATTCATCTAGAGTGATTTGAGCAAGAAATTTGTTTTCCTTTATAAATATTTTACTTTCTAAGCGGTCAAAATTGATAAGTGAGCTTTATGTGAGCTAAATAATTTGAAATATGGCTTTACTAACAAGAACATAAACTTCTTAATATTTTTCAAATAAATTACCTATAGGTAAATCCCTTGCACATAAATATTGTGCAACTGCTAGTTTAAGTTATTCTTAAACCACACTCCACACTCGATAGAGTGGTTTATTTACTACTAACACTTATTTAAGTTATTCTTAAACCACACTCCCACACTCGATAGAGTGGTTTATTTACTACTAACACTTTATTTAAGTTATTCTTAAACCACACTCAATAGAGTGGTTTATTAACTACTATTATCATTCTCCGGCCTCCATCTCTCTTGGGTGAATTGTTGCCAGCAAACCGTGTTTCATGAAAAGGGACAGTCCGAATGTGGGAAGCACCGAAAGGTTATCAACAATCTTTACCCGGTAGCGAATAAGAATGGAAGCGACAGCCCACTTCATTTGCCAGTAGGCAAATGCTTTGGCCGTGCAGCGTCGAGGGCCTCCATTGAATGCTCCAAACTTAAACTCGGACTCCCTCACAAAGCCACCGTTGTGGAGCCACCTTTCCGGCTTGAACTCAAGGCAGTCCACCCCCCAGACACTCTCCAGCCGGGCGGACGAGTAGGTCAAGTTAAAAACTTGCGCGCCCTTCTGAATGGGCGTGCCATCAGGCAGAACGTCGTCCTTAGCTGCCTCAACTAACTCTATTGGGATGGGGGGGTAGAGGCGGAGAGACTCCGTGAGAGCTGCGTGTAGGTACTCCATTCGCTTTATTTGATCCCGGGTAAAGGGACCCGGCGGGTCGGTGGCGATACTTCGGAGCTCGGCTAAAATCTTGGCTTCGACCCGCGGGTGGTGCGCTAGCAGCCAAAAGAACCATGACAGACCCGCTGTAATCGTGTCCTTACCGGCGACAATCATGTTGACGATCAGTTCATGGACTCTCTCGTCGGAATAAAGGCGACCTGAAATAAAAATTATATATTAATACCAAAGTAGAAAAAGACAGCAGTCAAGACAAAAAAAACTAAAACTAAATTATGCAGAGAGGCATTCTACAACCATAGAGCACTCGTTTTCGGTGTAAATATATAGAAAAAAAATAAAAAATAAAAACCAAGGTTAAAGAATAAAAGGTGGAGAAAACTAAAAAAAACTATGCAACCAAAAAAGAAAAAATATGAGACCACTAAACATAGAAAAAAATAAAAAATAAAAACTAAAAAAGAAATTGGAGAAGAAAGAAGGTGGAGAAAATTAAAAAAACTTTGCAACCAAAAAAGAAAAAATCACACAAAAGTAAAAAACAAAGAAAATAAAAATAAAAATTATAAAAAACACAAAAACCATGATAAATATATATTTTTAAATATAAATATACTAATTATAAAACGAGCACTAGAAGGGGAGTTGGGATTTTAAATTTAACAGTCAACCTTGCTTGTCAAGCAATTTTTTTTGGTATGACAGTTATCAATTCAATAGTGCCTTTAAAACACTATGACATACTTAGTATAAATAAATTATATAAAAACTAAATAAATATATATCATAATCCTATATGAATTTTGACAGTGGGTCTAAAATCTCTCCTTTCATATCATACGGTCTTTATATAAATTATGACAGTTTGTCCAAAATCTCTCCTTTCATATGATGTGGTCTTTTAAAAAATTTAGTTGTATTTTACAGCTAAAATGCGTAAAAACAGCTATACAATTGAGTTCATGAGAGATGGGTTCATGTGAGCCACTACTCATGAAATATAGGTCATGTGTTTGACTCAAAAACTACGCAGTTAAACCCTGAAATAAAATATCATAATTTGACATGCTACGAAAAATACCTCCTACTTATCAGCTATACAATTGTTAAATTTATGATCAGAACTTCCGTTACCTTTTTCCTGTTCAAACCGAATCCAGCCTGAGAGAATGTCTGAGCACGGAGACCCGCTGCGGTTGTGGTTGCACCAACGAGGAAATATGTCTTCAACAACAGCTCTGTATATGAAGTCTCGGGCCGTGCGAAGCCGGCTCTCGGATGACATTTTTATTAAGCGAAGAAGTTTCCAACACAGTGGGTGTGTAAACATGCGTAAAACGAACATACGCGTGGCTTCGTGGAACGCCTCCAGAAGCGGAGATCTGGGCAAATCCGGGGAAAGCAGCCCGAGGTCGACCCCGAGTCCGAATAAACATATGTTGTCAAAGGATAGGCGATCGAATATGTCTTGCAGGTCGACAATGACGCCCATGTTGCAGGCGCGGCTGAGGACGGGCAGAAGCTTGCGGTCCATCACCACCGGCAGGGCCGTGGCCACGGACTCGCAGAAGGCAGGCGAATTGAATGCCTTGGAGGTCGATATGTTCATTTGCTTGAACGCCTCTCCGTCTTGCACCAGAAGGGACTGCCCAAACATGTCGCCAAGCATCTGCTTGTATAACTGCCCTTTGCCGAAATTATGGTAACTTGTTTTCAACACGTACTCTACGTTCGCCGGGTCGGCCGTGAAAATCCTGCTTCTCCATGGCCCGGGAAGGCTGAAGGTTCCGCCGTTGGAAATGGCTAGATCAGTCAACCAATTGTAAAGCCCACCGAAGTGCAATAACGCTGAAGGAAGCGCGCCCACAAGAGGCCACACCGGTGCTCCCTTAAAACTTGGTGCCTTCCTCCGCCGCCACCCGAAAATGATGACCAAGCTTATGACTGCCACCAAGGACGCCTGAAACAACCTACTTGTACTGGTACTGGTACCCGCTATATTTTCTAACAGAATCACCATCGTATCTTCGTGCGACTCTCTTCAATCCTTACTTTCTATCTTGCCCTCGTTGGCTATATAAATACTTCATAAAAGTTAGTAATAGCTAGTGGACATTTAAAATATAACCACCAACTCCTTGTCACTACCATAAATAAGCTTGCACTTTCACTACCATAAATAAGCTTGCACTTTCATATGAAAGATATAAATCTCCAAGTTAGTAATAGTTGGTGGACATTTAAAATATAACACCAACTTCTTGTCACTACCATAAATAAGCGTGCACTTTCACCTCAAGAATATAAATCTCCAAGTTTGTAATAGCTGGTAGACATTTAAAATATAACACCAACTCCTTGTCGCTACCGTAAATAAGCTTGCACTTTCACCTTACAAATATAAATATCCAAGTTATAATCGCTGGTGGACATTTAAAATATAACACCAACACCTTGTCATTGCCATAAATAAACTAGGACTTTCACTTGAAGGAAGAAGGTTCTCCAAATTAGTAATGGTTGGTGGAGATTTAAAATGTAACACTAACCCCTTGTCACTAGCACTTTCATATGAAGGAAGAAGGTGCTCCTAGTTAGTAATAGCTAGTGGACACAGGGCTTATATTTGACAATTGTATAGTTGTATTTAAAGATTTTAATTGTAAAATATAGTAAAAATAAATCTTTGACTATATTAACATACATGTAATTTACTTTAGAAATTGTAGAAAAAACAATTAATCTGAAAATCTGACTATATATATATATATATATATTTTTTTTTTTTTTCTTTTTTTTCTTTTTATTTTTAAATTCTTTAATAGAAACTTAAAATAGAAACTTCTATTATTTAAAAAAAAATTCTCAAATTTTTAAATCTTTAAAAAAATTCTAAATACTCTTTGATTTTTTTTTATAGAATATTTTATATAAATAATCGTCTTCCTTTCATTCTAGCACATCAAACAATTAAATTTTTTGTTTGTACCAATCTAAGCACTAAGAAGAAAAAATTTAGAAAATGAGAAAGGGATATGGGCTTTGCAGGAAAGGACTTAGCAACTTAGCAATTGCCAGTAACCAATTATCTCTTAACAAGTTACCAGTGAGTCTTTTCACACAACCATACAAATATAATTTTTTTCCATTGTGTAATTTATGTTTATCTCAATATAGTGGTTATCTCTAGTCTGTTTACTTAATTTTAAACACATCAAAGTAAAGGGAAGAGAAATCTTACTATTAGTATTGAAGGATCTTATTCATCAGGCCATCTATGCTACAATTTGTATGCAATCCCATCCAAATGTGCTGAATCCATTTCTTATTATTGCCAAATTACTCTGCCGCTAAGTAGTACATGAACACAGATGGCAAGTTGCATCCCCTTTTGTAACTCATCCAAATGGTTCAAGGAGAGTGCTGAATAGGCACTCCAAAATTTATTTGCCTAAGAATCTTATACAACTCACGTGTGCTCTTATGTAAAGCATGGACCATATCAAACATTAGGCATCCAAAAGACCTAGTATCTAAATTTATTTGAAATACCTTGGTCTGAATACATTAAAATCATTTGTAATTTTTTTTTAATATTTCTTAAATAAAATTTGACTTTCATTTTTAAAAAAACTAGCACTTTCACTTGCAAAGAAGAAAGTGCAACGATTACATAGATTTTATTTTATAATAGAATTTTTAGAATTGCCTCTAAATTTGACGTAGACTATATAAATACTTTATAAATCTCCTTTTAAATGCTGCTCCAACTTAGTAATGGATGGTCGGACATTTAAACTATAACCACCAAGTACTTGTCACTACCATAAATAAACTAGCTGTGGATTTTAATTTATATAGAATAAGTTTTAGAAATCTAAATTTACTTCTAAATACAAAACGTGTTTTTTCCTCGTCGTCTGTAAATTAAATAAAAAATAGAATATTGGCATTGTACCGCCGTACTTGGTAAAAATAGATATTGTTTGCATAGGAATCATCCAGGAATTTCAGAAATGATAAAGTGAGTAGGTTCTAGCTTTGCTACACAGTGAAACTCTGGGATAGAGTATTTGCTTTGAACACCTAGCTTTGCTACACAATTAAACTTGGGCACAAGGTATTTCCTTTGAATCCATAGCTTGCCTTATGTAAATGGTGGCATTCTCCTTCGAATTGCATGCAGATCTAGTTTAAGAATAGTGTTGATTCAATGAAATCCATTTGTGGCCAATAGTGTAAGTTGTGCTTCTGTTTTCCCTCCTCAGATAAGAGCCCTGCAAAGCGTTCAAGCTGGAATTTCTGAAGGTGCCATCGGTAGTGGAACTCACATGCTGCAGTGAAGATCCACCCAGTGTTATTTGGAGGTGCCATCAGTAGTGGAATTTTTTTTTGTGTGTTTATCTATGTCATTTGAAAATTGTGTTACTAATTGTTGAAAATGTTAACCTTCTCATGTGAAGGTTTATTTTGAAAGTAACAAATAAGAAGAATCAAGAAAATGTATCTATGTATAAAACAATACTAAGCTACCTTCCACAATGAATCTCTATCTCTTATGTATTTTAAATACTCTAAACTAACAATCTTAGCGTGATTTTCCACACAACACTTAGCATTTGTACAATGAACCTCAAAGAACATATATTTTAGATTCAATTTGCACTATTTTATGGCATTGTCTATGCATTGCTATTGTCCATATCTTGTATCATTTGTTCTTTACATTCTATTATTTCAAGGCATTTACTTCTATACACCATTATTACAAGCTTAGATAATCTTCAACAAATACGAATCATCATAAATATCAATGTTTTTTGAATGACATGTTGATGACATTGGACAATAAAGATTGTCTCATATAAGCAAATATCTTACAATGATTCTAGACTATTGCAAATAATTTCCAAGCTTTAAAATGAAGCCCATGATAATGGATTACAATACACATTTACTATGATATCAAGTCTAATTCTAGGTATTATTGTAAATTATACTTCTTGATATACCTAGACATATTTGAATTGTGCTTTAAAGGAGATGCAAAATTTAGCTTAATATGCATTTAAAAATATTTATGTAATAAATATCTAAAATGTTTTAACAAGAAAGTTGCTAGATCATGCAAGAAGCTTGTCATGGGTTTGCTTATACATGGTCATTTATAGAATACTCTACACACCAGAAAGCAATAATATTAAAGTGAAATGTATGTATAATATATTTAAAAGGGATTGCATTTGAATATAATAGTTGATTTAATGTATTTTAGAATGTGTCCAATTACATCATAAAAAATACATGGAAGACCTTGTGTAGATTAACATACATTTTCTAGTTATGGAAGTACTATTTAAAGAACCTACAATTATTACTTAGGTCTTGACTATCAGGTTTAACTTTAATTGTTTGTAGTCACTTGATTACTTGCACTATTTTTAGATGAGAATTAAAATAACATTCATGTCAATATCATTTACATTAGCATAACATAAAATTATATTGTCTATAGATACTTGAAGATTAAAAATGAATTATATTGTCTATAGATACTTGAAGATTAAGAATGAAAGTCAATCTCTCGCCATGGTGGCATCCCAGAAAGATGAGAAGGTAAAACATTAGCGAACTCACGAATAATAGGATGATCATCATGTTACATCCCTTTTTTTTTTGAAATCGATTATGCTATTTACTTTCTTGCAAATTTCAGTAATATAATATGTTGTGGACGACATGGAAACTGATGATTTATTATACAAAGTTAGTTCTATGAAATTATAGAAGTCTATTGATTACGATCAATGTGATATTGTAGACTAAATGTCTTTTTGTTAAACACAATGAGGTTTTGGATATATTATGCTTTGATTTGGAACATAGGTGCTTTGACCACAAAATTGTATGTGAGACTGTCGATGTAGGAACATGTGGACCGTGTTCGACGGGAAGAGAAAGTATCTTTGAGAGAGAGTATAGACTCTGGAAATTAACCATGGGTGTTTTTTAATGAGAACGCCAAACAGGTAGATAAACCTTGGAACCATCAATTTAGTCTTGTTTGTTAGTTGGGTTAGTTAAACTAGATGTCGACGTCAGAGGATAAAGTGTAACATCCTTTTCGTAAGTCGTCATATAGAATCTTAGAGTTGTCGATGTTGTTGTAAGTCCACCATAGCAAGTCGACTTATGTAGACATTTATTATTTCATTTATAAGTAATTAAATGAACCTAATTGTGTCAGATTGTAGATCATGTCTCGTAGTCGAAAGATGCGAGAAGTCAGCTTTGTGCATCTAACGATGTAGGAAACTTGTTTGCGCTACGCTCAATCCGTCGTGATTGTCGTATAACACGTCAAACTTGTGTTGAGAATTTATTCTTGTTGGAGGTCGACAAATGTCGATTTTGAAGCCATAGCGTGTAATAATTGTTTTGGTCGTTGTTTAGCATGGGTCTTTTTCCTTTAGCTTTGAACGCAAGTTGTTGTCAATCTAACCTTGAGTTTTCTTAATAAGATGGTCTTTGTCTCTTTTTCCTTTTCGACCAAAACGATGCTCTAGCCATTTCCTAACCACTGCCGTGTCGAGCTTAATTCCACAATTCATCTTTTAGTGGCTCTTGAATGAATTAGATGCCTTAGTATTCGAGTGAAGGCGGGGTTGCTATATATCCACTTGCAAGCCACGTCGCCATAGGAGCCACCACCTTTTTAATGGTCATGAAAAGTGGGAAGTCGGGTTTAAGTCAGTAATGTCGACCCATGTATTTATGTTTGTGGCGGTCGTGAATTCATGAAAAAGATTCTTCTTCACCGTGGAGTGAGAGTAAGGAAGTGTTGGTGGTTGAGATAGGTATAACCGCAAATTAATGGCAGATGCCCATCATCAAGGTGGGTGCGAAGGCATTGGTTGGTGATTGTGTAGAATCATAAGGAAAACCGCAGAGTTAGGGAGTTTTTCTTGCGCGGTATGGAAGTTATGCAGGTGCTAGTTAGAGATGGAGAGGGAGACTTAAATGGGAGAGATTCCTTCGCGAGTTGGAGAAAGAGGAGTAGTCTGTCATTGCTAGAGTTAAGAAAGGGAAGTTAAAGATGGTTGGAGGCCTTTCATCGAATAGGGAGGAGGTAGTTAGAAGTGGGAATGGGCGAGTAAGTGGAGATACTCGGTCGCGTAGGAAAGATAGGAGATGTATGCCTTGGAATGTTTTCATCGTGGGGTAGAGAGGGTTTGTGGGAAGTGAGAAAATCGAGAGTGAGGGAGAACAAACAGAGAGGAGACTGTCGTGGTTTGGAAAAGGAGAAAGACGGCAGAATCTTACCTGTGGTGGTCGGGCAGGAGATAAGAGGGAGGAGATAGTATGAGTGGGCATTGCTATTTGCAGTCAAGTTAGACATGGCAAAGAAGAGGAGAGATAGGGAGGAGTTTTGTCGCCTGTACAGAAATAAGGAAAAATGGTAGTGAGGATTGAGGGGAGTCTTCGGCATTTGCTGTGCTCTTCATTGCCAAGATAAGGTAATATACTTACAACAAATATGATATCATGATAATGTCTTTTACTGCGATTCTGTGAGAAGTTAATCATTATAAATGTATTATTACTGTATTATGGTAAAAGAAACCTCAGAGACAATAATGCTGCTGTCCGTTAGTATTCGAGAACTTAGAAAATAGATCATTACCTAGATCATGGTTGATGTCGTATGATGATAGAGCATAGTTCTCAATGTGCATTCATCTGAGAATGATCACTGCATGATGCGAATGTGAACTACAAACTTCAAACAGTCGGTAAAGACATAAATTATAAAGAGTTTCCTTTAAGACTGAGATATCAACGTAAAACTACCCTTGGAGCACTTGAAACAATAGCTCCATAGTGAGAAAACACTTTGCTCCACGTGCGTGTTGTGTAGGAGAGTAAAAACCATAGATTTAAAGCATGTTTGACGTAAACTTTAATGAGTTTGATAGCCGAAGTTGTAGTTGCAACCAGCTAGAGTCATTTTCGTCCTATATCTTTAGTTAGAGGTTGACCATGCGTTTGGTCATCTCTAAAGTCGTAAGAAAGACTCTAAATCTTTTATTATTATATTTTACGATTTTTACCTCATTAACTCATGCAAAATAAATTGACTTGGAAAGGGGAATAGGGAGTTAATGTATTTGTGTTGGTCGAAAACCATCATGGTTTTGAAATAAGTAAGTAGAGTGGAAAACCCGCATTTGAATCTAGATTACATTGCATGCGATGATTCTAGTACCGTTTAGTAGACCTTATGAGTCTAGAACCCTTGAATTATGGGATAACGGGAAAATGTTTTAGATACTTGAGTATGTTGTGCAAACATGGGAACCAAGTAAACAAATATGAAACCACTTAGGAGTGGGCGCTTATAAACAATGTTTTTACATGAAAATGGGATTATGAAACTATGAATTCAGGATTAGAGTAAATGTTGCGCCATGCGCTATTACAGGAGAAAATCCTAAACCCTTGAGGTCATCAAGGTCGTCAATTGTTCAAACCTTACATATAGGAAACTGTAGGATTTTGATCAGTTCAAGTCGAGTAGGGTGGGTGAACTAAGTTTATGCGTTCTTAGAATGCTATTTAAAAACAAATCCTTTGGCCAAGGTGGTGTACTATCCTCAAGTGCATCGAATGTTCACTGTAACTAGATGGCGTTTCTTGTGGAGAGTCGTGCATGACTAGAGGGTATCTAGGGATCTGCACGATAACAAGACACGTAAGTTACAACACCAAAGCTCAGATGGCAAACATCGATGGTTATCCTAAGTCTATCCTCTTGAGTAGGGTAGGGCCACTTCCAGTTAGGAAGGAGTGCGGGAGACCGACGGTCTGTGGTTGGAGGTTAAGCTCCTTGAAGATACTTTCTCTTCCAAATACTGAGGATTGCCGAGTCTTGAATGGGATGGGTCGACAATCGAGATGCATGTTAATGGTATGTTTCCAATATATTATTTGTTTCAAGAAAATTTCAAAATGTTAGAGAACAAATTGTTTATTGTATATCATTTCTTTCAGTTTTATGAAAAATGAGATCATGTTTATGATAAAATGAAAAATGTTGTAATGAGTTGTAGATAAGTTCTTTTGTATTTGATTATCTAGTTAAAAAAAAAAAAAAACCTTTGTGAAAACCTAGTTTTTCTTATCAAATCGGATATGGACGTTACATATGGTATCAGAGCTAACCAGGTTCAGCACTAGGGCTGATGAGTCCACTAACCTGATTAGGAAATCAACATTATGCGGGTAGCTAATGATTTGATTTATTGTGCTAGGATGGTATACACCAAGAAAACCGCAAGAAAATCCTTTGCGGGTAAGAAGCGTTATCTGCAAGCTAAGCAGAAGCGGCTTGCGATGATCAAGACCATAGAGAAAACTAATGACAAAAATGACATTTGGCTTGATGATGTGGAAACCTTAGCCAATGCAATGTCACGACTTAAGCGAGTGAGGAGAGAACTCCTAGAGGGAGCAACGATGGTAGCTCGAATCATGATCAACTGCTGCTCCTAGATTGTTCCTGATAGTGTACCTGTTAGTGTACCTGAGAGTGTACCTAGTAGTATACCCATGATCACTAGGGATCCTTGTGTAGTACCTAGAGCTGAGATTATTGAGCTATCTTCTGATAGTGAGTCTGAGGGGTATACACCTCGTGATTATGTGTCGGACAATGAATCCGAAGGTTACACTCCACTAGTTAATATTGAGTAAAAACATGAGATATGTCTATCTCTAATGATGTTGAAACAATTTTGCAAAATGAATAAAGACAAAATTTTGGTTTGAGAACAATTATGATTATGATCAATTGTTGTGTTCTTTTGATGATGTTTAATGTAATAAGCGTAAAACTGATTAGTATATGTTTAAACAGGTGTGAAACTAAACTAGCATGGACCAATCAGGGTTGAACGAGGGGGAGGATCGGGAAGGTCATAACTCTCGGGAAAACTCCACTGACAAGTTGGATAGGATTCTAAACATGCTCACTGAAACCAAGGAAAGGTTGAACAAACTAGAGAAGAAAATGGATGGAACTAGCAACACAGAGGGTGGAAACGAGAACTCACATTATACAAGCAAGAGTAAACATTGGGAAAATGGCACGTCAAGTGAAAATCCTGACGACAGTGAAATTCAAAGAAAAACCAAGGGTAAACTTGATTTAGGTTTATCTAAGGATATGAAGAAGGTTAACCCTCCAAAGTTTGATGGAACGAAAACTGGAGATGTAGCAGAAGCATGGTTAACGGAGATGGAGAAATATTTTGAGATCAGAAATTACTTTGAAGTTACTAAAGCCATGTGGGGAGCCTATTAGCTATCAGGGGAAGCGTCCACTTGGTGGATGAATAAGAAAATGGAGCTAGAATTAAGTCCCTTGAAGGTGACATGGGATGAGTTCGTGGAACTATTCTGAAAACGATGGTTACCTCAGTTATATTTTGATCAGAAGTTAACAGATTTCCAAAACCTCAGGCAAGGTGAACTATCTGTGGTCAAGTACGCGGAAAAATTCACTAGACTACTAAAGTATGTTCCTCAATACCAAAAGGATGAAAGGTTCCGAATCAGAAAGTTCATCATGGGACTCAATCCTCAGATCGGTGGTGAGGTGGAGGTGCATGGTCCAAGCACAATGGATCAAGTTTATGAAAAGGTAATTAAACAGGAGCAGAAGATCAAATCTATCTCTGCTTACTGTGATAAGAAACACAAGAAGTTTGATAAGAACTGCAACGATCAGTCTTATAAAAGGAAAAATGAGAAGGGATATGGGAACAAGAGGTTTGATAAGGGAAATCGAAAGAATCAAGGGGGATTTGTTAATGAGCAAAGAGGTGAAGATTATAAGAGAAATGCTAATTTTAAGAAGAATGATGATTCTGCAAGTAGGCCATCTGAGAAGCGAGGACCTATTAGAGGATGCTTTTCTTGTGGAGGAGATCATTATGCCAACCGTTGCCCTAATAAGAAGCCGAATGGGAGGCCTAAGAACACGAAGCTTCCTTCACAAGAGGAAGCCTTTCAGCAAAGGATTCATGCCGCTCTTGACAATCGGCAAGCGGAGTATCAGATCACTCCTATTGAGATGATAGGTACCTTATTTGGAGTTCCTGTCTCTATTCTATTTGATACTGGTGCAACAGAAAATTTTGTGTCACCTAGAGTCTTAAGTAAATTTTCTAGAAAAGCTGGCTTTAAATTTGTACATAGCGCCTTTAGGGTCCTACGATGTCATCCTAAGAATGAATTGGTTGTGGAAACATCGAGCCAAAGTAGATTGCTTTCATAAAACCATTGAGTGTCTGGATGAGACAGGCAAAACAGTAAATCTCCAAGGAATACAAAGGGAAATAAAGGTTAGATCCATTTCATCAAAACAACTAAAGCGGGCTAGGCGAAAGGGATGTCAACTTTTTACAGTCAAGACGGACCTAGTAGAGGAAACCTCAGAGAAACAATCATTTGAGGAAAGATATCCATATCTATGCAACTTTAGGGATGTATTTCCTGAGGAGTTACCAGGCTTGCCTCCGAAGAGAACATTTGACTTTGGCATAGATATTAAACTAGGATCGGAGCCAATCTCTAAAGCTTCGTATCGTATGACTACCACTGAGCTTATGGAATTAAAAGCTCAGTTGCAGGAGCTTTTGTCTAAGAATCTAATTAGGCCAAGTGTATCACCATGGGGAGCCCCAGTTATTTTTGTCAAAAAGAAAGATGGGACTCTCAGGCTGTGTATAGATTATAGGATGCTTAACAAGGCAACAATAAAGAACAAGTATCCCTTGCCACGTATTGATGATCTATTTGACCAAATGCATGGCGCATCGGTCTTTTCCAAGATAGATCTGAGATCTGGATACCATCAGTTAAGGTTGAAAGATGAAGATATTCCCAAGATAGCTTTTAGAACGAGGTATGGTCATTATGAGTTCACGGTGCTACCGTTTGGATTGACTAATGCACCTGCTGCTTTCATGAATCTCATGAATAGTGTATTCAGAGATTATCTTGATAAGTTTGTACTAGTTTTCATTGATGATATTCTGATCTATTCCAAAGATGAAGAGGAGCATGCACGACATCTTCAAATAGTCTTGCAACGATTAAGAGAACACAAATTGTATGCGAAACTCTCAAAGTGCACCTTCTTTCAGAAAGAAGTACAATATTTGGGGCACATAATATCAGCCGATGGGATATCAGTTGATCCAGCCAAAATAAAAGCTATTATGGAATGGCCTGAACCTACCAATGTGTCAAAGGTACGAAGTTTCATGGGATTGGCAGGGTATTATAGGAAATTTGTGTTGAATTTTTCAAGCATTGCTAGCCCAACTACCACCTTGCAGAGAAAAGGAAAAATGTTTGTTTGGACAGATGAATGTCAAAAGGCTTTTGACTTGTTAAAATAAAAATTAACAACTGCTCCAATCCTGAAAGTTCCTGATCCTGAGGGAGAGTTTGAGGTTATCACTGATGCCTCGGGGGAAGGATTGGGAGGTGTGCTTATGCAAGATGGTAGGGTAGTAGCCTATGAGTCTAGGAAGCTGAAAAACTATGAGCAGAACTACGCTCCTCATGACCTAGAAATGGCAGCAGTGGTTCACACCCTTCAGATGTGGTGACATTATTTGTTGGGAAGGACTTTTATTCTAAAATCTGATCATCAAAGCCTCCGCTACATATTTACACAACCTAATCTCAATGCAAGGCAAAGGAGATGGTTGGAATTAATATCAGATTATGATTTTGAAATTTCTTATATAAAAGGCAAAGAAAACCGAGTAGCAGATGCCTTAAGTAGAAGAAGGCACATAGCCTCTATAATCTCCATACATGCTAACTTTAAAGACTTAGTAATGCAAAACTTATCTAGAGATGAGTATTATGAACTAGTGAAACAAGCTCTGCACTTAAACCCTAAGGACCCAAGATATGACGGATTCAGTTTTGAATCCAATGGATTGATGAGATTCAAGGGAAGAATCTACGTTCCTGATTCAGTAGAACTTAGAAACCTTGTGTGGAAGGAAGTTCACTGTGCTCCTTACTCTGGACACCCTGGTGTAACAAAACTGTTAGCGGATGTCAAGCCACTATATTTCTGGAAGGGAATGAAAAGCGATGCTGCAAAGTTTGTAGCTAGTTGTTTGGAGTGTCAAAGAGTTAAGGCAGAACACCAACATCCTGCTGGATTGTTGTACCCACATGATCTTCCGGAATGAAAATGGTAAGTTATTAGTATGGATTTTGTCCAGGGGTTACCAATGTCTAAGAATAGGCATGATGCAATATTGGTTGTTGTGGATAAACTAACCAAGGTCGCACATTTCATACCAGGAAATTTGACAGATGGAGCACATCTTTTGGCTCAAAAATTTGTGCAAGAAATTTTTAGATTGCATGGGGTACCTGAAAAGATTATCTCTGATAGAGATGCTCGGATAACTTCATGGTTTTGGCAAACCTTATTTTCTGCATTAGGGACTAAACTAAATGTAAGTACTGCTTATCATCCTAAAACTGATGGACAGACAGAAAGAGTGAATCAGGTATTAGAAGATGTTTTGAGAATGTATTGCATGGATCAGTAATACAGATGGGAGGAATATCTGCCTCTTGTCAAATTTGCCTATAACTTCTGCCATTAAGATGGCGCCATTTGAAGCATTATATGGAAGGAAATGCAGAACTCCTACAAGCTGGGATAAGCTGGAAGATAGGATAAGCATTGGACCTAAAATGCTTGCTGATATGGAGGAAAAAGTAAAAATGATCAGGAAGAGGTTGGTAGAAGCCAATGATAGGCAAAAGAGTTATGCAGATCGCAAACGAGTGCCTAGACACTTCTCTGTTGGCGAGAAAGTGCTTTTGCGAGTGAAACCCCAAAAGAGTTCTATAAAATTTGGTAAATCTTTGAAATTGGCTCCTCATTATGTCAGACCTTTCGAAGTTCTTGAGATTATCAATCCAGTTGCCTACAAAGTTGCTCTACCTCCAGCCTTGTCTAAGATGCATAATGTTTTTCATGTTTCGTATTTAAAGAAATATTTTGTAGGTAATAACCACATCCTTAACTGGAATTCCTTACAGATGCAAGAACCCGGGGTGGTTGTGATCGAACCACTCAAGGTGCTCAAAATGCGTAAACTTCGTTTACGTAATCGAGAAGTTTTGCAATGCAAAATTTAGTGGAACCAATATGGCGAGGATAGCGCCACTTGGGAAGACTATAAAGATATTTACCAAAGATTTCCTAAACTTTTCAAAGACATTAATGTGGCATTATAAAAAGTTTGTTTTAAGTTTAAATTTTGCTTGATAAACTTAATCATCGGGGACGATGATTTTTAAAGGGGAAGGATATGTTACATCCCTTTTTTTTTTGAAATCGATTATGCTATTTACTTTCTTGCAAATTTCAGTAATATAATATGTTGTGGACGACATGGAAACTGATGATTTATTATACAAAGTTAGTTCTATGAAATTATAGGAGTCTATTGATTATGATCAATGTGATATTGTAGACTAAATGTCTTTTTGTTAAATGCAATGAGGTTTTGGATATATTATGCTTTGATTTGGAACATAGGTGCTTTGACCACAAAATTGTATGTGAGACTGTCGTTGCAGGAACAGGTGGACCGTGTTCGACGGGAAGAGAAAGTATCTTTGAGAGAGAGTATAGACTCTGGAAATTAACCATGGGTGTTTGTTAATGAGAATGCCAAACAGGTAGATAAACCTTGGAACCATCAATTTAGTCTTGTTTGTCGGTTGGGTTAGTTAAACTAGATGTCGACGTCAGAGGATAAAGTGTAACATCCTTTTCGTAAGTTGTCATATAGAATCTTGGAGTCGTCGATGTCGTCGTAAGTCCACCATAGCAAGTCGACTTATGTAGACATTTATTATTTCATTTATAAGTAATTAAATGAACCTAATTGTGTCAGATTGTAGATCACGTCTCGTAGTCGAAAGATGCAAGAAGTCAGCTTTGTGTGTCTAACGATGTAGGAAACTTGTTTGCGCTACGCTCAATCTGTCGTGATTGTCGTATAATGTGTCGAACTTGTGTTGAGAATTTATTCTTGTTGGAGGTTGATAAATGTCAATTTTGAAGCCATAGCGTGTAATAATTATTTTGGTCATTGTTTAGCATGGGTCTTTTTCCTTTAGCTTTGACCGTGAGTTGTCAATCTAACCTTGAGTTTTCTTAATAAGATGGTCTTTGTCTCTTTTTCCTTTTCGACCAAAACGATGCTCTAGCCATTTCCTAACCACTGCCGTGTCGAGCTTAATTCTACAATTCATCTTTTAGTGGCTCTTGAATGAATTAGATGCCTTAGTATTCGAGTGAAGGCGGGGTTGCTATATATCCACTTGCAAGCCATGTCGCCATAGGAGCCACCACCTTTTTAATGGTCATGAAAAGTGGGAAGTCAGGTTTAAGTCAGTAATGTCGACCCATGTATTTATGTTTGTGGCGGCCGTGAATTCATGAAAAAGATTCTTCTTCACCGTGGAGTGAGAGTAAGGAAGTGTTGGCGGTTGAGATAGGTATAACCGCAAATTAATGGTAGATGCCCATCATCAAGGTGGGTGCGAAGGCATCGGTTGGTGATTGTGTAGAATCATAAGGAAAACCGCAGAGAGTTAGGGAGTTTTTCCTGCGCGATATGGAAGTTATGCGGGTGATAGTTAGAGATGGAGAGGGAGACTTAAATATTAGAGATTCCTTCTCGAGGTGGAGAAAGAGGAGTAGTCTGTCGTTGCTAGAGTTAAGAAATGACAGTTAAAGATGGTTGGAGGCCTTTCATCTAATAGGGAGGAGGTAGTTAGAAGTGGGAATGGGCGAGTAAGTGGAGATACTTGGTCATGTAGGAAAGATAGGAGATGTATGCCTTGGAATGTTTTCATCGTGGGGTAGAGAGGGTTTGTGGGAAGTGAGAAAATCGAGAGTGAGGGAGAGCAAATAGAGAGGAGACTGTCGTGGTTTGGAAAAAGGAGAAAGACGGCAGAATCTTACTTGTGGTGGTCGGGCAGGAGATAAGAGGGAGGAGATAGTATGAGTGGGCATCGCTGTTTGTAGTCAAGTTAGACACGACAGAGAAGAGGAGAGATAGGGAGGAGTTTTGTTGCCTGTACAGAAATAAGGAAAAACAACAGTGAGGATTGAGGGGAGTCTTCGGCATTTGTTGTGCTCTTCATTGCAAAGATAAGGTAATATACTTACAACGAATATGATATCATGATAATGTCTTTTACTACGATTCTGTGAGAAGTTAATCATTATAAATGTATTATTACTGTATTATGGTAAAAGAAACCTCAGAGACAATAATGCTGCTGTCCGTTAGTATTCAAGAACTTAGAAAATAGATCATTACCTCTCATGGTTGATGTCGTATGATGATAGAGCATAGTTCTCAATGTGCATTCATCTGAGAATGATCACTGCATGATGCAAATGTGAACTACAAACTTCAAACAGTCGGTAAAGACGTAAATTATAAAGAGTTTCCTTTAAGACTGAGATATCAACATAAAACTGCCCTTGGAGCACTTGAAACATGAGCTCCATAGTGAGAAAACACTTTGCTCCACATGCGTGTTGTGTAGGAGAGTAAAAACCACAGGTTTAAAGCATGTTTGACGTAAACTTTAATGAGTTTGATAGCCGAAGTTGTAGTTGCAACCAGCTAGAGTCATTTTCATCCTACATCTTTAGTTAGAGGTCGACCATGCGTTTGGTCATCTCTAAAGTCATAAGAAAGACTCTAAATCTTTTATTATTATATTTTACGATTTTTACCTCATTAACTCATGCGAAATAAATTGACTTGGAAAGGGGAATAGGGAGTTAATGTATTTGTGTTGGTCGAAAATCGTCATGGTTTTGAAATAAGTAAGTAGAGTGGAAAACCCACATTTGAATCTAGATTACGTTGCATGGGATGATTCTAGTACCGTTTAGTAGACCTTATGAGTTTAGAACCCGTGAATTTTGAGATAACGGGAAATTGTTTTAGATACTTGAGTATGTTGTGCAAACATGGGAACTGAGTAAACAAATATGAAACCACTTAGGAGTGGGTGCTTATAAACAATGTTTTTACATGAAAATGGGATTATGAAACTATGAATTTGGGATTAGAGTAAATGTTGCACCATGCGCTATTACAGGAGAAAATCCTAAACCCTTGAGGTCATTAAGGTCGTCAATTGTTCAAACCTTACATATAGGAAACTGTAGGATTTCGATCAGTTCAAGTCGAGTAGGGTGGGTGAACTAAGTTTATGCGTTCTTAGAATGCTATTTAAAAACAAATCCTTTGGCCAAGGTGGTGTACTATCTTCAAGTGCATCGAACGTTCACTGTAACTGGATGGCGTTTCTTGTGGAGAGTTGTGCATGACTAGAGGGTATCTAGGGATCTGCACGATAACAAGACACGTAAGTTACAACACCAGAGCTTAGATGGCAAACACCAATGGTTATCCTAAGTCTATCCTCTTGAGTAGGGTAGGGCCACTTCCGGTTAGGAAGGAGTGCGGGAGACCGACGGTCTGTGGTTGGAGGTTAAGCTCCTTGAAGATACTTTCTCTTCCAAATACTGAGGATTGCCAAGTCTTGAATGGGATGGGTCGACAATCGAGATGCATGTTAATGGTATGTTTCCAATATATTATTTGTTTCAAGAAAATTTCAAAATGTTAGAGAACAAATTGTTTATTGTATATCATTTCTTTTAGTTTTATGAAAAATGAGATCATGTTTATGATAAAATGAAAAATGTTGTAATGAGTTGTAGATAAGTTCTTTTGTATTTGACTATCTAGTTAAAAATAAAAATAAAATTTTACCTTTGTGAAAACCTAGTTTTTCTTGTCAAATCGGATATGGACGTTACACATCCAATGAAGTCTCTGGCTTGTCCTTTGATCTATCGTTGATGGAGATAGCAAAGAATTGACACCCCTTCCACATACAATAAGGGACTGTTAAATGCACAATGTCCTCTTAAAATGCCACGTGTCGACAGAAACACTAGGCGCCAAGAAAGGACTATATCAAAGAAAATTAGAAAGTCATGAAATATTTCCAATACCGACAAAACATTAGGAAACGATTACATTTTTGCCTTACTTGCCTTGAAATTATTTTGCAATTTTTTGTAATTACAAAAACAAAAAACCCTGAGGAAATTACCGACAACCAATGACAAAATTGCAAAAAAAAAAATTCCCTTTTAATAAATCAATGCCATAGACTATACCCTAAACATTAGTGGCACGATTTTTGATGTTTGCATTCATAGAGATGAGCGCAATGAAAACATTAGTCCCCCACCTATAAGGCAGGGACTAATAAGTTTGGTCATCTTGTTGCAAGTATGAGGCTAACCGATATTGTCATTGATGTCAACATACTTTTGTTACATTAATGATAAGGATTGGATGAACTGTGTGCTAAGGATATTGAGAAAATTAGTTCTAATCAGGAATAGAGAAGAACAGTGAAGACAGTAAGACTAAAGATCCTAGCTAAGATGAATATCAGAGGATGCAGTTCAAAGGGTTTGTAGATATGTGTCTTAAGATGATCTAGTAAAGATTTTAGAGGTCCGCATGGTGATCTGAAGAAGTTGTGACCGCTCAAATAAAACCAGTTCCGACAGCTATTCAGAGGTGACAGAGTGACACAGATAGGTCTGGTGAGATCTTGAAATACATTATCCTATTCTACGGATTTGGTTGAGTGTTTAGGAAGTCCACGTGGAGTGACAAATCAACTGATTCATGATCTGGAGGTCCGCAAGCATCTATTCCATTGTGACAATGATGACAGACTATGTTCTTGAGGTTCTGGATGAAGGAGAGAAGGATTTCAGTAAGCAAATGTAGTATGGGTGATTCTTGGTGATTCAGGCTAGCTTGTGGAGGTCTTTGGATTGTGTCCAGTTCATGTTGGTGGTCTGCATTGGAGTTTGAGCTCACAATTGAAGAATTACTTCCGGATGATGGTGTTCTTCCTAAGTCTGGCCGATCGGATGAGTTACACATCCTGCGGATGATCTTGAAGATGTTATGTGAAGATTGGTGTGTTCCTAGAAGAAGATTGAAGTCTCAGATCTGTGTGGCTGACAGTGTGTCATTCCGCGTGAAGTATTTTGTAATTAGTCATGATGTATTTATGTATTTGCTCTGTAATGTTTGCCGACTTAGATGATCATTCCTAAGTTGATGTCTTTTATAAATAAGGAGTTGTAAAGTCATTTCAAAGAGCATCTTGTGGTGATGAGAGAGTGGTAGTGAGGAGGAGAGCGAAAGGCAAAGCAGAAGTATTGGGCTTAAATGGAACTGACTCAAGCATGGTGAAGATGCTATTCTCCAGTTCAAGTATGTGATACTTATTATTTTGTAGACAATGTGTCTCCTATAGGCAGTGGGCCTCTTGTGAGCAGTGTGCTCGGGCAGTGAGCCCTAATTGTCATGTGCCATTTTATTCTTTCTATTCTTCTAACAGAGAATACAATCTTGGGTTAATCACCCTGTGGTTTTTCCCTTAACCAGGTTTTCCACGTCAAAATCTTGGCATCTTGTGTGTTAATGTGTTTCTGCTCTTAATTTCTTGCATTATGTTTCCATGATTGATTTATCATTATGCTGTTGAATTACAAAGGGGATTCAAGTGTTTAATTGGAAGAAAGTTTTAGACAACTGATTCACCCCCCCTCTCAGTTGAATACCTTGAATCTAACACATCTTTGGGGGCTTGATGCCAATCCTATTATTTTTTTAGGATAGGCTGTATTTTCTACTCTAATATTAATATATAATTGCAATTTATCAAAAGAGGTGGCCTTTATTCACTCTACTTAAATATCATCCATTTTAATGGTCAAACAATCAATAGTAATTTTACACCTCATTCACAACAAAAAGTGGTAAATATTTGTTCTATTTTTATTAGTCAAAATTGACCTTTGACTGTTGAAGTGGAATATATTTAAGAATAGCTACCGTTATTCAGATGAGAGAATCCATGAAGTGATCGTCAACATGATTGTCGTCGGCAAGGACACCGTTACTATAGGTTTTGGCTGCTAGCGCACCACCCGCAGGTGAAAGCCAAGATTCTAGCTGAGCTTCAAGGTATCACTAGTGACCCGCTGATGTAGAGGACTTAGGATAGGTTGAGGATTCCTTCTTTTGACAAGGTTTCTTTGCACACTCAAAACCCAAATTCAAAGATCATCATGCAAAAGTGGGAACAATAGTAGGTTTTCTTGAAATCATCATGCTGAGGCTTGTTTGGCATCCCATATGACACATTCCAACCATTGGCTAAGACTAGACAGGTTTGAGTTGGGACTTCCTTCTTTAGGCCATTAAACTCCTTGTAGCCCTTAAAACAAGAACAATCAGCAATAACTCATGATATAGGTCTACAAACTCAAATCTCAGACAATCCTAAGATACCCATTTAGATTCCCTACAACATATCCCAAATTGGGTATGGGTTGTTTTGGACAATATAGTCTAACCTATAGCCCCTCCTAGTAGCCTAGAGCCCCAATTAGCCCTATTTTGTGAAGCAACCACCCTCCATTTTGATTACAATACTCAACTAATCATTTGGATATCTCAAGGGTATGATAAAACCAAGGATTCTTTGGGTTTTGGGTCTCCAAAATGGACTGCAAATGATTGGTCTTATGCTGTTCCCTTTCTAAGCTTCTATGCAACACCTAACACATGAGGATGTTAGGTTTCTTCAACAAAACTTCCTTCTTCTCAGATCCCCTGCCCAAACCTTGCCATAGCACATGAAAATAGACATAAAGCAATCCATTCCAATGATCGTGAACGAGTCAAACCAGTGGAATGGAGGAAAAAAGCATAACTTCTATCAGAAACCCTAGATGAGGGTTTTTTAGACCGTTTTAGTAGAATGCAATTATCTATGCTCTAGAAATGTTTCAAGGAACCAAACCAAATGCAAAAGGAAGTCAACTCACCCTACTTTCATGCCATCATTTTGGTTTTTCACAATCTGTCCATACAAGAATAGGGTACGACCTGTAACAACAAAATACACAGAAAAATGGCAGAAAATTGAGATTTCTTATTGGTTTCTCTTCCAAACTTTGTTCTACAATACTCCCCCTTCTGTGCAGGGTCTTATGCAACATATATTCAACCACACAACTGAATGGGGAGGCAGTTTGGATCAGTGGGAGGACATAAACTCTCCTGCAACCACCGAACTACCTCTTGTTGTTAACATCTGCAACTAATTACAATTTTTTAGCATGGGCATCGGTTGTTTTTAGACTTGGCAATGCCTTCAAACACCTTTACAATGTAACTAAGCTCTTGACAAGGCCTAACACTCCTTGACAGATGCCAAAAGGCTTACAATGTATGATAATGTATGACTGCCCCATTACAATGCATGACTCTATGACTGCCTCATTACAAACATGGCATGTTTTGGACATAGTCCTTATTACAAACATGGAAAATGGCATCACAACCTTATTCATCACAAACAAAACATGAACAAGTAGAATCTCCTTGGTGCTCCTGCACCATACTCCCGGGGAGGAAAATAACTCAAGTCTCTTGAGGAAGTAGATCAGCAACTGTGACACCATGCTTCAAGATGTCTTCTTCACTCATCAAAGTGGCATCTTCAATGGGTAAGCCACTCCATTTGACAAGGAATTGCTTGTAGGTCTTCTTTCTAGTCCTTTTCAAGACTTTGGTGTCCAAGATACATTCCAACTTCAAGGGTTGATTAGGTGGAAGACCCTTAACCCATTCCTCATCTCCTGCTGCTGTCACATCTGCCTCTGAATCTGCATTATTGTCACCTTTGAAAGGAAACAAATCTGAAACATTAAAGATAGGAGATATGGCCAAGCCTTGAGGAAGCTCAATCTCATAGGCATTGGGCCCGAATTTATGCACAATCTGGCATGGACCTATCTTCTTCATGAGGAGTATGGTTAACTACCCTTTTGGAAGTCTCTCCTTCAAATGTACCATGACCAAATCCCCAACCTTGTATTGTACATCTCTCCTTGTACTTCTCATTGTTCCTTTGAAGAGTTTCTCTGACATTGTCATGGATGTCCTTCATAGCCAATGCAAAGTATTCACCTTGAGCACTCTTCCTCTCCAATCCATGGAGATCTCTCAATTCAAGAATACCTGTTGGGTGAACACCATAGACAATCTCAAATGGACTCCTTCCTCTGCTTCTATTGGTGGAGTCATTATAAGCAAAGTTAGCTTGAGGGATGATCATATCCCATGCCTCCCCATGCTACTTTGTAAGACATCTAAGGAGATTTCCCAAAGATCTATTCACAACCTCAGTTTGGCCATCAGTTTGAGGGTGATAGGCTGAAGTGAATGATAACTGAGTGCCCAACTTCTTCCACAAAGTATGCCAAAAGTAGCCTACAAACTTTGGATCCCTATCAGTCACAATGTTGAGAGGTAAACCATGGATTCTAACAATTTCTTTGAAGAACAAACCAACAATGTGTGAAGCATCATTAGTGCATTTACATGGCAAGAAATGAGCCATCTTATTGAATCTATCCACCACAACAAATATGCTATCAAAACCTCTTTGAGTCCTAAGAAGACCCAAGGCAAAATTCATACTAATACTTTCCCATGGCCTATGAGGAATAGGAAGTGGCTGATATAGACCAGCATTAGATGAAGTTCCTTTTGCTCTTTGACAAATACTACAACATTCAACAAATTTTCTGATGTCTGATTGTATTTTAGGCCAAAAATAAAACCTTTTCACCTGATCCAATGTTTTGTCCAGCCCAAAGTGACCTCCTAGTCCACCACAATGTTTTTCCTTTATGATGTTCTCCCTCATGGAATACCTAGGAACACATAATTGGCTGCCTTTGAACAACAACCCCTGCTACAATAAAAACTGAGAAAAATTAGAATGATATGAGTCTGAAAACTGTGAACAAACTTCATATACCTCCTTGAAATCTTCATCATCCTGATACATATGTTTGAGAGCATCAATCCCCACACTTTGCAAATGAATTTCTTGAACCATACACACCCTTCTACTCAATGCATCTGCCATTTTATTAGCCTGCCCTTTCTTGTGTTTGATTGAAAAAGTATATGCTTGGAGTTGTTCAACCCATTTCATATGCCTATGGTTGAGTTTCTCCTGTGAATTCAAAAAACTAAGTACATGGTTGTCAGTATAAACAACAAACTCTTTAGGCAAAAGATAGTGCCTCCACTTTTTCAAAGCTTGCACCATTGCATACAATTCCAAGTCATAAGTAGAATACTTTCTCTTAGCATCATTCAATTTTTCACTAAAGAAAGCAATTGGCCTACCTTCTTGACTTAAGACAGCCCCTATAGCAAGGTTACTAGCATAACATTCCACCACAAACAACTTGTTAAAGTTGGGCAAAACAAGAATGGGTTGTTGTGCTACTTTTTGTTTCAGAATTTCAAAAGAATCATTGGCTGCCTTTGTCCAAGAAAATTTACATTTTTGTACCCCTTTGATGGTATCCAAAATAGGTGTACAAATATGACTAAAACCCCTTATAAACTTCCTATAAAATGTTGCCAAACCATGAAAACTTTTTACATCACCTGCTGTTTTAGGAGTTGGCCATGACAAAATGGCTTATACCTTTGCTAGATCCATCTTCAAACTACCTTGGGAAATGACAAAACCAAGATAGGTGAGTTATTTTCCATGTTGATCATCAATTGCTCATCATGCAATTTCTTCAAAACCTGATCCAAATGTTGCAAATGCTCTTCCTTAGTCCTGTTGAAAACAAGAATGTCATCCAGGTATACCACAACAAATTTGCCAATGAAATCTTGCAATACTTCATTCATGAGATGCATAAAAGTACTTGGGGCATTAGATAGGTCAAATGGCATCACCAACCACTCATAAAGACCCTGATTTGTTTTGAATGCTGTCTTCCATTCATCCCCTTGCTTTATCCTAATTTGATGATACCCACTCTTAAGATCAATCTTAGAAAAGTATCTAGCCCCGCCCAAATAGTCCATTAGGTCCTCAATCCTTGGCATAGGGAACCTATATCTTATAGTAATCTTTTTGATATTTCTAGAATCCATACACAATCTCCATTTACCATCCTTTTTAGGGGCTAGGACTGTTGAGACACCACATGGGCTAAGGCTCTTTCTCACTAATCCCTTATCCAACAATTCTTGTACTTGCTTGGCAATCTCTTCATTTTGAGAAGGTGTCATCTTGTAGGCTGCTTTGATTGGCAAAGTAGACCCTGGTATGAAGTCAATTTGATGGCTTATGTGCCTAATAGGTGGCAATTCATTAGGCATCTCCTCTACCATGATACCTTTATACTTCTCTAACAATTACTGCACCTCCTTGGGAACTTCTTCCTCTCTAGGACCATGCAAATTAGGACTATTTTTAGGCTTCAAAATCAGAGCATACCCTTGGGTTGCTTCCTCCCTAAGGGTGTCTAGAAACTCTTTACCACTCACAATAATGACACTTGACCCAACACTCTGCTCTACATTCTCATCCGGTAATGGATCCATTCTATACTTTCTACCATTCTTGGTTATGATGAAGGAGTTAGATTTATGATCATGTTGGGATTGAACATCATATTGCCATGGATGTCCTAACAACAAATGACAAGCATCCATGGGAATTATATCACACGAAATCTTGTCTTTGTACTCCCCTATCTCAAATTCTACCCACGATTGTTCATCTACCAAAACTTGTTGCCCCTTATTCAACCATGATACTTTATAAGGACTAACATGAGGAAGTCTTTTCAATTTCAACTTGTCTACCATTTCAATAGAAACCAAATTTTTAGTTGAGCCAGAATCAACAATTACCTTGCAAATCTTACCATAGGCCTTGTATGTTGTCCTGAACAATGTCTTCCTTTGAGGGGGTTCTTGTGTTTGAGGCACCTTCAACATGGTTCTCCTCATCATCAAACTTTCTCCTTCATGTACTAGGGCTGCACTTCCCATTTGAGAGTTAACACTTTGGCAATCTTCCTCTTGGATCAATTGGTTCCTTCTCTCTCCTCCATGAGAGCTTGAGGCTTACTTTTCAGGACATTTGAAGGCTGGATGTCCCACTTGGTTGTAATTGTAGCACCTTCCTGTGAAGACATTAGGACCTCTCCTTGGTCCACCAAATCTACCCCTTCCATTGGTTCTCCTTCCTCTAAAGCCTCCTCTAGAACTTGATTCTCCACTTTGTTCTTGGGAACTAGATTCCCCTTGACTTCTTTGGAACTGATTTCTACCTCCAAAACTGCCCATTCCTCTGAAATTTCTATCACCTCTTCCTCTATTTTGTTGCTCACCCTTCCTCTTCAACTTCTCTTTTGCCCTCAATGCCATTTGAAGGCATTTATCCACAGTTTCAAGGGTTAGTATACTAATTTCATCTTGGATATTAAACCTCAAACCATTTAGATACCTTGCCACTTTACCTTTTTCATCCTCCATGTATCCACAACGAAGAGAGAACTTGTGAAACTCCTCAATGTCGGTGGCCACATCCAAATCTCTTTGCTTGAGATTTTGCATCTTCTTGTAGATCTGCACCTCATAGTATGATGGCAGGAATTGGGACTTGATCCTCTCCAATATTCTACTCCATGAAGAGATCATGCTCTTCCCATTCTTTACTCTCTCACCTTGGGTGTAATTCCACCATGTGAGGGCAGCACCTTTGAGTTTAGTTTTTGCAAACTTCACCCTCTTGTTCTCAAGAACTTCTTTGTATTCAAAGTAGTTATTTAGGGCCTCAATCCACTCCATAACTTCATCAGCATTCATCTTGCCACTAAACATTAGAATCTCCATCCAAGCCTCTGAAGAATCTTTGCCAATTGCCCTGATGGCTTTAAGGAAATGTTTCTGATCTGCAGGTACCTCTGCCTCTTCTTGATCTTCTTCTTCCTCCTCTTTTTCTTCTTCTTCATCAGAACCTTCATCTATCCTCTTCCCTATCCTTAGTGCCTTCAAATATGCTTGGAGTGCTTCCTTGACTCCACTCTTAATCTTTTCTTCCATCTCCTTGAACTTCTTAACCACTTTAGTGGTCATCCCTTTTGGAGACATGTTGCTAGCCTCTCCTTCACTCTCCTCTGCTAACATATACCAGGTCTTACACAACCAAAAATAGAACCTTTTATGGCTTTGATACCACTATGATGTAGAGGACTTAGGATAGGTTGAGGATTCCTTCTTTTGACAAGGTTTTCTTTGCACACTCAAAACCCAAATTCAAAGATCATCATGCAAAAGTGGGAACAACAATAGGTTTTCTTGAAATCATCATGCTAAGGCTTGTTTGGCATCCCATATGACACATTCCAACCATTGGCTAAGACTAGACAGGCTTTGAGTTGGGACTTCCTTCTTTAGGCCATTAAACTCCTTGTAGCCCTTAAAACAAGAACAATCAGCAATAACTCATGATATAGGTCTGCAAAATCAAATCTCAGACAATCCTAAGATACCCATTTAGATTCCCTATAACATATACCAAATTGGGTATGGGTTGTTTTGGACAATATGGTCTAACCTATAGCCCCTCCTAGTAGCCTAGAGCCCCAATTAGCCCTATTTTGTGAAGCAACCACCCTCCATTTTGATTACAATACTCAACTAATCATTTGGACATCTCAGGGATATGATAAAACCAAGGATTCTTTGGGTTTTGGGTCTCCAAAATGGACTGCAACTGATTGGTCTTATGTTGTTCCCTTTCTAGGCTTCTATGCAACACCTAACACATGAGGATGTTAGGTTTCTTCAACAAAACTTCCTTCTTCTCAGATCCCCTACCCAAACCTTGCCATAGCACATGAAAATAGACATAAAACAATCCATTCCACTGATCAAGAACGAGTCAAACCAGTGGAATGGAGGAAAAAAGCATAACTTCTATCAGAAACCCTAGATGAGGGTTTTTTAGACCGTTTTCAGTAGAATGCAATTATCTATACTCTAGAAATGTTTTAAGGAACCAAACCAAATGCAAAAGGAAGTCAACTCACCCTACTTTCATGCCATCGTTTTGGTTTTTCACAATATGTCTGTACAGGAATAGGGTACGGCCTTTAACAACGAAATACACAGAAAAATGGCAAAAAAACTGAGATTTCTTATTGGTTTCTCTTCCAAACTTTGTTCTACAATACTCCCCCTGATGTGTAGGGTCTTATGCAACATATATTCAACCACACAATTGAATGGGGAGGTAGTTTGGATCGGTGGGAGGACATAAACTATCCTGCAACCACCAAACTGCCTCTTGTTGTTAACATCTGCAACTAATTACAATGTTTTAGCATGGGCATCAATTGTTTTTAGACTTGGCAATGCCTTCAAACATCTTTACAATGTAACTAAGCTCTTGACAAGGCCTAACACTCCTTGACAGATGCCAAAAGGTTTACAATGTATGATAATGTATGACTGCCCCATTACAATGCATGACTCCATTACTGCCTCATTACAAACATGGCATCTTTTAGACATAGTCCTTATTACAAACATAGAAAATGGCATCACAACCTTATTCGTCACAAACAAAACATGAACAAAACATGAACAAGTAGAATCTCCTTGGTGCTCTTGCACCACCCGCTGGGTCCATTCACCCTAGAACAAATAAAGCGGATGGAGTACCTGCACATAGCTCTCACCGAGAGTCTCCACATCTACCCACCCATCCCAATAGATTTGGTTGAGGTGGTCGAGGAAAACGTTCTGCCTGATGGCACGCCCGTTAAGAAGGGCGCATAAGTTTTTTACTTGGCCTACTCATCCGCTCGGCTGGAGAGCATGTGGGGCGCGGACTGCCTTGAATTCATGCCAGAAAGGTGGCTCCATAATGGTAGCTTTTTGGAGGAGTCCGAGTTCAAGTTTGGAGCATTCCACTGAGGCCCTCGGTGCTATATGGGAAAAGTACTTGCCTACTGGAAAATGACATGGGCTACTGCTTCCATTTTTATTCGCTACCGGGTAAAGCTTATTTCAATAAGGTACCATCTGGTGCTTCCCACACTCAGACTAGGGCTTGTCATGAAACACGGTTTGCTTGCAATGGTTCATCCAAGAGAGATGGAGAGTGGAGAATGATAATAATAGTAAATAAAAAGTTAATGCCAGTCAATTAGTTAAATCTTTAATTACATGTAATGATATAAAAGCATGCAATTTATTAAATGCATTATTTATTTATAGAAATTAATAAAATAAGTATTATTAGAAAGCAGTAAAAAAGGAAATTAGAACTAAAAATTATGTATCATAGTTTAATTTCTATTCCATCTGAAATTTATTAGAGTTAAATTATATCATGTGTGAAATTTTGAATTTGGTATCATAGCCAATCTCAACATGAATGTACGTTAGAGGGCACATGTTGGAATTGAAATTTACTTTTGGATAAAATTTGAAAATTTCCATTGTGAAAGGGTAAGTGGTTCGTTGGTGGAAAATCTACTAGTCACAACAAGTAAGATCTAAGTTTGAATGTTAGCCTATCCAATAGTCTCATTAATGTACCTGTAATTCCTTGTAGAAACAAATACAAGATTGTTATTGTAAAATAACATAAAAATAACTCTTGTACATGACAGTGTACATACACTCCAAGCTCTTGGGAATGGATCTACACCTTTACATTGTTTGGTAATTTAAGATATCCTTCTCCAAGCACCTATTTTATGTGTCTATTCAACTTATATATGCCAAATTAATTCAAAAATAGGTGCCTTGAAAAGGATATCTCTTGGCCTATTTTATATAGATTTTTCTAAAGATAGGTATGCTAGTTATATATATATATATATATATATATATATATGATCTGTAAGAAGTTGTGGACATGGGGTCCACTCCCATACATGAAATAGTAGAAAAGGAGAGAATCGCATCAGCCCTATAATAGGGGTGCAAATAAGGTCCCCAACTGGGAATCTACAAAATAAATAGATACTGTTGCCACTTACAGTTACGAAGCACAAATCTCCTGCCACTAAGAAACAGGCAAAACATTACCACTCAACCCAAAAGATTGTGAAAGAAATCATGTTGCCAAAATTTTCCCCTTCATGGAGGACTTCAAAGTCATTTGATATGGAGGAATATTTTTCCTCCACTTTACTTTTGTCCAACCATGATCTCGCAAATAACTGTTCACATCTAGATTTCCTTCATAGACTGACCCATTTGAGGATTTCAATAATGCTTCCAAGATTCAGGACCACAGCCAAAGTAGGAGAGTTTAAAGATTGATTTTTTGTTGTTTCAGAAATATTAGTAGCCGAGGGCCTCAAGGAATTTTCCCTTTCCACATAGCTTGAGTTGCTTGGTTGGAGTATCTTTTGAATTTCCTTTAGCTCTAGCAAAATCTCCCTGACCACCTCCACATTTTCCTTCTTGGAAGTTGACTTTGACGGAGAAAGATTCTCTTCGGTAAAGTTCATAACAGAGTAATGCTTGGGGGAAGAGTCCTTCCACCAAGAAGCCACCCGCTTTGGCTGGGACTGGATAGTAGGGCACTCAACAACAATATGCCCAGTTTGAAAACATCTTCTGCATCTAAAAATTAAACCCTTATAATCCAAAGACTATTTCCAACATTGTCCATTGGCCCTCAAGATGATTTCGGCTGGAAGATCCTTAGAGATGTCCAATTCCACCAAGATCCTGGCATACGTTGTGTGAATGAAATTTCTTGAGTTTCCATCTGTATGCACAAATTTTCCCATAGAGTTTCCAATTGCCTCAAAACATGATTCAAACTAGAAGTGAAGGGGGAGATTTGGGAGACGAACCCAAATAGGCAAAATTGAAAATGATTTCGTAGATTGATGTAGAGGCAAATTGGATGGGAAAGGATAGACAAATTTGACAAGGTTCTACTACACCTACAAGCCCAAAAACAAAGAACCTTATGCAAAAGTGAGAACAGCTAAAGGAAACTCATGGTTCATCATGGAAAGGTTGATTTGGGATGCTTGAGGACTCATTCCATCCATTGGTTAAGGTAGATCACCCTCAGGACCAACACTTCCTTCATAAACCCCAAAAATGGCTAGTAACCCTAAAAATAGAGAACAGTCCTAATAACTTCTAACACTGACCTCCAAATTCAAATCTCAGACAATTGGAAGATACCCTTTATGATTCCCCACAACATATTCAAGAATGGGTTTGGGTTATTTTGGGTAGTATGCCCTAAACAATAGCCCTCCTAGTGTTTTAAGCCCTAATTAGGCCTAGTTTGTGAAGCAAGTACCCTCAAATGGTGGATTGTAACTCCCTTGACCACTTAGACATGTAAATGACATCCCAAAACCATGGAATCCAGTCTTCATCTGTTGCTAGAACTGACTGTCCTCAAATTCCCTACTGCTGTTGTCTCTCACAAGCTTCCTAGCACATGGTTTTGCTAGGGTTTTCACAAAGACTGTCTCAAAACACCTCTCCTACCCAAGCTCTTGTAAAATAACATGAAAACAACATCATCACAATCCATTCCACTGATCTATGAAGCCTTTCATTAGTGGAATGGTGGTGGGAGCATGAACTTCAATCAAAACCTAAGTAGGGTTTTACCAAACCAAGTCTAGAGAAATCTTTACAACTTCCTTCTATATGAGTTTCAAAGCACCAAACTAGTCTCAAAGGAAAGCTAACATCGTAATCTAACTAATCAACTTATGCAAAGAAGAAACCAACCCCGTACCTCTACACAGTACGAACTGTTGCAATGAGCAAATTCAGAAAAATAGTCACCACAAAAGTAGTCCGAGGAGAATGTGGATATCTTTCCTTAAATCTACTGTCAAGACCTCAAACCAACTTTTTTTGGAAGTTATTTCATCCTTCTACATGTGCCACAGACTTAGAGACCATGACTGTTCCGTACAGGAGTACAGTACGGCCTGCTACAGCTTATGATATAGAAAAAGGCAAAAAACTAATGTTTTTGTTGTTTCCTTCAATCAAGAATGTCTCTCCCCAAACAATGAATGTTGGAAGGCTTAAAAGAAGCCTTCTACATTCTCTTGAGGTAGTTTGAGAGTGGTTGGGGTCAATGGAACTGCCCCAACCATCGAACTTCCTCTCCAAACTTCTCTATTTTTAACTGTAGCAACTAATCACCTTTGTTTGGCAGAGTTACATCTTTTGTTTGGGCTAAACACAGTCTCCAAAAATGCTTACAATGTAAATTAGTCTTTGAACATATCTTAGACTTTTTGAGCATGCCTTAACAAGGCTTAAAAACATGAAGACTACATCACTGTCCTCTATGGTTTTATGACAGCAAATTATAGACATTTGGACATAGTCCTTTACAACATGGCATCATAGCCTTATTACATCATGAGAATGGTCTCTAGGACCTTATGAAACCAACAAGACAAAATGGAGATAAAAAATAAGACATAAATCTCTTGGTGCTCCTGCACAATAGATGGATCAAAATTTGGATGCCAAGATATTAAAATTGCAACAAATTTCCTTCCCCACTACCAAACATAATTGAGAATGGTGTTTTTGTCTTTCTTATCATCGAAAACCATAGTGAAGAAACCCTTTGAGCTAGGGTAAATTTCTAAGCTTCCATCCATAAGAGGAATCCAAGATTGAGAGATCCAGTTGTGAAGATCTGGAAGGCTCGGCCATAGATGACTAAATCTACCGATTAAACCGTTCTCTGAAAAAATACTTCATTTTCACACACTTCCTTTCACAAGGTGTCATCAAAGTCCAGAGACAAGGGTTTACCTGAGCACTCGACGATTCTCCTATTTCCTATACAATGCTTTGTATATTGTGATGAATCTAGAGGGGAATGTGAACCAGATTTCACTACCTCTAGAAATGGAGAATTATTCACCGTCGATCCCCGCCCTATTGGCAGAACACAACATGCTTGAGATAAATGATTCTCCTTAGACAAATCTTTGTGACCACAGGCAGTGTTATCCCCTATCATGGTCAAGTAGAGGAGGAACCAACTCTTTTTCCTTTGGACCACATAAAAAAGTTGTAGGCGCAACCACATGGGTCTTGTAGGTCGATGCACCCTTCAGTCCACCTTGAGAGCCTTTTGAACCCAATGCAATAGCAACCATTGCCGAAAATTCCCCATACACAAATGCATTTGAAGAGGCCTCGACATTCGGAGCAACTGCGCTCAAGGAAACCCTAGGAGATGTGATCTGTAGATTCGACAGTTTTGACATGATCAGTAGAAGGATAAACTCAAAATTTATTACATCTTTATATAATTTTATTTTACTTTAAAGTATATTTCAGGTTTATATATATAATATTTTAAATATATCTATTTAAAAATGTTCAAAATGCTCAGAGACATCAATCTTGAATTAATTTTATTTACTTAAGAGTTATTTATAAATCTTAAAGAATTATATAAAAGTTTGTATATAACTTATCCACTTCTTATATAAATCTATAAACATAAAGAGGGAGGTTTGTATACATAATATATATTAATGTAAGGTATTATAATAATATAAATTTATTTTATCTATTTAAGAGTTATCTTTATATATAGATTCATATATGTAAAAGAGGTTTGTATATATACCTTTTTCTCATATAAAAGGAGTTTCTATTTTATTTTACTTTAAAGTACATTAATTTCATTTTATATATAATATGTTAAATACATCTATCTAATTTTTTTTAAAATTCTCAAGATATTATTTATTTAAGAGTTATTCTATAATTATTTTCTTTACATTTATAAATCTTAAAGATTATATAAAGGTTTGTATATATATATCTCATTAACCTTTTTTTTTAAATATATGTCAGCTATATTTTGATTTTATGTACATGGTAATAGTCATCCACTTAATGCCACTTATAACGTCTCTCAACGTAATTAGGGACTATGCTAATTTAGCCTAAAAACTATATTAGCTATAAGAAATAATATATTGTTTAATATATTTTGTGTTGATTTGGATAAGATCAAATGATATCCTATATACAAAGAACAACTACTAGATGTAGCCTATTGCCACCAATGAAATGCTTAGTACACATGATCTTGTGGTACTTGCATTTTATGTTAAGTATAATTAAAAAATGGTCCATGGCCCCAAGTCTAAAGATTACTATGTCACTTATGTGTGCTTCCATAGTATACAATCAACTCTTTTAAATGCTTCATTTCGGTTATGATAGGAGCTTAGAACATGCTCACTAGTATTCACCATGTAATAGTTTGGGCAAGTGGTCACCCATTCAAATGAAAAAGAAAAAGCAATATTATACTGAATATTGAAGTTTCTTCCCAAATGATAGATTATTATGATAGATTGTTGATGTCTTACGGGTAAGTGCAAGAAGATGGGGGGCCAAAAAGTGGCCACATTAATTTAAAAAAAAATTAAGTCTAACGCGAGCGCGTTATAACACGCTCGCGTTATAACTTTCTATAAATAAAAAAAAAGGTTTCCAATCTCATTTTTTTCTGTTTTCTCCTCTCAACTCGTGGCGTGGAAACCCTCGAAAGTGCGCTCGCGTTTTGTAAAACACTATTCAACATAAAAAGTTTATCAATTCGTCACCAAAATGCCGCCACGACGTCGAGCACGCCAAAGGGGTGAGTTATATTTATTTTTTTGTTTGAATTTGTTTCTAAATAGGTAGGTTTTTGTTGATTTTTGATGTATATTTCGTTAATTGTCAGGAAATGTTAATGCACCTCCTCCTCCTCCTCCTCCTCAAAATCCACAAAATCCTGAAGAGGAAATACCTGCAGAACAACAACCTCCTCCATTCATTCCTCAACATGCCCTTGGAACACAAGAAAATATAATGGGGCAAATTGAAAACAACAAAAAGGAAATTGAAGATATAATTACAAGGTTGAAAGATCCTTCCACTTCAACCTTGCATAGGTCCACGCTTGCTGAATCTCTTGAGTCTATGTTATCAAATGCAGATTCAATTTAGCAAGCAAATAACTAGTTGGACGGATAAAAAGAGAGAGTTTAGAGATTACTATGCAGACAAGTTGTCATACCAAGATGTCAAAAAATTACAAATTACAAAATTAGACTTGTGTTCAATTTTCACAAACCCACAAACAAATCAACCTCCACCCATTACATGTAAGAGGTTCCCTATCCATTGGTGCAACAACCAAGCGATAAGGGACAATTTTGGGCAGAGGTGGTGGATGGTTTTTGACCATCCTCCATGCAATAATAATGAGGTCCCGCAATACTTTTTGAGGAAACTCTACTGCGAGTTTGTCCTCAATAAAGTGCCAAACTATTTTGATATGTGGGACTTCCAGGGTAGAGGTGGGGGATAATCACAAGATAGACCAGGGGCACATCTTGACCCACAGCAGGTAGTGAGATGAGTAATTAGCAGACTAGCCCATGAGCATGTTTCTATCCCTTCCATTGTGAAGGAGAGTGTTGAGGTCGATACACTTCAGTCGATTAGTGCCTTGACCCAGAGCATCATAGAGCATGTCGGTCCTGCAACACAGAGTGGGTTGGGAGATAGTGCGAGGAGTAGGGTCCCACCGCATACTTGCCAGGCTTGCGGGTCAGCCTGTGGTTATGACCCCATGGACAGTTAGGACGCAGGTGCACAGGCTACATCTGCAGCTGAGCAGATGGTGATGACAGATACCCTCCTGAGTGAGACTTTCGGCCTTGATACTCAGGTAAATATTAGCAAGTTTATTGAATTTAATTTATTAAATTTCATTTTTAAAATACAAGATTAACTAATTTAAATTGATGATTTTAATGAAATTTCAGGGTCATAGCGTCTATGCAGTTTTCAGTGGTTCTCCACCTACATTTTTCACTAGATCATCTACTGTCGAGGTATGTAACTAGTAAACAATTATAAATATTACATGTGAATAGCATCGTTATATGAATGGTATTCTAATTTCTGATTTTGGATGTTGAATAGGTTAATACTGTAGATTTCATGGCAACACCTGCCAGCGGTGGTGGACTTCAAAGCTTTACGGAGGTAATAAAATAAATAGTTTAATGAATGAATTGTACTTACTATATTTGTGTATGTGATTTGTGTGCTTTATTGTGTGTACTTCCATGTTTAGATGAACGTGTGTGTATGTTAGGAGCCATGATTTGCATCACTATTATAGTTTTCGTAATTGAATAATGTTGTTTTATTTCTAGATGATGCAGGCTGCGGAGACACCTCCCCATGTTCATAGGGCAATGGAGCAGGGTGTGGCCTCTACGATTCATAGCTCCATGGCATTGACAGGGGTATGCGGCAGATTAGTAAATTTCAATTTACATTCATTGTTATAGTTGTCTATTTTTGAAAAATCAAAAGATTATTGATTTGAAGTTTAATTTCTATCTGGATGGTTTCTATAGGACATGACATCACCAGGGCCTATTCCTGCTACTGAGGCAAGCGAGGAGACAGATTATATGTTAGTGGTAAGTGATTATTTTGTTAAATGTTTCATTTTTTATAACATGTAATTTCTATATATTAATGTCTATACTTTTTATTGTAACAGGTAAAGATGCAAGAAGACCTAAATAGGAGGAGTAGCCCTCGGGTTCGTAGTAGACCACCCACATGCACATCTCCTTCCCCTAGAAGATCAAAGGCTGCTCGTGATTTATTCTCTTCACCAGCCAGAGGGGAATGACTTTTTATTGTGTTCCTTTGTTGTATGCCTATATGGCATTTATGGACATATATTTTGTATTGTACATAGTTGACATTGTATGCCTATATGGCATTCTTGTAAGCCTATATGGCTATTTTGTATATATGTTATACTTATATCGACAGATATTGATGTATGCCTATATGGATATTTGGTTAATACAAATCTTTTTTATTGATGGCGTCCATACTTGCATTATAAATCCACATTTGAATGGATATTTGTAGATGGCTACTTCAAATATTTAAAGTCCGATTGTATTACATAGGATGTTTGTATTTTCTTTGATAGGCTTGATAGGCCATGGATTAAATGATGGTGTTTGATGGAAAAGTATGGTACTAGAAGACTCTAGTTCATTTTTAATAGGCTTGTGATTGATAATATCTTTGCATGATTGCACTTGATCTTGGATCATGGGCATGTTGTTAGGATTTTGAATGCATTGTGGTGTTTGATGGATAGGCATGGTACTATGTGACTTTTGGATAGGCTTGGGAGAGGTACACTAATTGAATTTGTGATTTCTAGTTTGAGATTTTTCCTCCACTAGAATTCCTTAGAGAAAATCTAAAAAGGATGATTTGGATGTAGTGGGTTTGGATTGATGGGATAAGTTGGAATGTAAGGATTATGAGATGGAGGATTTGAATAGGATACATAGGATAAACAATTCTCACATGCGGTTGGGATTGGAGATATGAATTGAATATGAGGACCTTGGTCTAAAGTGGTTCTTCCCTTACCAAAGGTACCATAAGGATGACCATTAGATGTGTATTTAGGATTGGCATGATAGCCAGTGCTAGTCATTTCTTGTTTGAAATATTCTTGCATGTTCATGAGTGGGAGATGAAGGTTTATGGAAAGTTTGCATGTAATGATCTCATAGTTAATGCTATTGTCATCTTGATATCATCTTGATCTACAAGACTATCATCATCATCATTGTCAAAGGGATTTTTTGATTGATTTGGATAAAAGATCTCATTTAAAGGATGCATGGTTTGAGGACCTATTTTGATTGTGATTTTGGGTTTTGCATGAGCCTCGCACAAGGTAATAGGCATAGGGTTTTTATCTTGCATAATGATTTTTTCAAACCAAGGGTCTATGATGGAAATGATTAAGGATGATAGAATGTTTGGATTTTGGACTTTGAGATGTTTATGGTTGTAAATGTTTATTGTTTGGACTCAAATTTTGTTAAATGGTTGTTTGAAAGAGGACACATCAAACACAACAATAAGATTGGTTTAAGTATGGATGCAAATGATGTTTACTAGTTTATTAAATGAAGACACATCAGGACATTAATTGCCTATTCTATTGAAGTGGGTGTATCAATCTCCATGGGCTCAACAATATTCTGGTTTGAGGACATGGTTGATACATGGTGAGACTAGGAGTCTTGTTTCAATGGGATTTGAGCATAGGTATGGCAATGATGATAATTATGGTGTCATGGATATGTAGGTACATTTGAGCATTGGCAAGACTCATGTTTGTAGTTGATAGGTATGGGTTATGATGTTTGATTCATGATTACAGGTGGTGTTGTGGTTTACTTTTAGCACATTGTTCTTATCTCTTAGATGCTTGATTAGTTCCTTGACTATGGTTACTCATTTGTAAACTTGTTTGGAAAGTTGAATCTATGATTGATTTGGTGAAGTCTATAAGTTATATTATTTGATATCTCAGTTTGGAAGTTACTAATGTGATGATGAATTTGCATGTTTTCAATGGTTGAGATCTACAAGTTATGCATTTTTTTGGGATACACACCTCATTGATTGTAGTGGGATGACTTGAATGCATATTGCCTATATCCACGGGATTGATGTAGTGTTGATGTAGACTTTGTTATTTTTCCTTGTCTATGCTCATTTGCGCATTGGTATGTTGCATTGGGATGAGAGGATGGATGATGAGAATGATTGGATAGTTGGTTATTGGGACTTGTAGCATGTTTATCATGATGTCATGGATATCTTAGTTGCATAGTTTAGTGTGAGCTTTTGACAGTAATGATGGTTTATCTTCTTAGATTGGAGATCTTGGTTCTACTTTGGAGTTATTAGTATTATAGTTGAGTGTGTGTGGACCATGGTGATCTTCATTTAGGAGATGGTTATCACAATGCCATGTGTAGTTCATATCATGGTTCAGTGGGAGCTTTGATAGTGATGTGTATTCATCACCTAGTGATGGATGATCTTATATAGTGGTGGGTGTAATGGACAAACTCTTGGATTATGATTATTATTTGTAGTGAGAGTGCTTTGACATCTTGGCTACTATTTTTAGGAGATGGTTATCTTCATGTAGTTGTAGATGTTGATCCTTGGTTTAAAGGTGTTTGGTAGTGTGTCTTGGTGAACTCTTGATTCTAGATTAGAGTATTAGCATGATACAAGTTCTCTTGAGACTAGGATGTCTATATTGGTGCATGTGATCTTCTAGGAGGAGATGTTAGATCATGATGTCATGTTTGGATACCTAATTTTGTAGTTGGAGTTTTGACAGTGGTCTTGTTGGTTCTCTTGGTATTGAGTACATTGGTCATGTGCTTGGGAGCTTCATGATAATGTGATGTTGCATTTGGAGCTTAACATGGATTGATTGGTTGTAGGTTCTCATACATACTTTGAGACTTGGGTGAGGCTAGAGTTCTCTTGGGATTAGAGACACTTGTTGAGATGGTTACCCTTTAGAGGTTTTAGCAGGAAGACCAAGGAGACTTTCACTTGGATATGGGCATGAGTTAATTATGGACCTAGAGAAGATTCTTATTGGAGAGTCATTGTGGCTTGGTGTATCTTTGAGGAGCATTCTCATTCCCCACTCTTGGTCTACTCGGCAGACTATCATCTAAGAGGTATTTCCCATCCTTTAGATGAATTTTTTTAATGCTTTATCTTCTCATGGTTATGGATCTTGAGCTATGGTTATTGGTTCTAGAGGGTTCATTTGAGGGGTGTCTCTAAACATGCTTTTTCTCAGGCGCTAAACTGGAGTTGTCTAGATGCACAAGTGCGCCTCCCTCAATGAAGTTCATTTTGTTAACTTAATTCATCCTAGTGACTTAAGGGGTTGTTATATTCTTTAGGCGCAATCTTTCATAGACTAAAACATTCACTCCATGTTAAGGTGCTCAAAGGAGGCTCTGGAGATGGAAAATGGTGCCTTAACTCACTTATGTAAATTTTGGACTTTTAGGCAATTGCAAGATGTCTTGGAGGGCTCAATTCTTCAAGGCACCCATTTTGTTCACCACATGTAGCATCACTTGTTCAAGGCGCATGTTTGGGATTCTCCAGCGTGATGTGTGATTTGGTCACAACAGTCGCTTAGAGTGAATAGGCTTTCATCCTGACTTAATACACTGCCTCCTTCTAACGATTTTTGGGGTAGTAGAAAACCTTTCACCACGGGCAAATGTCTCAGAGATATAAAAAACTGAGAGAGGTTATTGTAGAGGCACTCTACGTGATCGTGTTGCCTTAGATGAAATGTTTGTAAGTGACATAGTTTTCGAGTAACATCTCATCAAAGATTTCTACCTTTTTGCACTTTGGACTCTTCAGGGATATCGTCGGTATAATGTAGCTCAGACTGTTTCGACATGTTTGGGTGAAAAATAGGACCATGCCTAGCATAACTGTACCCATTCAAACATGTTGGAATAGTCAGTTTGGTCGCATCAGAAGCAGGACGAAAGTTACACCCCTTTGCAACTTTACACTGCCTCCTTCTGATGATTTTTGGGGCAGCAGGAAACCTTTCACCACGGGCAAATGCCCCAGAGATATAAAAAACTGGGAGAGGTTATTGTAGAGGCACTCTACGTGATCGTGTTTCCTCAGATAAAATGTTTCTAAGTGACATGGTTTTCGAGTAACATCTCGTCAAAGATTGCTACTTTTTTGCACTTTGGACTCTTTAGGGATATCGTGGGTACAATGTAACTCGGACTGTTTTGACATGTTTGGGTGAAAAAAAGGACAATGCCTAGCGTAAATGTACCCATCCAGACGTGTTGGAATAGTCATTTTGGTTGCATCAGGAGCAGGACAAAAGTTACACCCCTTTGCAACTTTACACTGCCTCCTTCTGACGATTTTTGGGGCAGCAGAAAACTTTTCACCACGGGCAAATGCCTCAGAGATATAAAAAACTGAGAGAGGTTATTGTAGAGGCACTCTATGTGATCATGTTGCCTCAGACATAATGTTTCTAAGTGACATAGTTTTTGAGTAACATCTCATCAAAAATTGCTACCTTTTTGCATTTTGGACTCTTTAGGGATATTGTGGGTACAATATAGCTCAGACTGTTTTGACATGTTTGGGTGAAAAAAAAGACAATGCCTAGCGTAAATGTACCCATCCAGATGCGTTGGAATAGTCAGTTTGGTTGCATCAGGAGCAGGATAAAAGTTACACCTCCTTGCAACTTTACATTGCCTCCTTTTGATGATTTTTGGGGCAGCAGAAAACCTTTCACCACGAGCAAATGCCTCAGAGATATAAAAAACTGACAGAGGTTATTGTAGAGGCACTCTACGTGATCGCGTTGCCTTAGATGGAATGTTTGTAAGTGACAATTTTTGAGTAACATCTCGTCAAAGATTGCTGCCTTTTTGCACTTTGGACTCTTCAGGGATATCGTTGATACAATGTAGCTCAGACTATTTTGACATGTTTGTGTGAAAAATAGGACCATGCCTAGCGTAAATGTACCCATTTGGACGCGTTGGAACAGTCAGTTTGGTCGCATCAGGAATAGGACAAAAGTTACACCCCTTTGCAACTTTACACTACCTCCTTCTGACGATTTTTGGGGCAGCAGAAAACCTTTCACCACGGGCAAATACCTTAGAGATATAAAAAACTGAGAGAGGTTATTGTAGAGGCACTCTACATGATCATGTTGCCTTAGATAGAATGTTTCTAAGTGACACAGTTTTCAAGTAACATCTCGTCAAAGATTGCTACCTTTTTGCACTTTGGACTCTTTAGGGACATCGTGGGTACAATGTAGCTCGGACTGTTTCGACATGTTTGGGTGAAAAATAGGACAATGCCTAGCACAAATGTACCCATCTAGATGTGTTGGAATAGTTAGTTTGGTTGCATCAGGAGCAGGACAAAAGTTACACCCCTTTGCAACTTTACACTGCCTCCTGACGATTTTTGGGGAAGCAAAAAACCTTTCACCACGGGCAAATGCCTCAGAGATATAAAAAACTGAGAGAGGTTATTATAGAGGCACTTTACATGATCACGTTGCCTCAGACAAAATATTTCTAAGTGACACAGTTTTTGAGTAACATCTCGTCAAAGATTGCTGCCTTTTTGCACTTTGGACTCTTCAGGGATATCGACGGTACAATGTAGCTCAGACTGTTTCGACATGTTTGGGTGAAAAACAGGACCATGCCTAGCATAAATGTACCCATCCAGACGCGTTGGAACAGTCAATTTGGTCACATCATGAGTAGGATACCAAAAATGTAAAAGTTGCTTTGTGCAACTTGACAACATTGACACTTTTTTGCAACATGACTCAAAGACTCAAACTGACCACAAATGACTCAGAGTGACTTAAAATCACCTTGATTTTGGTGTCCAATGTACATTATAGAGGTCGAGGCACTCCTTATCATTCAAACATCTTAGATGAGCGCATAGGAAAGGAAAAAGCTCTAAGTTTCATCATCATGAGCGCCTAATATCAAGAGACTTTAATGGCTAAAAACTTAGCATGGAGTCCTAAGGCACATTTCATGTCTCCTTTCATCCAGTTTGGTGCCCTTATGTAGATTTTTCAACTTGATTTGGCACCCTGTATGTGAAGGAAGATCTAAAGGCATGAAAGTGGATGTCATATTGCAAGATTTTGGATCATCAAAATTGAAAGAAATAAGTCTATTAAGCTTGGGTGCCCTTGGTCTTCTTTTCATTCATTATGAGCGCCTTGGGAGAATGGTATATAGGTCATCATCATGATTGGGCACCCTGGATCCAGAGTGTTGGAGAGATCATCAAATGGTGTCTAGAGGAAGTAGGGTGAGTTATGAGTTTGGTCGCATCAGGAGCAGGACACCAAAAATGCATAACATGATGTAAAAATGTGTACATATGTGTAAAAATGCAGGATGAAATAAAAAAAGACAAACCTTACAAATTAATGTGCATACTTACAACTCAATGTAACATAACTTTACAAATTCAATGTGAATACTTACAAATTAATCCAATGAACCATCTGGGTCTGCTCTACTCTTTATTGTGTCAAGTATTGCTTCATGGTCAGACTCACACACCTTTCACAATATTTTGTTCAAAGGTCTACCCTGATACTTTATCAAATGAACATTGGATGCCACAACAAGGTTTAAGTAATGAAGAATCTTCCGATGCGTGTCAAAGTCCTGAAATAGCCAAATATTAACACTCTTATGTGGGTACCTTCTAAACCATGTTCCAGTAATAACCACTGATCCTATAGGGTATTCAATATTTTCTCCATCTGTAGCAGGGGCCTCCAATTTCTTTTTGGCCTCAACACAATGATATAAGTAATAATCTGTTCCCTCTTCATTATCTTCATCTGCAATAACTGCATATACGTGCCCTACATTGATATGTGTAGCAAATTAGATGAAATTAGTCAACATTACAAAAACACTACAAAGTAAGATGACATTACCTGGTTGAACTAGATGAAATTAGATGCATATACGTGCCCTATATTACTTGGTTGAACTAAATTTGATATGTGGTCAAAGTCAACTGACGATTCCATCTGTGTTAGTTCCAGTACCGTCGGGGGTCGATATGTGTCAAGTGGGCTAAGATAACTTAACTGCCATTCGTCAACCCACTCCTTTGACTCGCACTCATCCCAGACTTGAATTGTACAGGAAGAACAAAAGCATGACATCTTTTGTGTATGGATACTCCATGAACCTGCAATTGAGCTTCTGAAAGAGTGTATCTCATTTGATCCTATCAGTGTACAACAATCCTCATATGGTGCAATGTTAGTATCATCTATCAACCAAAAAAATCTACGAACTAAAGACTTACCTTCATTACCTGGACCCATGGAAGCATTACATCGCTCAACAATCGATTTTACATCTGTCAACTTTGCATTGTCTTTATACTTTAACTCTTCTCATGCTATGGCTCTTTTGATACATGCTCCTGCACCATCATGCTCCCCCTTTCCATGCCCGGCCTCACAAAAGTTCCACATATGTTGAATACCTATAAAATTATGCCTCCTACTTAGCTAATAGAAATTCTGCAAGTTCTTGAATTGTGACACATAGTGATCCGACCATATGATATGCTGACTGAACGATATGCCCTTTCTAGCCAAATCATTGTAGAACACCTAAAAGCAACCTTGCACGAACTCCGTAGAATGCGTGCGATCATCACTAATATAGAAATTATACTCCCTTATGATCTTTCTGTCATCCTCTGTACTATCATTCCCATAAATGAATGCGATGTGCACAAATATAGAAACCTGTGAGGAGTGGTAATATTGTGATTGCACCTCACACTATGGCTGTAGACTGTAGTTCTCTGCAAAGTCGACAACTGAAAGAATGCTACCAACTAGAAATGTGTCCTTGCATAACTTGAATTGCAAGTCCAACCATCGAGCTCTATGGGCATGTCTTGCATACTCATACACTATGCTGTCACAAAATATAGGCATAAACTGATACACTGGAATCTTTTCAATAACTAATTCACACCTCTTTGCTTCTTTACCATCTTTTGTATTGTATGTCACTATTTTATACTTGCCAAACCCTACTAGTTCATTTCCAACCGCATGTGTTATTTCCATATGTTCACATATTGGCAAATGTTGCAAGCCACTGCAACGATGACATGTGCCATCCAAGCATAATTTCTTGTAGAATATTAACCTTCCTCTCTTTCACATAAAATTTTTGATATGAAGTCTCTTGAAGATGTTGGTGGGGCACATATGGCATAACCCTGCAAATCATTGTTAGTATGCATATCTAAACATATAGACCTATAAGCATCAAAATGGTTAGAAAATTCAATATGTAATCTACAACAACAAGTAGTGCGTGTGTGATTTATCTAAACATAGAAAGGTTTTAGCAATTCAAAATATCTTTGACAAATTTTAATTTGAGGATACTTCTCTAGAAATTTACCATAAAACTGTGTTTGAGTCTCATCCAAAAAATGCTTTGGATGTGGCTCGCGGTTCTAACTACCGATTCTCCTTCTTACCACATCCCTTTGATTCAGAGATACCCTTGTGTAATTCTTCCAAAAGTCTTCAATTAGTGATCTCAATGCTTCAACAATTGGTTTATCTTTTCATGGTAGTCTCCTCGAGAACGGCCATAATTCATTGGCATTAGTGTCCTCAATTATTTGGCATCTTCCAACGGCTCTTGATAAAGTTTTCCTATTAATTCTCAATTCTTGACTTGTCTTTCTAATGAGACGAGCTTTCCTCGTTTGACTACTTACTATAGTCGATGTAATCACATGCCGTGTTGCATTACTATCTTTTGTGCGTGAGGTGTTACCCACACTCTCATATGCACTCATTAGATTCTTGACAATAGATTTTTCACTTGAAGCCTCTGATGTTCTCAACCCAAGAATCTTCATGATAGACCTATACTTTATACTTCGCATCATTTCAACGAATAGTTGACATCTTGCAGTCTCATTTAACTTTTCAAAGAACAATCTCCAAATCTTATCAGCATATCTTCTACAAGTGCATTTTAGAATCTTACCTTCCATTGGTTGCAAAATATTCTCATCAATATCAATCAAATACTTTGGCTTTCTATGCAAAATTCTAGGTGGTGTCAAGTTAGGTAAATTCATCTCAACATTAGGAATTTCATCAATATTTAAATGAGATGGGTTAGATAGCATACCTTCAATCAAAGATGGAATAGATGACATACCTTGAGGTTGAGGTGGCAATGATGGCGTACCTCCTTCATCACATGTGAGTGATGATGTACTCTCAACTTGAGATGTGGTAGATGGTGTCCCTACATGTTGACTTGCGGTAAAGGACGTGTCTCCAACTATGGTATTCAAATCTCTCGTACCACGAAGTTTTTGCATTCGTTCTCTTTGTGCCGCCAATACCATATCACTTTGTGATGGTTGTGGTTCCTCTTCAATTGGTATGTCTTCATTTATCGTGTCCAATTTCCTCTTCTCATGAAGTTCTCTCATAACCACTGCTTTCTTTGCATTCTTAGCTTCTATCTCTTCCTGTGTTGGTTTAATTCTTGTTCGTTTCCTCGGCATGATAGAGAATTTGTTTGTAGCATGATAAAGAGACCAATATTAGTTCCTAAGAAATGAATACAAGATAATAGTAGGATTGTATTTTTTTTATGTTGTAAGGATTTATTCTTGTATAGTTTGACATCATGGTATGTTAAGGTTTGTTTATTACACATAATTATTAAAGAGCCCAAGTGTAGAAAATATACATGGCATCATGTGAGATTGTAGGCTACTTTCTTGATTGGGAATGTGTCTATTTTAAACATGTATGATAAAGCATGATAAAGTAATTCAATCTGAAATAAGGAAAATGTAAAGAACATGCATGTAAAGACTTGACATACCTAAAAAATAAAGATTTGAATGGAGAGAGTACCCAATTATGTAGTGTTTTTATCTTCTTACATCAAACTCTTCAACAATTTGAGTTTTTCACCACTTGCTTCCTTTTCAATGTTAAATTGAATAACACTCAAATATCATTACTAACAACAATACTATTAACTAATCTATAATGTTAAATTCCTAAAATTGAATCACAATTAACATTGCAGTACTACAAAAATTAAAACTTGAATAGATATATATCAAACTTGGTGTGAAAACTATGTTATTTCCTCCTTCTCAAGTTGGCAAAGCAGAAAAGGTGGTGGAAAGATCATGCAAAGGTGGTACAATGTGTCAAATGTGCATGTGAACTTCCCAATAACATGAAAGCACTTCTTTTTTGTCGGAGCACGGACAGAATCAGTAAGAGAATAGAGCATGTGGGTCTAGATCACGGGATTAACCACTTTTTTACCATTTTAATAGAAAGACAAAACGCGAGCGCATTGTAACGCACTTGTGCTATAACGTGCTCGCATTTTGTCCTGCTATAGATTCATCACATCCTTTGCATTGATCACATCTCTTTCCTGCAAGAGCTTGCCAGATGCTCCGCCATATGATAGGCATAACAATGAAGGGGCAAGCCCTCATAATCAAGTTCTTGATAGAAAATGCCCTCAACCCTGAATGTCAAACACTAATCCCTCAACCCTTAACTCTGATCCCTCGACCCTCAACCCTCAACGTCAAATCCTAATCCCTCAACCCTTCACTCTAATCCCTCAACCCTCAATCCTATCCCTAAACCCTCAACCCTCAACGTCAAATCCTAATCCCTCAACCCTAATCTGTCATCCCTCAACTCTAATCCCTCATCCCTAAACCCTAAATGCTATCCCTAATCCTACACCCTCAACAGACTCGATACTATACCTTAAACTCTAATCTCTTATCCCTAAACCCTCCAACCCTATCCCTAATCCTTACACCCTCCACACTCTACTTTAACCCTAATCCCTTGAACCTCAACCTTCAACCCTCGACGTCAAACCCTAATCCCTCAACCCTTAACTCTGATCCCTCATCTCTCAACCCTAACCCTAAACCCTAAACCCTAAATCCTCAACCCTTAACGTCAAATCCTAATCCCTCAACCCTTCACTCTAATCCCTCAACCCTAAACCCTATCCCTAAACCCTCAACACTATACCTTAAACCCTAATCCCTCAGCCCTCAACCCTAAACCTTATCCCTAAACCCTAATCCCTCAACCCTCAACCCTAATCTGTCATCCCTCAACTCTAATCCTTCATCCCTAAACCCTAAATGCTATCCCTATTCCTACACCCTCAACAGACTCGATACTATACCTTAAACCCTAATCTTTTATCCCTAAACCCTCCAACCCTATCCCTAATCCTTATACCCTCCACACTCTACTTTAACCCTAATTCCTCGACCCTCAACCCTATCCCTAAACCCTTAACCCTCGAACCTCAACCCTTAACGTCAAACCCTAATCCCTCAACCCTTAACTCTGATCCCTTGACCCTCAACACTATACCTTAAACCCTAATCCCTATCCCTCAACCCTTAACCCTTAAAACTTAAACCCTATCCCTACACCCTCAACACTTGACACTATATCTTAAGCCTTAAACCCTCATCCCTAAAGCCTCAACCCTCAATCCTTAAATCTTCAACCCTAAACCCTATCCCTAATCCCTCTACCCTTGACACTCTAACCCTAACCTCGACATTAAATGCTAATCCATCAACCCTCAACCCTCAACACTATACCTTAAACCCTAATCCCTCAACCCTCAACCCTAAACCTTATCCCTAAACCCTAATCCCTCAACCCTCAACCCTAATCCATCATCCCTCAACTCTAATCCTCATCCCTAAACCCTAAATGCTATCCCTATTCCTAAACCCTCAACAGACTCAATACTATACCTTAAACTCTAATCCCTTATCCCTAAATCCTCCAACCCTATCTCTAATCCTTATACCCTCCACACTCTACTTTAACCCTAATTCCTCGACCCTAAACCCTTGACCCTCGAACCTCAACCCTCAACCCTCAATGTCAAACCCTAATCCCTCAACCCTTAACTCTGATCCCTCGACCCTCAACCCTATCCCTAAACCCTCAACCCTAAACCCTCAACCCTCAACGTTAAATTCTAATCCGTCAACCCTTCACTCTAATCCCTTAACCCTAAACCCTATCCCTAAACCCTCAACACTATACCTTAAACCCTAATGCCTCAACCCTAACCCTAAACCTTGTCCCTAAACCCTAATCCCTCAACCCTCAACCCTAATCTGTCATCCGTCATCCCTCAACTCTAATCCCTCATCCCTAAACCCTAAACGCTATCCCTATTCCTAGACCCTCAACAAGCTCGATACTACACCTTAAACTCTAATCCCTCTACCCTCGACACTCTTATTTAACCCTAATCCCTTGACCATTAACCCTATCCCTCAACCTCAACCCTCAACCCTCAACCCTCAACCCTCAACTCTCAACATTAAACCCTAATTCATCAACCCTAAACCCTAATCCCTCAAACCTAAACCCTATCCCTAAACCATCAACCCTCAACACTATACCTTAAACCCTAATCCCTATCCCTCAACCCTTAACCCTTAAAACTTAAACCCTATCCCTACACCCTCAACACTTGACACTATATCTTAAGCCTTAAACCCTCATCCCTAAAGCCTCAACCCTCAATCTTTAAACCTTCAACCCTAAACCCTATCCCTAATCCCTCTACCCTCAACACTCTAACCCTAACCTCGACATTAAATGCTAATCCGTCAACCCTAAACCCTAATCCTAAACCCTCAACCCTCAACACTATACCTTAAACCCTAATCCCTCAACCCTCAACCCTAAACCTTATCCCTAAACCCTAATCCCTCAACCCTCAACCCTAATCCATCATCCCTAAACTCTAATCCCTCATCCCTAAACCCTAAATGCTATCCCTATTCCTAAACCCTCAGCAGACTTGATACTATACCTTAAACTCTAATCCCTTATCCCTAAACCCTCCAACCCTATCCCTAATCCTTACACCCTCCACACTCTACTTTAACCCTAATCCCTTGAACCTCAACCCTATCCCTAAACCTTTGACCCTCAAACCTCAACCCTCAACCCTCGATGCCAAACCCTAATCCCTCAACCCTTAAGTCTGATCCCTCATCTCTCAACCCTAACCCTAAACCTTAAACCCTCAACCCTCAACCCTCAATGTCAAATCCTAATCCCTCAACCCTTCACTCTAATCCCTCAACCCTAAACCCTATCCCTAAACCCTTAACACTATATCTTAAACCCTAATCCCTCAGCCCTCAACCCTAAACCTTATCCCTAAACCCTAATCCCTCAACCCTCAACCCTAATCTGTCATCCCTCAACTCTAATCCCTCATCCCTAAACCCTAAATGCTATCCCTATTCCTACACCCTCAACAGAATTGATACTATACCTTAAACCCTAATCCCTTATCCCTAAACCCTCCAACCCTATCCCTAATCCTTACACCCTCCACACTCTACTTTAACCCTAATCGCTTGAACCTCATCTCTATCCCTAAACCTTTGACCCTCGAACCTCAACCCTCAACCCTTGACGTCAAACCCTAATCCCTCAACCCTTAACTCTGATCCCTCATCTCTCAACCTTAACCCTAAACCCTAAACCCTCAACCCTCAACATCAAATCCTAATCCCTCAACCCTTCACTCTAATCCCTCAACGCTAAACCCTATCCCTAAACCCCCAACACTATACCTTAAACCCTAATCCCTTAGCCCTCAACCCTAAACCTTATCCCTAAACCCTAATCCCTCAACCCTCAACCCTAATCCATCATCCCTCAACTCTAATCCCTCATCCCTAAACCCTAAATGCTATCCCTATTCCTACACCCTCAACAGAATGGATACTATACCTTAAACCCTAATCCCTTATCCCTAAACCCTCCAACCCTATCCCTAATCCTTATACCCTCCACACTCTACTTTAACCCTAATTCTTGGACCCCCAACCCTATCCCTAAACCCATGACCCTCGAACCTCAACCCTCAACGTCGAACCCTAATCCCTCAACCCTTAACTCTGATCCCTCGACCCTCACCACTATACCTTAAACCCTAATCCCTATCCCTCAACCCTTAACCCTTAAAACTTAGACCCTATCCCTACACCCTCAACACTTGACACTATATCTTAAGCCTTAAACCCTCATCCCTAAAGCCTCAACCCTCAATCCTTAAACCTTCAACCCTAAACCCTATCCCTAATCCCTCTACCCTCGACACTCTAACCCTAACCTCGACATTAAATGCTAATCCGTCAACCCTAAACCCTAATCCTAAACCCTCAACCCTCAACACTATACCTTAAACCCTAATCCCTCAACCCTTAACCCTAAACCTTATCCCTAAACCCTAATCCCTCAACCCTCAACCCTAATCCATCATCCCTCAACTCTAATCCCTCATCCCTAAACCCTAAATGCTATCCCTATTCCTAAACCCTCAACAGACTTGATACTATACCTTAAACCCTAATCCCTTATCCCTAAACCCTCCAACCCTATCCCTAATTCTTACACCCTCCACACTCTACTTTAACCCTAATCCCTCGACCCTAAACCCTATCCGTAAACCCTTGACCCTTGAACCTGAACCCTCAACCCTCAATGTCAAACCCTAATCCCTCAACCCTTAACTCTGATCCCTCAACCCTCAACCCTATCCCTAAACCCTAAACCCTAAACCCTCAACCCTAATCTGTCATCCCTCAACTCGAATCCCTCATCCCTAAACCGTAAACGCTATTCCTATTCCTAGACCCTCAACAGGCTCGATACTATACCTTAAATGCTAATCCCTTATCCCTAAACCCTCCAACCCTATCCCTTATCCCTTAACCCTCATGATTAATAGCCTTGAACGTAAAAAAATTTAAGGGGAGCATAATGCGAGCGCATTATAATGCGCTCGCATTATGTCAAACATGACAAACAATAGACTTGCAGGAAAGAAAAATGCAAAGCAAAACATAACGCGAGCGCGTTATAACGCGCTCACGTTATGTCTTGCTTTGGGAATCCCAAGCCTTGGGCTTGGGATTTGCTTTGGATTTCCAACCCAAAGGCTTGGAGTGCCTTATGAACAGTCACAGATGTGTTTTTCTATATTCTTCAAAATTTCACATAATTTCGTTCGTGCTAACCCTCAGATTTGCACGTGTTTCAAGGTCGAACAAATCAAACACATGGGTAATGTTAGGCTTTCTCTTAGCTATTTGACGATGTGATTTTTTTCACATTTTAACAATCTTAAGCCTTTCATCTTTAATTTCTTTTGTTTGTGTGTCTGTTTTTAGGGAAAAACCACTGTTTGGTCTTTTTTTCATTGTAAAATAACTATTCATTCAAATTTCAAAAAAAATACATATTTAGAAACTAGACTCCATTCTACGAATATTAAAAAAATTAAAAAATGATTTTCAATTAGTTTTCAAAATTTATAGGGGTAGCACGGCCAAAATTCTATTTTTTAGGATGTGTTCACTTTGAAAATTAGTGAAAAATAAAATATTCATCAAAAAATTATCAAAAAAATCAGGCATAAACTACATGCTATTAGCTAATTTCTCACTAAAGCGATTTTAAAAATACCAAAAAAAAGTTGACCTTTTGAGGGAGCCACAAAACATGCTATGTTATGTTTTTTTGACAGAAACAACACCGATTTCTGTGGCTCCCTCTTTTGAACCCCTTAATCTATGCCATTTTCAAAACAAAATAGTAGTTTAGAAAGTTGACTCGGAGCACTACGAACATTGTTTTGGTTGCATCTCCAAATTTTGAGTGTAACTATGCTCAATTTCTCATCCAAGGCTAGTATTTCCTGATTTTAGAAAAAAAGTGGCCAGTTAAGACCTCTTTTTGGCCCCCCATCTTCCTGCACTTACCCTTAGGGTAAGTGCAAAAAGATGGGGGGCCAAAAAGTGGCCAAATTAATTTAAAAAAAAATTAAGTCATAACACACTTGCGTTATGGCTTGGTTTTGACGAGCCTTAGGCTCATCATTACCAAGCCATAATGCGAGTGCATTATAATGCGCTCGCGTTATGACTGTCTATAAATAAATAAAAAAAGGGTTTCTAATCTCATTTCATTTCTTCTTCTCCTCTATGCCCGTAGCCTGCAAACCCTAGAAAGTGCGCTCACGTTTTGCAAAACTCCATTCAACACAAAAACCTTATCAATTCATCACCAAAATGCCACCACGATGTCAAGCACGCCAAAGGAGTGAGTTATATTTATTTTTTTGTTTGAATTTGTTTCTAAATAGGTAGGTTTTAGTTGATTTTTTATTGTTATTTCGTTAATTGTCAGGAAATGTTAATGCACCTCCTCCTCCTCCTCCTCAAAATCCACAAAATCCTGAGGAGGAAATAGCTGCGGAACAACAACCTCCTCCATCCATTCCTCGACATGCCCCTGGAACACAAGAAAATATAATGGGGTAAATTGAAAACAACAAAAAAGAAATTGAAGATATAATTGCAAGGTTGAAAGATCCTTCCACTTCAACCTTGCATAGGTCCACGCTTGCTGAATCTCTTGAGTCTATGTTATCAAATGTAGATTCAATTAGCAAGCAAATAACTAGTTGGATGGATAAGAAGAGAGAGTTTAGAGATTACTATGCAGACAAGTTGTCTTACCAAGATGTGAAAAAATTACAAATTACAAAATTAGACTTGTGTTCAATTTTCACAAACCCACAAACAAATCAACCTCCACCCATTACATGCAAGAGGTTCCCTATCCATTGGTGCAACAACCAAGCGATAAGAGACAATTTTGGGCAGAGGTGGTGGGTAGTTTTTGACCATCCTCCATGCAATAATAATGAGGTCCCGCAATACTTTTTGAGGAAACTCTACTGCGAGTTTGTCCTCAATAAAGTGCCAAACTATTTTGATATGCGGGACTTCCAGGGTAGAGGTGGGGGGTCAGCACAAGATAGACCAGGGGCACGTCTTGACCCACAGCGGGTAGTGAGATGAGTAATCAGCAAACCAGCCCACGAGCATGTTTCTATCCCTTCCATTGTGAAGGAGAGTGTTGAGGTCGATACACTTCAGTTGATTAGTGCCTTGACCCAGAGCATCATAGAGCATGCCAGTCCTGCAACATAGAGTGGGTTGGGAGATAGTGCGAGGAGTAGGGTCCCACCCCATACTTGTCAGGCTTGCGGGTCAGCCTATGGTTATGACCCCATGGACAGTCAGGACACAGGTGCACAGGCTACATCTGCAGCTGAGCAGATGGTGATGATAGATACCCTCCCGAGTGAGACTTTCAGCCTTGATACTCAGGTAAATATTAGCAAGTTTATTGAATTTAATTTATTAAATTTTATTTTTGAAATACAAGATTAACTAATTTAAATTGATGATTTTAATGAAATTTCAGGGTCATAGCGTCGATGCAGTTTTTAGTGGTTCTCCACCTGCATTTTACAGTAGATTGTCTACTGTCAGGGTATGTAACTAGTAAACAATTATAAATATTACATGTGAATAGCATCGTTATATGAATGGTATTCTAATATCTAATTTTGGATGTTGAATAGGTTAATACTGTAGATTTCACGGCAACACCTACCAGCGGTGGTGGACTTCAAAGCTTTACGGAGGTAGTAAAATAAATAGTTTAATGAATGAATTGTACTTACTAGATTTTTGTATGTGATTTGTGTGCTTTATTGTGTGTACGTCCATGTTTAGATGAACGTGTGTGTATGTTAGGAGCCATGATTTGCATCACTATTATAGTTTTTGTAATTGAATAATGTTGTTTTATTTCTGGATGATGCAGGCTGCGGAGACACCTCCCCATGTTCATATGGCAATGGAGTAGGGTGTGGCCTCTGTGATTCGTAGCTCCATGGCATTGACAGGGGTATGAGGCAGATTAGTAAATTTCAATTTACATTCATTGTTATAGTTGTCTATTTTTAAAAAATCAAAAGATTATTGATTTGAAGTTTAATTTCTATCTAGATGGTTTCTATAGGACATGACATCACTAAGGCTTATTCCTGCTACTGAGGCAAGTGAGGAGACGGATTATATGTTAGTGGTAAGTGATTATTTTGTTAAATGTTTCATTTTTTATAACATGTAATTTCTATATATTAATGTTTATACTTTTTATTGTAACAGGTAAAGATGCAGGAAGAACTAAATAGAAGGAGCAGCCCTCGGGTTCATAGTAGACCACCCACATGCGCGTCTCCATTCCCTAGAAGATCAAAGGCTGCCCATGATCTATTCTCTTCACCAGCCAGAGGAGAATGAATTTTTATTGTGTTCCTTTGTTTTATGCCTATATGGCATTTGTGGACATATATTTTGTATTGTATATAGTTGACATTGTATGCCTATATGGCATTCTTGTAAGCTTATATGGCTATTTTGTATATATGTTATACTTATATCGACAGATATTGATGTATGCCTATATGGATATTTGGTTAATACAAATCTTTTTTATTGATGGCATCCATACTTGCATTATAAATCCACGTTTGAATGGATATTTGTAGATGGCTACTTCAAATATTTAAAGTCCAATTGTATTACATAAGATGTTTGATGATCCAATAAGCTAGCTATTGTTATTCAAGTATCACCTAAACCTAAACACTAGGATGAATATCCAAGTCATTAGGATGATTGTGCCTTGAGAAAAAGTCATTAAGATGAGTGCCTAATGGAGACTTTCTTAAACATTCAAACATTGAGCAACAAGCATGAAGGGTTAAGGCGCAATTTGTAACTCATAAAGCCTCAAAAGGGCGCCCAACTTAGAGAGAGCATTCATTTAAGACAAGGCACCCATTGACACCTGTTCCACCATAAAAGTGCGCATAAGGTGGAAGGAGAACAAGCCTCTGGTAAGTGAAGCGCACCTATTGTCTAAACCACTTCATTATGGCACCCTAGCATGAGTAGGAGTATACAATTCAATAGGAAATGGCGCCTATAATGCAAATGAAGGACTAAGTGGCATTTTCAATAAGCATCAATTCACCTTGAGCTTTCAATAAATACATCAAATTGAGCCCCATAAGCCTAGGCGCCCTTTGCCTGCAAAAGAACCTTGTATCGACGTCAAGAGTTGGTCATATCGGCGTATCGGTAGACCTTGGTTAGGCTTTGCCGATAGTGGTCTATCTTGCCAACGAGTGTGGTTCGAAGTCGAAGACATCGGTGTATCGGAAGATAATCCAATCTGCACCAAAATAAGTTTAACCCAACTAAAGCAAGAAAATGCACCCAAGATGATTTCAATCAATTGGACTAGGCACCAATTTAGTATTATTTTGACTCATTCACCCTCAAGGCGCTAAAGTATCATTCCTTCAATCAATCTAGTTTCCATGTTCCCATGTGTGATGTTCCAAGTAGGAGATAGCACCTAGGGTCTTTATCTTATTTTCAAAATTCTAATGATTCCAAACACTTACCAATAGTCTCAAAAGATCCTATTATCCCTTAAGCGCTCAATCCTCTGATTTATCAAGGCGCTCAATCCTCTTCGAGGTGCTCAAACTCATTCAAGGCGCTATCCTTTACTACTTCCCACTTCAAACACTCTAGGGCGCTCATAATTACTCCCATCACCAATCTTCCTCCTTAAAGCGCATTTGAGGACTTCTTCTTTATGTTAGGGCGCTAATATGAAAGTAACAACTCAAGGTGCTATATGAAAGCTTGATCTTGGAAAGGCACCTAAACTCATAATGTGAGTTATTTTATCAAATTTTCAATTTTAAGGTCTTTTGGCAACTCCTCTACCAAGGCGCCATTTGATGAGATGTTTGAAGCTTGATTTTCCCCTTAGGTGCACAAACTTGATGTTCTTGATCCTACAATGCACCTTGAGTCCCTAAGCTCTTACACTTATCATCTCATGCTACTTAGTTTCATCGCTCTCATAAAGGCGTTTTGAGGAGTATTACTCTTCAAACTCAATCTCTGGAACTAAGGCACTAAAGGGTGAGTAAACGTCCATTCTTCCAAGGTGCTCATCAAGGTATAAAACAACACACAAAGGCACCAAGATTACTCCACTCAACCTCAAAGCGCTAGATCATATCTAAATTTACATAAGGGTGCCAAATCAAATTGTCACTCAAGGGCAAGTGCACTCGAAAGGTCATCTATCTTCAAACTCAACTTCCATTCCTCTAGGCACTTCCTTGGGTAAGTTTGGACTCTCCCTTCATGCTTTTTCTCAAGCGCTAAACTAGAGTTGTCTAGATGCACAAGTGCGCCTCCCTTAATGAAGTTCATTTTGTTAACTTAGTTCATCCTAGTGATTCAAGGGGTTGTATATTCTGTAGGCGCAATCTTCCATAGACTAAAACATTCACTCCATGTTAAGGCACTCAAAGGAGGCTCTGGAAATGGAAAATGGCGCCTTAACTCACTTGTGTAAATTTTAGACTTTTAGGCAATTACAAGATGTCTTGGAGGGCTCAATTCTTCAAGACGCCCATTTTGTTCACCACTTGTAGCATCACTTGTTCAAGGCACATGTTTGGGATTCTCCAAATGATGAAATGCTCCTTGACTCCCTAGGTAGTTAGACTCCGACTCTAGGTGCAAGATAATGATGATTTGAGCTAAAATAAGCATCTAAAAATCCAAGGTATTATTTGAGGCTTCCACTCCAAATTCTACCTAGGCGCTCACCTAGGGTGAAATGATTATCAAAGTGCACCTTAATCATTCCTTCCTCTAGGTGCCCACTATTAGGATCAAGTCATCAAGGAGCTCTAAAACTCAAACACCACTGACCTCATCATGCAATAACCCCAAGACATCATCTAAACTTAGTCAAACACACTGGAGTTCAAAAAAAGTAGGGGGTCCCCATTTGCAATGGGGTGATGTGTGATTTGGTCACAATAGGTGCCTAGAGTGAATAGGCTTTCATCCTGACTTAATACATTGCCTCCTTCTGACAATTTTTGGGGCAGTAGAAAACCTTTCACCACGGGCAAATGTCTTAGAGATATAAAAATTAAGAGAGGTTATTGTAGAGGCACTCTACGTGATCGTGTTGCCTTAGACGAAATGTTTCTAAGTGACACAGTTTTCGAGTAACATCTCGTCAAAGATTGCTGCCTTTTTTCATTTTGGACTCTTCAGGGATATCATCGGTACAATGTAGCTCAGACTATTTCAACATGTTTGGGTGAAAAACAAGACCATGCCTAGCATAAATGTACCCATTCAGACACATTGGAATAGTTAGTTTGGTCGCATCACAAGCAGGACGAAAGTTACACCCCTTTGCAACTTTACACTGCCTCCTTCTGACGATTTTTGGGGCAGCAGAAAACCTTTCACCACAGGTAAATGCCTCAGAGATATAAAAAACCGAGAGAGGTTATTGTAGAGGTACTCTATGTGATCACATTGCCTTAGACAGAATGTTTCTAAATGACACAATTTTTGAGTAACATCTCGTCAAAGATTGCTACCTTTTTGCACTTTGGACTCTTCAGGGATATCGTCGGTACAATGTAGCTTGGACTGTTTCAACATGTTTGGGTGAAAAAAAGGACCATGCCTAGCGTAAATGTACCCATCCAGACGTGTTGGAATAGTCAGTTTGGTCACATCATGAGCAGGATGAAAGTTACACCCCTTTGCAACTTTACACTGCCTCCTTCTGACGATTTTTGGGGCAGCAGAAAACCTTTCACCACAGGCAAATGCCTTAGAGATATAAAAAACCGATAGAGGTTATTGTAGAGGTACTCTACATGATCGCGTTACCTTAGACAGAATGTTTCTAAGTGACACAATTTTTTATTAACATCTCGTCAAAGATTCCTGCCTTTTTGCACTTTGGACTCTTCAGGGATATCGTCGATACAATGTAGCTCGGACTGTTTCGACATGTTTGGGTGAAAAATAGGACCATGCCTAGCATAAATGTACCCATCCGGATGCGTTGGAATAGTCAGTTTGGTCACATCACGAGCAAGACACCAAAAATGCAAAAGTTGTTTTGTGCAACTTGACAACATTGACACTTTTTTGCAACATGACTCAAAGACTCAAACTGACCCCAGATGACTCAAAGTGACTTAAAATCACCTTGATTTTGGTGCCCAATGTACATTATAGAAGTCGAGGTGCTCCTTATCATTCAAACATCTTAGATGAGCGCATAGGAAAGGAAAAAGCTCTAAGTTTCATCATCATGAGCGCCTAATATCAAGAGACTTTAATGGCTCAAACCTTAGCATGGAGTCCTAAGGCGCATTTCATGTCTCCTTTCATCCATTTTGGTGCCCTTATGTAGATTTTTCAACTTGATTTGGCACCCTATATGTGAAGGAAGATCTAAAGGCATGAAAGTGGATGTCGTATTGTAAGAGTTTGGATCATCAAAATTGAAAGAAATAAGTCTATTAAGCTTAGGCGCACTTGGTCTTCTTTTCATTCATTATGAGCATCTTGGGAGAATGGTATATAGGTCATCATCATGATTGGGCACCCTGGATCCAGAGTGTTGGAGAGATCATCAAATGGTGTCTAGAGGAAGTAGGGTGAGTTATGAGTTTGGTCGCATCAGGAGCAGGACACCAAAAATGCATAACATGATGATGTAAAAATATGTATATCTGTAGAAATGCAGGAGGAAATAGAAAAAGACAAACCTTACAAATTAATGTGCATACTTACAACTCAATGTAACATGACTTTACAAAATCAATGTGAATACTTACAAATTAATCCAATGAACCATCCAGGTCTGCTCTACTCTTTATTGTGTCAAGTATTGCTTCATGGTCAGACTCACGCACCTTCCACAATATTTTGTTCAAAGGTCTACCCCGATACTTTATCAAATGAACAATGGATGCCACGACAAGGTTCGAGTAATGAAGAATCTTCTGATGCATGTCAAAGTCCTGAAATAGCCAAATATTAACACTCTTATGTGGGTACCTTCTAAGCCATGTTCCAGTAATAACCACTGAGCCTGTAGGGTATTCGATGTTCTCTCCATCTGTAACAGGGGCCTCCAATTTCTTTTTGGCCTCAACACAATGACATAAGTAATAATATGTTCCCTCTTCATTATCTTCATCTGCAATAAATGCATATACGTGCCCTACATTGATATGTGTAGCAAATTAGATGAAATTAGTCAACATTACAAAAACTCTACAAAGTAAGATGACATTACCTTGTTGAACTAGATGAAATTAGATGCATATACGTGCCCTATATTACCTGGTTGAACTAAATCTGATATGTGGTCAAAGTCAACTGACAATTCCATCTATGTTAGTTCTAGTGCCGTCGGGGGTCGATACATGTCAAGTGGGCTAAGATAACTTAACTACCATTCGTCAACCCACTCCTTTGACTCGCACTCATCCCAGACTTGAATTGTACAGGAAGAACAAAAGCATGACATCTTTCGTGTATGGATACTCCATGAACCTGCAATTGAGCTTCTGAAAGAGTGTATCTCATTTGATCCTATCAGTGTACAACAGTCCTCATATGGTGTAATGTTAGTATCATCTATCAACCAAAAAAATCTACGAATTGAAGATTTACCTTCATTACCTGGACCCATGGAAGCATTACACCACTCGACAATCGATTTTGCATCTGTCAACTTTGCATTGTCTTTATACTTTAACTCTTCTCATGCTATGGCTCTTTTAATAAATGCTCCTGCACCATCATGCTCCCCCTTTCCATGCCCGGCCTCACAAAAGTTCCACATATGTTGAATACCTGTAAAATTATGCCTCCTACTCAGCCAATAGAAATTCCACGAGTTCTTGAATTGTGATGCACAGTTATCCAACCATATGATATGCTGACTGAACCTTCTAGTCAAATCATTGTAGAACATTTGAAAGCAACCTTGCAGGAACTCCGTAGAATGCATGTGATCATCACTAATATAGAAATTATACTCCTTTATGATCTTTCTATCATCCTCTGTACCATCATTCACATGAATGAATGTGATGTGCACAAATATAGAAACCTGTGTGGAGTTGTAATATTGTGATTGTACCTCACACTGTGGTTGTAGACTATAGTTCTCTGCAAAGTCGATGACTGAAACAATGCTACCAACCGGAAATATGTTCTTGCATAACTTGAATTGCAAGTCCAACCATCGAGCTCTATGGGCATGTCTTGCATACTCATACACTATGCTGTCACAAAATATAGGCATAAACTGATACACTGGAATCTTTTCAATAACTAATTCACACCTGTTTGCTTCTTTACCATCTTTTGTATTGTATGCCACTGTTTTATACTTGCCAAACTCTACTAGTTCGTTTCCAACCACATGTGTTATTTCCATATGTTCACATATTGGCAAATGTTGCAAGCCACTGCAATGATGACATGTGCCATGCAAGCATAATTTCTTGTAGAATATTTGACCTTCCTCTCTTTCACATAAAATTCTTGATATGAATTCTCTTAAAGATGTTGGTGGGGCACATATGGCACAACCCTGCAAATCATTGTTAGTATGCATATCTAAACATATAGACCTATAAGTATCAAAATGGTTAGAAAATTCAATATGTAATCTACAACACCAAGTAGTGCATGTGTGATTTATCTTAACATAGAAAGGTTTTAGCAATTCAAAATATCATTGACAAATTTTAATTTGAGGATACTTCTCTAGAAATTTACCATAAAACTATGTTTGAGTCTCATCCAAAAAATGGTTTGGATGTGGCTCGCGGTTCTGACTACCGATTCTCCTTCTTACCACATCCCTTTGATTCAGAGATACCTATTAATTCTCAATTCTTGACTTGTCTTTCTAATGAGACGAGCTTTCCTCGTTTGACTACTTACTATAGTCGATGTAATCACACGCCGTGTTGCATTACTATCTTTTGTGCATGAGGTATTACCCAAACTCTCATACGCACTCATTAGATTCTTGACAATAGATTTTTCACTTAAGCCTCTGATGTTCTCAACCCAAGAATCTTCATGATAGTTCTATACTTTATACTTCACATCATTTGAATGAATAGTTGACATCTTGCAATCTCATTTAACTTTTCAAAGAACAATCTCCAAGTCTTATTAGCATATCTTCTACAAGTGTGTTTTGGAATCTTACCTTCCATTGGCTGCAAAATATTCTCATCAATATCAATCAAATACTTTGGCTTTCTATGCAAAATTCTAGGTGGTGTTAAGTTAGGTAAATTCATCTCAACATTAGGAATTTCATCAATATTTAAATGAGATGGGTTAGATGGCATACCTTCGATCGAAGATGGAATAGATGACATACCTTGAGGTTGAGGTGGGAACGATGGCGTACCTCCTTCATCACATGTGAGTGATGATGTACTCTCAACTTGAGATGTGGTAGATGGTGTCCCTACATGTTGACTTGCGGTAGAGAACGTGTCTCCAACTATGGTATTCAAATCTCTCGTACCATAAAGTTTTTGCATTCGTTCTCTTTGTGCTGCTAATACCATATCTCTTTGTGATGGTTGTGGTTCCTCTTCAATTGGTATGTCTTCATTTATCATGTCCAATTTCCTCTTCTCACGAAGTTCCCTCATAGCCACTGCTTTCTTTGCATTCTTAGCTTCTATCTCTTCCTGTGTTGGTTTAATTATTGATTGTTTCCTCGGCATGACGGAGAATTTGTCTGTAGCATGATAAAGAGACCAATATTATTTCCTAAGAAATGAATACAAGATAATAGTGGGATTGTATTTTTTTTATGTTGTAAGGATTTATTCTTCTATAGTTTGACATCATGGTATGTTAAGGTTTGTTTATTACACATAATTATTAAAGAGCCCAAGTGTAGAAAATATACATGGCATCATGTGAGATTGTAGGCTGCTTTCTTGATTGGGACTGTGTCTATTTTAAACATGTATGATAAAGCATGATAAAGTAATTCAATCCAAAATAAGGAAAATGTAAAGAACATGCATGTAAAGACTTGACATACCTAAAAATGAAGATTTGAATGGAGAGAGTACCCAATTATGTAGTGTTTTTATCTTCTTGCATCAAACTCCTCAACAATTTGAGTTTTTCACCACTTGCTTCCTTTTCAATTGAAACTTGAATAGATATATATCAAACTTAGTGTGAAAACTATGTTATTTCCTCCTTCTCAAGTTGGCAAAGCAGAAAAGGTGGTGGAAAGATCATGCAAAGGTGGTACAATGTGTCAAATGTGCATGTGAACTTCCCAATAGCATGAAAGCACTTCTTTTTTGTTGGAGCACACACAGAATCAGTAAGAAAATAGAGCATGTGGGCCTGGATCACGGGGGTCAACACTTTTTTACCGTTTCAATAGCAAGACAAAACGCGCTCGCGTTATAACGCGCTCGCGTTATAACGCGCTCACGTTTTGTCCTGCTATAGATTGATCACATCCTTTGCATTGATCACATCTCTTTCCTGCAAGAGCTTGCCAGATGTTCCACCATATGATAGGCATAACAATGAAGGGGCAAGCCCTCATAATCAAGTTCTTGATAGAAAATGCCCATCAAGGAAGAAAGACAGATCTTCTTTGGAAGCAGAAGTTCTAGTTTGTGACAAATCCTTATCCAAGCATAAATAGCAGGGGTTAACCCTTAAAACTTAAACCCTATCCCTACACCCTCAACACATGACACTATATCTTAAGCCTTAAACCCTCATCCCTAAAGCCTCGACCCTCAATCCTTAAACCTTCAACCCTAAACCCTATCCCTAATCCCTCTATCCTCGACACTCTAACCCTAACCTTGACATTAAATGATAATCTGTCAACCCTAAACCCTAATCCGTCAACCCTAAACCCTATCCATAAACCCTCAACCCTTAACACTATACCTTATACCCTAATCCCTCAACCCTCAACCCTAAACCCTAATCCCTCAACCCTCAACCCTAATCCATCACCCCTCAACTCTAATCCCTCATCCCTAAACCCTAAATGCTATCCCTATTCCTAAACCCTCAACAGACTTGATACTATACCTTAAACCCTAATCGGTTATCCTCGACACTCTTATTTAACCCTAATCCATTGACCATTAACCCTATCCCTCAACCTCAACCCTCAAGCTTCAAGCCTCAACCCTCAACTCTCAACATTAAACCCTTAACTCTGATCCCTCAACCCTATCCCTAAACCCTAAACCCTAAACCCTCAACCCTCAACCCTCAACGTCAAATCCTAATCCCTCAACCCTTCACTCTAATCTGTCAACCCTAAACCCTATCCCTAAACCCTCAACACTATACCTTAAACCCTAATCCCTCAACCCTAAACCTTATCCCTAAACCCTAATCCCTCAACCCTCAACCCTAATCCATCATCCCTCAACTCTAATCCCTCATCCCTAAACCCTAAATGCTATCCCTATTCCTAAACCCTCAACATACTCGATACTATACCTTAAACCTTAATCCCTTATCCTCGACACTCTTATTTAACCCTAATCCCTTGACCATTAACCCTATCCCTCAACCTCAAGCCTCAAGCCTCAAGCCTCAAGCCTCAACCCTCAACTCTCAACATTGAACCCTTAACTCTGATCCCTCGACCCTCAACCCTATCCCTAAACCCTAAACCCTAAACCCTCAACCCTCAACCCTCAACGTCAAATCCTAAACCCTCAACCCTTCACTCTAATCCCTCAACCCTAAACCCTATACCTGAACCCTCAACACTATACCTCATACCCTAATCCCTCAACCCTAAACCTTATCCCTAAACCCTAATCCCTCAACCCTCAACCCTAATCCGTCATCCCTTAACTCTAATCCTTCATCCCTAAACCCTAAATGCTATCCCTATTCCTAAACCCTCAACATACTCGATACTATACCTTAAACCCTAATCCCTTATCCTCGACACTCTTATTTAACCCTAATCCCTTGACCATTAACCCTCTCCCTCAACCTCAACCCTCAAGCCTCAAGCCTCAAGCCTCAACTCTCAATATTAAACCCTAATTCATCAACCCTAAACCCTAGTCCCTCAAACCTAAACCCTATCCCTAAACCATCAACCCTCAACACTATACCTTAAACCCTAATCCCTATCCCTCAACCCTTAACCCTTAAAACTTAAACCCTATCCCTACACCCTCAACACTTGACACTATATCTTAAGCCTTAAACCCTCATCCCTAAAGCCTCAACCCTCAATCCTTAAACCTTCAACCCTAAACCCTATCCCTAATCCCTCTACCCTTGACACTCTAACCCTAACCTCGACATTAAATGCTAATTCGTCAACCCTAAACCCTAATTCATCAACCTTAAACCCTATCCCTAAACCCTCAACCCTCAACACTATACCTTAAACCCTAATCCCTCAAACCTCAACCCTAAACCTTATCCCTAAACCTTAATCCCTTAACCCTCAACCCTAATCCATCACCCCTCAACTCTAATCCCTCATCCCTAAACCCTAAATGCTATCCCTATTCCTAAACCCTCAATAGACTCGATACTATACCTTAAACCCTAATCCCTTATCCCTAAACCCTCCAACCCTATCCCTAATCCTTATAACCTCCACACTCTACTTTAACCCTAATCCCTCGACCCTCAACCCTATCCCTAAACCCTTGACCTTCGAACCTCAATCCTCAACCCTCAACGTCAAACCCTAATCCCTCAACCCTTAAATCTGATCCCTCGACCCTCAACCCTATCCCTAAACCGTCAACCCTCAACCTTATCCCTAAACCCTAATCCCTCAACCATCAACCCTAATCTGTCATCCCTCAACTCTAATCCGTCATCCCTAAACCCTAAATGCTATCCCTATTCCTAAACCCTCAACAAACTCGAAACTATAACTTAAACCCTAATCCCTTATCCCTAAACCCTCCAACCCTATCCCTAATCATTATACCCTCCACACTCTACTTTAACCCTAATCCCTCGACCTTCAACCCTATCCCTAAACCCTTGACCCTCAAACCTCAACCCTCAACCCTCAATGTCAAACCCTAATCCCTCAACCCTTAACTCTGATCCCTCGACTCTCAACCCTATCCCTAAACCCTAAACCCTAAACCCTGAACATCAAATCCTAATCCCTCAACCCTTCACTCTAATCCCTCAACCCTAAACCCTCAACACTATACCTTAAACCCTAATCCCTCAACCCTAACCCTAAACCTTATCCATAAACCCTAATCCCTCAACCCTCAACCCTAATCCATCATCTGTCATCCCTCAACTCTAATCCCTCATCCCTAAACCCTAAATGCTATCCCTATTCCTAGACCCTCAACAGGCTCGATACTATACCTTAAACCCTAATCCCTCTACCCTCGGCACTCTTATTTAACCCTAATCCCTTGAACATTAACCCTATCCCTCAACCCTCAACCCTCAACCCTCAACCCTCAACTCTCAACATTAAACCCTAATTCATCAACCCTAAATCCTAATCCCTCAAACCTAAACCCTATCCCTAAACCATCAACCCTCAACACTATACCTTAAACCCTAATCCCTATCCCTCAACCCTTAACCCTTAAAAATTAAACCCTATCCCTACACCCTCAACACTTGACACTATATCTTAAGCCTTAAACCCTCATCCCTAAAGCCTCAACCCTCAATCCTTAAACCTTCAACCCTAAACCCTATCCCTAATCCCTCTACCCTCAACACTCTAACCCTAACCTCGACATTAAATGCTAATCCGTCAACCCTAAACCCTAATCCGTCAACCCTAAACCCTATCCCTAAACCCTCAACCCTCAACACTATACCTTAAACCCTAATCCCTCAACCCTCAACCCTAAACCTTATCTCTAAACCCTAATCCCTCAACCCTAATCCATCATCCCTCAACTCTAATCCCTCATCCCTAAACCCTAAATGCTATCCCTATTCCTAAACCCTCAACAGACTCAATACTATACCTTAAACCCTAATCCATTATCCCTAAACCCTCCAACCCTATCCCTAATCCTTACACCCTCCGCACTCTACTTTAACCCTAATCCCTCGACCCTCAACCCTATCCCTAAACCCTTGACCCTTGAACCTCAACCCTCAACCCTATCCCTAAACCCTAAACCCTCAACCCTCAACCCTCAACGTCAAATCCTAATCCCTCAACCCTTCACTCTAATCCCTCAACCCTAAACCCTATCCCTAAACCCTCAACACTATACCTTAAACCCTAATCCCTCAACCCTAACCCTAAACATTATTCCTAAACCCTAATCCCTCAACCCTAATCTGTCATCCCTCAACTCTAATCCCTCATCCCTAAACCCTAATCCGTCATCCCTCAACTCTAATCCCTCATCCCTAAACCATAATCCCTCAACCCTAATCCGTCATCCCTCAACTCTAATCCCTCATCCCTAAACCCTAATCCCTCAATGCTAATCCGTCATCCCTTAACTCCAATCCCTCATCCCTAAACCGTAAACGTTACCCCTATTCCTAAACCCTCAATAGGCTCGATACTATACCTTAAACCCTAATCCCTTATCCCTAAACCCTACAGCCCTATCCCTTATCCCTTAACCCTCATGATTAATAGCCTTGAACATAAACGTTATGTCAAACATGACAAACAACAGACTTGCGGGAAAGGAAAAATGCAAAGAAAAACATAACGCAAGCACGTTATAACGCGCTCGCGTTATGTCTTGCTTTGGGAATCCCAAGCCTTGGGCTTGGGATTTGCTTTGGATTTCCAACCCAAAGGCTTGGAGTGCCTTATGAACAGTCACAGATGCGTTTTTCCATATTCTTGAAGATTTCACATAATTTCATTCGTGCTAACCCTCATATTTGCACGTGTTTCAAGGTCGAACAAATCGAACACCTGGGTAATGTTAGGCTTTCTCTTAGCTATTTGACGATGTGATTTTTTGCACATTTTAACAATGTTAAGCCTTTCATCTTTAATTTCCTTTGTTTGTGTGTCCATTTTTGGGCAAAAACCACTGTTTGGTCTTTTTTTCATTGTAAATTAACTATTCATTCAAATTTCAAAAAAATTACATATTTAGAAACTAGACTCCATTCTACAAATATTAAAAAAAGAAAAAAATGATTTTCAATTAGTTTTCAAAATTTATAGGGGTAACACGGCCAAAATTCTATTTTTTAGGATGTGTCCACTTTGAAAATTAGTAAAAAATTAAATATTCATCAAAAAAATATCAGAAAAATCAGGCATAAACTAAATGCTATTAGCTAATTTCTTCCTAAAGCGATTTTAAAAATACCAAAAAAAAGTTGACCTTTTGAGGGAGCCACAAAACATGCTATTTTATGTTTTTTTGACAGAAACAACACCAATTTTTGTGGCTCCCTCTTTTGAACCCCTTAATCTATGCCATTTTCAAAAAAAAAAAAGTAGTTTAGAAAGTAGACTCGGAGCACTACGAACATTGTTTTGGTTGCATCTCCAAAATTTGAGTGTAACTATGCTCAATTTCTCATCCAAGGCCAGTATTTCCTGATTTCAGAAAAAAAGTGGCCACTTAAGACCCCTTTTTGGCCCCCCATCTTCTTGCACTTACCCCTAACCTTTAAAAACTTTATTGTTAGCCCCAAGATATCTAATAAATATTTGCCTCATTGACTTTAGATTTACGTGGAAAGATAAGTTTCAAAAAAATTACGACGAAACAACATCTTACACCCTAATCTAACACTATAAATCTTCATTCCCACATACCCATTTTTATCCAAATCTTTCACTTGCAAATATATGAATCTTTTTTCACTTTATATTCTTGCATTGTTGAGTCTTTTAATCTTAAAATTTGCAATAATGGTAGAATCAATGGATGGCCTAGATCATGACCCCCCTAGCCAACATGGTAGACATTTGTTATTTCTTTTTAATTAGCTTTTATAATCAAATCCTTGATGCTAATGACTCTATTAATTTTGTATACATGGCTACATTTTTACCTCTAAATGTAGAACTATCTTAGCAATTTTGATAACTAAGAGGATGAATCCTCAAGTTTTACAAATTCCCAAACATTAAAGGTGCAAATTCAATCCAAAGAGCTTGGTCTCCAATCCACAGAGATCAGGGTTCATGTACACCATCTTGTACAATAGTTTTGACAAGAAAATTTGTACTATTTTAACCCCATCTGGAACTATGTAGGATAAAGTGTGCACATCAATTGCTTTCAATTGATGATGTTTAGTGTTTTTATTGGTCATTCTTATTCATGAATGAATTGTTCAAATGATTTTATTTGACATAGAATGTGATTGACATGGTTATCATATACAAATCATTTACAAATGAGAGTGAAGAGCTATTTTTGATGGTTAAAAAATGGAAATAGTCTATGAGATTATTTTCTTTGTCCTTTAGGAGGGGCTTTTTCCATAGATCTTAGAAGATAATCATGCATTAAGGATTACCCTCCCAAATAAGTAGTTTCTTCTCCTTTTTGTTTGTTCATTTTCTTAACTATCATGTTGCCTTTGCCCATCTTGCCTTTGATGATTTTAGATTTAGATTGAATTATGTGTTACCTCTCAACTATGTCCAGTCTATCAAGGTCCTCCTTTATCTGATTCCATCGAAGATGTCTCATCTCATGATCATACACTTCAAAATCATCTAAATCTCCAGTGTTCATGATGGGAACAATAGCTAGAGATTCCAAAGTGGAAAGATTTTTTGGCTTCTCAATGCTTGCAAAGTTAATTTTCCCTTCTCAAAATCTTCATTTTCTTGCATATGTGTCTCTTTATGCAAATAACTTGTCACCTCTGTTTGATTATGATCATGCTTAGGATTGTTGAGAATTACTTCATTTGTTATATCTTTTTCCTATATTTTATAAATTGGCAATTGGTCTTGTTTTCTAATTGCATTAGTTTTTCCACCTATTTCCAAACCCGCTTCTTATCTTTTCCTTGCATTATGTGGTGGAATGGGAGTATCTTTTACAAACACCACATATTTTGTTGTGCATCTCTACATCCACATTTTGTGTCCATTTGCCATTTTATGATTCAATACTTATGTTATTAGGTATATCATCCTTCTTTCTCCTTATCAAATGTGAATGTATTCTAAAATACCAATTCAAGACTTCATTATCCATGTATAGAAATTATCCTAACCCTTTGCTAGTTTGTTGTAATGCTTTAGAGGTTCAATATTCTTTTGGTAGACTATAGGAAAATGTCAAGATTTAGATGAGCTTGGTTGATATTAGTAACTTAGGAGCATGAAGAGATAAATACTCAACAACTTATTCATCTAGTTGAGATTTCTCTATTTTTATTAAATATAAACCTTGCATGCTTAAATACTCAACTCAATACTTTTTATTTTGTGTTACTTAAATAAGAGGACCTACATGCAATAGCATATTATACAATAATGGAAAGATGTTAAAATAGTTATAGTGTATGGAAAATGTAAAAAATGTCATGCATACATTTATAGATTTGAAATATTATTTATAAAATGATAAGAAATAAATATTATTGGTATATAAGGATACAAGTGTATGTAAAATAGCAAAATACATTTGGGTTGTATGTGATTACTACAGATGATAAAGATAAAATATGGAAATAGGAATTATGTAATTATTAATTCACCAATAATATTATATAATTATTGGTTACTTTAAGGTCATCACCAATTTTTAATCATCACCATTGATTTTATTTATAATCTAATGGTTGGGGTTGTAGCACGGAGCTCTAATGCCCATTAGGCATGAAATTGTACTTGGGTCATTGATCTCAATTTATAATCTAATGGTTGGGGTTAAATTCTGTAGGCCAAAATTTACCTGCAAAGCTCCAATGTCCATAGGGCCCGAAATTGCATTTGGGTCATTGATTTCAATAAATTCTATAGGCCAAAATGTACCCACAGAACTCCAATGCCCATGGGGCCCGAAATTGCATTTGGGTTGTTGATATCAATTTCAAGCCCCATGGGCATTGGAGTTCTACAGGTACATTTTGGCCCTCAAAATAGAACCCAAACCATTAGATTATAAACAAAAAAATTTAGGACTGATTTAAAATATTCAATGTTTGATTTTTTTTTTTTTTTCAAAGATAATGCACCTAGTAATTTTTTTAACGTGACCGCTGGTGCGACACGCCCTCTGGCTACACACAATGCTTTTGCCCGGAGCTATGAACCGGTGAGGCCACAACACGAGGGACCTCATCCCCAAGAAAGAACACTTCAAACCCGTGAGCTCGTTGGCCCAGTGAAGGCGTAATGCCTTGCGAGCTCGTTGGCCCAACGGGGGTTTGAACTCTGGTGGCCGTCACTACAACCGAGCGACTTAACCACCGAACCACGCCCTTATCGGCATGTTTGATTTTAAATATTAAGGAATTAAAGAATTATAGACACGAGCACTACACCTTAAACTAGTCAATCACTACCACCCTTAGCCTCTTACTTTTCCATAGGGATTTAATTTTTTTAAAAAGGAAGGATTCACCATGGTAATTAATGCATTTACCTATTGTTTATCAAGATTTGTAGGATTTTGTACAAATTTCTAGTGATTTAAAAAATTTGCAAATAAAATTAATATTTTTTTGGCCAATAGAAATTAATATTTTTTTCCAAAATAATAAAAAAATTCCTTAGGATTTTATATCTTTTTTCAAGAAAGTTTCTTAAAATTATCATTGAAAAGTGTACTAAATATTATATTTTAATTTTATAGTTATAATTTTTTAAAAATATATATATCTCGTTTGTATTTTAATTTTTATGCACATGGCCATAATATGATGCTCCACCACATAAAACACATAATTAATATTAAATTTATATTATAAAATTATTTTACCTACACGTGGTTTCCTAAAAGTGCCTTGGACCCATCCTTAGGAGCCACATACATGTCAACTAGAGACGTTTCGTAAGACAATTGACTGACCTAACAATTTATTAAGCCGATAGGCTCTTTCTATGGAAGCTTCTGCTCCAAAATCTTCCCAAAACTATTCTTTTTTCCTGCAACCAATTTAGTGTGATCGAATACTAGTTAGTACGCGGTTGAAAATCAGCCAATACGTAGCTGGAAATTTGTTTGGATGTCTGCTTTCCTTTTTCTAGAGGTTTTAGTTTTTTCCCGTCATCATCCACTTCAATAGTCAAATGTCAATTTTGACCAATAAAAATAGGACAAATATTTACCACTTTTTGATATAAATGAGGTGTAAATTCACTATTGATTGTTTGACTGTTGAAATGGATGATGTTTAAGTAGAACCCACTTGGTAGCTATTCTTAAACATCATCCACTTCAATAGTCAAATGTCAATTTTGGCCAATAAAAATAGGACAAATATTTACCACTTTTTGGTATAAATGAGGTGTAAATTCGCTATTGATTGTTTGACTGTTGAAATAGATGATGTTTAAGTAGAGCCCAGTCGACAGCTATTCTTAAACATCATCCACTTCAATAGTCAAATGTCAATTTTGGCCAATAAAAATAGGACAAATATTTACCACTTTTTGGTATAAATGAGGTGTAAATTCACTATTGATTGTTTGACTGTTGAAATGGATGATATTTAAGTAGAGCCCACTTGATACGTGGCCTACGTGCAAAGACATGGATACTCTTACAGCTGCCCCGACTAGTCCTCACCATTCTACTCGCAACATCGCTATATACACGCGTTCATCTCTCACACAAACTGGTAACAGAAGAATTGGAGATGGCAAAGCTGATCGACAGGGCGAAAGAGTTTGAAATAGATAAAATTGCAGGTATAGAAAGACCATCAGCAGATGTTACGGACTCCATAAATAACTTTAGAGGTGGCTGTGGATGTAATGAATCCCTACAACCATAACCTTCCCATTGGCAAAATTTCCTACAGGCTACGGAGCGCATAGAGGTAGTCCATCTATTCTCTTATTTAATTCATTTTTCTCTCTTGTTTTCACAATCTTCTTTTGCTAGTACGTTTTCCTTCTTTAGCTTATAGTGAATGTTGGTTTTAATTTGTGAGCAAAATTATTGCATCTGGGACAATTTTAGATCCTGGGTCAATAATGGAAAAGGAGAAGACATGCTTCAACACTACAGTAAAAGTGCCATACAACTCCATGCTCAATATTCTGAGAGACGTTGGGATGGAATGGGACTTGGATTATCAGTGGGAAGTTGGGCTCACCATGCACATTCACATTGTGGGCAAGTTTACTCTTCCACTTTCTAAGGAAGACATTATGAAGCTGCCTTCTTTTCCAGATATCTTCTAGAACGCCCTCAATGTTTTCTAAATAAGATATGCATTGAACATTGTTGATTCATGTAAACAACGGTTGCTCTTAACCAGCACATAGTTTATAATTCCAGGCCACAGGAGAAATTTTGGCTGTATTTTCTATTTCATATTTGTTTTCAATTCTTTCATCTTAGCTGGGATTTGTTCATATACTAATCTATTTTCATTTTCGCAATCTAATAAAATGTATATAACTTGTGCATTTACTATTTGATAAAATAGAAGAAAAAATTTCTGTTCAAACCTACCCAAAAAATTAATAATAGAAAATTTCTGTTAAAACCTGCCCCCAAAAAATTAATAATAGGAAATTTCTGATAAAACCTGCCCAAAATATTTTAACAATTATTTTTTTTGGGCAAGTCTTGTAAATACAAGAAAAAGAATGGGCAGCCTGTAAAAAAGCATTCTCTACATAAAAAATTAAGGGAACCTGTAAAAAAAAATTCCAGGTTTAACATTTGTTATAAAAAAATTGCAGTCAGCCCTTCAGTTTGGAACTCACTAAGTATATTGGTGTTGGAAGTTGTAGTATTTACATGTTGAATGAGTGCTTTGTACTGTTGATGTTGTACTTAGATCTTGAAGAGAAATATTTTGTAACCAACTATACATATGTAGTGCATTCTTTCAACATCAATCTATGCTTTTAAAGATTTTCAACTCTTTCTTAAAATGTGTTGAATCGTCATCTCTCTCTACTTTCTGACTTATTTAATCAATTAATTTACTTCCCAGTTATTCCCAAATATGTCATCATCAGCAAGCAATAACGACGACAATGTCATTACGTATGAACAAACTATTAGACATGCATCTGAAATAAATAGTGAGATGGCTACGAGCAAATCCAGGGACATACTAACCGAGGTTTATAGTTTAAATAGGATGTCTTACCAACTTGATAGAAGCAAGTTCATGCAAACATCTCCAGTTGAAGAGGATGAGGTGTACATAATTCAAGACATCCAAGAGAAAATTTGTGAGGTAATGGTGGCCTGACACTTGTAAAAGATAGCTTGGAAGGGACATACCACTTATTGAGGGAGGGGTTTTATGACGGATGTTCTTAAATATCATCCACTTCAATAGTTAAAGGTCAATTTTGGTCAATAAAAGTAGGACAAATATTTAACACTTTTTATTGTGAATGATGTGTAAAATTGCTATTGATTGTTTGACCATTGAAGTGGATGATATTTAAGTAGAGTGTTTTATGACTAGTACTAAGGTGTTGATGACATATATAATACTATAGTGATATTCCTTCTAGGAACATTATAGTGACATTCCTTCCTAGAACATAGCGTGGGATGATTAATTTATAAACGTGTATGTGATGAACTATAGAAATGTAAATTATACATATTTCTTAAGCTTTTCTTGTAATAGAATATGGATATTTGTTTTATTAAAAATTTATAGTTATATTCTTTCCTCAAAAATATAGTGGATCCTTTAATTTGTAAATGTGTATGTGACGTACTACGCTCAAAAGTGCTTGAATTTTTTCTGACAAGGAATAGTCATTCTTAATATTTTCCCTTGTCATCACACATTCTTCATGTCGATCTCTTGTTTGTGCTATGCATGTAGATTGCTTTGCTGACAATTAATTGTAACATTGGATTTTAACCTATATGACAAATAAGATGCACCACACAGAACCGTTCCAATCACTTCTCTTTGCAACACCAGGCTTGGTTATATAACATCTTTCATCTTTTCCCTCTGCCCACTAATCCTCACCATCATTCTTTTCCCATGTTCATCCTTATCCATATTTTCATCCGTCCACATCATTCTAGCCCATATGTCCATGTGTACAGAGCCATCTAATAAATCAAAGCTTCCAGAAGATCGGTCAACACCTACAAAACACCATAAATAGCCCTACCACCCCAACCTCTTGTAAAAAAAATATTCCCTTAAATGAAATTCTCCCTTGGGGGCATGACACTTCAACCACCAATATCTCCCTCTTACAAATTTTAATTTATCTTTTATAAAGTATTAACTCTGGTCCAATTGTGCCTTCAGATTACTGTATTGGAACTTGTAGATATAAATGGTAGATTACTAAAATAAATATGTATAATAAAACCAGTAATGTATTTAAGAAGAAGAAAAACAACTAATTCTATAGAGTTACAATTACATAAATCTTTTTACGTATATATAAAGACAAAATAATACATCTGTATCATAAATCCATATTTGATCTGATGTCTTAATGAATACCCAGTACAAGATTGGACGTGTTCATTGATGAAGCCTACAAGTGGGAAAAAAAGAGAAACAAGAGAAGCCTGAAAGAAGTTTTGAACTTATTTCTAACGATCTTCGTTCCCATAGCTTCTTTTCAAAGAAGTTAGTAAAAAACATGAAGTGGATTAGAGGCACAAGGAGTGGGCTAGAGGGGAAGCATTCCCCTGTTTTCTATGAATTTCCATGGATTGTGAATTACATGAGGTGTGCAATTCCAATGGAATTGTACCTTAAAATTTTTGTAATGATTCATTATTATTGAAATTGTACCTTAAAGTTTTTGTAACGATTCATTATACAAATAAATGAAAATAATTATATGAAAATAACAAAGAGATGAAACAAGTTTTGCTTATTTTATATCTAAAAAAATATTTTATATGCGTATGCTAATGAGTTCTCTACTGAGGGTGACACAAGCACTCACGAACTTGCATTTCATTGCACAACAACTCACAAACTTCCGTTTCATTGCATACTCAAAAATATGAGAAATTTTCTTGTTAGTTAAAAGTGTAGGACTAGCTTCTTGTATAAGATTATCCTAGGTCTTTGGTTTTATTTTACATTAGGAGTTGTTTTGCTAGGTTATGTGCATGTCTTGAAAGACTTATTTTTTATTTTTAATAGTATAGTAGTGAAGATCAACTCATCTTACTATTCATCTAGAGTGATTTGAGCAAGAAATTTATTTTCCTTTATAAATATTTTACTTTCTAAATGGTCAAAATTGATAAGTGAGCTTTATGTGAGCTAAATATTTTGAAATATGGCTTTACCAACAAGAACATAAACTTCTTAATATTTTTCAAATAATTTGCCTATCGGCAAATCCGTTGCACATAAATATTGTGCAACTGCTAGTTTAAGTTATTTTTAAACCACACTCGATAGAGTAGTTTATTTACTACTAACACTTTATTTAAGTTATTCTTAAAACCACACTAGATAGAGTGGTTAATTTACTACTATTATCATTCTCCAGCCTCCATCTCTCTTGGGTGAATTGTTCCGAGCAAACCGTGTTTCATGGAAAGGGACAGTCCGAATGTGGGAAGCACCGAAATGTTATCAACAATCTTTACCTGGTAGCGAATAATAATGGAAGCGACAGCCCACTTCATTTGCCAGTAGGCAAATGCTTTGGCCATGCAGCATCGAGGGCCTCCATTGAATGCTCCAAACTTAAACTCGGACTCCCTCACAAAGCTACCATTGTGGAGCCACCTTTCCGGCTTGAACTCAAGGCAGTCCACCCCCCACACTCTCCAGCCAAGCGGACGAATAGGTCAAGTTAAAAACTTGCGTGCCCTTCTGAATGGGCGTGCCATCAGGCAGAACGTCGTCCTCAGCCGCTTCAGCTAACTCTATTGGGATGGGCGGGTAGAGGCGGAGAGACTCTGTGAGAGCTGCGTGCAGGTACTCCATTTGCTTTATTTGATCCAGGGTGAAGGGACCCAGCGGGTCGGTTGCGATACCTCAGAGCTCGGCTAAAATCTTGGCTTTGACCCGCGGGTGTTGCGCTAGCAGCCAGAAGAACCATGACAGACCCGCCGTAACTGTGTCCTTGCCGGCGACAATCATGTTGACGATCAGTTCATGGACTCTCTCATCGGAATAAAGGCGACCTGAAATAAAAATTATATATTAATATCAAAGTAGAAAACTACAGCAGTCAAGACATAAAAAACTAAAACTAAATTATGCAGAGAGACATTCTACAACAATAGAGCACTCATTTTCGGTGTAAATATATAGAAAAAAATAAAAAATAAAAACCAAGGTTAAAGAAAAAAAGGTGGAGAAAACTAAAAAAAACTATGCAACCAAAAAATAAAAAATATGAGACCACTAAACATAGAAAAAATAAAAAATAAAAACTAAAAAAGAAATTGGAAAAGGTTGAAGAAAGAAGGTGGAGAAAATTAAAAAAACTTTGCAACCAAAAAAGAAAAAATCACACAAAGGCAAAAAAAAAGAAAATAAAAATAAAAATTATGAAAAACACAAAAACCATGATAGATATATATTTTTTAAATATAAATATACTAGTTATAATACCAGCACTAGAAGCGGAGCTTGGATCTTAAATTTGACAGTCAACCTTGCTTGTCAAGCAATTTTTTTATGACAGTTCTCTATTCAATAATGCCTTTAAAATACTATTACATATTTAGTATAAGTAAATTACATATACATATACATATACATATTACATATACATATACATATACATATTAACCGAAGGAAGAAGGTGCTCCTAGTTAGTAATAGCTGGTGGACACAGGGCTTATATTTAACAATTGTATAGTTGTATTTAAAGATTTTAACTGTAAAATATAGTAAAAATAAATCTTTGACTGTATTAACATACATGTAATTTACTTTAGAAATTGTAAAAAAATAATTAATCTGAAAATCTGAAAATATATATATTCTTTTTATTTTTAAATTCTTTAATAGAAACTTAAAATAGAAACTTCTATTATTTAAAAAAAATTCTCAAATTTTTAAATCTTTAAAAAAATTCTAAATACTCTTGAGTTTTTTTTATAGAATATTTTATATAAATAATCGTCTTCCTTTCATTCTAGCACATCAAACAATTAAATTTTTTGTTTGTACCAATCTAAACACTAAGAAGAAAAAATATAGAAAATAAGAAAGGGATATGGGCTTTGCAAGAAAGGACTTAGCAACTTAGCAGTTGCAGTAACCAATTATCTCTTAACAAGTTACTAGTGAGCCTTTTCACACAACCATACAAATATAATTTTTTCCATTGTGTAATTTATGTTTATCTCAATATAGTAGTTATCTCTAGTCTGTTTATTTAATTTTAAACACATCAAAGTAAAGGGAAGAGAAATCTTACTATTAGTATTGAAGGATCTCATTCATCAGGCCATCTATGCTACAATTTGTATGCAATCCCATCCAAATGTGATGAATCCATTTCTTATTATTGCCAAATTACTCTGACGCTAAGTAGTACATGGACACGGATGGCGAGTTGCATCCCCTTTTGTAACTCATCCAAATGGTTCAAGGAGAGTGCTGAATAGGCACTCCAAAATTTTTTTGCCTAAGAATCTTATACAACTCACCTGTGCTCTTATGTAAAGCATGGACCATATCAAACATGAGGCATCCAAAAAACCTAGTATCTAAATTTATTTGAAATACCTTCGTCTCAATACATTAAAATCATTTGTAATTTTTTTTTAATATTTCTTAAATAAAATTTTACTTTCATTTTTTAAAAAATAGCACTTTGGCTTGCAAAGAAGAAAGTGCAACGATTACATGGATTTTATTTTATAATAGAATTTTTAAAATTGCCTGTAAATTTGACGTAGACTATATAAATACTTTATAAATCTCCTTTTAAATGCTGCTCGAAGTTAGTAATGGATGGTCGGACATTTAAACCGTAACCACCAAGAATAAGTTTTAGAAATCTAAATTTACCTCTAAATACATAACGTATTTTTTCCTCGTCGACTGTAAATTAAATAAAAAATAGAATATTGGCATTGTACCACCGTACTTGGTAAAAATAGATATTGTTTGCATAGGAATCATCCAGGAATTTCAGAAATGATTCTACCTTTGCTACACACTGAAACTCTGGGATAGAGTGTTTGCTTTGAACACCTAGCTTTGCTACACAGTTAAACTTGGGCACAAGGTATTTCCTTTGAATCCATAACTTGCCTTATGTAAATGGTGGCATTTTCCTCCGAATTGCATGCAGATCTAGTTTAAGAATAGTGTTGATTCAATGAAATCCATTTGTGGCCAATAGTGTAAGTGTGCTTGTGTTTTCCCTCCTTAGACAAGAGCCCTGCAAAGCGTTCAAGCTGGATTTTCTGAAGGTGCCATCGGTAGTGGAACTCACATGCTGCAGTGAAGATCCACCCAGTGTTATTTGGAGGTGCCATCAGTAGTGGAATTTTTTTTTTGTGTTTGTCTGTGTCATTTGAAAATTGTGTTACTAATTGTTGAACATGTTAACCTTCTCATGTGAAGGTTTATTTTGAAAGTAACACGCAAGAAGAATCAAGAAAATGTATCTATGTATAAAACAATACTAAGCTACCTTCCACAGTGAATCTCTATCTCTTATGTATTTTAAATACTCTAAACTAACAATCCTAGTGTGATTTTCCACACAACACTTAGCATTTGTGCAGGAGTACAATCAACACTGAGAGGGGGGGTGAATCAGTGTTATGTGAATTTTCAAATCTTTTTACACACTTTAACTTTCAGAGCATAAGGAGAGAAAGATAGCATTGATCTGTCAAATACATATGCACATGATTGTGAATACAGAAAGAGAACAAAACTTCATACACAGAAAAGATTATGACACAAGAATTGCATGAGTGGAAAACCCTCCAGGGGTAGAAAAACCACTCTAAACTGCCTCACTGGCTTAACTGATCAAACATGCCTCACTGGCTACAAAGAAGCCTCACTGGCTACAATATGTGTCTCACTGACAAATATTAAGGTCTCACTGACCTACAAGCCTCACTGGCATACTGTTTAGAAGCACCAGCTTCAAAGAACACCAACCCCTATTACAGAACAAACTGAAAACACAAATTCAGAGGGTTTCTCTGTTTCAATACATAACATTTATTCTCTCTCATGTGTCTGTCAAATGATCATTCCCAACTCATATACAAACTCAGATATTTCAATCCTGTATCATGATCCACTCTACAACACCAACACTGCTTGATTCTCAACAACACTGCTTGATTTTCAACAACACTTCACACTGCTGTATGTTTCATCTCTGTCTATTTATAAGGTTGCATCAATGCACCTGAAAGATTATTGTAAATAAAAAGACTTTTGATGTTCCTCTTCTCTTCAAAAGCTTCTTTATTTTTGTGTCAATTTCACCTTCTGACCCTTGACATCTGCATAAACAATTTATCTTATACAAAAAATCTTCAATAATATTAATCAGTGCCCTGTAAAATAAAAAAACTCTTCTTGTATCCTCTTTTTATCCTGCAACAAATTACATTTCTACAAAATAAAAACATTTTCTTTTCAATCTCCTTTTTGTATTCTCCAATCTGCAAAGAAAATAAATCTTCATATTCCACATCTCAAAACAAATCATCTGTAAAAAATCTCCTTAAAAACTTCCAAGCTTTTACATTCAAAACCCTTGAGCTTCTTCTTCTTCTCAATCTGCAAGAGTATCTTCAATCTCTCTTTGGATTAAAACAATATTTTCAATCTGCAAAAATATCATTTTCAAAACTAAAAAATCTGCATCCAATGCCCTGCTCACAAAAATAATATCTTAAAAAAACATTTTCCAATTTATTCAAAAACATCTTCTTATGACCTTTCATGTCCTTCAAGAATAAAGAATTCACCAATTTTTCTTAAAAAAAACAATCTTCTTAAGCTGCCTTATTCTCAAAATAATCCTTTCAAAAAAAATAATCTCCAATCTTCACAAAAAAAACTTCATCCTTCTTAAAAATCTCTTCATAATAAAAATCTCCTTATTAAGAAAACTCCTTAAAAAAAGGACCGACCAAAAGGATTACAAGGAAATTACTTAAGTTTTTTTTAAAAAAAAAAAGAAAATTGCTATCTTTGATTTCGGGCTTCAAAAAGGATTCTAAATACTTCTCAAAGTTTTCAAGGAAAACTAAAACCTTTTCCTTAATGCATAAACCCGTGCCCTCTTGGTAATTGGCGGTGGTAAGTTTAAAATTTAAACATAATGAAAGCCCGCCCATTTGGGAAACTTGCTCTATAGGTAAAAAGAAGGAAAGGGGCCGGTTGCCCTATGGAATTTCATGACTTAAGTTTACAACTTAAGTTCTTTCACCTGCTCGACCAGTCATCTTTAAATTAGAACAAAAGCACCCCTTTTGTAATGACAAATAAGTCAAGATTTTGGAATTTATTAAGATGACTAATTACCATTTAAGTCATATTTAAACCTTGAAGAATATGACCTCATTGAATATCTCTAAAATGACAATTTGCTACCACTCTTTTGTCTTTTATGTATACTCTTTGCAAATCCCAAATACCTTGACAACACACTGAAGTATAAATCAACTTGAAAGCAATGAGGTAAATTGAGAACTCCTAAAGCATTAACTTGATCATAATATGAACAAGGACCATCATCTGAATACATCAAGCAGATCAAACAAGATAACCATGAGTCTTGTATCTAACATAACCTATATCTGTGAACATGAAACAACTCTGCATTAGACCCATTTGAGCTCCTATATGATCAACATCCTCAAAGACATCCTGATGTAACTCAATCTGAATGATACAACACTTTACCATACTGAACAAGCTGTAATAGAAAGAACACATGAGATGATGTCTCCTACTCAAATGTTTACCAATATCATCCCTTATCAAAACATTATTCTTCATAACTCCTGACTTGATGATATTGATGTCCTAATATGAAGATCAATCCCAACATCTATGACAACCTGAAAGAACACCTTTTTGACATCAATGACAACCTGACTCCATCAATCTCCCCCTTTGTTATTGATGGCAAAACCACCTGATGCAATTTTTCTTTCTCCCCCTTTTTGACATTGATGACAAAGACTATTATCTCCCCCTGAGAAAAAATAACTCATATAAATCATGAGAAAGATATCAATCAACTGTTTACACATTTCTTGGATCACAAACACTATCACTGACCTTGTTATCTTTCATACCAACCAAGAAATTGAAAAATCATTTACTCAAACCTTTGATATCATTAGCCTCTGAAAATTTCAGGCACTAATCATATTTACAATTTTTGTTATTCTGAAAGCTCTGTTCTTGCACATCTGCATACTGCACAACTTTTCAACTTGTGAGTAATAAGAAATTATGAAGCATAGGACCTGAAAGCAACCTCATGTAAGGCACACCAACCAAAGCATCAAACCACTATTATAACTTACGCAATGACTGTACTATATTATGCACAATAGCACTTCTTGTAACAAAATCACTTATGAAGATGAAGACTACACACTCCTGATGACATCACATGTGATTGAAGGAATCACTTCAATCATCAACACAATTTGAAGTATGATTATGAAGGCATAAAAATTGACTCCTGTGGTATGACTCATATAAACTTGAATTCCATGCAGAGATATCATAATCACTTCAACATCTATGATATTGCAAAATTCTGATGATAACAACATGAAGACTACTTATCACAAAATTCACAAGCTATGACACCATGATGACCACTCTTGAGAAGACCTTGCCAAGACATCCATGATAGTAACAACTCAGTCCTCCAAGGTAGCAGATATGACCATCATATTATCATCCTGCAACTAAACTATTTTGACACCTTTTCTGTCATGACAAAGAATGAAAACCATCTGAACAATCCTCCTATTCTGCACAAGACACTTGTCAATTCTGATACAAAACCACATCTGAAACATACTGTATTATACAAGAACTACTGCCTCTTGACTTTGTCATTCAAACAAATGAACTGCATCAACAAATTCTTTCTGCAACAACTCTTTGCACAAATCAAAAGCAGAGATAATTGCTATGAATTGAATTTTTATTTTTAGCCACCACAGACAAATATCTGATAAGAGCTCTTTGAAGCAACTAAAGCTCTTTGCTATGATAACCAATACTTTTCAATAACAGGATCCCAATGAACTGCAACATCATAACAACTCAACCATTGTCAGTAACAACATGCTATGAACAAAATATGAATAGGATCATATTAAAACCAAAACTCTTAACACTATCAAACTCTTTGCTTTGAACTCCTGACCATCCTTTTAACATCTTGTATGCATACAGAACTAAAGATCACCTGTATCATTGTCACATACTGAAAATCAACATTGTTAGCAACATCATCATCAATAATTTCAAAGCATGGTAAGAATGATAGACAGACAAGATCATCATATCAAATGATCTTTTTCCTAAAACTTCTTGGGGTTAACTGATAGAACATTTGATACCTCCCCCTTACTTCATGCTATGTTATGCAATGACTTGTGCAAGATGCACAAGCTTAGATTCTGACTTCTCTTTACTTTCTTTCTGCTTCCAAATGTTCACAGGTGCTTTCTTCCTCCAAACCTTTTCTTTCCATTTCAATTTTTTCAAATCAGGTGAGGCATACATTTTGCAACTCTGTGCTTTGTGTCCAAGAGTGTTGCAACTATAACAAATTATGTCAAAATCATAATCAAATGAATGATAGTACCTTTGAGTACTCATATTAAACTTCCATGAAGAATCATACCTTCTATGCACTTTGCAATTACTCTGTATGTGTCCAACATTATTACACTTGTAACAAATAATGTCAGTATTCCTTCTGCAAACAATTTCTTTGTGTCCAAATTGATTACAAGCATAACAATAACCATTAAAAGAATAATTATACTTGTACATGTATGCTTGTCTAACAACAGGTTTTCTGAAATTCCTTCTTTGATTGTGTACAAATTCATCTCTAGTTTTCTGTTCAGCTTCACTCTTCCTTTTACCTTCTGTGGCAACAACATGATGACTTAAATTAATTTTCCTTTTAGGTGTCTCTCTAGCTTTTGAACATTCTCCTTCTTCAAAACCAAGTCCAGTAGTGTCTCCACACAGTTTTTGTTTACCAAGCATCTCTTGTAGATTGCTTGTGCTTTATTCAAATTCCTTATACTTCTTAAGACCATCATACTCTTTTCTCAGATTGATAATTTCACCTTCCAGTTTTAGATTCTCAATCCTTGAAACTTCAAGGTTAGAAATTGAGACATCAGCTATTCTCTTAGCTTCTTCAATTTCTATCTTTAATTTAGCAACTAGTTTATCTGAGTCATCAATATATGTCTTTAAACTCATAATTTGACATCTGGCCTCTTCAAGATCTGTAGATACAATTTCAAGTTCTGAATATACATTATCTTTAGATTCTCTTTCTTGTTGCAGCAACAAATTTAGTTTCTGATTCTCTTTCTTATACTTCTTGAGCTTACTCAAACATATATAAGCTCTCCTTCCATATCAATTTCACATTCTTGTTCTTCATCACTAATAATCTGATCTTCTTCAAAATCTGATTGAGTCTCATTTCCTTCATGTGAAAGATTTTTATCATTGTCACTCTTCTCAGATAATAAGTTGTTTTCTTCTTCAGGTGTACTACCTTGATAAATTTTTATCAATCTCCTCCACATATCCTGAGCTGTAACACAATCCATAACTTTACAAATAACATCATTAGACAGAGCAGATAATATAGCCTTCTTTGCAATATCATTATATTCAAGAACTTCTTTGTTATTTGCAGAAATACCATTTTCAACTGACATTAAAACATCATATCCTAAGGAGGATAAATATACTTGCATTCTAACATACCAAACTGAAAAATTTGAACTATCAAACTGAGGAACATCTAAAACAATATTAGATTCAACTTGGACAACATCTTTATCCACTGACTTTATATCAACATCTGGATTTGATATGAAAGATGTCTTTTGAATCTTTTGACTAGAATGAAGCTTGACATTTTTATTCTTATTTCTTCTGCACTTACCCATTGAACTCCACACACAGGACCTACCCAAGCTGATTAAGCTTCAAAAAGGGGAACCTAGCTCTGATACCAATTGTAGGAGTACAATCAACACTGAGAGGGGGGGTGAATCAGTGTTGTGTGAATTTTCAAATTTTTTTACACACTTTAACTTTCAGAGCACAAGGAGAGAGAGATAGCATTGATCTGTCAAATACATATGCACATGACTGTGAATACAGAAAGAGAACAAAACTTCATACACAGAAAAAATTATGACACAAGAATTGCATGAGTGGAAAACCCTCCAGGGGTAGAAAAACCACTCTAAACTGCCTCACTGGCTTAACTGATCAAACATGCCTCATTGGCTACAAAGAAGCCTCACTGGCTACAATATGTGTCTCACTAACAAATATTAAGGTCTCACTGACCTACAAGCCTCACTGGCATACTGTTTAGAAGCACCAGCTTCAAGGAGCACCAACCCCTATTACAGAACAAACTGAAAACACAAATTCAGAGGGTTTCTCTGTTTCAATACATAACATTTATTCTCTCTCATGTGTCTGTCAAATGATCATTCCCAACTCATATACAAACTCAGATATTTCAATCCTGCATCATGATCCACTCTACAACACCAACACTGCTTGATTCTCAACAACACTGCTTGATTTTCAACAACACTTCACACTGCTGTATGTTTCATCTCTGTCTATTTATAAGGTTGCATCAATGCACCTGAAAGATTATTGTAAATAAAAAGACTTTTGATGTTCCTCTTCTCTTCAAAAGCTTCTTCTTTATTTTTGTGTCAATTTCACCTTCTGACCCTTGACATCTGCATAAACAATTTATCTTATACAAAAAATCTTCAATAATATTAATCAGTGCCCTGTAAAATAAAAACTCTTCTTGTATCCTCTTTTTATCCTGCAACAAATTACATTTCTACAAAATAAAAACATTTTCTTTTCAATCTCCTTTTTGTATTCTCCAATCTGCAAAGAAAATAAATCTTTATATTCCACATCTCAAAACAAATCATCTGTAAAAAATCTCCTTAAAAACTTCCAAGCTTTTACATTCAAAACCCTTGAGCTTCTTCTTCTTCTCAATCTGCAAGAGTATCTTCAATCTCTCTTCGGATTAAAACAATATTTTCAATCTGCAAAAATATCATTTTCAAAACTAAAAAATCTGCATCCAATGCCCTGCTCACAAAAATAATATCTTAAAAAAACATTTTCCAATTTATTCAAAAACATCTTCTTATGACCTTTCATGTCCTTCAAGAATAAAGAATTCACCAATTTTTCTTAAAAAAAACAATCTTCTTAAGCTGCCTTATTCTCAAAATAATCCTTTCAAAAAAAATAATCTCCAATCTTCAAAAAAAAACTTCATCCTTCTTAAAAATCTCTTCATAATAAAAATCTCCTTATTAAGAAAACTCCTTAAAAAAGGACCGACCAAAAGGATTACAAAGAAATTACTTAAGTTTTTTTTAAAAAAAAAAAGAAAATTGCTATCTTTGATTTCGGGCTTCAAAAAGGATTCTAAATACTTCTCAAAGTTTTCAAGGAAAACTAAAACCTTTTCCTTAATGCATAAACCCGTGCCCTCTTGGTAATTGGCGGTGGTAAGTTTAAAATTTAAACATAATGAAAGCCCGCCCATTTGGGAAACTTGCTCTATAGGTAAAAAAAAGGAAAGGGGCCGGTTGCCCTATGGAATTTCATGACTTAAGTTTACAACTTAAGTTCTTTCACCTGCTCGACCAGTCATCTTTAAATTAGAACAAAAGCACCCCTTTTGTAATGACAAATAAGTCAAGATTTTAGAATTTATTAAGATGACTAATTACCATTTAAGTCATATTTAAACCTTGAAGAATATGACCTCATTGAATATCTCTAAAATGACAATTCGCTGCCACTCTTTTGTCTTTATGTATACTCTTTGCAAATCCCAAATACCTTGACAACACACTGAAGTATAAATCAACTTGAAAGCAATGAGGTAAATTGAGAACTCCTAAAGCATTAACTTGATCATAATATGAACAAAGACCATCATCTGAATACATCAAGCAGATCAAACAAGATAACCATGAGTCTTGTATCTAACATAACCTATATCTGTGAACATGAAACAACTCTGCATTAGACCCATTTGAGCTCCTATATGATCAACATCCTCAAAGACATCCTGATGTAACTCAATCTGAATGATACAACACTTTACCATACTGAACAAGCTGTAATAGAAAGAACACATGAGATGATGTCTCCTACTCAAATGTTTACCAATATCATCCCTTATCAAAACATTATTCTTCATAACTCCTGACTTGATGATATTGATGAAATATGAAGATCAATCCCAACATCTATGACAACCTGAAAGAACACCTTTTTGAAAGAACACCTTTTTGACATCAATGACAACCTGACTCCATCAATTTGTACAATGCACCTCAAAGAACATATATTTTAGATTCAATTGGCATTATTTTGTGGCATTGTCTATGCATTGCTATTGTCCATATCTTGTATCATTTGTTCTTTACATTCTATTATTTCAAGGCACTTACTTCTATACACCATTATTACAAGTTTAGATAATCTTCAACAAATACGAATCATCATAAATATCAATGTTTTTTGAATGACATGTTGATAACATTGTACAACAAGGGCTGCCGTGCAGCTGCAGTCCCTGCCTCACTGCAAGAATTTTTTTGTGCAAACCTGTGTAAAACAATTTATTGTTTATAAGATTGTTGAATAAACAGATATCAAAATAAAAGTATTGTTGAATAAACAGATATCAAAATAAAAGTACTTGTTAACTTGTTATCTTGATGAATAATATGGATTTGTTAGCTAAGTAAGGTTAATATTAGGGTTCATAATATACTAATTCTCTTCATTAGAATTTATAAATTATTAGACTGCTTTGATCAATCTATGTCAACATTTTTATTCAAATGTTTAGGGCTAGCACGATTAGACACAATAGCAGATGGAAATTGTTTATGTTTAGGGCAATTACTAATAGAGGGGTCATCGATGACAAATTTGTCACCCAGAAATAATGGTGAGAGAGAAAGTGATAGACAACCATCACATCAGCAGAACTCACATTTAGTAGACAAGAGGAAGCATGTTACAGATTCAACACAGAGCATAGGCAGAACCAAGTTAAATTATAAAAAATAAAAAATAAAACTATCTGAACTAAATTGCCAATGGGCTAAATAAAGAACGGACCAATGGGAAAAAAGCTGAAGGTAATATTGTTGTCCCAATAATTAAAACTAAAACACCTTAGGTTTAACTTTGATTATTGCCATTGCACAAATATCAACAGGAAAATAATAGCAAGTAGGGAGTTAAAAACTTAGGCTAATTTTGATTATAGCATTTTTTTGGTAAGCATTGTTTTTTTGTTTATGTTGGTTTCACTGGATTTTGCAGAAGGTGCAGGAGCAGAGTTGCTTGTACAGAGTGGTAATTTCTTACCATACTGGCTGTCAAATATTTCAGACTGTTGTTCCTTCTTAAAAGTTTAGTGTGTTGGAGAGTTGTTATGGTAACATTAAAATCTGAGTTTCAACGAGTCAAGAAATCTCATCAGATGTAAATGGATTGCTGGAAAACATGGAGCACCAGTAAATGGGCTCATTGTGTATGCTAGTTTATGTTGGTTTCACTTGATTTTACAGAAGCTGCAGAAGCAGAGTTGCTTGTACAGAGTGGTAATTTCTTACCATACTGGCTGTCAAATATTTCAGCACTGCTGTTCCTTCTTGAAAGCTTAGTGTGTTGGATAGAGCCTTTGTTTGGCTGGCGATTGTCTACTGATTTGAAAAGTATACTGATTTGCACTGAATTGCTGAGGAGATCTTGCTGCTTGTGCCATAACTTGTTGCAGAGGAGTTACTGCAGGAATGCATAAAGCCTGCATGTTCTGGTGGAAGAGCAGTGATAACCATACTCAAAGCTTCAATAAGTTGCAAGGCATCTTCGGTAGAAAGCTTATAACCACCTTCTTGTTTCACAACCTTGTGATAAATGAGAAAAAGACCATCTAGTGATCCTGATAACTTATCCCTGCGAGGCATACCAATGGCCATGATAATGATTCATAGTGCATGCTCCCCATGTTAATGACATTGGTGAGTGCCAGTTTGTGACAAGTCTGGCATAATCGGAACAAAAAAAATAGTGGCTCGTAAGCCTAATTATGTTATGATCTTTTGCGAGTAGCTATTGAAAGCAATGAAGGCATGGGCTACTAGATTCTGTCACTCATAGCATGCCTGGCTGGGCTGATGAAAAATTTACCCAGAAATTAAAATTAAATCAGTTGTATATTTTAATTTTAATTTTGACGCTTTTGCCCTTACAGAATCCAACATAATAAGGGCCAGAATTTGAACTTTTTTTTTGTTATGATGGTGCTCCTAAGAACAGCAAATCTGATAAACCATGGCTAGTACAGTGTACCTGAGTGCCAGGTAAAGATTTTTATGAATCTTTCTTAGCCTATGAAGCCTGTTAGTTTCTAAACAAATTCTTCAACTTTGACCACATTGGATATGGTCATTTCTCAAGGCTAAAATAATACCAAAATTACTAGACTAGGGGATATACAGTTTCACTTTGGAGTATAAATTATGGCAAAAAGCTTTAGGTTGTCAGTCTGGGTTACCTGAGAACGTTACCTTGAGTAAATCCTAGACACAAAAAATGACTGTAGTAAGCATATGCTGGATTCAAGATACTGAGTATGCACGAATGAAGTTAAAAACAGGAGGATATTGCGGCATTATGGCAGCCCAAATTTTAAAATTGACAACCAGAATTTTTCAAATCAATACTAAACAGCAAACCAAATAGAATGGTGGAGTCCATTGGATGTGATCGTACCGTCAAGACTTAGTCCCACTATCAATCTGTTACACGAAAAAGTTTTGTTTGGTCAAGAAGTTAACTAATTAAAACTTGGTAACAACATAATTTTAAGGGTTTTTTGACTGTCTTGATTGAATGCAGATGATGCCTTTGGCCATCCTTATCATACTCGTAATTTTGTGGATTAATAAAAATTGTAGGACTTTCTTCCCTGCTAGAGTTTTCTCCAGAAAATAATGTACTCTATCTGTTGTCGTGAATTGTGATTACAATTCCCTGTTTCTTTTTCTAAAGGCTCATGACTCTATTATTCATTTATAAGCCAATGAAACAAGACAACAAGGGCTTATACATGGAAAAATGTTTTATTCAATCAATCCAAAGAACTAGTGGTTACTGAATAATCAGGAACTCTAATTTAGTAATTTCTCCGCTGTAACGTATATCAGTTTCTTAACCTAAAATTATTTGAAAGAAGCAAAGAGTTCTACGCTGGCAACACATAAAAGCCAGTTCTAAGATCTGCAAATTCCCAAATTTGCTATCAGTGACAGAAATATATTAACTTAAAGAAAAATAAGATACCAGACAACACTGCTTCTGCCAACACCTACTGGCAAACCAAAAAGCAAAAGAAGTTAGATCCTAAAAAATTTATAACAAAATTTCTTACAAATGCAGATAAATCTGGTTTAGCACCAGTTTGCAGCGATCAGATGACTGAAAATTAATTATGCTAAATAGCATGGAAGAGATTAAATGGAACTTGGTCCACCTGAGTTCATGCTTTAGCCACTTACTTCCGACTTTTCAATCATTAAAGCAAAGATATGTAACCATTGATTGAAATCTGAGAAGATGCCCTGAGACATGCTACAGGAAATTGCAAGTCTCACGGAAGAAAATGCATCAGCAGCGAGATAGACGGTGGCATCAGTGCCCACCCATTATGCATATCTTCCCTTCTTCAAATACCTTGTAGTTTTACTAATGGAATCTGCAGAAAAATAATTATAGATCTATGATGGATGTCAATGTCAGAGCGAGGAACCTGTGAGATGTCCTGCCACCACCATTGAAAGGTTGTTCCTAGGAGAAAGAAGGAAACGACTAAACACAGGAATTAAAAAACAACTAAACAGACACAGAGAAGACAAGTGAGTTGTGCCCAAAATCAAACATGCAAAATGTGGAGGCATAGAGAAGGCACGTTTGCTCTTTGGAGAATGCCATGCCCACGTGTGCAGATTAATAGTTGGAGGCGAAAACAAAAAATAAAAATAAAAAACATTGGAAAATCAACAAAGAAACCTGAGGGGAAAGTATTAATTTTTCCCTTCAGCACAGGTATCCAGGTGGATTAATCGGGGAGATGAAAACATTAGGAAACACTGAACTTTACAGAGATGGAAAAATTCACAATATTATGAATTCTAAATATATTTACCAATGGGCTAAAAACTCAACCTCCAATTAGAAAAACAAATTTTTAGAATAAAGTTGTCCCAAAATTCTAAAAAATAAAAAATTATAGGCAAAAGATTAATCTTTTACCATTGCACATATTCCCAGGCCAAAGTAATTGATGCAAGCGGAAAAAAATGCGGCAAACCTTATTGAAATTGGATTTAAATTGGCCAATTGCATTTGTCATTATTATTATGGGTAGACTACGAACAAGAAGTTGTTTACAGAGATAATCCAAACATCAAACATGTTTGAACATTTCAAAAGCCACAACTCTTACTAAAATGGACATCCCATGCTAGAAACTTGCCGAAATGAAGCGAGTATGCTTGATACTAAGGGGCATAGTTTAAGCAAGGTAACCATCACTTGACATACAAATTTGCAACTTCAAGAACAACGTTAAGGTCGGAACAATTTAGGCAATATGTAGAGATGCACCCTTCACCACGGTGAGGTAGCGGGTTCCTTGAACAAACTCATACATTGTGAGATAGACAGAGACCTTTCTTCCCCCTTCGCTTGGCAATGGCAGAAGCGTAGTGAATCCAGTAACAACACCACTCTCTGCAGGCTCAAATACACTCCTCCCTTCATCCACAGAAGAACCCTTGAACACATACTCAACACAATCACCTGCTCCTGTGTTCCCCTTCTCTGCAACCCTGAACAGACCATTTGCAATTCCACCAAAAATTATCTTCAGTAACCCTAACAAAGCTTTTTGCCATAATTTATACTCCAAAGTGAAACTGTATATCCCCTAGTCTAGTAATTTTGTTATTATTTTAGCCTTGAGAAATGACCATATCCAATGTGGTCAAAGTTGAAGAATTTGTTTAGAAACTAACAGGCTTCATAGGCTAAGAAAGATTCATAAAAATCTTTACTTGGCACTCAGGTACACTGTACTAGCCATGGTTTATCAGATTTGCTGTTCTTAGGAGCACCATCATAACAAAAAAAAAAGTTCAAATTCTGTAAGGGCAAAAGCGTCAAAATTAAAATTAAAATATACAACTGATTTAATTTTAATTTCTGCGTAAATTTTTCATCAGCCCAGCCAGGCATGCTATGAGTGACAGAATCTAGTAGCCCATGCCTTCATTGCTTTCAATAGCTGCTCGCAAAAGATCATAATATAATTAGGCTTACGAGCCACTATTTTTTTTGTTTCGATTATGCCAGACTTGTCACAAACTTGCACTCACCAATGTCATTAACATGGGGAGCATGCACTATAATAGAATTATAGGATGCTAAGGAGAATTGGACAGAAAATTTTAGTAAAAAGTAAAGCATTGAGATGGCTCACCATTGTCCTATGAGTTGTATAGTCATTAATAGCATGGCTACTGTTGATTTTGCTAAAAATCTGAAGGCCTACGAAATAACATAATGTGGAGTTCAGGGCGATGAATTGCATAGTGCACTGACCCACACGACTGCTGGACTCCAATAGCTCACCATTCATTCTGAGACAACACAAAAATATGTTATTAACACACATCATTAAGCACTTGTTGCCCTGGCTAGAGCCGGTTGACTTGGCACTCCATGCTGAAAGCTTTGACCAAAGATAGGTCTCAACCAAGGCAACATAGGTGAATATTTGTATTTATTCTCAAATTCAAGAGTTAATTCACCATGCCCCACTCAAATATAGCATTTCTAGATTGCAATAGTTCACTGTAAGATTAAACACTTCATATTATGGATCTCGCTACTCTTCCCAAAATGGATATAGTGATACCCCAAATAAAAATGCAGTGCAACAATAAAAATACTAAAATTGGATGCATAAGTTGCAAAGGAAAAACTATTTATCTTGAGCCTCATACAAATAGAAGAAACATCTAATTTAAACAAATATAGTACACCATCTATGATCTTCCACATAAAAGTTAAAACATATAAATAGAAATAATCACCTTCCATTTCTGTGTTTGTAACTCCAGAAGAATTTGAGATATATTCCATAGTAATTCCTAAAAATTCATTGTGATGAGTAGGACCAGGCAGACGCAATGCCCCTGCAAGCTGCTTCACTTCTATTTCCTACTGCATTTTCAATTCTGCAATGCACTTCATCTTCATCCATTGAAAATATGCAAACTTGGGATTGTCGACTTCCCTGGGCCGGGTCATACTATGAAACTTTAGTCCATTTCTAATTACAGACATAGGGTTTCAATATGGTAAACAACGAGCATATGTGCAGAAGGTAGACCGGGTGGCATCCCATGATTCATATTTTGCGGAGGCCCAAATCCATGTTGTCCACCCGCAAATGGAGGATGATGTATAGGAGGACCTCTTCCTTGCATTACAGGACCAAAAGGCCGATTCATGTTCATCATCTATGGAGGTGGGACCGAAGGCCCTAGAAGCTGATGTCCAGGAGGCCAGTGCCTAAATTGAGGAGCATTCCTTGGAGGCCCATATATTTTGAACCAAATTATCTACAAAATAACAGATACCAAGTTCCTTTCCACTGTCCATGCCCCTTCATAACCCTAAATTTCCATATCTCATTTCACCAACCAATATAAAGCCTCCATACCAATTCAAATTTTCTCAGAAGCAGAAATCCAATTCCAATTCAATCCGGGCTAATTTTTGCTGTTATTGTTTAAACTGCTTTGTTAAGCATGTATGCTAAATGTGGAAACGTAGAGAAGGCATGTGAACTCCTTTGCAGCATACCACATAGTAGCTGCAATACCAACCTTAAAAAACACAAAAAAACATTAGACTCTCCCCAAAATTATCTAAAACTTTTTCAAGCTAACGAAATGCTTTTAAATTACCATTTTCTTTGGTTGTGACAGACATAGGAATCGTGTCCATAAATTCTATCGATCTTTCCATGTAACCCCAATTTGCTTGCATGAACCTTCTGCTGCTGCCACAAACCGTAAAGCGTGGTTAAAAAAAAAAACATTAGACTCTTCACAAATTTTTCCCCTTCCATTATTTTATTGGCCAACTTTTTTCCCTAATTTTCACAAATGAAAATAGCCCTGGACAAGGAGGAAAATATACATGGTCCAATCAGAAATGCAAAATTGCTAATTAAGGTTCCAGTGTGCTATATTCCTGTTGTGGCTGCGTTCTCTGGTTGCACAGGCCCATAGACAAATTTGGGCCATTTTGACTGTACTGCTGCTGGCATTCCTTGTGAGAATGTTGTTGCAGCCCAGCATTAGGGTTAGGATTAGCGTTACAATTGGCGGAGGCGTTAGGATTAGGGCTAATCTATCCTTTGTTGTTCTGGGGCATCAGTGGGAGAGACATTGTGCTCATCAAGGCTTGTGATTCTGCTTCTCTCCCAGGCAGCGCAACCTGTACACCTGGAAAAATCACAAATACACACCCCCACACGCATTTCTATACCATAGCTTAAAACCCACATCCTCAAAACTTGTGATGCTGAAAATAAAAATGTTATTTTGGGCTATGCTTTTGGCTCACCTCTTGGCGTGTTGTGGCTGCTGCCTGATCCATTTTGTTGCTTTGCTCCTCGTCTTCAGCTTTGAGGGCCGCTGGGGGTGTTTCCGTGTTGGAAGAAACTGCGTTTGGTTGCAGTCTCTGCCTCCGCTTGTTGTGATCGGCCAGACACTTGAGGGTATTGGCTATGGCACACAGTGGTGGACGTGGAAATTTGACCCAAACAGAGGGCTTGGCCCCTGCATTCTACACACCACTGCATTCTGCACACCAACAACATCTCACAGATCTCAGTTGGCATCTCTTTCTAGACCAGAAGGCTCGGCGCTTCAAGACCACAAATTGCAGTGATGAGACATCTCAAATCGCCCCTGTTTTGAGGTGTTTTTTTTGGCGTTTTAGCATACAAAGGCCCGATCCAGGCGTGGAAGGCTGATTGATGTGGCAAAGAAAACGTACGTGTCAATATGCCTTGCAAAACAAAATAATGCGTGTCCTCCATAAAAACAAACACAAGCAAGCCCGGGAGAATAGGATAAAAAACAGGAACGCAAGAAAAGAGAAAATCTCTCAAAATTCACATAATAAAAACATTATAGGCAAAAGTTTAATTTTTGTCATTGCACAGATTTTAATGCCCCACTAATGTATCCAAGTTGAAAAAATTACGGTGCCCAACTAATATATTCAAGCCAGAAAATTTATGGATTTTACGAATTCTAAAAATCATTACCAATGGGCTTTAAAACCAATCGCCCAATCAGAAAATCTGCTTACAGGGATTTTTTCTCCATAAAATTTAGGGAAAAAGAAAACTTTAGCCAACTTGTATTAATTTTGGCATTTGCACAATTAACGAAGCACATTAATAATCGGAGGTGAAAACAATAGTTGGGCTAAATAAAGAATGACTTAGGTTTAACTTTGATTATTATTATTGCACAGATATCAACGAAAAATAATACCAAGGATACACTAAAAAGCTTAGGCTAATTTGGTTTATAACACTTGCACAAAGTCCAACGCCCAAAGAAATGCTATTACGGTGAAAACAATAGTTACCCTGGGACTAATAAAGATTGTCTCATATAAGCAATATCTTACAATGATTCTAGAATATTGCAAATAATTTGCAAGCTTTAAAATGAAGTCCATAATAATGGATTACAATACACATTTACTTTGATATCAAGTCTAATTCTAGGCTATTATTGTAAATTATACTTCTTGATATACCTAGACATATTTGAATTTTGCTTTAAAGGAGATGCAAAATTTACCTTAATATGCATTTAAAAATATTTCTGTAATAAATATCTAAAATATTTTAACAAGAAAGTTGTTAGATCATGCAAGAAGCTTGTCATGGGTTTGCTTATATATGGTCATTTATAAAATACTCTACACACCAGAAATCAATAATATTAAAGTGAAATGTATGTATAATATATTTTAAAGGGATTGCATTTGAATATAATAGTTGATTCAATGTATTTTAGAATGTGTCCAATTACATCATAAATACATGGAAGACCTTGTGTAGATTAACATACATTTTCTAGTTATGGAAGTACTATTTAAAGAACCTACAGTTATTACTTAGGTCTTGACTATTAGGTTTAATTTTAATTGTTTGTAGTCACTTGATTACTTGCACTATTTTTAGATGAGAATTAAAATAACATTCATGTCAATATCATTTACATTAGCATAACATAAAATTATATTGTCTATAGATACTTGAAGATTAAGAATGAATTATACTGTCTATAGATACTTGAAGATTAAGAATGAAAGTCAATCTCTCGCCGTGGTGGCATCCTAGAAAGATGAGAAGGTAAAACATTAGCGAACTCATGAATAATAGGATGATCATCCAATGAAGTCTCTGGCTTATCCTCTGATCTATCGTTGATGGAGATAGCAAAGAATTGACACCCATTCCGCATACAATGCTTAAGATGCATGGTCGAAATCATCCTGAGCGACACTAGTCTCTTAATCCCTAAAACTTTCACCTTATTACCAACATCATCTAAAGACTCAATAGACTTGTTGTGACAATCTAACTTAGCCTCGTGGATATTCATCCAGTCCATACCCAAAATCACATCATAAGATCCTAATGGAATCACCCTGAGATCTGCTAGAGAGGAGAAAGTTCCAAATCCTATCTGACAATCCTTAACCAAAGAACTAACAGACATCCTAGCTGCCAAAGCTAACTCTACATCCCAATTAGCATCTTGCTTAATAGCCACCAGCCCACACTTCTCCACTACTGATGGGGATACAAATGAATCTGTAGCCCCATAATCAAAGAGTATGGAAACAACAATGTTACCAATCTTACCCAGAGTCTCAATGATTGAAGCCTGATGATCTGCTTACCAATTATCTACCGGTGCAAAGATTCAATCAGATTTACCCACATCTCCAACTATAGGCTCAAAAACAACCATCTGTTGCCCTCCTGCTATTGCATTGTTCTGGAAACATTCTCAAGCAATATGTCCTATACCTTTGCATGTCTAACAGGGACCCTTGGGTGGTGCCGGAGTCTAAAAAGTGGGTCTACTGGAGCTAGCCTGACTACCTCGAAAGCTCTACTGAGTATAATTTGGCCCCACATATTGTGTCTAAGGCTTCTGATCTCTCCTCTGTGATGGAACCTGCTAAGACATAGCTAATCCTCCCTAAAATGACTTAGCCTTCTGACCTTGTTGCTGTGTGTTGTCCTAATAGGAAAATAATGAGCTCTAAATCCATACCTCCTGACCTTGTTGCTGTGTGTTGTCCTAATAGGAAAATAATGATCTCTAAATCCACTCCTAGGAGGTATGCAATGATGAGAGAAGTTATGGTTTTGCTAAGATTGATTATGATGATTTGATCTCTATTATCGTGATGCTTAGGTTGGATTTCTTCAACAATAAGAACTTTCTCTACTTCTTGTCTCAAAGTCGAGGGCTCAAACAAATGCACAGGTCCTGCAATACCATGGTTAAGACCTCTAATGTGTTGGGAATTAAGGTGTCTCAACCTTGGTAATTCCTTGTATTATTTTCATTGTATTTGTTTATTTATTGCCTATGTTGTAAATTAAATTGTAAATTCATATTGTCATCTTGTGGGATGTGGCACAGTGATGTGTTATCTTACATGGAAGATGACAACTTGTAATTTTGTCCTCACATGAGGAGATAGGCATCCAATTTTGTGGTAGGAATATTTTGCCGTGTCAGCATCTTGGATGTTGTGTAAGGGAATATTGACTTAAACAGTCATGACAGATTCCTATGACGAAGTTTTGACATGTAAGAGTCAGAAATAGGAGATTCTATGACATGTGAAGACATGTGTCAAAGAGCATCTTTGAAAAAGGCATATTTGGGTGCCCCAAGGTGGACTATGACATGTTGTAAGAGAATATGCTATTTATAGCTTGTGTATGATAGATTCTCTTATAGCTATAAGTTGTAACTGCTATGACAAATTCTATGACGGTCGTAAGAGTCATAAGAGCATCTGTCATAGCCCATTTTGGAAATAGGCGACTTCTTTGGGATGGGGTGTGTGGACAAGTGTCAGAAGCATCTTACAATGTTGACCAAGTGTCCATAGGCGTGGGTTTTGGGCCATGAGGCCAAGTTGGACGCCCATTCCAAGATAGAGGCAATTTTGCCTTGTATTTTCTATATAAATAGGTGCTTTGAAGAGGAGACGTATTATAGGCTTGATAGGTACTGTTATGCTACCGGTTTGTCTCTAGATATGAGTGTCGAAGACTCCTAAGATCTTGCATTGCAAGTGTATTGTAAACCATTTCAGTTTTGTTAATACATTGTGCAAGTTTTGGAGTGTGTGGTTTTTCACCCAATAAGGTTTTTCCCCACGTATATCTTGTGTCTCTCTTCTTCTGTCTCACTTTCTTGTTTATGTGTTTGTTGCAATATCTCTGTTAGTAGTTTAACATTGTTGTAATAGTAAGGATAAATTTGAATTTGCACTCTCCTCCCCTCATTAGATTAGTGTAGGAAGCAATTTCTGCACACCTAGCTTCCTTTCATAATGAAGTGGTTGACCATTAATTTTTCCTCCTGAATATAGTCAACATACTACAACAGCTCCATAAATTTGTTCTTGTACTGGGCTACCGCGAGTCCTCTCTACTGGAGATCATGAAACTCATCAATTTTTCACTGCTGGAAATGTTCATAGATGTATCTTTTCCTAAATATATCTAAGAAAGTTCCTGTTGTCGATGAGGATTGTACTGTTATGAAAAGTTGTGACACTCTGCAATCCTTCAAAACATGGGGACAAACTCAGGCTATGGGTGACCTATAGTGAGTTTGAACCTCCAGATTGTGGGCTAGTTCCCTTAAAATATTCTATTTTGAAACTGTGATTTTCTATTTTGGAAAAGGGTAAGAAGGAAATTATAAGAAAATAAAATTGTAAAATTTGGTGATGCACCTAATAAGGATGGAAAGACTTGCAATCTGGTTCACAATAGAATTCAGAAATCTGACCCACACAATCCAATCTTGGCATAAATATCACAAAAAGTATTTCTAAGGGAGGCTAGAAAATAAACTCTTTATGAAGGAAAATGACTTTTCACAACATAAAAGAACTACTTTCTGTAACACAACCTAAGACCTGTAATATCAGTATGCTTAGCATTGCAAGTAAGAGTGAGACAATAGTTTTAAAGGTTTTGATAATTAAACATAGTAAAACTTCATCAAATCACTTCATACAATTAGCATCAAATGGAAAGGCAACTACTTGATTCCAAAAAAGAAAGAAAATATTGCAAGAGAGACAAAAATGGAACCTCTAACCTGCTGATCTCTATAAAACTGTCAAAAATGAGCTACAAAACCTTCTCTCTCAAAGTGTATAAGAGCAAAGAGGCAAGAACTAGCAAAAACAAGTTTTTGCTTTACAATATATAGCTTGCTCTCACTAAGAGGCATGCAAAAAGTGAACTGCAGCTAGCTACCTCCAAAAATAAGTCCTCCAAAGTGATCCACAAGCAAACTTAAAAATCTCATAAAATAGGGCTCAAACTACCACAAATTGAGCAAAAATAGCTTTAATTTGGACCTATCCATATGCTTGACCAAGAAGTTGACCAAGATCCCTCAAATCACTCCTCAAATCATGCAAAAAACCCCCTAGATGGCCTAGTTAACTCAACTCATCAATTTGCATGATTTTGCTTTTGCAAAATTGATTGTGAGTAAGTAATAAAGTAATTAAAATAATTACTCTATTATTGGTTACAACTTGTACTACTTTTGATTTTACAATTTGTGAAAAATAATAAAGTAATTTGAAGAATATTACTTTATTATTTATTTACATTTGTTTTATTTGTAAAATCATGCATGAAAAGAAAAAATAAAAATCTCCTTATCTCTCCAAATACACATGCCTAATTTGCATGATTTGAGCAAAAATTAGGACTTAAGACAAAATAAAAATCCCTTATAGCCCCTTGTGAAAAATATATTCATTTGCATGCCACATGCCTCTAAAAATAATATATACCCTTATTACTCCAAATATAATGCAAAATGGCCTTACTGCCATATATCTTCTCTCTGCAAGATAATAAACCTAAGTCACCTCACCACTTTGCCATATGTATCATTATGCAAAATATAACGCCTCTTTCTCTCCATATCTCCTTCATGCAAAAAACAAAAACACACTGTCACCTTGTCTGCCACTTTGTAAACTTATTTGTCTTCATGCATCATTTTGACTTTGACCTTGAATGATGACTCCATAAGGCATAAGGAAGACTCTTTGACCACATTCAGTCACTTTGCATCAATCAATGATTACAAGGAAGTCATGCTTAAACAAAAGCTTGCTTGGAAAAGGAATCCAATCTTCGACCATGTGATATGAGCATTATTTGACTATAATAGTCGACATAAGATGATGAATATTGTTTGAATTTTTGCAAGGTATAATACTCATTACATGCTGTCGACCACCATTTGACTCTCTTGCATCTGTCGGCCCTTCCTAACCATGATTTCTAGGAGACATATCATTGTAGGTTTTGACCCTGCTTGAGATTTATATAAGGTAATGATTTAATGTTTAGAGAAGTCAAAAATCAAAAGAAGAGCAAGGAACTTCGAACAAAAAGAGAAAACAAACCCTAATCACTTTGTCATTTCATTTGCTTGTCTTTGTCGGCCACTGCTTTGCAACTTTTGGCACTTAGGGTTTCTTGGCTTTCATGGCTCCTTCTTTGGCTTTTCTAAGGTCAAAACTCTGCAAATTTTATACATATCTCTTGAGCTGAGGAAAGACAGGAACGGTGAGTATGGCATTTTTGAATTTCAACTGGCATTTCTTCATTTTTGTGGCTTCTTCTATATTAATGGCCGCAACCATCCCTGGTTTCTCCTGCCATATTCTCTTCTTGACATTATTTTTGCTCTCTGTGTTGAAATCTTTTTGCAAAATGTGAGAAAAAACTGGTAAAGAAAAGGGAAAACCTCCTAAAGGAGGCCGTTACCATGACACTCTTCTTCTCTTTGCTACTTGAAGGTAACTCCGTTCTTCTCCTTGTTGTAGATACTTGAAAATCTATGCATAATCCAAAAAGAAAGAAGGGTTTCAATTTTTTCCATCTGGGTACTCACTCTTAAGTACAAATCTTGCTTTTCTGGCTATGGCCATGGTAGAAAATACACTGTCTATTTCCCTTTTCTGTATGCACAAAAATGCTTTAGGGTTTTACCCCTCTTCAAAAGTTTGCATTTCCTATATAAACTCTATCACATCAAGAATGATATTTATCTTTCTTTCTGAGCATCCCTCCTTCAATTCTGTGCATAAAATAAGACTTGGTTCAAAAATTTGGAACTAGGATTTTAAATGTTATAACTCAGACATACCCTTTGTCATGGAGATTTGTTCCTTTAGTTCTGTAACGTCTTTGACTATCTCCGGACCTCCTTGAGTGATGACAATGCTATTTCTGTAACTCTGAATCAACAATATGCATTCCTTTTCTGTAAAGAGATAAATGACAGTCTTGTATACAAGGGATTTTAATTTGGCATTCCATTTTGTATTAGCTGGTTCACTATCAGGTAATCATCATTATACCGCTCTTTCACATTTATCCTGGCATTTTGATCCTCCTATAGCATGCGTATCATGTCTTTGATCTCTTTCTGTCCTTCATTATGGCATATGCCTATCATAACTGTATCAATCTGTATAATGATGAAGGCATAACTTGTATCTTTGTTAGCAGTATCACTATAGCATATATACAGCATATATTTGATCTTTTACTATTTCATTTCCATCATTCTATCAGTTAGCAATTATGAAGTATGAATATGAAATACTTGACTGTCACCAGTCAGAGATATTACAATAGCATGTTTTGATGTCTCTTGTGTATCAGATACTTGTAGATACACTTACCATTCTGTCAGAGGTAATGATACCTGTATATGTATGAGACTGTAGCATTCAATGTACCTCTGTCAATTATGTCTATTAGATGCTATTCATGATGAACCTGTATGATCCTATCCTTTCAGAGGCATAATATTTATCATTTGTTTTAGCTATATTTGATCTTTATGAACACTTGTTTGTACTTTGAGATGGCTTCTGTACCCTGTTCTTTCTACTTGATATTCCTTTGAGACTTGATTGGCATATATGTCTTTCTGTCCTTCACGATTTTTATCATAAGTCTGCTATTCATTTCATTTTCATATTTCTGTCATTTCTTAAGTCTATTTTTTGTGAAATGTGACATGAAATATGACAACAATAAAGTATTCTGATAATGATATGAACAAGAGGAATACCTTTCATGACTGCATTTCTAATTTTTGCATTTTGTCAACTTGACTCAGGCATTCTGAACTTATCTGATTTGTTTTAATCAATTGTCATAAATGTCATCATGACATACTTTCTTTGTAAGTTGATTAATGATGCATGATGTACTTTGAATGATGCATCCTGTCTTTTTCTAATATTCCTTTTCAAATGAATAAAAAGGAAACATGCTGGGCTCAACCCTTGTGGGAGCCACATTTTCTCCACATGTTTATTTGTCTTCAAATCAGCAACATTACTTTTCCTATACCTACACAGTGAACAAACAAGTTAGCATGAAAAATATACCTGATGGTATTGATTGATCTTTTTTATGATATCTGACTTGTAGCACATGTCTGATTTGATCTTTCATATGAAATGCATAATGTGACAAGTTGATATGTCTGCATGATAAAGCATATGATAACTTTAAACATCCGTAGCTCTTACGGGACTTTCCCTAATTTTTTTGCAGGTTCAACTGCTGATACGAGCTGAAGATGAAGACTGAAGATCAACATCAACAAAACAACCTTCTTGCTCAAGCAATGATGGATGTTTAATTTTATCATGTGTTCCTTACTTCTTTTATCATTAGATGTATAGCTTGCATGTCTGCATTGCTCAGTCTAGTTACTCCCACGGCTTGTGTGGGACACATTTGAACACTTCTTTTAAACATAATCAGTTAATCTATCTTATGCACTTGATGTATGTATATTTCTTTTTTAGTCAATGCATAGGATAAAGTAACAAATGTTGAATTGTATGTTCCAAATATGACATGAAATAACAGTTCAAATAAATATCTTTCCTTCTTTCTTTCAAATATGATCAAGTGAATAATCAATCTGACTTATAACTCCTGAAAGATAACACTATGTTATCTCAACTGTATTTCTTGAATGATTGATACCTTGACAACTTGATTCTCTTGTCATGATGATTCATCAGTCCTGATTGGACTGATGGGTTATCCTGTCAACTGAATCCCATCTCTGCTTTGTCAAGACATCAACTGTTCATTAAATGCACTAACTTCAAAGTTTTCTTTTATTCCTTCTGAACAACTGCACTTAGATCTAACTAAATTTAGTGTGAACAAAATTTAGTGACATTTCTGGTGACCTCTCATGGGTGTTTGCCTGCTAAACAACTTAGAACTAGTAGCCTTTGCAACTCCATTGGGCATAGAGTCTTTTTTGCCCTAAACTTTGAAAAAATTCTGCAACTCAAAACTGACTTAAACACTATAGTAGCAACAAAACTAAAAACTAAAACTAAACTGACTTGTTTAAAACAAAGCGAGAAACATGTGCAAAAGTACTTCTTGGAAAATAAAACAATAACTGAACTAAATGTGCAAAAGCACTTATTTGCAGCATAAGGCTGCATCTCTAATAGCATAACTTGAGGTGAATCCCATTAACTGGGATTGGCAACTGGTGCAGGAGCACCTAGAGGCTCAAGAAGATATTTGTTTTGTTTGTTTGTGTTGTCTCATGTTTTGTGATGTAATAAGGTCCATTGGACCATTTCCTGTTGATTTGATAATGATGTATGGCATTGATGCCTATAGTTGTGTGTAGACAATGAAGTCCTACTTGATCAATAAGGGTCATAATGGAAGGGCACTCATGCCATTGGTGTTGGGATGCCATTCTTGGCATGTTCACATTATCTAGAAGAGTTTGTAATAGAAATTTGTTCACATTGTAATCTATGTATGCCAATGAGCATAGTCACAAGCTGACAAAATAGAGGCAGTTTTGACAGTTTGGAGGTTACAAGGTAGTTTTTGTTGCATGTCGACCCAAAACTATTGTAGGAAGTTGCAAGCATGTCTATAAACCTCCTCAGACCCGTGGAAGAAGTTGTTGAAGGATTTTGTAAGCAAATCAATACAATAAACTTAGTTTCTCTACAATTTTGTGTCTATTTTTCATGTTACAGGCCGTACCCTACTCCTGTACAGGACTGTCGTAGAGTCTCACGATACTGATTCGATAGGGGAGTGAACTAACAATAGTGGGTTATATAAATACTTAATAAATCTCCTTTAAACGCCTCTCCAAGTTAGTAATAGTTGGTAGGACATTTAAATTTTAACACCAACTCCTTGTCAATGCCATTAATAAACTTGCACTTTCATGTGAAGGAAGAAGGTGCTCCAAATTAGTAATAGTTGGTGGATATCTAAAATAGCACTTTCATATGAAGGAAGAAGGTGCTCCAAATTAGTAATAGTTGGTGGATATTTAAAAATAGCACTTTCATATGAAGGAAGAAGGTGCTTCAAATTAGTAATAGTTGGTGGACATCTAAAATCTAACACTAACCCCTAGCAATTTCATCTAAAGGAAGAAGGTGGTCCAAGTTAGTAATAGATGGTGGACATTTAAAATATAATACCATAATTTTTTTTAGCATTTTCACCTAAAGGAAGAAGGTGCTCCAAGTTAGTAATAGTTGGTGAACATCTAAAATCTAACACTAATTCCTTTGTCACTAGCACTTTCATCTAAGTGAAGAAGGTGGTCCAAGTTAGTAATAGACGGTGGACATTTAAAATATAACACCATCAATAAACTAGCATTTTCACCTAAAGGAAGAAGGTGCTCCAAGTTAGTAATAGTTAGTGAACATCTAAAATCTAACACTAACTCCTTTGTCACTAGCACTTTCATCTGAATGAAGAAGGTGGTCCAAGTTAGTAATAGATGGTGGACATTTAAAGTATAACACCATAAAAATATAGCATTTTCACCTGAAGGACGAAGGTGCTCCGAGTTAGTAATAGTTGGTGGACATCTAAAATCTAACACTAACTCCTTTGTCACTAGCACTTTCATCTCAAGGAAGAAAGTGGTCCAAGTTAGTAATAGATGGTGGACATTTAAAATATAACACCATAAAAAACTAGCATTTTCACCTTGCAAGACGAAGGTGCTCCAAGTTAGTAATAGTTGGTGGACATCTAAAATCTAACACTAAGAAGGTACAAGAAGGAAAAATTTAGAATTTACGAGAAAGAGATATGGGCTTTTCAATAAAGGACTTAGCAAGTTAGTAGTTGCCAGTAACCAATTATCTCTTAACAAGTTACCTGTGAGTCTTTTCACACAACCATACAAATAGATTTTTTCCATTGTGTAATTTATGTTTATCCCAATATGGTGGCTATCTCTAGTCTGTTTATTTAATTTTAAACACATCAAAGTAAAGGGAAGAGAAATCTTACTATTAGTATTGAAGGATCTCATTCATCAGACCATCTATGCTGCAATTTGTATGCAATCCCATCCAAATGTGATGAATCCATTTCTTGTTATTACCAAATTACTTTGCTGTTGAGTAGTACACTGGGCACGGATGGCAAGTTGCATCCCCTTTTGTAACTTATCCAAATGGTTCAAGGAGAGCGCTGAATAGACACTCCAAAATTTGTTTGCCCAGGAGTCTTATGCAACTCATTTGTGCTCTTATGTAGAGCATGAACCATATCAAACATTAGGCAACTAGAAGAGCTACCATAATATCTAAATTTATTTGAAATACTTTAATATGAATACATTAAAATAATTTTACTTGCATTAAAAATAAATTAATTGTCATACAAAAGGTAATAATGAAAACTACAAGGTAGACTATCACATGATAAATAAACTAGCAGTGCAATGATTACGGATTTTAATTTATAATAGAAATTTTAGAATTGCCTCTAAATTTGACCTAGCCTATATAAATACTTTATAAATCTCCTTTAAATGCTGCTCCAAGTTAGTAATGGATGGTCGAACATTTAAATTATAACCACCAACTACTTGTCACTGCTATAAATAAACTAGCTGTGGATTTTAATTTATATAGTATAAGTTTTAGAAATCTAAATTTACCTCTAAATACAAAACGTGTTTTTTCCTTGTCGACTGTAAATTAAAAAAAAAAAAAATTGGCATTATACAGCCGTACTTGGTAAAAATAGATATTGTTTGCATAGGAATCATCCAGGAATTTCAGAAATGATAAAGTGAGTAGGTTCTAGCTTTGCTACACAGTGAAACTCTGGGATAGAGTATTTGCTTTGAACATCTGGCTTTGCTACACATTTAAACTTGGGCACAAGGTATTTCCTTTGAATCCATAGCTTGCCTTACGTAAATGGTGGCATTCTCCTCCGAATTGCATGCAGATTTAGTTTAAGAATAGTGTTGATTCAATGAAATCCATTTGTGGCCAATAGTGTAAGTTGTGCTTGTGTTTTCCCTCCTCAGATAAGAGCCCTGCAAAACGTTCAAGCTGGATTTCTGAAGGTGCCATCAGTAGTGGAACTCACATGCTGCAGTGAAGATCCACCCAGTGTTATTTGGAGAAGCAATAAAATGGAAAGCATTTCGATGGATAAGATTTGATGAAAAAACTTCTGTGCTTTTTATAAAAGATTTAAAAATATGTGTCATTATGTTTTTTTAGCCGATAGGTTTATTAGTGGGAGCTTTTGCTTCCCGTTAAATTGTCATCTTGCTTCCTTCCTGTTGTCGGAGGCTTTAGTCGGTGTCGAGAAACATTCGTTCGTATCAGCTAAAAAATCTTCCACATAAGCGTAGCTAAGCTCTAAATTTCTGGTAATGTCGAATAAAGAAAATTTATTATATATGTGGGACAAACGATAAAGAAGATTAGAAACCAACTGTTCCAAACATTAAGAAGAAGCCATAACATATGTAAGACGTAAAGTTTAAACAGTCAGTGCATTGTAAATGTACGGCAGTCAAAATTTTATCCATTTGTGATTCGACTGTATGAAGAAACAGTATAATAGAAGAGGTCAACATAGATACATTCTAGAGATTGTAAAGGAAAGTCAAAACAATGTAGAGTCCAAAATTGTGTAACGACAACGGCTGTTTACGGTGGAGCTATGCAAACCATGTACCCAAAGAAGAATGACACTTGCATATTCATATCTGATCATGCAAAGTAATAGTAAAAGCAATATCCAAAGACAAACAAACCAGTCGATCCCCCACATAGAACAGACCTGCATGAATATCATAGGAATATTTCAGTAGATCCCATTGCTCAATTAGATCAGATAAAGAAAGAATCATAATTCATGTGATGAAGCCTTCAAATTTGTATTAATTAATGTTTAAAAGATAAAATTGTGAACTACCGAAAAGATTCCCGAGTTCTAAAGAAAGAATTTATAAATTTGATCTAGAAAACACAACAATGCTATTTGTATAACCTAGAAGACAAAGTTACCACAACAAAGATAGAAAAAAATTAATTTCACAAGGAAACCAATTGGCAAACTTATGAGAAAGAAAATATTGCCTTTTTAAGTAATTCATGGACTATATACACAAAAGATTACCCCGATACAAGTTCCATGGATGCAACCAAGTTACCAACTGATCACTATGAAATACTGGGACTACATTGCACAAAATGTACGCCTCATAGTAAGACAAATTCCAATACAGTTGAAATATTTGCAAATTGGACAACAATGACAATTTTATCAGCTTAGGCATACACATAGATAACTTAAAAGGCAGAACAATTCCATGGATAGAAAAAGGCCCAATTACAATATCAAATGCATAAAAGACCATTCCCACAGGAAGAACTCACCTGTTTTTAAATTCTTCAAAAAAAGATGCCAGGAAAATATAGATTCAAAGAGTACTAATATGAAAAGCCAAAAACAAAAGAACTGTTCTATTTGAGGATCCATGTTAAAATTTATTAAAAAAAATGCTATTTTGTTTCTTTTTTAAACCATTTTTTTAAAGAACTGGTCTGTTTGGGGATCCATAATTATATTGTTAAAACTTATTAAAAAATAAAAAAATTCAGAGACGTTAAAGGGATCAAAGGGTGCTAAAACTTTCTCACCGTTTTAAAATTTATTCTTTGAACAATGTGCTTTATGTAAATATTTTAATCAAAACATTACATTTAAAATGTGCCAAAGTACAAATTTGTTTCACCTCATAAAACTATTTGTTTTTTTTCCCCCATTAAATAATAGTAATAAAATATTTTTATTTCCTTCATTGCATACTCCTCCATAGTATTTGCTTGAGTATTTTACATGTATAGTCATTTATTTATATTTCATCGGGGACACCCACCGTAAACAACTGGCACGTTGTGTGCCAACTGTTTACAACCATTTTCAACCTCTTTAAATTTTGACTGTTGTAATTCACGTGTTGAATCGACTCTTTGCTATACTTTTGACCTTCCTCTTTATCGATTAAAAATGTACCAGCTATTTAAGCTCTTCCACGGATGGGCCACCAAGTTTTAAATAATAAAAAATAAACTGACTTTATATCCATTACCATGGCCACCCGATAAACAAATAAAATCAAATTTTAAATGTTTCGAATCCCATGGCATGGACAACTATTGCATATTATAATTAATTTCCTTGAAATGGAGGTTGAGTTTTTCACTGAATATAGTAGCAGGCATAGTAATGGAAAGATTAAATTAATGGCAATTACACATTTTCCTATTAAATTTAAAATTGATTGGCTAAAAGTGAATAAAAAAATGAATAGTTGAATTGCAGGAAAGGGAAGGTTGATATGTGGTACTGTGTGCATTTTAAATCCAGTTGCCATTTCATTATTTTATTTAGATTTTAAGACTTCCTTTCTTGCCCACGTAGCCTAGGTTCCTATAGGTGCTCCACGTCTTAGACAAATGTTCTGGGTTCCTGGAGGAGTAAAAACAAGTCAGTGCTTAGTAAATTTTTCACCACCCCAGGATTTTTGCCTTCCTTCACTCTGTAGGTAATTTTTGCTCCTTCAACTTTTACAGTATTCCCCTACATTACTTTATGTTTTTTTTTTTTTGCACTTTGATTTCAAGAATATTTTTTCAACTTGTTGGTTTTGCAAATTCAGAACCTTCATAGAAACAAATGTGCCATCTCCCAAAATTCCCTTACATATTGATCCAAAACCACCTCTCCCAAGCATGTTGGCCTCATCAAATCCAATACTTGCCTCAACAGGTTCTTGATGCGTGATCTTTTCATGCTCAAACTTTTTTTGTGTGAAATCAAACTTTTCACCACACAAATCATCTCTCCACTAGAATCCCACTTGTAGACCCAACCTATGCTCCCCCAAGTATCAGGGACTAGGACGGGGGGACGAGTTTCAGGGACGACATTTTTTTTGTTCATTTTTTAGGGGACGACAGGGGATGGCTACTAAAAAAATAAGTTTTTTTAAAAAATATAAGGAAATTTCAAATATTTATATGATAACATTGATAAGGCATTCATTATAGACATTATAGAACCTTAAAACATGAATACATAACCATAACATTACACATGAACTTAGTTTTCAACTTGTCACATGAGAATTGGCAAACAAATAAATAAAATTTAATTATTTTCAACGACAATCTGCATATATATTATATCAAAATTATATCAAAATGCCCAAATATTGAAAGTTTCAAGTTTCAACAACAAAATGACAAAAACATAGAGAATATCAATATATGGCTGTCCCTGATTAGCCTCTCCTAAGACTGTGTCAAAATCAAAATTTGAGTCTGAATCACTGCCCCTATGAGGGTCTGCCTCATCCAGTGGAACCCCAACCAATCCTTCCTTTTCCTCCTCATCAATCGACAGAACATCTTTGGGATCAACATCCCAATGTGCAGCTAGAGTTTGACGATACTCAGGTCTCTATCGATCCTGTAGCTGCAAGGCACTATGCACTACCACCAACTTCTCTGACCATCTAGAGGTAAGGTTGTTCCTCCTCACTGAATGAATGAAGCTATAAGTGGACCAATTCCTCTCTACAACAGAGGAACTGGCAATATGTGAAAGGAGGCGAGTGGCAAGTGTCCTCAATTTTGGTGCATCCATGCCATGCCACATCCACCATCCAATAGGGTCGGTTTGATCTAATGTAGCTCTATCCATCCTTGCCTCTTTTTTGCTAAAGTTTGGACCATGTAGATTAACAAAGGCCATCCATTGTGAGCGAATTATAGCAGCCTCCTCGGTATACATTTTTTCAAGGGTCCTCATGAACCCATGTTTCACCTCATCATCATGAGATGTAGGTACTCTTCCAGATCTAGATACATACCATTTGGGATTTAGAGCATATGCTGCCATATGAAGTGGGGTGTTCATAGTGCCCCACCTCCGTGTCACAATGGGCCTAAGATGCTCCTCATAAAATCCCAAAGTAGGATCCTTGCTTTGAATGGCTTGCTTCATTTTCCCAAGCATGCTAGCAAATGTCTCATAAATCTCTCCAAGACTAGGAGAGTCTATGTCAATGCATATCTTATGACATCCACAACAGCTGCAAGTGAAAGCAAGTTACAAAAAATAGCAATTTAAGAACAAGATTTAAATTTTTAATAAATTGATAATATCATAATATAAATAAAATAAAAATTAACAATTTGAAATTTCAATTTCATACCTTATTGTGAACCACCATTCATTGTCAAGGACCTTTTGCCTCACACTTTTTTCTTTGGCTGAATTTGACTCTGGCCATCTACTCCATTCTGAATTAACCACCAATAATTGTAGAGGCTCCTTCACCTCAACCATCCTCTCTAACAAAATGAAATAGTTGGTATATCTAGTTTCCATAGGCTTGAGGAATTCCTTCTTCGAAAAAGTCTTGAACAATGCAAGTGAGGTTTGATGGTTGAAAATGAACATCTATATATCTCTAGCTTCTGCCACCACTTCCTTCACCCAAGCAATCTTCCCAATGTCTTTCAATGCGTTGTTCAATGTATGAACACAACATGGGGTCCAGAAAATGTGCTTATAAGCACCCTCCACCATCAAACCAGCTGACTTGTACATACACAGGCTGAATCTATTACCACTTGGACAACATTAGATGCCCCAACCTCTTCTATTGCATCCTTCAAAATCAGAAATTGGAAGTAAGCATCCTTCTTCTTCCCTGTACAATCAATAGTTCTAAGAAAATAAGAGCCAGCTGGACATGTGACAATGATATTGATGAGTGGCCGACGTTTGATGTCAGTCCATCCATCCATGACAATAGAGTAGCCATCCCTAATCCAAGTTTGTCTCATGTCCTCCATCAAGATACTCACCTGAGAATATTCCTTCTCAAGTAAGGTGGTGTGTAGCTTATGTTCTCCAGGGGGACATATGAAGGACCAATAGTTGTAACATCTCTAAACATTTGTTTGAAATAGGGAGAGTGTGCCACATGAAATGGTATGACATGGGCAAAGAAAAATCTAGCAATGGAAGAATCAACCACCTCTTGTGTTTGTGCATTGAACAACCCTGCAATAGTAGAAGTTCTTCTTTCCCTTACTAGAAGTAGAAACCTCTTCCATTTGGTTGTGTAGGCAATGACACACTAGGCATACTCTATTGACAATCCCTTAGATCTTGCCTCCGCCTCCATGTGCAACCTAGTTGCCTCAACCTCTTAGCTAGGGAGATACTTATACAACCTTTTACCCCTATTCCACCCAAATGCAAAAGGTGAGAATAAACTCTTGTATAGCTGCCCCTATAGGTATCATTGCAAATATGACAAAGCCATACTCTACTGCCCCCAGTATTCTTTTTCTTGTCAGTGTCTATGTGGGTTGCAAATTGTAAGAGAGGTTTTTTAGGATTAAATGGGCCTTTTGCATATTGGGCAAGTGTTTTGGAGGGGCATTCAAATGGATTAGATTTGGATGAACTCACATTCCCTGTGGCTGTACCACTCCCACTAGCACAACCCCCACTCTTTTTACAGCCTCTAGTACTAGTTCTACTTGGTTGTACTTGAATTTCAATGTCATTTTTAGAACTTTCATTACTCTCACTGCTGCTCATTTTTTTGTTTGAAAAATGATAATAGACAGCTGCAAGCAAACATAACACAAAAAATGAACAAAAAAACCCTCCCCATGTGTTTGAAATTTAAAAAAAACTAAAAAAAATGCAAAGGAATATGAATAACAAAATAAAGAATGTCAATCTTACCTCAAATGATGATGATTTGATGCCCTAATGCCTTCTCTTCACTGCTGTTACCCTCTTCCTACTGCTGTTGCTCCTCTTCAAGTTGCTGTTCAACAATGAGAAAATGAGGTAATGAGTTTGTTTTTATTGTTTTTGCATGATATAACTTGTGTTTTAGGTTTAGGTTTGTTTAAGAGGGATGTGGGGGTCCTTGTGGCCCCCCCATCCCTTTTTTTTTAACAAATGTGTTTTTTTTGAGTCATTTGGGCGCTAGGCCGTCAGGGACGGCTAGCCATCCACGGGACGGTCGAGGGATGTCCCAGTTGTCCTGAGGATGGCTAGCCATCCTCGACGTTTCCTAAAAAAAGGGAATGCCCCCGGGGAAATGGGGATGGTCAGGGGACGTTTCTTGGCCATCCCCACGTCCCCAAGATGGGTACGGGGTGAAAAAGACAGGGGACACGTCCCCATGGAGCGTAGGACCCAACATGATAACAACACATATACAAAGAATTAGTACTAGCATTTTTTTTCATAATTAAAGACCAATCTTTCTGGGAGGAACATGCAGGTAATAATAATACATGTGATTTGCAGAGGCCTCAATTTCCAACTAAGGACATAGTTATATTGACATTGCCTGACATAGTGATGGGGAGAAAAAACCAATTAAAACAAAAATTTATGGAATCTTCAGTTTCTATTTTTCATCCACTAAATTTAAATTTAACAAATATTTTAAAAACTTCAATAACTATAGAGTCAGAAATTCTTTTCCTTAATTGTAGCAATGATTACAGATTCTATTTGTAAATCCCAACATAATCAGCATGCTAGCTAATTTTATGGAAAAACTCTTTTTTTAAAGGGTTGACTAATTAAGATTTGAAAGCAAAAGCAATTTTTACAACCAAATTTAGAGGTTAATATTATCCTACTATCTCATTGAGATGCTTTTGTTGTGAGGTAAGATGTTTATTGCTTGTGAACTTGCATACTTTATTTGTTTATAAAATTATAGTGAATAACATGGTTAAAATTTTTTATAACTAATTTAACATTGAGACCAATCTATTACTTCCTTTCTATTGATATCCTCAGTCCTTTTATTTATATTTAGTATTGTATGAAAGAATGATTTTATTAGATGGATTTATCGAAGTAAAAAGGTTATTTTTATAAGAATAAAATTTTCAAGTTAAAATTGTGTATAGATGATATGTCAAAAAAATGATAAAATAAATATATCTTTCCAACATTTTAAATGAAAATTTTTATCAATAGAATTGTGGCACAAACTTTTATGTTATTTATTGCCAATATAACAATATTTATGATTAATATCGATATTGTTCTCAAATAATGGGTTGTTGGAGTTGGACATTTAGAATTTGGTAATTCTCCTTTTTCAAACACTTTGGCAATCAATTCCTGGATCATCGTATAAGCTCACTATCTCTAAATAGGTATGACGAAACAAATCATGGATGGTTATCATACATTTTTAAATTTTATCCTAACTTGAAGAAATGTAAATTTATATCATATTCTTGGCATTCTAGAAGAAACATCACGTTATAAATATTCATGTAATCTTGTAAATATGAGAGCGTCGGCTTGTTGCAGTTGGACATTTGGAATTTTGCAATTCTCCTTTTCTGAACATTTTGGCAATAAATTTTTAGAGCTATTTATCGCCCTACATGAGTGATCCCACAATACTCTGTCCCACTTTTTGGCCAAAGTGGGACATTGAAATCAACATTTTTAACCAAATCTTCACTTTTTGACACCAATAGCAACTAAACCATTAAGAATTTGAAGATGATGCAAACTAGTGATTTGTGAGATTTTGTGTGTAGATTCTAAATATATATATATTAATTAGGAATAAATTATGAAATTTTTATGTAGCTTTTAATAACTTATTTTTTTATAGTAAACATCATTTTTGAAAAGTGACGTTTCTGTAACACAATTGTTTTTATACAAATGATAAAATTCCAATTTTTAAAATATAAATTTATAACACCAATATTTAAGGCATGGATATTTTTTAATAATTTTTTGTTGCATTTTTTGTTTTTAATTAATTTTTGAAGTGAGAATAATTATAATTTCAACATAGGTTTATGTCGTAATGCATAGGGTCAAAGCATGAAGATGAGTACAGATTTCGCGGAAGTTTTCCATGTAAGGAAAATACCATTTGGAATGGGCACCCATTTTGAAAATAACAGGTGCCTATTTAGGAATGGGAGCCCGAGCCTAAACCGGTGCCCGTTAAGAAACAAACTCCCATTTAGGATTAGGCACCCGAAGCTAAATGGGCACCTATTATGAAATAGGCACTCGTAAAAGGAATAGGTACCTATTTATAAACAGGTACACATTTTTGAAAAGTATTTATTTTTTTAGAAACAGGCCCGTGGCTTCATTTTAATAGCCACAGATTGCGAAACAATAGGAGAAAGGACGCCTAAAAATGGGTACCCGTGTTCCCTGACCCCACCGCCTACCTCCAAGACCTCCCCGCCTACTCCAGACCGGCTATCAACTGTGCCAGCTTGGTGGTCTATGCTTTTCTGTTGTTTTTCATTATTTTTTGTCTTATTTTTGTTATTTTTTATTGTTATTTCATTTGAAACCCTAAGTGCATTTTAGATAGAAATTTAGTTATTTTTCACAATCTTAAATTGTAAATGTTAAAACCTAAATAAAACACACTAAACCCTAATTCATAAACCATAAACCCTAAATCATAAAAACTAAACCCTTAACCATAAACAGTAAACCCTAAACCCTAAACATTAAACACTAAACCCTAAATAGTAAATTTAGTAAACCATAAACCCTAAACACTAAACTCTAAACCCTAAACTGTAAATAGTAAACCCTAACACTAAACACTAAATTATTTCATTCATTTTAGTGGTATAATATTCATTAATTAGATACTGGGCCTTGAACTACTCCTTAATTATTTCCCATATCGCAATGTCACTATTGACTATGAGAATATTCAAGCCTAGTAGTACCACCATAATGTGGCTTCATCTATGAGCTAGTAAATGGTAAGGTAATCTTTCTCATTGCTAGTCCTCTTTCACTTTAATTGTTCTTTTTAGTTCCTTTTCCATTCTATTCCAATCCTCTTGGTTTGGCTATATCTACTCTTCTTCTATTTCAAGGCTTGGTAATTGAACCATTATATGTTTCCCTTCTTCCTTTGCCATCTAATAAATTGACTAGTTAAGGAGTAAAGTTGATCTCAATAAAATCAAGGCTATTGTACAGTGGTCTATTCTAAAACCCTTAAGAACTTGAGAGGCTTCTTAGGACTTAAATATGATACTATATAATATTTGTAAAGAGTTATGGCCACATGACAGTCCGTCCATGAACTAGGGTTTCATAGAACTTCTAGGGTTTCTTTTATATAGGCTTAACAATAAACCTTTCTAGCAATGATATTTCAAAATCATTTGAAATTGTCTATATCAACCTCAAGATCTACTTATACACTATAGTCCTATTCTTAGTATTCATGGCTTTCAATGTTCCTGATGAGTCTCATAGTCCTAATTTAACTATTTCTAAAACTCTTTTCATGAAGCTAAAAACCTACAAATTAGACACGACAATCCTAATACCCTTTTCTAGACCTAACCTAAATGACTTATTAAACCTAAACCTAAAACCTAGAAGTCACTTTCAAACCTAAATACGAATTAAGAGTGGTGATGAAGGGTTTCTAATAAAACAAGGCTAGGGATGACAACTTGAGGCTTAACAAAGGGGTAAAGGGGACAACAACAATGGAAAACATAAAATAAATATGAGTACATAGGATGGGTTCAAAAATTGAATAAAATAAAACAATTACGAAGGATAAACATGGATTACGAAAAAGATAGGAAATGGTAACATGGATAGGGAATGACAAAGGGTAGGCTTTTTGCAAAAAGGGTCAAGATGACATGTAAATCACACACATGGGAAAAGGAATAAAATGGAAACTCAAGTTTAGTAAGGAGTGGCCTATTCTAAAACTCGTAAGAACTTGAGAGGCTTCTTAGGTTTAGAATAGGATACTATATAATATTTGTAAAGAGTTATGGCCACATGACAGTCTCTCCATGAACTAGGGTTTCATAGAACTTCTAGGGTTTCTTTTATACAGACTTAACAATAAACCTTTAGCAATGATATTTCAAAATCATTTGAAATTGTCTATATAGACCTTGAACTAATTATACACTATAGGCCTATTCTTAGTCTTCATGTCTTTCAATGTTCCTGATGGGTCTCATAGTCCTAATTTAACCATTTGTAAAACTCTTTTCATGAAGCTAAAAACCTACAAATTAGATACGACTGTCCTAATATCTTTTTCTAGACCTAACCTAAACGACTTATTAAACCTAAACCTAAAACCTAGAAATCACTTTCAAACCTAAATGATAATTAAGAGTGGTGATGAAGGGTTTCCAACAAAACAAGGCTAGGGATGACAACTTGAGGCTTAACAAAGGGGTAAAGAGGACAACAACAATGAAAAACATAAAATAAAGCTGAATACATAGGATGGGTTCAAAAATTCAATAAAATAAAACACTTACGAAGGATAAACATGGATTAGGAACAAAATAGGAAATGGTAACATGGCTAGGGAATGATAAAGGCTAGGCTTTTTTCAAAAAGGGTCAAGATGATATGTAAAGCACACACAATGGGAAAGGGATAAAATGGAAACACAAGTTTAGTAAGGAGTGGCCTATTCTAAAACCCATAAGAACTTGAGAGGCTTATTAGGACTTGAATAGGATACAATATAATATTTGTAAAGAGTTATGGCCACATGATAGTCCCTCCATGAACTAGGGTTTCATAGAACTTCTAGGGTTTCTTTTATATAGGCTTAAGAATAAACCTTTAGCAATGATATTTTAAAATTATTTGAAATTGTCTATATAGACCTTGAACTGGTTATACACTATAGGCTTGTTCTTAGTCTTCATGGATTTCAATGTTCCTGATGAGTCTCATTGTCCTAATTTAACCATTTGTAAAACTCTTTTCATGAAGCTAAAAACCTACAAATTAGACATGATAGTTCTAATATCTTTTTCTAGACCTAACCTAAAACCTAGAAGTCACTTTCAGACCTAAATAAGAATTAAGAGTGGTGAGGAAGGGTTTCCAACAAAACAAGGCTAGGGATGACAACTTGAGGCTTAACATAGGGGTAAAGGGGACAACAACAAGGACAACTTAAAATAACGCTGAGTACATAGGATGGGTTCAAAAATTGAATAAAATAAAACACTTAGGAAGGACAAACATGGATTAGGAACAAAATAGGAAACATGGTAACATGGCTAGGGAATGACAAAGGCTAGGCTTCTTTGCAAAAAGGGTCAAGATGACATGTAAAGCACACACATGGGAAAAGAGATAAAATGGAAACAAAATTTTAGTAAGGGTATACAAATTACAAATTATATTATACTTACATACATGATGATGATACTTTGATGCATGAATTTAGTGATCTACATTGATTGATAGAGCTAAAAAATAGTTTAATTCAGGTCATGATTCTTACACATTCTTTCATGCTAAGTTGTCGTGCATTCCTTTATTGATTACTTTATTCTTAAATCCATATACCATGTTTTAGTCGTGCATGATTCTCACATTCACCCCCTATAAAATAGGTTTGGATATATTTATGGAATTAAACACAAATTTTGATTTACATTTTCTAACTTTTAAATTTTTCTTGAAAAGATCACTTGGTTGAATGCATATATATGTACATTATTATGTAAAATTAAATGTTTTAATGTATTTTTTAAACCATGCAAATTTATATATTTCCAAGTTTGCAATTTATACATGTATTTAAGCACATGTTGTACATGCAATTTAATATATATATTTTCAATTCCTAATTCAATTTGAATTTTTTTTTTGTAATTGTAGCTCTACTTCTAGACCCAATTTACACATGGACGATCCCCCCAGGATCCCCCACAAAACCCCCCACCCCAACCTCGACCACCACCGCCACCACCACAACCCGATGAGGCTTTCTTGCAAGAAACCATTGATGAGAATATACAAACATTGCAAGAAAAAAACAATTTTTTGTAAAACCAAATCCAAGCTCCACCACATATTTCATGGTTTTCATCTATGATGCAAATTATTATTGATTCAGTGAGAGCTATTCACACTGATCTAGACACATTCCGCTCATGGTGGGAAGAGAGGATGTGGTTTTATGAGGATGATCTCTCATATAAAGAGATCAATGATCTACATATTACAAAAAGTATGATTGCCCCATTTTTCATTATCCCTCCACAAGCCAACAAATAGCACCAAATAAAAAGAGAATTTCAATGAAATGGTGCACACACATTAACATATAGCTAATAACTTTTGGGAGTAGTGGTGGATGGTCTTTGACCATCCACCACATGCTAATTATGAGGTTCCCTTATATTTTTTAAAAAAATTATGTGCTGAGTTTGTGATGGGCTTAAAGCCCAATTATTTTGATATGAGATCATTTTAGGGTGTGGGCAGTGGAACGCCACAACATAGACCAGGGGCACATGTCAATCCAAATCAAAGTTTGCCCCCTATACCTATTATTCCTTCTCTGCCCTCTATTTTTGTGCCCTTTCACCAGCGCATAGTCGTCTCGACACTCAGAGCATTATCATCTCTCTCAGGAAACTTAACTGACCAAGCTACCCACTTGGTAGATGAAGTCAATCTTAGAGAGCTTGCAGATCCTAGAGGAGATGGTGTTGGTCCTAGCACCTCACAGCCATTGACTCCATTGCGGTCCACACCGCATTTTTGTCAGAATTGTAATCATCCATGTTTTGGTCCTACATCTTCTTCTTCTTCGGAGTCCTTTTTGGCTACATTATTTGCTCTTATGGACTTGGTATGTATGCCACATTTAATAAAATAAAATTTAATATAAAAATATAGATCCAATTATCAATTATTAATCTATCTAATAAATTTTATATATTACATGTTGATTTGTATAGATGAGTCCATCAACTACTACCACTACATCATGGTTGGAGTATTTAGTGTCAACGACTGTAGAGATGGGTAGACCTTATACAGTCAAGGTATAAAAATTTCCCTTAACTATCTATCTCATTCATTAAATACAATGTGCGTTTAAAAATTAGTCTCTAGAGATTCTGTAATTGGCCATCTATTTTAATAATTATAGAATAATATGAAAATGTGATGAACTTTTTTTAATTTAAAGCAGATGGGAGGTCCTGACACTTTTTGTGTCAAACCAACCAAGCCATTCGGAACCACCACCATCATCTATGCAAAAGCCTACTTCATATTCCCTAGTTTGTAGCTTAAAATTGTACATTTTTAGTTTAAATTTGAATTTCTAGTATAATTTCATGATTTTAAATTCTTCTTGAGTTGAATTTATATATATACATGTACATATATATGCAGGATGAGATTAGTATAGGTGTAGGCTCAATTAATCCTACCATTGATGAACCTACATAGATGCATGAGTCATCTGCCATATTCCAGGTCCTATAGTTAAATCCTATGTCATTTCAAAGTCTTTTATATCATTCAACCTTGCATTTTGTATTTATACTCTAGCCTAATTCATGTTTTATTGAAATATAGGAATTAGTGACGCAAAACTTTACTATGCCAGAATTAGTATCTGTTGCACGTGAGCATGACATGAGAGATGATAAGTCTGTTGTGGTATTCTTAGACATTTTCAAGTTTAGATTTAAAAATTTAGTTTGATGGTTTGGTTTTAAATATTTGATATAAATAATTTGTATGCAGTTTTGACATTAAAATTGATTTGAAGCTTTTTTTTTCTTGTACACAACATGAGCTGCCCTCTGAGTCATGTGGAAGGTCAAAGGCGCCTTGAAATGGATGATGATAAAACTTAAGGTATGAAATGTAATTTGTTATATTTATTTCATGTTCAGACTGTACACATGTGTATTAGATTGTTTATTTCATGTGGATTTTATGACTATTTCAGTATTGACTAGACAGTCTGTGACTATTTCACTATTTTTTTACATGGACTGTTATTATGTCAGTATTTATCTCATAGACTATTTTACTATTTATTGAATGTCCACTATATGCATCTATATTCAAACTTTTATTTCATATCTCATATTTAATACTTAAAATTATCATGTGTTTAATTGTAAAATTGCAAACTACTAATTCTAATTAGATAAGAGTAAAATTTATACAATAAGTCATAAAAATTTGCAAGTCCTAATTCTAATTACTAGTCAAAATTGTAATTGTGATTGCTAGTCAAAATTGTAATTGATTCTAATTGCTAGTCAAAATTGTAATTGTGATTGTAATTGATAGTCTTAATACTTAAAATTATCATGTGTTTAATTGTAATTGTGATTGCTAGGCAAAATTGTAATTGATTCTAATTGCTTGTTAAAATTATAATTGCTAGTCCTGGTAATTCTAATTTCCATATTAGAGTTAAAAGTTTCCTATAATTTAACATTGGAGGGAGAATACAAATTCTATATTATAAAGGATAGGTCGACAATCCAAAATAGCACACATATATAAAAAGCACAATATATTTAAAAATTAAAATTTTTCAATGATCTACATACTAATTAAAATTGTTGTAATTGAAAAAGTATATATTTAATATACAATAATCTTTAGCATATGAATATCAATCACTTGATGACCCTACTAAATAGTAACAAGGTGTGTTTGAAGGTCAAGGTGTGTTTGAAGCAACTTGAATGGTGACTACTAGTTTAGAAGTTTCTTGAATATTAGAATGGAGATGAACCACAATTTTCATTTTTGCAAGTTCTTGTGTAGAACTAGAAATGTAAATTATGTTAATCATTTGTGTAGAATGAGAATGTTTTGGGTGAGAAGAGGAATAAATAACATGGATGAAGTCAGCAAGGGCTTCATCAAGCATGTCAAAATCTTCACTATTGAAAGGATCATCGAAATTTGTGAAGGTTTGGAGACATAGATCCGACATGATTGAATTCTTATTTGTACCAAACAAAGGAAAAAGAGAAGTAGAATAATAGGAGAAATGCAAGTGAATGAAGTCAGGTTCAACAAAATGTAGTGTAAGAAATTTGAATCTTATGAAAGGAATATAATGCTATCTAACTAGAATCAATTTCCAACAACCACATGAGAATCTAACTAGCTTTGAAAGGAAGTGTCTTCTATTTCTATCCAATCTGGAAGAGTGGAATAACTCCAACTAGAGCCTACTTTTCTCTACACTTAGAAATTAACTAATTTTTATAAGAGAAAGCATTGAGGTACAACAATAAAACTATAAAATCTAAAAATCTAGATACTCTAGATTACAAAAAATGAAAGAAGAATGGTAAATGAGAGATACAGAGGACCTTGGCACCAAAGGAAGAGAGTCTCAACCTAGGATACTAGCGCATAACAAAGACATCTATACATTGCATTATAGTCTATACGAAAGAAAAACTAAATAATCATGTGTTGTGGGGTCTTGTCCAAATTTGTTATCTCATCTAGTCTACACACATAACCAAAATGAGTACCCAACAGTATAATAAAGCACCAAACTAATGAATAAAGATATTGAATCAACAAATAAAGAAAGATTAATTGACAAAATGAAATTGAGGAAGGAAAAGAGGAAGAGATTATCAAACCCTTGTGTGGTTGAATCCCTCCAAATACCTATAACAACACAGATCAAGAAAAATGGTTGAGGCTGTTTGAGAGCTTACCTTAGGTCAAGCCCCTATGTTAGTCTTTCAACCTCCATGGACAACCACTATTGAAAAAGATAAATAAATGTATGTGCTCCTATTTCTTAAGTGCATCTAGGAAATAATAATAGTGACAAATAAAATAAAAACTAAGAGTATCAACCTTGGTCTATGGGGAAGAATACCCTAGTGTACATAGGAAAAATAAAGGATGGTGGTCTACACCACAAGTTTGCCAATGAATAGACAAAACAATATATATTTAAAAACTAGTAAATAACACTATTTCTTGTAAATGAAATAATGTTACTAGGTTGTTCAACAATGGAGGAGGTTGTGAACTCCATGAGGACCAAATCTATGTATGAAAAACTCCAAACCCTTGAAAGAGAGCCTCCATAATGCACAACCAACAAGTATAAACCCCAAAGGATGAAAGAAGAGATGCCACAACTTTGAAGAGCACCAAAATCTTCAATAACTTCTATTGTATGAACTATGAATCATTTTTTTAACAATATGTAGTATATTTCCCAAAAGTATGTGAGAGAGAGAGAGCTCTTTTACATGAATGAGTGAATGAATCTAGGGGTTAGGTGTGATATAGGGGTCATTTCACTACCACATGAGTGTTACCACTAACATAATTGAGTGACAAGGTGAGAGAAGATTCAATTGTTTTAATTTATGGAATATTCAGGATGCCAACGTATTGTGGGGACATCTACGCATCATGCTCGCGTCCTCAGAATGTTCACAAATATTTAGCATGTCTTCTTGATGTTAGGATTAGGGTGCCATCAACCTTTTAAATCCTATGTATTTAATTACTCCTAATTTTGTTTGTAAATCATTCATAAGGGATGAAGTATTCACCAAGTAGCAATCTTGTTTTAGCCACACTTTTGATCCTTGTACCCAATGGGGGGTGTGGGGGGATTGCACCCCCACTACTATCACCGGGGGGGTCTAAGGGGTGGTGACATATTGTAATTTCATAGTCAATTTGGATCGTTCATCATTAGGTCGCAGATCTAACGATAGAGGTTATGTTAGGGTTGTTTGCCCTAGAAGGAAACACTCTTTTAATGAGGGCATTGTATTATGGTTGTGAATGAATATTATAAGTGCTGCTAGAATGAAGACTAAAGAGGAGATTGATAGTGTTGTATTGTAAACTCTATTGAAGTTAATACAGACTGTTGCATCTCTTCTTGTGTGGAGTTTTTTCCTAAAAGGGTTTCTCCACGTAAACACTGTTAATATAGGTATACTAATGCTATTACTTATTATTTAAATAATTAATTATGCATATATTCCACACACGACTTTAAGACACCTTAGGTGGTTAGGTGTTGACTTGGAGAGATTGACACAACTCTCCAAGCTATGTGTCGACACTTATTTGCCACCACTCTTTGAGTGTTTGAGTCGACTTCTGATTTGACTCAAATTCTTCATCTATATGTACTCTCATTGTGCATAGTTTATGTATTGCAATTCTTCTTGCTTTCACTTTGTTTTGTGACCAGCTTTGGCTTAGTTGATTTTGCATTCTTTCATGGTATTAGATCTAATATAAGCTTGTTTATTGGTTCTTTTGGAGGTATTGGTGGTGCAAGGCATATCTTTCTTGTGGCGAAGGCATTTAGTTTTTCTTGTGCAAAATACCCCTGTTTGACAACTGGTAACACCCCTATTCTAGCATTGCGTTCTTGCAAGGGCACTATTCTCCTTGCAAACTAATACACATTTGGACAATTTGTGCATTGAATTAAACATCAATTAGGGTTCTTCCAGAGCATCTTCAAAAATCACTATAGATTTTATTGGAATCACCAACCTTTCTTTGTTTGGGATGTTTTTCAAGATGAAACCCTTGCTTGGGTGTGAGCCGATCACATATTTGGGAGAAGGCCGATCTTCCATGCCCTACACCATGTGCAAGGCATTTGTTTCCCTTATATATTACAGGTTTTCCATTGAAGGCTAAAGGTCTTCCTTTGGTGATGCTAGAAACTCGTGCCTCTGTTGTTTATCATGACATCTTTGGATGCCCCTACATTCTCCCTCCTCAAAAGGTGTTTTAATTTTCTCTAGACATTGATAGAGGGTGAATCTACATAAGCAAAGGAGTTTTGATCTCCTCCAGGTGACTAGAGGTGATTGAAAGGCTTTGAAACTATATTGGTTTTCTTTGCTTTTCTGTGTGTTTACTATTCACATGATCTAGAGAGAGAGGTCAATTTTTTAGGTACTCTACAACAAGCCGTCCACACCTTCACGCCCCTACAGGCCACTGAAAACCCTCATGTCAATCCTTGCCTTAGGCGCTTTAAACACCTCTACCTAATGTTGAAACCATGGTCACCATAGGCCTTGCCTATTTTTTGGCACTGCCTTGCTACTTGGATGCCCCTTTTCACCATTTGGATTACTCCTATATTCCCCTGCATTCTTTTTTGGTATTTCTAGCCTAATCACCCCCTACCCTCCTTTTGATAATTTGCCCTAATTTATTTTTAATTTGCAAGGCATTATGCTTTTTAAAAATTGATAAGGCAAAATTTTTGCCCTCAAAAAGGCATTTAAAATTTATTTTAGTGTTTTAAATAGACAATTTTACGTTGTCTAAAAGCACTAAGGAAATTACATGAAAATATTAGGGAGCATTTAAAATCAGGGTAAAATTTCTTTAGAAAGGAATTAATGGTTATATACGTACTTAATTATAACGTGCCTCAAATTTAGCGGGGTGTCATTGAGTCTTTTCTTTCCATATTTCTAACTCTGCAACATACATCTCATCTACATGATTTTATAAGTGTGATCAAGTCTATCTCCAATAACTTCTATTCATATTGAGACCTTGAAAACACCTAATGATGTACATGCATAGCTCTTTGGGAAGGTCAACAAACAAAGAAGTCACGAGCTATAAAAAAGACCTCATAAGTATGTCCAAGAGACTCTAATACTATAGAGGATTATCTCACATGATTTAACTCAATGAGGTTGCAACTAAAAGAAGGTGGGATTGAGAAATAGGTGGACCAATTGATCCTTATGAACACCTTTCAAATTGAGAGCTTATGGTAAATGATCCTTGATCTTGCAACTGATTCACATCGGTTCACATCTCACATTGAGAGCCTATGGTAAATGAACCTGAATCTTGCATCAAATCACATCTCAAATTGAGAGCCATTCATTATGGTTATTGTTCCTAAATCTTCATGATACCTATAGAGTCATTTCAGTCATAGTCTAGCATCGACATTGAGGTACACAAGCAACTTCTAGATTCATGCATCTTTTCTCTCTTTTGGAGGATAGTTGTTTTTCCATAGGGTTTTCTACCTTATCTCCATTTCATGAGAGATTTATATTGTATATGGGTACCTGATTAGGCCTAGTTCTTGGGACCCATCCTTTTTTGTGCCCACCTAAGCTATGTTTAAGGGGGTGTTAGTGTAGGAATACTAATGCTATTACTTATTATTTAAATAAGTAAGATGCATATATTCCACACATGGCTTAAGCCACCTTAGGTGGTTAGGTGTTGACTTGGAGAGTTTGACACAACTCTCCAAGCTATGTGTTGACACTCATTTGCCACCACTCTTTGAGTGTTTGAGTCGACTTCTGATTCAACTCAAGCTCTTCATGTACATGTACTCTCATTATGCATAGTTTATGTATTGCAATTCTTATTGCTTTCACTCCATTTTGTGACCATCTTTGGCTTAATCAATTTTGTGTTCTCTCAAACACTATGTTATGTGTTTAATCTTCTGTTCTATTATTTCTTTGTGTTGATTTCATACCATCTCCACCTTAGTTCTGCACAGTTAAATATCTATATTATAGTTGTAATCAGTTTTCTATTTATAGTTGTTTACCTTCATTTCTAACATTTGGTATCAGATCTTGGCTAGCTCTATGTCTTGGGTGGAAGTGCGAAGGCTTTTTGAGTTGTAGTGGGAGTTCTGGTTGAACTTATTTTACAGATTTGTGTAGAAGCCATGGTTGCATCTTCATCTCAATTGGACATCAAAAATTCAATGGAACAAGTTATGAGTTGTGGAAGCTAAAAATGGAGGATCTCCTTGAAAGAGATCAATGATTTGCTGTGACACAAGAGAAGAAACCTGATACTATCAGTCAAGATGAGTGGGACAAGATGGACAAAAAGGAACAGGGTATAATCTGGTTATGCCTTGTAGACTCTTTCTTGTTGAATGTCTTTGCTAAGAAGATTGTACATGCTTTATGGAAGTGGTTGGGTGAAATCTATCAACCTAAGAGCCTAGTAAATAAATTGTATCTTAAAAGAATGTTATTTTCCTTTAAAATAAAGGAGGATGTTTTGATAGCTGAGTACTTGAATACATTTAATTTGATTTTGAGTCAGTTATCTTCTATGGATGTTAAGATAGACGAGGAAGATAAGTGTATTATGCTTCTTTGTTCTTTTCTTGAGTCTTGAGAGAATTTTATTCTTGCTATAACTACTAACCTTGAAGATCTAAAGACGGATGCCCTTGTTGTAACTCTATTGTCACAGGAAATGAGGAAGAAGGATATCAATAGCTCGGTGGATGTTCTTAATGTCAGAGAGAGGTCTAAGGAAAGAGGACCAAAATGAGATCAAAAGGGGCCTAAGGAATCAAAAGGCCAATCTAAAAATCTTGGGAAGAAGAGCAGAGTTAAGTATTGGAACTGCGGTAAGAGGGGGCATGTGAAGAAAGAATGTAGAAACCTAAAGAAATGGTGGGATTCCTCTATCAGAAAGCCCTCAAATGTAGGTGTTAAAGTTTAACTTTCTATATGTAATGTTATGTCTAATGAATAGTGGTTGATTGACTCAGGTTGCTTGTATCATATGACTCCTCATGAGGAGTGGTTTTCTACATATGAAAAATATGATGGAGGTAATGTTTACATTTGGAAAAACTCTACATATTCAAAGTTGAATGATTCAAGAATGTAAACATGCAACATTTAATTTAAGGATGGCTGCAAATTGATGAGAGGAATCTTTGTGGTAGCTAGGGGAATAAGGATGGGAACTCTATTTACACTTGAGGTCACTACAGTTTCTAGATCCACTAATATAATTGAAGCTATTGAAAATGCATGTATGTTGTGGCATCACAGATTGGACCACACAAGTGAAAATGTTTTAAATAAAAACAATCATGAATAAAAAATTGTTGGATGGTTTCTCCTATTCTGATGAGCACTTTGATTTTTGTGAGCATTGTGTGCTTGGTAAACAAAACATAAATTCTTTTCCTTTAGGAAGCAATAGAGTGAAAGAGAAATTACAAATTATTCATTCAGATGTGTTTGGACCTATGGATAACGATTCTATTAGAAAATATCATTATTTCATTACCTTCATTGATGATGTATCCATATTCACATGGATTTATTTTATGAAGCATAAATATGAAGTTTTCACTAATTTTAAGGAGTTTAAAGTCTTAGTAGAGAACTAATAATGGCTTCAAATGAAAATATTAAAATCTAACAATGGAGGGGAATATTGCTCTAACGAGTTTGATGAGTTTTGTAAGGATGCATGTATCATAAGACAAAACACAACTCCATATACATCACAACAAAATGGTGTTGCAGAAAAGATGAACCAAACAAAAAATGGAAACATCTAGAAGTATGTTAAGTGATGCCCATATGGATACATGCTTTTGAGAAGTTGTGAGTACTTCTTGTTACTTGTTAAACATATCTCCTTGTAAGGCTTTTGATTTGACACCTTATGAAGTGTGGACAAGTAAGAAACCTTCTATAGGCTTTTGTTCATGTGCCTAAGAAAAAGTGATCTAAGTTGGATCCAAAAGCACATAAATGCATCTTCATTAGATATGGTGAGAATGTAAAAGGTTACAAGCTTTGGGCTCTTGTAACAAGAAAAGTTATTTTTTCTAGTGATGTGATTTTTAGGGAACTTAGAGCTATTTTTGATCCTCTACAATGAGAAGAAAATGAAAGGAAGAGGATAGTGCATTTTGATTTATAGCAAGTAAATGCACATCAAGAAGAACAAAATGATGGATTAGTGGATGGAGAAGAAGAAGAAGATTCAAGTGAAAGTTCAGATGAAGAAGACTATGTTGTTATAGAAGAAGTTGAGCTTGGAAAATATAAATCCCCTTAAATTCTTGGCTGAGTTCTCCCAAGGTTACTCCTTTCTTTATTTCACTATCATTGATGGCTTTGTATTCTATGTTCTTTAGAGCAAGTTCCACACCATAGCTATCTAGATTCAATATATTCTCTATTCCCTTTCTTGATGCATCGGCTAAGATTTGGTGGAGATTTAAGGAGCAATTCGATCCAAGAGCTCCATACAAGATTTCTATAGGACTTCCCTTGTTTGATTCTCAAACATACAAGTTGGTGGCTAAATTTAGTGCATAACCTTTTCCAAGAGCCTCGCAAAATGGACTGCTCAAGTCTTTCTTAGAGGTACAGATTTTGTGAAGCTAGGTTATGTGTTTAGGATTCACCCTTGGCATCACTTCAACCATGTTATATTAAATATTCAGGTGTATAGGATTATGCAAATCAATCTCAGCACTTCTAACATGTGGGGTATTGTTAAATCAATTGTTGATCTCTGCCTAAAACTGAATGAAGGAAAGTATGTTCTTATCAAAGATCCTTCACAAGAAGTTATTCAAACTTCATCATATTTATACTGCAATGATCAGTGCTTCAATTACCTTATAACTCCATAACTGTGTCAAGCATGCTGGGTCTCATTGTGGGCTTGACTATTTGTTTTTTTGTTTTGAAACAAGTTTTCTATCTTGAATTGTCCTAACATCACATCGATTTTCTTTTGAGATGAAAAAATGAACTGGGTAATCATCAGAATCCACTTTTAGGCATTTTGTATTGTGAGCAAAGTAGGCCAAGTAGCCTCTAGAATCATCCTGGAAAACCAGTCAAACCATCTCCTGAAGCCATGAAAATGCACAGGCATGTAGACTTTAGAACCAAGAATTCAGTGCAACAAACGGCTTAGCCAAATGCATTCTGATGTCCAAGATACTATCGTTTAAAGTAGTTCTTTTAGCCTTTTCTACAACTGCAACTGTCAAAAACCTAATTAGGGCTCTCCAGGTCACCACACCGAAAAAATACCAAATCACTTCCTGGGAGGCTGGCACTTGGGGGATCAGTTCATTTAAGTCAAATGAGCATGCGTACAAGAGGGTTCTTTACCAATCCACTCCTGTCATGAAATATTAAAGTCCAAAGTTGACCTCTCTACAACTTTCTAGAAATGCAGATGTAAAAACAGAACAAATCCCATTTGCTTTTGACCTTGAAAAAATATCAAATGAGATGCTGGGGTTTTGAAAACTGGCATGGAAGTAGATTATCATAAGGTAAATCTAGAACACCAATTGGTTTGTCATGAACACCATCCAGCTGCTAGATATTTGCCTTCAAAATTGACCCACAAGCTTGATACTTGAAAAATTTGTCAAATTAGATCATAGGGAGCTGAAATTGGATATGCATACTCACATATGGTAAATAAACATGTTTGCAAAGTGGTTTGGCATGAAACTAAATAGGCTTTGAATTATGACACTCCAAAGTAGGTCGCTGGGGTAGTTTTTTCAGGTGCATTTATGAGTGTGGTACTCAAATTTTTCATCATGGGAACCTAAAATTTTGCAAAAAATTGAAGAAAATTTTAGGTCCCAATAGATTCCATGCAAGCACTAGGATATACAAAATTGTCTTAATTGAATAGAATCCCATAGACAAGTCTAAATTTTTACTTGCCATCAATTTAAAACTAATTTATCTCATGCATAAGTTCACCTATATATTAGTAAAGTTTACTAAGTCTCCAAACATTGGTGCTAAAAGCCAACAAGGTAATTCGTAGAAATATGGTTTACTCACAACCATTACTTCTTTGTGTTTTTCTAAGTTTCACATGACTTTGGAACAATAAAAGGATCTAATTATTTGCTACTATTTGAACACGGTCCAAAGGATAGTAGATACTAATCCATTATAACCCATTAGTGGACTATGGGTAAGTATCACAGAAATAAACTAAGCAAGATAAGTTTAGGAATTTAGACTCCTTTCCTGAGTAGTTCTTTAATAATCTAGATAGGTTTATTGCAATGAAAGAAAACCTCTTTAAATAATAATAAACATATCTAGCTTTCTGCCAATCTTCAGTTTACACAATAATATTAATAGTTCTCTATCCACATTAGTCCTACTAGTCTAAATTGACTTTCTTATCTATCTAAACCAATAAGGATGTAACAACTTTGTTAAGCATTTCCTTAACTAGATCATTTTATCATGTTTATATACATTTGTATATTTATATATATATGTGTATATATATACTTATAACTTGATTTATATTCATCTTTATCATGTGAGTCTGGTAAGTCTTCATATCCAGAATTTACTAGACAACATCATAATAATATCAAATAATACTACCTAAAGACTGGATGTGGTCTGTGACCAACTAAAGATTTGAAAAATATTATCATTTCCCTTTTATGAGTTAAGGCAGATCACAAAGAATCAATTTCTCTTTAGACAAAGAACTTGATTCAAAATTAACTTCACAAATTGACTTTGTCTCAAATTTCTCATATACCCAATGGCCTATAAAGTATCAGCCTATATTTACAAGAATATCATATATATTAAAATCATGTATTAATTTTTATATAAATTAAGAACTTGTTGTTTATAAAATAAACCCACGACCTGGATGTATTTGGCCCTGTATTGTTATTCAAAACCCCTTTGGCCTGAAAGTATTCGACCAACACATTCAAACTAAAATCATAAGCTTACACACACACACACACACACACACACACACATATATATTAACAATAAAAATATGCATATACCTATATGGCTTTACATTTAAATAATATCACATAACAAAACCCACAATAGCCATTAGACTCTATTTTTGAGATATTCAAAATTGAATTTAAGATTAGTGAAGGTATTATTTAGGTGCAGTATATTCATAGATGCATGTAGAGCATTATCCCATTTCAAGCCACTAGTATTATGGCACAAGGCAAATCCTATATCGCCTATGTTGATAAAAAACAATCATAGAACATACAGATAGCATGGGATTTATATAATAAAATACCCTTATTTTCCTATAAAGAGAACTGTTCCCAAGCTATCGAATCCCAAGGGACATTTTATCAAAACACATACCTAGATATAGCTTAAACCCATGATTCTTTCACTTGTTTTGGTGCAGTCATGGATGGAGGGTTCAAAGAATGAACTATCCAAATCATACAACTAGAGTAAACACAATAGAAACAACACAAATGTAGAGTGAAATGGAAGATTCAAATTTTCAATATATCAGATAATCAAAATGCTTATATGCCAGCAACATGCATGCTACAATCAAGGGCTGACAGGCCTGCTTTCTGGGTTACAACACAAATGAAAGATATGGCATTGAAGTGCCTCCCAAAAAAGAATCTATCTTCTAAAACTATCAAAATCACATTATAGAACTACTGACTTCCTAATGCATCTAAGAGATCTATATATATCATCTTCAAGCTCATAGAATCCTCTGCGTCAGCCACAAGAGGTTACAAACTCCCATGAATGATGAAATGTGTAGAAACATGTAGGTCGGCCTAAATTATCTGGTAATGTTTCACAAATGAATGAAACTTGGTTCAGAGCTCAAGGAAAGTCTATCTGGTCCTTATGTGTCATGTATGATGTTCCATTAGGCTCCACAAGTCACAGAAGTGCTTCGTAAACCTTTTCCTCTCAACTGTCTACCTGAATGCTCTGCTCTGTGAAAGTTGATGATCTTCTGATAGTGCTAACTCTCAGGAAACAAATCCAAATCACTTGAAACCTTGATATGAGGTAGATGACATTATGTAGATGCTACGTCCTAGTCTGCAAGCTATGATATGAAGATGCGAAAAAATGTGGTAGAAAATGCTAAACTATAAATTACTGAATTACAACTGGAATGAAAGAAAAGAAAAGAATGCAAATATTTTTGGTTGATGCAAGATTACTATGCAACCTAGGATGCTCTTGCATCAGACACTTGGGGTTGTTGAAAAAGTGAGTCCCTCACTTTGCAAGGGCTAGAGGAAAACCAAGGCGGTCTACCTCAGCCTAAGAAATCCATGTTGAATCTTCTTCCAGTCTTCCTTTCCACTTTACCAAATACGCTCTATGCTACTTGCCTCTGGTGCTGCATCCAACTCTGCTATCCAAGATGTTCTCTATCTGCTCTAGTTGTTGTTGTGGTAACTGATTCTTCAAACCATCTTCAATGCTGTCACTTGACTCTCCTTCATGATACTTATATAGGTCTGCAATGTTGAATATAGGTGATATACCAAATGTCTCTGGTAGCTCCACTTCATATGCATTTCCTAAATCAAACTTCCTAAGAATCCTACATGGTCCAAACTTCTTCATCTTCAGCTTGTTGTATGTCCCCACTAGAAATCTCTCCTTTCTTAGATATACCATTACTTCATCTCCAACTAAAAATTCTTTATGTCTCCTCTTCTTATTTGCTTTCTCCTTATACTTACTATTCATCTCTTCCAAATGCTTCCTGACTTGATTATGTAGTGTTTCCATATATCCTGCAAATTCTTTTGCCTCTACACTTTTCTTATTCTCCACACTGATGTCTCTCAGCTCTGCAACTCGTCTAGGTATTATTCCTATCACAACTTCAAATGGTGTCTTTCCTATACTCTTGTTCACTGAATTATTGTATGCATACTCTACTTGTAGTAGAATTAGATCCCAATTTTCTACTTTGTCTCCTAGTAAACATCTCAACAAGTTACCCAAACTCCTATTTACCACTTTTGTTTGTCCATTTGTCTGTGGATAAAATGTTGAATTAAACTTTAGGTCTGTCTTTATCTTCTTCCACAATGTCCTCCAAAAATATCCAATGAATCTTGTATCCCTATCTGAAACTATACTCTTAGGTAATCCATACAATCTCACAATCTCCTTGAAAAATAGGTTAGCAACATGTACAACATCATTTGTCTTCTTACAAGGAATGAAATGTGACATTTTTGAAAATTTGTCCACTACTACAAATATAGAATCATATCCCCTCTATGTTCTTAGCAATCCTAATATGAAATCCATGCTTATATCTTCCCAAGGTCTCTCCGGTACTGTCAAAGATTTGTACAAACTAGTATTTTGACTACTCCCTTTTGCAACTTGACATATTTTGCAACTCTGAACAAATTTCCTTACATCCTTATATATTTGAGGCCAAAAATAATGTTCACTTACCAAGGCTACTGTCTTGTCAATTCCAAAATGTCCTACCAATCCACCACTATGCTTCTCCTTGATCAAGTTATCTCTCATTGAACTCCTAGGTATATATAACTGATTTTCTTTGAACAACATATCCTCTTGAATGAAATAATCTAACCACTTGCTTCTATCTGTCACAACAGGTTCCTTACATGCTTCAGTTCCTCAAATCCTAATACTTCTAATCTCATCTTTGTCAGCAGATTCCTTCTTCTACTCAAGGCATCTGCAACTTTGTTTGGCTTTCCACTCCTATGCTTCAATACAAATGTGTAACTCTACATGAACTCTACCCATCTCATGTGTCTCTGATTCAACTTTCCTTGACTATTCAAATACTACAAATTTTGATGATCAGTGTACAACACAAATTCCTTAGGCAACATGTAATATCTCCACTTCTTTAAAGCTTGAATTATGGCATAGAACTATTGATCATAAACTAAATATCTTCTCCTTGCATCATTTAACTTTTCACTGAAATATGCTACTGGTCTCCCTAAGTTATCACTAATAAAAATTCAATATGTAGGGGTACAAATAAAAATTAGGGATATTATTTACAATTTCATAGTTGCAACAATATAGGATAAGTTTACTAAGTGAATTCCCTAAGGGATGACTACACGGTCTAAATTGTGTGAAATTTAGATCCAAATATTGACAAAGGCTTCATTAGATCTAGTATATTTGGAGAGTCCCCAATACATTTGATAATATGAAACATGAATCTATGAGGTTGTGCATTAAAGTTATGGATACCTTGAGAGTCTCTTCCAATTTTAGATTTTGTAGACTGGGGAAATATCTTTTGTGTTTTCCCTACTATAATTAATTTAATACAATAACTATTTTTAGTCCAAGTGACATGGAAGCTCAATTTGAAGCAAAACAAGAAGATGATTGTGATGGTTAAAAAAGATTGTAAGTTGGTAAGAAAATATTTATGTTCATGGAAAAACAACTCACTTTTATGTCCTCCTTTTATTTATCATTTCCTTAAAGTTGATGCAAATAAAACAATGCAACATAAAAATTTTAGTTACTAACAATGTAAATAAATTAAAATTTCTTCTTATTTTTTATTAAAAATGAATAAATTCACCTTTGAATATAAATATTAAAAATAAAACTATTTATTAATAAAAATTTTTATTAGAAATAACTTACCAGAAGTGTAATTCCATTTATCTACGAAGAATTAATAAGTCCTACCCATTCTTTAATTATTTAACTCTTTTAATAATTTTATGTCCATAATTTATATAGAGAAATCTCCACATACTACCACAACTTGCCCACTATTTATGTAAAACAATTCATTTAAGGCATTCTTTGCCTCCCAAAAGTATTACACATTGAAATGCATGGTCCGTCCATGTACAAGCAGGCAATACAAAATATGCACTCTAAGAGGAGATCATCATTTTATATGGCATTCCTAGGAATTTAGATATTTAATGCTTCCTCTCTAATTTTTTATATTATAAGATTTGTTCTTTTTAGTATTTCAAGAGTTAAAAAATTTAGTTTTAAAAATATTATTTTATGTTAAAAATGAAGTAATTAATTAATAAGTTTTTTCAAGCTCAGAAAACTTAATTCTTGAAATGTTATCTCATATTTAAAAATATTATTTAACTACTAAAATTATTTTACTTGTTATAAAATGAAATTATTCTCTAATTTACAATGAAGTATTGCATATATAATTGACAAAGAATAGTTGAGCCAATAATAGGAAAAGCTCACTAAGAATAGTGGTGCTCCAAGAATAGGAAAAGTAACCACTTAACTTCTAAACAAAGCTAATCTAGGCATGCCAAGCATAACTCAAGGCTAAACATAGACTCCTAAATATGCACTCCTAAGCAATCTTAACATATACCAACAATCCATCTATAATTCATCAATTAAAAATGACTTTATTGGACAAAGTGCACAAATTTTACATGATTTTTTTTCCAAAATAGATATAGATTCACAAAAAAATTAATGTATTGGGCTAGGATTCACCAAGATTTTATATAAAATTTTAGGGTGTTTCTAAAGTTATCACTAATAAAAAAATTCTGGATGTAGGGGTAGAAATGAAAATTAGGGATATTATTTACAATTTCATAGTTGCAACAATATAGGATAAATTTACTAAATGAATTCCCCAAGGGATGACTACACCTAAATTGTGTGAAATTCAGATCTAAATATTGATAAATGTTTCATTAGATCTAGTATATTTGGAGAGCCCCCAATACATTTGTTAAGATGAAACATGGATCATGAGGTTGTGCATTAAAATTATGGATCCCTTGAGAGTATCTTCCAATTTTAGATTTTGTAGATTGGGAAAATATCTTTTGAGTTTTCCCTACTATTTTTTAGTTCCAATGACATGGAAGCCCAATTCAAAACAAAAAAGGAAGATTATTGTGATGGTTAAAAAAGATTGTAAGTTAGTAAGAAAATATTTATGTTCATTAAAAAACAAGACTCACTTTTATAGTCTCCTTTTATTTATCATTTCCTTAAAGTTGATGCAAATAAAACAATGAAACATAAAAAATTTAGTTACTAACAATGTAAATAAATTGAAATTTATTCTTATTTTTTTAATTAAAAATGAATACATTCACCTTTGTAAATATAATTATAATGAATATAAATATTAAAAAAAACTATTTATTAAAAAATAAAATTATTAGCAATAACTTACCATAAGTGTAATTCCATTTATCTATGAAGAATTAATAAGTCCTTCCAATTCCTTAATTATTTAAGTCTTTTAATAATTTTATGTCCATAATTTATATAGAGAAAACTCCATGTATACTACTACAACTTGGCCACTATTTACATTCAACAATTCATTTAAGGCATTCTCTACCTCGCAAAAGTATTATGTGAAGTGCACGATCCCTCTATGTATAAGCACACAATACAAAATATGCACTCTAAGAGGAGATCATCATTCTATATGGCATTCCTAAGAGGGTAAATGGCATTCCTAAGAGGGTAATTTAGATATTTAATGCTTCTTCTCTAATTTTTTATATTATAACATTTGTTTTCCTAGTTATGATAGTTTTTTTTTGGTATTTCAAGTGTTAAAAAATTGTTTTTAAAATATTATTTTATGTTAAAAATAAAGTAATTAATAAGTTTTTTTCAAGCTCAAAAAATTTAATTCTTGAAATGTTCTCATATTTAAAAATATTATTTTACTTGCTATAAAAAGAATCCAGCTTGTAAAAACTTTAATTCTTGAAATGTTATCTTATATTTAAAAATATTATTTTATTTTTGGCCTTTTCAGGTCAACCCGCCAAGGATGCCCTCTTGCCCCAAGCCTGTATGTTCTTGCAGCAGAAGGTTTTGGTTATCTTCTTGCTCATTCAGTTTCCAATAGGCTTGTTCATGGTATTTCTTTACCAAATTCTTCCAGCCAACTGGTTAATGGTCATTTTGTTGATGACTCCTTTTTAATCTTACTGGAAGAAGAAAATTCAGTTAAAAATGCTCTTGGTTGTTTGGAGACCTTTTGTTTGGCCTCAAGTTCTTCCATTCAGTGGCACAAGATGTTATGCTACAGACAGTCTATACTTCCCACTCCTCATCGGCTTCAGCAATATGGCTGGCGTTGGGTTGGCCATGGTGAAATTTTTTGATTCCTGGGTATTCCTTTTGCATTCCAAGGCACTTCTGCCACCCTATGGCAAGCTATTCTTACCCGTGTGGAGGAAAAACTTGCAGTTTGGATTACTAAGCCTCTTTCACTGGCTGGTAAATTTTAGGTTTGTTCTAAAATCTTGGCTACAACCCATGTTTATTATTCTTCTTGTTGGACTCCTTCAAAAAGCTCTTATGCCAAACTGGAAAAACTCTTGTGGGATTTCCTATGGACCTCTTCTGATACTCGCCATGGTTTTCACCGTGTTTCATGGGAATTTTGCTTCCTTCCCAAAGATTCTAGAGGACTTGGTATTCTTTCTACTCACCGCCAAGGAACTGCCTTGGCTATCAAATGGATTGTTCGTGCATTCACTGGTTGTGAGGCATGGAAGGTTTTACTTTGGCATAACATTGAAATGGGGCATCCTATGCACAAACTGGCTTGGAAAGGAATTAGTTTTTCTACTCTCCTTGTCATGAGAGAACCAATTCAAATCTTGGGCACGTTTGTGGTTAAGAGCATTTGGAAAGCCTGGGAAAAAATTAAACCTTGGTTATGCTGGTCTGGTGATGGTTTTTGTGCTGGTCTTTCATTCAATCACCTTAATATTTGGTGGTCACCTCTTCTAGCTTCTGCAACTCAACCTTTGGCTAAATTGCAAGGTTTAAAGGCTCTTAAATTTCATAAAAAAGGTGTTTAGACCATTCAGGATATGTTTCACAGGCCCACTATGAGCCTTTTGGCTTGGGAAGCATTCCGTGTAAAATTTTTTCTTTTAAAAGTTGATAAGCCTACTTATGACAGAATCATCATGGCTATTCCACTTGAAATGTTGCATAAGGTTAGAATTCAGTCCAACAAGCCATGGTGGAAGGACTGGAAATGGTATCCAGACACACCTTTGCATCATTTCAAGCCACAGATGGCTTACAGGTGGCTTTCAGCTCATTTACCCATGGCTACCACTTTTAATAAGCGCTGGCTTATTCATAGCTCTTTAAGTCTTTGGCATTCCAGGTTTAAAACTATTTGGTCTGCCATTCTTGAGCCAAAACTTGCTCATTTTGCCTGGTGCATTCTCTTTCAAGGCTTGCCTATTGGTACTAGGTTGTTTCACCTTGGGGTCCAAGATCCCCGTTGTCCATTTTGTGGACAGATTGAAACGATTCAACATCTCTTCAAGTATTGTACCAGAGCTCAACAATTCTGGTTATGGATTCATGATTTTTTTTGCCCTTTTAGACCTGAGCCATTAACCTGGCAAATTATCCCACTAGGTGATTCTCCCAGGTTTCTTGAAAAAATTACTCAAATCTGGCATATTTTCAGGGTGGAGATTTTATTTGCATTATGGAAAGATCATAATTCTTGTATATTTTCAAAAAGCAAAATTGGAACTTATGTTTCTCTGTACATTAAAACTATTATCTGTTCTAATGTTCTTCTACAGATTCAAGTGCAAGCTAGCAAAGTTGCCTTGGAAGTGGCTCACTTACAAGAGTTGTTGGATCATTGGGGGAATGCTCCCTGCACTGTGGTTCATGTTCCTCCCTCACCGTCCTCTGTCAGAGCTCGCTCTCCTAACAGACGCATAAGTGGTTCGGCCAGAGATTCTTGGCCTCGCTCCCAGCCTGCTTTGCGTCGCGGTGCTCACCGGTGTAGGCACTCGGCCTCTCCATGTTCGCGTGGATAGACGTTTGACCGTGTTGCTAGTGTAGCTGGGGATAACGCAGGGTGGCCCGTTATGGATAATCTAGGTAATACTAGTTGGCCTGTAATAGACAATGTAGGCTGTAATACTCCTGGTTCTTCTCATCCACCAACTACAGGGCGGGATAATACTAAGGTTTTCCCTCAGTTAAATTTGGCTACCTCACCTCAGCACAAGGAGCCAAATGTTCAGAATGAAGAACAGGAAAATGAAGATGGTTGGGCTATGCCTGATGTCAACCTGAACCCTGTGGACATTTGGGGAAACCAAATGACATGAATCCACCATCTGTAGGAATGGCATTGGCTTCTTAATTCTATTTTTTTCTTTGTTTTTATATGGGTCTTGTACCCTTTGATACTTTGTTCTAGATTTTTCTGGGCTTAGCCCATCTGACTCTCGGGGTGTGCCTTTTAACCACCCGTTATTTTTTTGTGAAGTGTTATTTTATTTTAATAGATAACTTGCATTTTCATCTAAACAAAAATAAAAAAATAAAAAATAAAAAATAAAAATCTCTAAAATACAGCAAAGTATTGCATATATATGCCGTATGAACAAAGGCACCATAACACTTAATGGGATAGGTGCCAATTTACTCGTAGAGCTGACAACCGGTAGGTGTTTTTATAAGTCCCAGCAGCCATTGCTACCTTGGAGCGGCGTTTAAAGGAGGTAAACATTTCTCGAAGCTGGCGAAAAGGAATGAGATTTATTTATATAGCCTAAGTGGGCAAGGTCGAAAGCAAGAGTTGAAGAGATTATTCGTACAAGGATATAATGGCGACTCTGGTAGAGGAAATAGCCAGTGCCGGTGTCAATAGGCTGCTTGAAGCGTCGTCTTTGGTGGCAGTCATAAGCTTAGTCATCATTTTCAGGTGGCAGCGGAGGAAGCGATCAAGTTTTAAGGGAGCGCTGGTGTGGCCTGTTTTGGGCGCGCTTCCTTCAGCGCTCTTGCACTTAGGGCAAATTTACGACTGGTTAACTCATCTAGCCATTTCCAATGGCGGAACCTTCATTCCCCCCGGGCCGTGGAAAACCAGGATTTTCACGGCCGACCCGATGAACGTAGAGTACGTGTTGAAAACGAAGTACCATAATTTCGGCAAAGGGCAGTTGTACAAGCAGATGCTTGGCGACATGATTGGGCAGTCCCTTCTGGTGCAAGACGGAGAGGTGTTCAAGCTCATGAACATGTCCATCTCCAAGGCAATCACTTCTCCCGCCTTCTGCGACTCCGTGGCCACCGCCCTGCCGGTAGTCATGGACCGGAAGCTTCTGCCCATCCTAAGCCGCGCCTGCGAGACGGGCGTCGTTGTCGACCTGCAAGACATATTTCTTCGCCTATCCTTCGACAACATATGTTCATTCGGCCTCGGAGTCGACCTCGGGTTGCTTTGCCCGGATCTGCCCAGATCTCCGCTTCTGGAGGCGTTCAACGAAGCCACCAATATGCTCGTTTTTCGCATGTTTATACCCCCATCGTGTTGGAAACTACTTCGCTTTATAAAAATATCGTCCGAGAGCCGGCTTCGCACGGCCCGAGACTTCATATACAGAGCTGTTGCTCAAGACATATTTCCTCGTTGGTGCGCCCACAACTGCATCGGGTCTCCGCGCTCGGACGACGTCCTCTCGGGCTTCATTGTGTTCGAACAGGAAAAAGGTAACCTCATTACGGTTGTTCTTTAATGATGTTTATGTTTTGATGAGTTTGTATCATCTTTGGGGCTTGAGGCTGTATTTTCTTCTCTGATATAATTTTATTTCATCAAAATAGGTCGCCTTTATTCGGACGAGAGAATCCATGAACTGATGGTCAACATCATTATTGCCGGCAAGGACTCGATTACGGGGGGTCTGTCAAGGTTCTTCTGGCTGCTAGCTCACCACCCACGGGTCGAAGGCAAGATTTTAGCCGAGCTTCAAAGTATTGCCAGTGACCCGCCGGGTTCCTTCACCTTGGAAGAAATAAAGCGGATGGAGTACCTACACGCAGCTCTCACCGAGTCTCTCCGCCTCTACCCACCCGTCCCAATAGAGTTAGTTGAGGCGGCCGAGGAGGATGTTCTGCCCGACGGCACACCCATTGAGAAGGGCGCGCAAGTGTTTTATTTGACCTATTCGTCTGCTCGGCTGGAGAGTGTGTGGGGCGTGGACTGCCTTGAATTCAAGCCGGAAAGGTGGCTCCACAATGGTAGCTTTTTGGGGGAGTCCGAGTTCAAGTTTGGAGCGTTCCACGGAGGCCCTCGGCGCTGCATGGGCAAAGCATTTGCCTACTGGCAAATGAAGTGGGCTGCAGCTTCCATTCTTATTCACTACCGGGTAAAGATTGCTGATAATCGTCCGGTGCTTCCCACACTCGGACTGTCACCTTCAATGAAACATGGTTTGCTCACAACGATTCACCCAAGAGAGATGGAGGGCGGAGAATGATAACAGTAGTAACTAAGCCTGTTAATGCCAGTCAATTATCTTATTAAATATTGAAGTTTCTATGCCAAATTTAGCTTAAAATATTAGCAAGAATGAAATTGAATTGATATTCCATAGCTCATCATCTTCAATATTAAATTGAATAACATAACAAGTATTAATTATGTTTTTATATTGTAAGAAATAAAAAGAAACTATGTACCAAGGGAACTATATACAATAAATGAGAGCTGGGATTGAATATCTTGTAAATTTTCTTCATTGTCTATAAAGGTAGACATAATTATTATTTATAAAAGCAAAATGAGGATATCTTGTTTGGATTTATTGGTGTCTAATAAAGAGTGAATATTCTCATATGGCTCTTAAATACCATCCTCATGTCTATCCAACAATATAGAAACAAGTAACGCATGCTCCATTGCACGTGCATGCTCATTGGTGAAGATTGTTTAAAACTATGCAAGCAACAATAGTAGGAATTATGAAAAGTAAAATATAAAATTAAAGGCATATTCATGTATGATAATGTATAATTATGCTGATAAGCATTCTCTTAGTGAGGAGCACTAGATGAAATATATAGATCAATGGTGAAGATTAAAAGAACTACCATCAAATAGATCTTGGCCATAGATTTTTTGAGTCACTATCATAAATGATAGGAAACAAAAAACAAACTTTTAACCTTGCATTATTTTTGTGTTGCGGCTAAGTAACACTATTTCAAAGAAGTTTAAAATATAGAGTTGGATTGGAAAAAAAGATTTTGGTTTAGAAGAATAGGATTAGGTTTAGGGATGATTGGTAAGGGTGATGCCCCCTCGAGAGGATAGGCGGGTTGCGAGAACACAGGTGTGCTCTTGAAATGGATGAAACGGATTGGTTGAAGTGGTTGGAGGATAAGGGATGAGATGAAAGATTGATGATTTAGGTAGAATGGTTGATGGATGATTATTGTGTTGAAAATGATTTAGAGCAATCCTAGGTTTGTTATAACAAAGTTGATATTTTCACCAAGGTATAGAAGACTAGGGTGATGATGTTTATCCAACATTTGCATGGACTAGACACGCAGACAAAGGGATGATCCCATGCATGCCCAAGATAGTACAACCTTGTCCAGACGAGGGAAGGGGACTCATAGCATAAGCCCATAATACACAAAAGGTATGAAGAACCTTAGATGTAAAAGGATATCAATATGCTAGAACTGACCCACTGATCCACAAGATATGAATACTAGCTTGGAGTAATGAGACCAACCCACAAGCATAGCATATGAAAGTAAGACTATGCCCCATTCTAGATGTTTTCGCCACATACCATGATATAGTAAGATCAAGGTAGTCTTGATGTGATCTTTGAATAGGACAAAAGATAAAAATCAATAACCAAAAGAGCAACTGACCCAAAAAATAGCCATTGTATCTCTTGCCAAGATGGATGTTGATTGATAGATGGATTCTGCCAATTGTAGGAATAATATATCCATTAAGGCAGGAATCAATGGATGATTGGATCATGCCTATTGTAGGAATGATATATCCTAGGGCATGATTTTGATAGCTAATGTTGTAAGATTGGCACAAGATATGATGGTTACAAGTCGTGGTTGATGTTGTTTGATGGTTGATGATTTTTTTAAGGGACGATTGCTTTGATAGGTGATGCGGTGCTTTGGTTATTGCGTTTGGATCTAGTATAAGCTCAAGAGATAAGGACCATCCAAGCGGGTTGGATGGGTGCATCTTATGTACCTAAGTACTGGAAACTTCCTTCATATTCCAAACTGCATACATACCCTGTATCCACGGGATCGAGGCACATTAAGATGCAGGTGGTGATGATATGTAGTTTTGATTTGTGGTGATGATGTGGGATGATTGATTGGTGATAAGGTGTTTAGGTTGGTGATGAGATGTTGATGAAACAATGTTGATTTCGAGATGGATATTTTTGAGATTTTTGTGGATATTTTGATTTTTTGAATTTTTTTTGATTTTTGTGATTTTGGATAGGGAATGGTTTTATTTTATGGGATGACATTGGATGATGTTTAAATAGCCTTTGTGCTAGATACCAATGACAAGGGAACACCAAGTCTAGAGGTGGAGGTGATGGGGTTGGATAGGGGGATTGGTGATGAAAGATGATGAAAGGATGGGAGGATAAGGGGATTGGCAATGAAAGAGGATGGATAAGCAATTCATGATAGATGAATGGAAGATAGAGATAAAGGATGGGATACATGATATATAGATGGAATATGGGGATAAGGATTTTCTCCAAGGGCTAAGTTGTAAGGAATCATATGCCCCATTCTAGGTACAATGCTTAGGATTTTGTATGATGGGTGAATGCTTGGAAGGGATGAATGGACTTTGTAGTAGATGGATGGATGGAGGATATGCTTAGAAAGAGATGTATGCCAAGAGGTGTCCAAAGCATGTTTTGCTATTTTGTCCCTTGTCTTTATCAAGATCTAAGGAGGAAGATATAGTAGATAGGATGGATGGGAGATGATAGGATAGATATGAGGATGGCGGATAGAAATATGATAGGATAAGGATACATGGATAGGATATGCAAAAGGATGTTATGGATGTGGGTGAAGGATATAATTTTGCCCTCAAGTGTAGGGTACAAATGGATGGGTAAGGGATTACACATAATACGCACAAGGGGTTTTCATCATGGTACTTGCCCAAGGCACCACAAGGAGTGGTTTTCACCATTGGATGGATTTTTTCTCTTTGCTTTTTTCTTGATTTTTTGATTTTTTTGCTTTTTTAATTTTTTGATGGAATGGGGACTCTAGCATCTGTTTCCATAGCAAGGAGAAGATGGTTCCATGTTGGATAGCATTATGGATGACGATTGCATGGATGTGGGTAGATAGAAGAAGATGGAATGGATGGTGGATAATGGATTATGACATGGATTATGTGAATTATGATGTGGATTATGTAAAAGCATGGACCATAGGGATGTGATGGGGGAAGATATGTAGGATAGTGGATGAAGGATGGAGAGATGGGGGTATGTGGGGATGTTGTAGGGTCGAGGGGAACTGAGACCAATGGTTTCACACACCATGATGCGTTTGGAAGCTTATACTTTGGATGTCGAGTTGGGAGTAATGGGGATCAGGATAGGGGATTTTTGGATGGTTGATTTGGGATTTTAGGGATCCAAATGGACTTAGGATTTGTGGGATTTTTAGATGGGAAGCAGGATGTTTGGGATTTTGGGGGGGATTGGGAGGTGGATGCCTTGAATTTTCTTTGTTTGATTTGTGCTTAGGGACCCACACCATTTTTGTTTTTGCTTTTTCTTTTGATGGTGTGGGCTTTGGTAGCCTTTTGGATTTTTGATTTTGCTTGTGAGAGATAGCATCTTTAGGCTTTTGTGGATGTTTTTCTTTATGTAGAGAGGCATCCAAATTTTTAATTTTGAATCCCATGGGTGTGTTGGTAGCCTCTAGTTTGGATGATGTGTGCTTTTGTTGGTCTTGATTGGGGATTTTCAGGGATTTATGGGTGGAGGGGTTAAAAGTGGATTTATGGATAAATGGATGATTGAATTTGAGGATAGGGATATTAGGAGTTGGGAGGATGGGGGGATAAGGGGATTTGATTTTAGGAGTTGGAAGGATGAGAGGATAAGGGGATTTGATTTTAGGAGTTGGAAAGATGGGAGGATAAGGGGATTTGAGGATGAGGATGTTAGGGGTTCGGAGTAGTGGAGGTAAATTGGATGGGGGGAAATGTATGGTCACATGCTTGTGCTCATGATATGATGATGGAGGAGGGATGGTGACATATGATTTGGAGGTGCAATGAGATGCACCAGGTCTAGAATTGGATGAATGGATTTTGGAGGATGTGTGGATGTTAGCACCATGTTTAGATTGTTTGCCTTGGGATGTATTGCCAAGGCCATGCGAGGATGGATGGAATGTGATGTGGATGGGCTCCAAGATGCCTTGTTCGTGAAGGCTTAAGCATTTACCTTGATAGTTCATATGTTGGAGCATACGACATGTAATGGGATGTTTGGTGCTTTGGAAACAAGACACAAGTCCTTATTTGTTGGGGAAAGATAAGTGGTGGGTGGAAGTTATTCACCTCCTACAAGAGAGCCACCACAGATGAAGGTTCTTTTTCCAAGTGGATAGGGGGATGGATTTGGGATGGGATTGGTAGATGGTGTGAGTGGATCAATAAGGGTTGTTGTGGTAGAAGTGGTAGGGTTGATGTGGATAGGGTGATCATTAGATGGGAGGGGATTAGGGATGGGATTAGATGGGATGGGATTAGGGATGGGATTAGATGGGATGTTTAGATCTTGATTAGGATAGGGGGTTGATGCTTCAACATGCTTTGGATTTGACTCTTGACATAGCTAATGTGTTTGGATAGAAGCGGAAGTGACTTGGATAGATCATGTATGGTAGGTACTTGGATGGATGTGATAGGTGCTTGACTTATGGATTCTTGAACATGGCTGCATGATGGTACTTTACTTATGATAGGAGATTGTTCAAGAGGTTTGGTGGGTGTTGGATTGCATGAGGGTATTTGATTCCTTACCAATAGCCAATGGATGACATACTTCATGAGTGTATGGGTTGATGAACAATATAATGGATGGATAATAAGGGTGGATGGTGTAGGATTAGGATTGGGATTGGATAGTTGGGTGATGGGATTAGGTAGAGATGGTTATTGGATGGGTTCAAAGATAGGCGTTGGATTAGATGGTGGTGTTGGAGGGGTGGGGGAGTTGGGGGATTCCATATATTTGCTTATTCTTAGGAGAAAATCCCTCAAGGATTCGTTGGATGTTGTAGGCTTAGGATTTGGAGGGTTTGATTGTGGATTAGATGGTGGATGGATGATAGGGGTTAAGGGATTGGGAGATGGATAAATTGATGGATTAATGTTAATAAGGTTGGAGGGATATTGTGGTGGAGTGATTGGAGAAATTGATGGATTGGAAGATGGGGGATTCACATGGGTAAATGGTTTTTGATGTAAGCTTTGAATTTCGGCCATGAGGTGTGCTAGATTGGTGTTCCCTTGATCAAAGTTAGGTTAACAAATGTTGGGGGATGAATAAGTTGGAGGTATTGATTGGTTGCATAGGTATGATGATATATTGGATGAAGGTTGATATGAGGTTGATTGGGGTGACATGTAAGATGTTGAAGGTTGATATAAGGTTGATGAGGTGGATATATAGGATGAAGGTTGGTATGATGAAGGTTGATATGGTGAAGATGGGGTAGGGGCTTGGGATTCTCTAATGATGAGTTGTGCTAAGGGGATATATCTCTAAGGATGTTTTTGCATTTTTCCTTAGTGATAGGATCAAAATCCTCATAGGCATATTTAAGTCTTTGTAAATGTTGCATTACCACATAAGGATCCATGTTATTGGAGAGATATGAGATGAAATGGATAATGGATGATTGTGATATCACGGATCAAATTTCAAGACCTTAGGATGATTTGATTTGATTTGTTTTGGTGGATGACTGATGATTCTGTATACTTAAGGTAGACTAATAACACTTAAGCAATAGAGTTGATTGGGTTGATTATTGATTTTGATGAATTACTTAAGATAGACTAATGATCTCAAGCAAGTTTAGATAAAGATTGATGATGATCAACTAAGGTCTTGATTTTTGATTTGGGTTAATTTGGATTTTGATTTTGATGATGATGTGGATGATTTTGATAATGATGTGGATAGTTGTGGTTGGGATTTTGGATGAAAGGTTGATGAAGGATGGAGGAGACTAAGTCCTTAACCAATGTTTGATTTGCAAAGGATGATTTGTTGATTAAGGATTAGGGGTTGGAATGTTTGATTGGAATAGATAAAGGATGATGGATGATTGATTTTGGATTTGATTTGGATGAAATTGATCAAATGGATAAAGGAATGGGATTAAGATAATGATAATGAATTGGATTAAGGATGATGAAGATGATTAGGATGGTTGAGATGAAAGAGGTATGATGGGATGAGTGATTAGGAGGATAATATGGGATTAAGCTCAAAGATGGGGATTAATTAAGCTCAAATGATGGGATTTGATGAATGGAGGGGGTGGTTTAGTGGTGTTGGTCCAGGAAAGTCCTAGCCCAATGTGAGGGGGGTGTGGGGGGCCAAATGTGACCCCCCCGCTGATAAGGGTTTGGGGGCATAGCCCCCGACTGGATTTTTTTTTAAAATTGGACTTATAAAATTGATGGTTTTGGTGGGAAATTTTGATTTATGGACACAGAGGAAAAAGGTACTAAAACAGAGGGAAATGGCACTGAAAGATTAATAGATGGTGTTAAAGGATGAACTATGGTGCTAAACAGAGGACTGAAGGCACTAAAATAGAGGGGATTGATGCTGAAAGATGAACAGATGATGCTAAACAGAGGAATTAAGGTGCTGAAAGACTGAAGTTTTAGAAATTGTTGGATTGATGGATGAATTTGATTTTTTCTTGCCTCAAAGATTCTTGGCAAGAGATAATGCAAGAAAGAAGACACTTGAAAATAATGCTTAATCTACCTAAGGTCAAAGGCGAATGGCGACTTGTCAAGCCCACAACTTGGAATCTCTGAATCAAATGTCAACACACCTATGAGCGAGTATGTACATTATCTTGTCTTGCGAGAGAGGATGGATATGGGCCTCTTGGAATGGAAGGATAACCCAATCACCCTTTCCTTGAAAAGCTATGTATAGCTTATGTTAAGTCGAGGATTCCCATCTCATCTCTAGGGAGCCATATGGTGAGAATCTAGAGAGGATTATGTGTCCTCTTGCCTTGAACAAACTGCCACAAGGTTAAAAAGGGGTGGGCTTCTAACCAAAGGTGTTTAGTGGGGGATATTTGAGGGACCGACACGTTAAAAGCATCTAGCAAGCCACTTAAGGCTTTAACTAGTCATACTAGGAGTCTCATATACACAAGGTATGCCTTCGTTCAAACTAGCACTATACGGTAAGTGCTAATACTGATTAGACTTATCTTTCGCCTTATTCTCTTTTATATAGCGGACCAAATGAAAGTACCGCTTAGGGTCCTCCCTTGGGGTGAGTACCTCTTTTCCCACCAAAGCATGCCCTTTTCTACAAAAATGAAAAAGAAGAGAGTAGAACCATTTCTCTTCACCCAAGATCCTTATAAAGGCAAGGGGAGAGGATACTTTGATTCTATCCATTAGGATCTACTTAACACAACGTGCAAGTACACCAAACACGCCAAACAAGTCTACGTTCTTTTTATGCCTCCAAAATGAAGTGTTCCTAGATTTAGACAAACAAAGTTTGTTTTATGTACACCAAATCAAAATGTTTTCTATGGTAAACACCTAAGTTCATTTTAGTGCACCAAAGTAAATGTTTCTAAACTAACAAAAACCTTGCAAGGAAATGTTAGTAGTTTTGATTTTGTTCTTTGACTAGCGTTCCTTTTTCCTACAAAATGTGTTAGTTATCTGCACAGATCCCAAGAAGTTGTTATGGAAAATGACGCCAAAATAGACATACATGGTTTTAAAATAGAAGATGGTGCCAAAAAATTGGAAAATGGCACCAAAATAGAAGATGGCATCAAAGATTTAGAAAATGGCACCAAAACAGAAGATGGTGCCAAAACTTTTGGAAAATGGCACCAAAATAGAGGATGGCACCAAAATAGAGGATGGCGCCAAAGTAGAAGATGGTGCCAAAATGTGTATGGATAGAGGTAAACCGTGACAGAGCTTCAAAAACCTACTTGAAAACACATTAGATTTAAAAATATCAACTCAAAACAAGTTAGAATCTCCTTCCCCTGCCAAGCAACACTCAAAAGACCAGATTAGAGGTATGAAACGTGTTAAAATAAAGCCAAACACACAAGGGTTAGATAAAAAGACTATTACATGCATCCCTAGAGAAATTTTGACATTATGCCTCCTTGTTTTTGTGTTAGTTTGATAAAAACAGAGAGGAGAAAAGCTAAAGATCCACCAAAAACCTCTAAAAAGCCATTAAGAATAACTTTTAGGCACAAAGATTTAGTATTATGTCACAGAGAGATGGCACCAAAATAGAGGGTAATGGCACCACAGATTAGAGAAATGGTGCCAATCCGTGAATAAATAGCGCCAAACTGAGAGGTTTTAGTGCTAGAACCCTGCAAAACACACTTTTCTTGCAAAATCTCAAGCAAACAAGGTTAGATAGGGACCATGGGGTCCCACAGGGCATGCCAAATGAAGATGAGAGAAAAGATCTGTAAAGGGTAAAATTTGGATAGTTGAGTTTTTGGTAGTTTTGTGTATGTATCCTCCTTTTACCCTTTCATTCAAGGACCTAGGGTCAAGTTGCGATGTACTATCCTACCCTAGGTCACTATGAGGTGTAGAAAAACTTGGATTTTTATGATTTGATTGCCAATTATCTTCTCTTATGCTTAATTATACATTAAAACCCTAATTATGCAAATACCACAGCAAACAAATGAATATCAGAAAATGCTGCTACAGAAAGATGTAAAATGACAAATAATTGTACACCTATTTTTGGGGTTCAGAAGCGGAATAGTCGGGGACTAAAGAGCAGGCACCCAAGTCCAATGCCCTACTTTTTCTTAGGATCTGCAAACAAGATCTGCAACCTGTTCTTGTTGTATTGAAGGTTTTGCCGTCACGAAACTTTGAGGACTAATGAGTGGGCACCCTAGTCCAGGGAGCTATTTTCTTCTCTGATCTATAATTTTGACACTCTGTTGTACCCTCCCGCAACTTCACTTTCTCCAGATTTGACACCTGTAACCTGTAATCATGAAAACTTTGGGAGGGGGTTGTGGTGTTTAGAGGCTTGCCTCAGTCAAGCCCTGGAGAGACATTCAAGTCTTCTGAACATCGTTGTCAGATGGAGAGTGCGTGCCCTTGTGAGGCAGAGGCAAAAACCAAATGATAAATGCTTACAAACACAAATGATATCACCTTGTAGTGAAGATCTCATGGGAGGAGGAAGCTCTTCATGCCATGAGGAGATCGATGCTCAAATCTACAAATACAAACACATAGACAACACAAATCTGCTCTTGCAACACAATTAAAGCCTTGAATCATCTTTAGAATACTTGAGAATCAAAATGTCCATCTAGTAATGCTCTAGTTTACAAATGAATGCCTAAACATGCTTTTATATGCAACTGCAAACATTCTCGCCAAGAATTTCGTAATTCAAACTTATCGTGTCGGCATAGGACCCAAATAACGGTCACAAGCCGACACCCAAAATTTGGGACTAACCCAAAATAGGGCAGGACTAGGGTGTAGGCACCCAAGTCCTCCCCCCTATTTTGGGCAGGGTTAGGTTCAAGAGGTCCCCCTAGGTCCCATTTGACATGATACCCAAGGTTCATTCCATCGGGATGTTGAAATATGATGTAAGATGTCCTAAATGCACACTAAAGACCCGGGAGCTAAACCTTATGAGGGAAAAGCCCCCAAAGGGACATTTTCTGATCAAGGTCAAATAACAATACCAAATGCATAAAAACACAAGATATACCTTGAAGAATCTCACTCCTTGATAAGGTTGAGGAGAGTTGTGCACCAAGACCCTCCTTGCTTTACCTAATGTTGAATGTAGAATGTGGATTGCTCCTTTTCTTCAACACAATACGATGAAGATAGTGATGGATTTGATATAGATGAGGATGAAAGATGGTTTGGCTATAGGATGAGGAATGATTTTGGCATGGTAATGGTATGATGAGAGGAGATGAGAGAAATTTGGGTATGGTAAGGATGCTATGAATAAGTTATCAAAATGGCTTGGGTGAGGGCTCTATTTATAGATTTTTGGTAAAAGGATAGAGGGTGAGGATTAAAAGTTTAGATTAATGGCTAGGAATGCTTGAGGATTAGGGTTTGCATTGGAGTTGTAGTCTTGTGACAAGTTTCATAAGATTTGGTCAATAAGATTGGATGGCTCCCATTATTTGTGAATTTTAAATTCACATTGGGAAGGATGATGAATGAATAAAAAATTTATTTCCATGGGAGAGTGTGAGGATGAGAATGAAAGTGAATTTTTAATTCACATAGGGAAGAGTTCCATTAATGGAGACTAAGATAAGTTAGATGGAGGGAATAAAAGTGAATATTTAATTTATATGGGGAAGAGTTCCATTAAATGGAGACTAGGACAAGTTGGGTGTGTAAGAGCTCATTTAATGGAGCTTAAGACAAGTGAGAATAAAAAATTACTTTATGTGGAATAAAAGTTAATTTTTATTTGTGGGGTGAGGGAATGAGTGTTAAGTGAGATTTGACCAAGCTAATCAAGAGGATTAGCTTAATTAATATGGCTGGAGAAAATTAGTAAAATAGGTTAATAGATGGTTAAAATTAATTAAATAAGGGATTATTTAATTAATTTAGGTCTAGGGGTCATGTAGGTTAGGGTAGCTAATTAAATAATAGGTATTTAATCAACTAGGATAGGTTTAGGTTGATTAGTAGGGTAGACTAATTACATAAGTATGATTTATTTAATTAATTAGGTTTAGGAAGATGGAGAAATTAACTAAATAAATATTGAGAATATTTATTTAATTAATGAGGGATAATGTTGTAAGGTTTAGTGATAAATTAAATGAATTAATTGATCACAAAGGATGGATAAATGGCTAAGGGTAGATGATTAGGGATAAATTAATAAATGGCTAAGGGTAGATGATTAGGGATAAATTAATTAAATAAAATTTATTTATTTAATTAATTGGAAGGTATAGTTAGTGACATGAAGATGTCAAAGGGTGGTTGAAGGGTTAAGACATTTTTAGGTGTCTACAATTTTATTTTATTTTATTTTGTCTTATCCTCAAGATTTGAAATTAAACCTTTTATTTTATTGAAAAATATTAGATTGTTGACTAAGACAATATTAAATTACAACTTATTATTGTTGTAAAAAATTGTAAACATCAAAGGTGTAGATTCGATCCAATAATATTAGAGTGCATTCTATAGAGCTCAAAGTGTATTTACACCGTCATGTACACTTTTTTTGGCCAAGGAAACCATGGATGGTTTGAGAACGAAAGTTTCTAATTTTATTTTTGTCTTATTCTCAACATTTAAAAATAAATTTTTCAAAATTAAAATATCTAACCTTTAATGTCATCCACAAAGAAAACTTTATTGTCAGCCACCAAGATATCTAATAGATATTTGTGTCGCTAACTTTAGATTTATGTGGCAAGATAAGTTTCAAGGAAATTACGCTGAAATAATGTCCTACACCTTGATCTAACACTACAAATCTTCATTCCCACATACCCACTTTTATCAAACTCTTTCACTTGTAAATTTGTGAATCTTTTTTCACTTCATATTCTTGCATTGTTGAATCTTTTAAGCTTAAAATTTGTAATCTATGGTAGAATCAATGGATGGCCCAGATCATGCTTCCCCTAGATAACATGGTAGACATTTGTTCTTTCTTTTTTAGTTAGCTTCTAAATCAAATCCTTGATGCTAATGGCTCTATTAATTTTGTATGTAGTTATATTTTTACCTCTAAGTGTGGAACTGTCTTAGCAATTTCGATAACTAAGAGGGTGGCTCCTCAAGTTTCATAAATTCTGAAACATTAAAGGTACAAATTCATAGAGCTCAAAGTGCATGCACATTAGATCCCATACAATAGTTTTGACAAGGAAATTTGTACTACTTTAACCCCTTCTAGAACTATGTAGGGTAAAGTGTACACATCAATTGCTTTCAATTGATGATATTTAATGTTTTCTATTATTCATTCTTATTCATGAATAAATTGTGCAAATGATTTTATTTTACATAGAATGTGATTGACATGGTTGGCATATACAAATCATTTACAAATGAGAGTGAAGAGTTATTTTTTATGGTTGAAAAATGGCAATAGTCTATCAGATCATTTTCATTGGCCTTTAGGAGGGACTTTTTCCCTAGATCTTAGAAGATAATCATGCATTAAGGATTGCCCTCCATAAGTTTATTCTCTTTTTTATTTTTTCATTTTCCTAACTATCCTGTTGCCTGTGCCCATCTTGCCTTTTATGATTTTAGATGTAGATTGACTTATGCATTACCTCTCAACTATGTCTAGTATATCAAGGTCTTCCTTTAGCTGATTCCATCCAAAATGTCTCATCTCATGATCATACACTTCTAAACCATCTAATTCTCTGGTGTTCATGATGGGTACAATAGCTAGAGATTCCAAAGTGGGAAGAATTTTTGGCTTCTCAATGCTTGCCAAGTTAATTTTTCCCCTCTCAAAATATTCATTTTCTTGCATATGTGGCTGTTGATGAAAATCACTTGTCACCTTTGTTTGATTATGATCATGCCTAGGATTGTTGATAATTACTTCATTTGTTGTATCCTTTTCCTATAGTTTATAAATTAGCAGTTTCTCTTGTTTTCTAATTGTGTTGGTTTTTCCACCTATTTCTAAACATGCTTCTTATCTTTTCTTTACTATATGTGGTGGAATGGGAGTAGCTTTTAAAGACACCACATATTTGTTGTGCATCTCCACGTCCATCTTTTGTGTCCATTTGAAATTTTCTGATTCAATAATTATGCTAAATTAGGTATGTCATCTTTCTTTCTCCTTATACAAATGTGAGTGTATATTTTAAAATCCCCATTCAAGACTTCATTATCCATGCATAGAAATTGTCCCAACCCTTTTCCAATATGTTCTATTGCTTTAGAGGTTTGATATTCTTTTGGTAGACTATAGCGATGCACACACAAAGGTATCTTAGAATACGACATGAGTGTAGATCACAATTAGGGCACCATTTTTGTGTATATAGTCATGCACTATCCATCATCCATGGTCTATTTTATAGAATGCTATTCCTTTCTTATCCTTTAGTGAAAAGGGTAATAAAAAATCATTTTAGCAAAAATTTGATGTGGCAGTCATTGCACTCATTAGCTTTTACTCACTTTGTGATTTTTGTGTGAGATGGCCATATTCCCATAAATTTGCTAATAATAATTTTTGCATCATCTCCATGCATTAACATCTTTTCCATAAGGTTTATTTTTTATCATCATTTTCATTTCTTCAATAGAGCATTTGGCATCCTCTTTATCAAGAAAATGATGCTGCTCCAATCTATTTTTTGTTGTATATCTATCTAGTGATGATGATTTGGATTGATAATGGTGATCATGTATTCACTCTTGTCTACAATTATTGATTCAATTATAATCCTTACTTTGTCTCTTGGAATTGCTTCTAATCCCCCTATTAGGGCATCTTTCATGCCTATAATGATTTTTGTTTTTCTTTGGTGCTCTAACAAGGCTTTGACCTCTATGCTCATTAGAAAGAAGTATTTCATGATTTATCCTATTTTCATTGATGAATCTAGCTAACCCTTCAATAGGTTATGCATGAATTCACAATATTCTTCTACTCTAGCTCACACATTGTGCCAATTATATTATATATTTTTAATAATTATCATATAGTTTTTTGAAAAGTTAACATTTCCCTTGTATTAATATGTTTAGTTTTTAATAATATACTAATTTCCTTTGGTGGAAAATTGAGGCTTGATCTTAATCTAATCAAGAGTTGTCAAATTGTCAACATATTATGGATATTTTTACTTCATTTTTATCATATGATGAAGATATTATGTTCTAATTTCCTAATCAAATGAGTTAATATTGATAGTATACATAGATTTAATAGTACTCTTTTCTTGCTATTGCTTGATTTCATAGTCATAAAATATAATGTATTGAGAAATCCATCAAGAGAGAGTATATATATCTGCTATCCTAAGCCTTTGTACATAGTGTTAGTTAGTTAGGTGTCTAGTTTGCTTAGTTTTTGCTTCGAGTTTGGTTAGTTAGTTTTTTGTTTTGGTTTGTTAGTTGATTAGTTTGGGTTGTTAGTTTGTTGTTTTGTTTTTTCAGTTTGTTTGGCTCTTGTTTGCAGTCAAATTTTAGTGTGTCACTATTTTTCTCTCTTATTTTGAGTCTTCGGGTCTTCCTTTGCTAACCAGGTGCTTATTTCTTGATGATTAGAGGGTTGTTTTCAAGTGTATGCAATGAGATTTTCTAGATTATGTTTCATATTCTTCCTTGGAGAAAAGTTAGTTATAATCTAAGGATTTCTTGTGGACTCCATTGTAAGTGTTGGATGAAATAATGCTTGTTCTTGGGAGATGAACCAATTGTTTGGTATTTCTTAAAGTGTTTTGAGATATTACACCTTTCACATCTTAAGAATCCTAAAGTAGTTAAGTGATTCTTTGTGATCTTGCATTAAGTGAAAATTTTTAAGGTCTCACTTATACCGCCACTGTGATTCCCATCCTAGCAACAAGCTTCTTGTGAGTTGAGAAAAAAAGGAGTGAAAAGAAAAAAAAATATCAAAAAGAGAAAAAATAAATGAAAGGTGGTACTTATTAGTATTCCAATTAGAATACTCAACTAGATGAAAGATTTGAGTATCTCTATTAGGGCTATAGACACTTGGTTGGCAGTAGAGCTATGCTTTGAGTGGAATCATAGAGACAACCTCGTCAAGGCTATAGATGCTTGGCTAAAAGTGAGGTAATGTCTAGGTAGTTCATGAGGTTAGAATAGTGTATGTAGCTTAATGTTAGAGAGCTTTGATGACCTTAGTTACCAAAGGATTGAAATGAATACATTTGCACACACTTGGATCTTTGGAACATGGAAGGTTATGATAGCTTTTGGTCTTGATTCTTTGATCATGTATTCATGTTTGTTTGGCCTAATGTGTGGATGTACACAAAGATTTTGAGTTCTTAACTTTCATTTATTTTTGAAATGTTCATGAGCATTTTCCCAGTAGAGTCACCATTTGTTGTGCCTTGTACACATGCCCCATATTTTGCACATGCAAAATAGGGATCCCCTCTTTTGATTTGGGATTTTGAGTGAGTATCCCAATCGTTTTCATTTTTTTAGTTGTTTATGTACTCTAGGTCCTAATTGATTAGCTTGATTTGATTGTGGAATCTTGGTTTCTTGACATAGTTTTGGATGCATTTGGATGTTCTTGGAGGTCTTGGTTTAATGGGCATGAGTGATTGGAGTCACCATGAGTTTAGGAGGTCCTAGTTTTGCATGTGGTATACCTCTTCATGCCTATGTTTTGGTTTATAAGGTTGCATGCCATCTTGATGAGGTATGAGAGTGTGTCATTCTTTGGTAATAAGGTATGATTTTCATGCTATGCTTTGTGTATCTTTATTCCATATTCATGATAAGTTCTTAGGGGCATGCTTGGTTTGATTTATAAAGTCATTGCATTAGTTTTTTTGTGAAAATCAAGCTATTCTATTCTTCAATTACATGGAACATTCAAAATTATCTTGGAAGTCTTCAGGAGACCTTTTAAATCACCTAAAATATCTTAAACAATCCTTAGAGGCCTTGAAATGAACTTTGGTGCCCAAATTTGAAATTATGATTGGTGGGAAGAGTTGCTTTCTCGAATTTTGCATTATCTTTTATCTTGAAATTGATAAGCTCTTTACAAAGAATAAACCCTACAATGTTGCCAAAACCTTCCCTAGGACTGTTTAAAAGCATTTTAATGATTAAAGTTTATTAAAAAATATAATTCAATGTCATGAAATCACCCATAAAGGGTCCACATGAGCATGTTTATGGGTGAAAAGACTCCTTGCATATGAAAACTTATTAAATTTCATGATTTTATCATTTGAGACTATTTTTTGAGGAAACGACTATCATTGGACCTATTTCAATGCCTAACATCCATATTTCAACCCTTCACACATGTGAGGAGGTGGGTAAGGTAAAATAACATCCATGCTATGTCATAAGAATTTATTTTTTAGGATGGTTTTGGCAAGCAAAGAGGAAACTGAGTGTTTTTTTTTATTGTTGTGACAATCTAGCCATGATAGAAGCTTCAAATGCATCAAACTTTTTATGTTTTTAGAATTGGTTTCAAGGATTTGACCAGGTTGTAAGGAGGTTTTTATAAGTATGAATCAGATCCAAGGGGTTTATTTAGTTTCCTTTCCAAAATATCCATCAAAGAGGGTACCAAATGAAGATCTAGGGTTTGGTTGCCAATGGAAACTCACCAAACCTAGCATAAAGGTTGATTGAAGGGTTTCTATTTGTTTTAGATTGTAATTAATTGTTTATTTTGTGATTTAATATTCATATATAATCATCCTTTTTCTGGTTGTAGGGTTATTCAATTATGTTTCATTATGACTTTAACCACACAAGGGTTTCAAGTGCCTATTACTGTCATAGTCAAACAATAGTGTTATGAGGTCTATTATTCATGAAATTACTATACAAAGAAGGTTTAGAAGTTTCCTTAGGGTTTGTGGAGATGATCCAAGGGAGTTATAAGAAATATCTACACAAAAAAGAGAATTTTTTTAATGATTTTAGGATTGTCACCGTTCATGTATAGTTTGTTGTCCTCTTTGGCTGCCATAAATATTTTCAATGATTTAATTCAACTTTGCCTTTGATATTTTTCCATGCATCTTAATAGAATGAAGCTAGGGTATTTTTACAAGTTTCTTTAGATAAATCACCAAGGATGTATGATCATCTTACTTAAATACAAAGGTACATGTTGATCCATTTTCCTCTGTCCAGAGCCAAACAGTTCAAGCAGCATCAGTCAGTGTGCATATGCCTAATGTCAGGTGCATTTGTGACCCTCAGGGCTGAACCCCAAAAATTCAAAGTTTGAATCTTTCCTGAAGAAGCTTACCATGTGAAAGAGTTTGAAAAAATAGGCAAGTTTTCTTTTTACATCAACCTGAAATTTACTGAAATAAGGAAGTTATGTAGGGTCATGATCTGTTCAAACCTGATCTTATAGGATGGCGTCATCATGATATTCTGAACATCAGGTGATATTCTGAACATTAGGTGATATTTCCAATATCACCTGATATCCGAAATATCACCCCCCTCTTTCCAATATCACTCGATATCCAAAATATCACCCCCCACTTTCCAATATCACCCTACCTTCCAAATATCACCCTATCTTTCGAAATATCACCCTATCTCCAAATATCACCCCGATCTCTGAAATATCACCCCCCTCTTTCCAATATCACCCGATATCTGAAATATCACCCCCCTCTTTCCAATATCATTTGATATTTCCTAATTCCCCTAATATGATGATGACACCATCCTATCACATTTCAATAAGGCTTGTCCATGATGGTGACGTCACCATCATATCCCTCATAAGGAGAAGTATACAAAGGCCAATTCAAAAAGGTAGGGGCCCGCGTTGTATGCAGATCTAGGTGCATATTCAGGGGGCAATTTCAAAGAGGAATTTAAGCACCAAAAGCAGAGGTACATGATCTAGATTTGCATATTTGGCTGAAGGGACATTTCAGCGACCATTTTGGGGCAGATGCAGATATTTCTTGCATTCATTGCTGCATAGAGAGGAATCAACTCACATTGATGATTAGAAATATCTTGCCACCATCCTGTTTCAGGTATTTTCATTACTGCAAATTGATGCAACAGCTTGCATTAATGACTCCAAAATATCTTCTATCTCCCCTGTCCCAGATATTTGACACTATTACTCCTGGCAGCTGGGACATCCCTTCAGAGATATTTTCTGATGGCAACTCTCTGAGCGAATTTTGTAACTGACTGAGGCCAAATAAAATGATATATATACATGGAAAATAGATGTATAGGTGGTTGGTTGTTCTTCTGGGCTATTCTTTGTAATGGCTATTTGGCCTCTATAATCAATATGAACTGGTATTTTGCCTCTCTCTTATTATTTTGTTGCACTGTGTCTGTTCTCCTGGACCTCTCCCAAAATAATATGAGTCTGTGTAAGTCTTTCCAGCTGTGAGATTATTATTGTGTCTATTCGGTTGCAGCCAAACACATTTAAATCTGGTGTATCACTTAGTTCATTTCAGCATTCCTTCTAACCCTTTTCCCCTGCAAGCATTAGCACTAGGTTTAGATGCATATCTCTAAGTAGTAGGCTTAGAAATAGGAAGCCGGCCTTCTCCAGAGGTCTGATCTTAATTTGCAAGGTCCCACACTTTGATATCATTCCCATGTTACTCTAGATTGCTGAAGTTTCACAATTGCAGCAAAGGGTGTAAATCTGGGTGATAACAATTTCTGGCACACTCGGTGGGACCAGTTCGATGAACTTCTCATCAGGATACTAAGAGATTTGGTGTTTCTCCTAGTATTTCCAGCCTTCAGAGGTAAGATTCAACACCATGGCGACTCTATTAAACAAATCTACTGGTGAAAGCAGCCCAAGTACCTAAAGTTTCATTAAAGATCAGGATTCTGGTGGTTTTCCTAGTCTTTTCAGAATTTAGAAGCATTTCAATCACCTGGAGACTCCTTCTCTGGTATATACCTAGTTTTTCTTTTGGTTGCAGACCTATTTTTCTCTCATTCTGACATTTTCATGATTATCCAGCATTTAGATGCTACAGAATGTCAGAATTTTATGGGAATCATAGCTATTCCCCTACCCCTAATCCAAATACAGGCTCTTGGCCCCCATATCAGCAATATCAGGCCCCAAATGCCTCTGATTTTATGCCATACAGCCTTGCCACTATAGACTATTAGCATCCTCATGATGCTTACCTTCCTCCTACCCCTAATGTTGCCCCTGAGAATGTTAATGCATTCAATGAGCTCAGAAGCAGTTTCCTGAAGCTTGACAGACTTTTGGAAAATGAAAAAAGACAAGTAGGGTACTATTGGCCTCAACATTTTTATGACCTCAACATCATAAGCTTGTATGGTCTTGAGAGGTTGTACCTAAATCTAAAAGGGGAGGCTGATGACTTTATAGAAATCCTAAAACGTGGCCAGCAACAAGAAGCGCAAGGAGAGGTTTTTCAGGAAAGCCTTGCTATAAGAACGACACCTGTTCAGCCTACTACTGAAGAAGCTCAGAAATTTAACATTCCAAGCTTCAAGCAAGATAATCCATCTGTGCCTCCAAAGCCACCTCCCAGTTTTAAAATTCCAAGTTTTAGAGGCCCTCAGCCTTCACAGGAGCTTGTTCCTAGCTTCAAACACGCCCATCCTTCAAACCAAAGTGAATCTTTGAAAGTGGCTCAAACTTCTCTATCATGGCAGCCTTCTTGGACCAAGCATCCTAGTTACACAGTGCCAAACCTTGTAAAGGCCAATCCTATCATACCAATTCAAAATCAGGAAGAGGAAAAAGTTGTAGAGTCCAAGACTATCATAGTTCCAAGTTTCAGGCAGCCTTTTGCCTTTAAGGTTCCAAGTTGGAAGGGGCCATCTTTTTCACCCTGTGAAGACCCTCCACCAAACACCCAAATGGAAACATGCTCTAGTATCCAGCTAGCAGAAGAAGTTGTAAAGATCACTACAAAGGTGGATGATGTTGCCCTACTTCATGAGCTACCTGAGTATGTTGAAGAAGAAGAGTATGAACAACTGGTTGTGGATATGCAACAACAAGAGGACAATGAAAATAATGATAACTTGTTATGCATGGAGGCCTAGCATGGCAGTGAGTTTCCAGCCCTTGAAGACTTGGAGGAAGCTCTTTTCTAGGATGAGTGCGCTATGGTGGAGGCTATTGTTGAATTTACTCAGAAAGCAGATGATGCTACCTTGTTTGATGATTTCCCCAACCACATTGAAAATGAAGATGAAGGTAAACTGCCAATAGACCTAAAATTCAGAGGTAGTGAGCATGATTGTGAGTTGCTAGCATGTGAGAAAAGGCAGGGATATCAGCTTCTTGATGGGGAGGTCTTCTCTTTTGAGCATGTGCATGGCTCATTTTCTAAGCCTAAGTTAGAATATCATGAGCATTTTGCTCATAAGGTGGAGGTAGCCATATTTGTAGTAGAATCACATGAGCTAGAATATTCAGACCAGCAAGTAGAGGAAGAATGCAGCCATGATGACATTATATCAATCTTCTTGGTTTCTTTGAAGGAAGAAGGAGAAAACCATGATGTCCCAAGTCAACTTTTTCACACACAAGAGCAACATGAGAGCAAGGTGGAGGTCACCATCATACCAAATGAAGAACAAGAGGTAACCAGTCCAAAACCTTCAAGGGGATGCCCAATTAGGTATCTAGCCCATCTGGAGACACATCAAGAGGAGTCACCACTTGTCATGCTTACCTCTAACATGAAGTTGAGCATCAAAATGAGTGGGATCAGCCCATTTATTCACCACAAGTTAACAACATCAGCAATCAGTCTAGGTGGATAGGTGAGTTTATCTCCTTTTTATGGGGGGTGTTTTATCAATTTGTCATATATCCATTTCCCCCTCACCCTTTTTTAACTGCCCACATGCATAAAAAATATTGTAAATTGTTAAGGAAGGGTAGTTACTTTCAAGAACCAGTTAATGGCTTTGTTTAAGGCCATGTCTGATTGGTTAGTTTAGGATTAGAGTAGGTCTTATTTCTACTTTAGTTTTCCCTTTTCCTAAGTGCTTCTACATAGGCTGCATTGTCATTAGGAGAATGCAGGCCTTTTCCTTTCTATTTTGGAGGCAGGTTCCAATTTTCCAGTAGGTTTTAGACTTGACCCCATGCCTAATGGATGCTTAAGGCTACTGATCTAATTGTTTAGCAGGCAAACATCCCATAGAAGTCACCAAATTGTTGACCCATTTTCCTCTGTCCAGAGCCAAATAGTTCAAGCAACATCAGTCAGTGTGCATATGCCTAATGTCAAGTGCATTTGTGACCCTCAGGCCTGAACCCCAAAAAATTCAAAGTTTGAATCTTCCCTGAAGAAGCTTACCATGTGAAAGAGTTTGAAAAAATAGGCAAGTTTGCTTTTTACATCACCCTGAAATTCGCTGAAATAAGGAAGTTATGTAGGGTCATGATCTGTTCAAACCTGATCTTACAGGATGGCGTCATCATGATATTCTGAACATCGGGTGATATTCCAAACATCGGGTGATATTTCTAATATCATCCGATATCTGAAATATCACCCCCCTCTTTCCAATATCACCCGATATCTAAAATATCACCCCCCACTTTCCAATATCACCCTACCTTCCAAATATCACCCTATCTTCTGAAATATCACCCTATCTCCAAATATCACCCTGATCTCTGAAATATCACCCCCCTCTTTCCAATAGCACCCAATCTACAGGAGCCTCCATGAGGCATTAGCTGTCTTAAAGTTGTTTTTATGTTTTCAATGTAGTCCTAAATGGACATTCAATGTAATAAGGTCTGTATTGACCGAGACATGCTATTTTTAGATAGTTGGTTAGAGTTTGTTAGAGAGTTAGTTAGACAGCTGTAACTCCCAGCCGCTGGGAGTCATTTTCTGTACTACCCCGTGAGGGGGATAAATATGTAAGATCTGATCGATCTCAGCATAGTGTGATCGAGAGTGTGATCGACAGGAGAGCAACAATAGTTCAGAAAGATTGTAAATCGATTCTGTGAAGAAATAAAAGAAGTTTAACTGGTGCAATCATAGTGGATATCATTTGGGGTCATTCCACTGGAGGATTTCTTTGAAATCAGTGGAATGAGCTCCGTGCTATTTTTTGTTCTGTAGGTTTTTGCATTTCCCATGTGTTGTTCGGTTAAAATGGTTGCAGGGGAGGAATCGAGCATTTTATGCGTATATGCCAAATGTATGTGGTGAATATTTTGTGTGTATCCATCAGTTGTATCTATATGTGTATCGCTGACCATTTCGGGTGTCAAAACAAGTCAATAATGCATGTTTTGAAGGCATCAGCATAAGTTTCATTAGTATTGTCAACGGTATAGGTCACAGCGACAAGTGTGAATGAAAGAGGTATCGGCGTGAGGCAAGGCATCGGTGAAAAGGAGTTGTGTTGGTCCGATGGTGAAAGTCTCACCGATGATAGCATTGGCCTAAGGCATCAGGGTGAAAAGGAACATCAGCAGAGGAGTTTTTAGTCAGATCGATGAGGGAAGTCTGACCGACGGTGGAACTAGTACTAAGAGCTTCGGTGTGACAATTGGCATCAGAAACGGGGTGGAAAGTTAGACTGATAGTGGAGGTCCCGCCGATAGGCGAAGAGTCGATTCTCCATCGGCAAGAGGATAGCGCTCGGCAGTGGAAATAAAGGTGATGCCGACGGGAGGATGTTTTGCCGATGATAAAGTGAAGGTCTATTTCAGTGAGACATTTAAGTTATCTTGCCGATATACACTATAATGGCTATTTTGTGGGTTTTAATGGGTTTTTCAACCTGTTTATAAGCTTCTTCTGTGTGGCTCTGCATCATAGTGGTATTAGAGCTCAGCAAAAGGTTTGGGCTATTGTGTGTTGGTTCTGTCACTGAGAAGGCAGAAGTAGAGGGTTTGAGAGGTTGACAAGATGCCTCCTAAAGGTAATGGTACTACAAGGGAGTTGCAGGAGATAAAGGAAAAAACATGCCAAAGAGATGAGGAAGATGAAGGAGCTTGCTGAAGCACTTCAAGCCAGGCTTATAGCCTTGGAGAAGAACAAAAAGAGGGAAGTGGAAGATAGTGAATCAGAAGAAGCTTATAAATAGGTTGAAAAACCCATTGAAACCCACAAAGCCCACAAATAGCCATTATAGTGTATATCAGCAAGATAACTTAAATGTCTCACCAAAATAGACCTTCACTTTATCATCGGCAAAACATCCTCCCGTCGGCATCACCTTTATTTCCACTGTCGAGCGCTATCCTCTTGCCAATGGAGAATCAACTCTTTGCCTATCAGCGGGACCTCCACTATCGGTCTAATTTTCCACCCCGTCTCTGATGCCGATTGTCACACTGAAGCTCTTAGTACTAGCTCCACCATCGGTTAGACTTCCCTCATCGGTTTGACTAAAAACTCCTCCGCCGATGTTCCTCTTCACCTCGATGCCTTAGGCCAATGCTATCATCGGTGAGACTTTCACCGTCAGACCAACACAACTCCTTTTTGCCAATGCCTTGCCTCACGTCGATACCTCTTTCATTCACACTTGTCGCTGTGACCTATACCATCGGTGATACCAATGAAACTTATGCTGATGCCTTCAAAACATGCATTATTGACTTGTTTTGGCACCTAAACTGGTTAGCGATACACATACAGATACAACTGACGGATACACACAAAATATTCACCACATACATTTGGCATATACGCATAAAATGCTTGATTCCTCCCCTGCAACCATTTTAACCGAACAACACATGGGAAATGCAAAAACCTATAGAACAAAAAATGACATGGAGGTCATTCCATTGATTTCAAAGAAATCCTCCAATGGAATGACCCTGAACGATATCCACTGTGATTGCACCAATACGTAAACTTCTTTTATTTCTTCACAGAATCGATTTACAATCTTTTTGAACTATTGCTGTTCTCCTGTCGATCACACTCTCGATCACACTATACTAAGATCGATCAGATCTTACATATTTATCCCCTCACGGGGTAGTACAGAAAATGACTGCCAGCGGCTGGGAGTTACAGCTGTCTAACCGACTCTCTAACAAACTCTAACCAACTATCTAAAAATAGCATGTCTCAGTCAATACAGACCTTGTTACATTGAATGTCCATTTAGGACTACATTGAAAACATAAAAACAACTTTGAGACAGCTAATGCCTCATGGAGGCTCCTGTAGATTGGGTGCTCCTACACCATCACCCCCCTCTTTCCAATATCACTTGATATTTCCTAATTCCCCTGATATGATGATGACGCCATCCTATCACGTTTCAATAAGGCTCGTCCATGATGGTGACGTCACCATCATATCCCTCATAAGGAGAAGTATACAAAGGCTGATTCAAAAAGGTAGGGCCCCGCATTGTATGTAGATCTAGGTGCATATTCAGGGGGTGATTTCAAAGAGGAGTTTAAGTGCCAAAAGTAGAGGTACATGATCTGGATTTGCATATTTGGCTGAAGGGACATTTCAGCGATCATTTTGGGGCAGATGTAGATATTTCTTGCATTCATTGTTGCATAGAGAGGAAGCAACTCGCATTGATGATTAGAAATATCTTGCCATCGTCCTGTTTCAGATATTTTCATTACTGTAAATCGATGCAACCACTTGCATTAATGACTCCAAAATATCTTCTATCTCCCCTGTCCCAGATATTTTACGCCATAACTGATGCAGCTGGGACGTCCCTTCAGAGATATTTTCTGATGGCAGCTCTTTGAGAAAATTTTGTAACCGACTGAGGCCAACTAAAATGATATATATACATGGAAAATAGATGTATATGTGGTTGGTTGTTCTTCTGGGCTATTCTTTGTAATGGCTATTTGGCCTCTATAATCAATATGAACTGGTATTTTGCCTCTCTTATTATTTTGTTGCATTGTGTCTATTCCCCTGGACCTCTCCCAAAATAATATGAGTTTGTGTAAGTCTTTCCAGCTGTGAGATTATTACTGTGTCTATTTGGTTGTAGCCAAATAGATTTAAATTTGGTGTATCACTTAGTTCATTTCAGCATTCCTTCTAACCCTTTTCCCTTGCAAGCATTAGCACTAGGTTTAGATGCATATCTCTAAGCAGTAGGCTTAGAAAGAGGAAGTCGGGCTTCTCCGGAGGTCTGATCTCAATTTGCAAGGTCCCACACTTCAAGATCATTCCCATGTTACTCCAGATTGCTAAAGTTTCACAACTGCATCAAAGGGTGCAAATCTGGGTGATAACAGTACAATCAAATGGTAAGAGGGCAGTCCACTCTCATAACCATGACAGTCATAAGTATGTTTCCAATATTTTGTCCAAGAAGTCTTTGATCTTTTTCGTACACATCAAAAGGATGAAGATAGGCTGTGAAATCCCAAATTACTCTTGCAAAAACCTAATAACATGATTAAGACCAAATAATATGAAGGGAGATTTTGAAACAAGGCAAGGGTTTTAAGAGACGGTGTTTGCTAGCCTAGTCAAGGAAACTTCTAGTTTTTAGATGCCATCTGAGAGCTTATTGCCCAAAAAATTGTTATAAAAGGGATTTCACTTGAGTTGTGTGAATGTGTGAAAATGTTTTAAGGGGTTAAGAGGAGATTAAGCATCTCAAAAAAAGATTGTACTGTTGTCCCCAAAAGTTGTCAAAACTGTCCAAAAGTTGGCCTAGTAGGTGAAATGAAGCAAATATTATCTTGAGACTTAGCCACAACATTTGGAGACCTAGGACATCATTATAAAAATGTTAGAAACCTATGCCTAGATTTGTGAGCCTTGACACAATAAAAAATACCCTAGAAACAGTTTTGAAAACATGCTAACAACATTTTGACAACATTGATCTTCTCAAATTGTTCTTTTTATCTTGAAGAAGGATCATTTAGTATGATCTAAAATGTTAATTTAATTTTATATCAACACAGTTTCACCTAGAAAGATTCTTCAACATCATGAACCATGGAAAAAACATCTTTTGTATGATTTTGACAACATTCTGACAACTTTTTGTAACTTTTTGAAATGTGATGAAAAATTGCAAACATGTACCCAAACTAAAAGTGAAATCATTGGATATAGGAAAAAACATCTTATTAAGATCCAGTCAAGTGATTTTTCACTTTGAACACCTAATTTCACAAAAATGACAAAAAATTCAAAATGACAACAATTTGACAATTCGACAATTTGACAACTTGACAACTTTGACAATTTTTGCATTTTTGATTGAAATGATGTTTCTAATGATGGATTTTGGTGATTTGTGACTATAAATAATTTATTTATGATGAATTTTATACTTGGAATTATTTTTTGTAGGTATAGGAGGCTAGAAACATGTGGATACAAGTTGGAACCATTGTGGAGATATGAAGATTTAGAGACATATTGTTGTCTCAGTCATGGAAGAACTTGATTTTCAGACCTATTCCACCATTGAACCTACAAAATTAAAGCAATATGATGTAAAAAAGCATGAAGATAAATCCCAAGAGCTGGAGCAACACAAAATCAAACCTATATCACTCCTATGCATGCACATATGGAGTAAAAAATGAAGGAAATGATGCTTTGTAGCTGAGTGAAAGTGAAATGTATGACTTTATATCCAATTTTCATCCAATTACATGAATATTTAAGTTTTCTAGGAGGTCCCAAATTACTATTCTAGATCTGAGATGCATAGATTATGAAGAAATATGCTTGAAAATTAAGGAAATATGAAGAATAAGGGCTGGAAATGCACTTTCTATGATGAAATTGATCACCTATAGCTACATATTGATGTTTTCACATGGAAAATGAAGACCTACAACCACCTATGGAGGAGGAAAGGGTTTCTTGCAGCTACACATGCTCTTTTTATTAAGACTTGTTATACTACAACAAGGTGTTGGAGTTGTAGTAAGAAAAAGTAAATGAGTTGGAGATGTAGTTGTAAATATTAAATGTTTTCAACTTGAAAAAAATATTCTTTTCTAAAATAAGGAAAATCACTACCAAAAAGTAAATGTGAAGACAATAAAAAGTTACTTTTTGTTACTAAGGGAAGCTTGTTGAGGAATATACAAGGAGATGAGGAGAAATATCATGGAAATTGTATTTGCCACCAATATTGACTTTGTGTTTGAACATCAAATTTGAGCCATTGGATCAAATTGATCATAGCCATTGGATGTAAAGGCAAAAACTTAGTATTGTAAAGAAGATTTGTATAAGTATAGAATTTAACTCATTGTAAGGGCTGGGAAAAATTATTTGAGACATATTAGAAACACATTTGTACTTTAGATTTGAGAGCAAATACATAATATTTTCTAAATTTTCATGATATTGTCATGGTTTTCTCCACAAAAAGTTTGGAAGTTGTTGATATTTTTCAAGATTTTGAGCCTAATACAAGTTTACTTCATGGTTTCTAGTCAAGTTTGTGGATTAGAAATAGTTGATATTTGTTGAACTTGTCATTATACAAAGTTTGCTTCATGGTTTGTAAACACCAAGTTGAGTTTTTCTTGCATTTTTAACAACTAGTTTGATGGATATTTGATGAGTTTGTGAAGTTTTCATACCTTGGTGATTTTCTGATTGTAGATTTCTTTGTATGGTTAGCTTAAACACCTATTTCTTTCATTTTATGAAGAATCTTATTGAACTGCACTAGTAATTAGGTGTTTGTTCAAGATTTCTTTCATGATTTGAAAAACTCCTTTGAATATTGCACTTTCTTAAAGCTTGATTTTTGAATTCTCTTGAAGCTTGAATGCTAGTTATTTTTCTCTCTAATCTTTCTTTGTCTTTCCCTTTCTTTTACACTTTTTAATTAGATTTGGTTATTTTAGGATTAGAATAGGATTTTCAAACTTGCATATTTCTATTGTAAGGTTGATATTTCATGAATGCAAGTTGATATATTGCTGGTTATAAGATGAAATGATATATTTTATGGTAATATATCTTTGGATCGGTTTGGTTATACATTGTCAAATCTAAAAATTGATCGGTTTATGTGTATTTTAACCTTGTGTGTTGAAAGTTTGTCCAGATTTATGTAAGGCCACTTGTTGGAATAACAAAAGACATAGACCACTAAGTTATCTTGCAAGGCCAAGATCTAACTAGTAAAGACCTTGGGGTAGTCATTTTCTGATTTGTTGGGATTTGATTCCTTTTAGGAGAGATAAGATACTTATTATTTTATCTAAGTTGTGTGCAAAAACACCCATCAACACTTTCTTCACAAATCTTGCAAATAAACTATTGGAAACTATGTTGTAATGTAAATAATATTTAAATAGCAAATTACAACTTTTGTGTGATATTTCCCTCAAGAAGCAAAGGGGTTTGGTCCTTTAATTTCAACATCCAAGGGGTTTCATAGTCATATTGATAAATGAACACAAGTGTTCAAACAATTTTGGTAGAGTTTTGGTATGATAAAAATGAGCTACTAAAATGAAAAACTGCTTACATTTTATAGATGTTGAAGGCCCAACTTGGGTGCCCAAATTCCAACATCCTGCTTTTCTAGAAAATAACAATTGATATTATTTTTAACATTCTCCTTTCAAAATTTCCCACCAAAAGATAAGTCATAACCTCCATTTAATACCTAGCTAGAAATAGATGGTAACTCCTCCATAAAAGCTTGCCATAGAATATGCTAAAAACAACATGAATTACACAAGGCTCATGAATAATTCCATGCCTCATTGGAATCTGAAATAGACAACTAGACAAGGACATGCTCTCTACAAATTTAAATAAATATACAAAAATATTTGTTTTAGGTATCCCAACTTGGTGAGGTGCTAATGCCTAGCCCAGTGGGCAAAAAACAAACTTCTTTGGTGCATTGGAAAGATCTCCATAGGACCTATGCTAAAAAGATAATATACTTTTAGATAAACTAGGGTCCAAAAAGACTCTTAAGAGCTCTAAAAATGTAATTTACAAAAAATTAGAAAATACCAAAAAATTAAATATTAAATTGAAATTATTTCCCTATCACTTTCCCTAAGCCCACAAGAAATATGGAATGGGATTTCGGGTCTTTGAATTACATTATTAGAAAGGGTAACTTACAAGTGTACCCTTCCCAAAAGTTCTTTTCCTCAAGTGATGCAAATTTTGATTCTCTAAAATCTTTGGTCCTTCCCATGTAGCATCTTCTATAGGTAGATTCTTCCAATGAACCAAATACTCTGTAATGATTATGTTTCTCAATTTCTTCACCTTGATATCGATAACAAAATTAGGTACCAAAATGAGCTTTCCATTATCACCCAATGGTTGCAAATATAATTAAGGTGTGACATGTTTTCCAAGTGTCCTTTTGAGGTAAGACACATGGAAAACATTATGGATCTTTCTATCCTCTAGCAACTCCAACTCATAAGCAACTTCACCAATTTTTCTCATGATCCTATAAGGTCCATATAAGTGAGGTTTGATATTTTCACTCCCACTTCTTTTGATGGAAGATTTCATGTATGGTTGTAATCTAAGAAAACCATATCTTCAACTTCAAATGAGCTCTATGCGAGGTTTTGATTTGCATAGAACTTCTATTGATTATGATCTTTCTAGAGGTGATCTTTGAGTGATCTCAATATGTATTTTCTATGCTTAACCAAGTCACTAGTTGTTGTTACTCTACTATTTGTAAACACTAAATCATCAAAAGTTAATGGATCATAACTATATAATGCCATAAATGGAGACATACCAATGGACATGTGTAGTAGTATTCTCCAAAATGCAACCACTTAACCCAAGGAGATTGTTGATCCTAAACATAGTTCCTCAAATACCCCTCAACCCATTTATTCACTATTTCTATTCATCCATCTATTTAATAATGGTAAATTGTGCTAGGAGTAAGTTTTGTACTAGTAAAATGAAATAGCTAATGCCAAAGAGAATTGAAAAATCTACTATCTCTATCAGTGGACAATATTTTTAGGTAATCCATGTAGCCTAAACACTTCTTTAAAAAATAAACTGGCCACTTGAGGAGATTTGAATTTTGAAGAAATAGAAAAGAAGTGTGCATACTTAGCCTATCCACAACAATATAAATGTATTCTTTACCATGTACCTTAGGGAGGCCTATAATGAATTCCATGGATATGCTTTCCCACTTTTGATTTGGAATAGGTAATGGATATAGGAATCCTACATGAAAGGTGTGCTCTATTTTATTTTGTTGATAGATTATGCATTCTCTAATATGATTAAGGACATCCTCCTTTAGGCCCTTCCATGAGAATCTCGCTAATTTTTCTATATGTTTTGTAATATCCTAGATGTTGTGTTAATGGTGTATCATGGAAATCTCTCAAAATATTCCCCTTAATCCTTGATTCTAGAATTAAGAAAATTTTATTTTTGTAGAGGATAAGACCATCTGTCACTAAGTACATATCATCTTTTAGTATTCCATCAAGGAGACTAGTAGAAAATACATTTTTAATATTTCTTTCCATGATAGTAGCCTTCTAATTATTAGAAATAATAGAAATGGAACATGTAGAGTAGCAACTTGGAAAGTGTATCAACAACTATATTATTTTTCCCTTTCATGTACTCTATGTCAAAATCATAAGCTTGAAGCTTACTCACCTATTTTTAGTACATGTCATTAAGATCAAGTTGGCCAAGGAAAAAATTCAAACTATTATGATCTACCTTTATTATAAATCTTCCATAAACCAAGTACTATCTGAATTTGGTCAATGCATACATAATGGCCAACATTTTTTTTATCATAGATGGAGAGCCCTTTTTCTAATTCTTTTAACATCCTACTTTCAAATGCTATAAGATGCCCCTTTTGTACCAGCATTGCTCCAATTCCTTCACTTGAAGAATCACACTCTACAACAAATGGTTGTGAGAAATTAGGAATGGAAAGTATTGGACATGAACTGACTACCTCTTTAATTTTATCAAAAACCTCTTGTGCAACTTCATCCATGTAAAAGATCTTGTAATGCCCTCCTGTACACACGCATACAAGAGGGCACACACACATGAGGAACTACACCATTTTTCTTTGTTTAACAATGATTAAGATAATATTAAACTAAAATTTGATAATCACCCATGGATTTCCTATGTCATTCGACTTGACATCGAAATATTAACATACAAATTGTATCTATACTTAACTTTATCTAAGTTGTAACCTAATCAAAACAACTAAGGAAAGACAAATTGTTTGAGTAACAAGGGAAAAATAAAATTTGACAAGAAATATATATATATATATATATATATATATATATATATATATATATATATATATATATATATATATATATATATATATATATATATATATATATATATATATATATATATATATATAGTTAAATAGCTGCTAAGGGGCAGCACCCTTTATATTGATAAGCAAAAAAAGATTACATTGTAGTTTTTGCATTGACCACCCAGAACCAAGCTTTCCTAATTGTCTTACTTGTCCACAGATCACTACCCCTCTGACCTTTCAATATACCATTATACATATACCAATGCTTTATACAACAGGGCGTACCTATACAAAATGGCCCATTATAGAGCATGAAATAGGAAATAGATACTAAACCAAAACTAAAAACCTACTAGACACACATGATTCTTGTTCAGTCTCCTTCTTCTTCATGAGCACGCCTTGTTGCCAATGCACAAGCAATCACTGGGCACTCTACATTGCAAGCATGGTGTGCTGGACTATCTATTGCTTCCTCAGGGGAACGACCATCTTTCTCCACCCAGTCTTCTCCTTCGTCCAGCTCCCAGAATTGATCATCCTCAGAGATGCCATCCACTGTCAAACCTTCTTCTTCCATGTACCTCCTGACCCAGCCTGCTTTAGCCACACACACTGTCCTTGCCATCTTGCCTAGACAATTGATCCTCCTCCTAATTTCACCCCACCTCTTCTCCAGCTCACCCGACAAGATTCCTGAAGATTCCTGAATGCTCAAAAGAAGTAGAAAACTCTCTTTCTCTTTCAAGATTCCTGAAGATTTAATTATTTCTACTATGTAAATTTCAAAGAAAGAAAATAATAATTATTATTATTTTAAATTCTCAAAGTAACCTCTCTCTAAAATTTTATTGGCCAAGATACTACTATGTGAAAATTTTTCAGAAGCAAAAGATATAATATATGATAAAATTTATTTTGATATTAGATTATATTGAAATGTTTTTGATTAGTGTAAGTGGGAAACTAGGGTCCTCACCCTTTACATAGACAACTTGAAGGAAAACAAAAAAGGCCCTTTAAGACCAGAAAAAACACATAAACAACTCACAAACAGTTAATCCAAAACAATAAATGAACACAAGCCAAAAAATGATTGAAGCAACACACACTAGGAGGACAACTTTCCCTAGTCCTCCATGAGAAAGTTGTACATGTCTTCATAGAAGTCACTGCTAGCACTCCCCGAACCCTATTTTTATTTTCTTCTTCTTGAAGCCAGAACAAAGTAGAAGTGGACCTATTCATAATTTTGGTACTAAATCAAGTCAAAATGTTTAACTTTTTCTCTAGCTCCTCAATCTTATCTTTCCTTGCTTCCACTTGTTTAGCAATCTGATTTCACGTGGTACAGTTGGTTTCCTTATCACATTTCATATCAATCTTCGGCTAAGAGTTCTCTAAGTAAGGCTCATTCATCTCTTCAAACATACTAGTGCCTACCAAGTTTAGCAGGGGGTTATCTTAGTATTCTTACCTTCCTCTTTGTCCTCTTTAGTGCTCTTACCTTGTTGCAACTCCATAGAGTCACTAGAGATATCAACATCTTTCATATTCATAGGAGGAGTCACAACTAATCTAGTCGACCTTCTCACAATAGAGACAATATGATTATGCTTATTAATAACATCCTTGTTCCTAGTCTTTTTCTTTTTCCCATGAGGAGGCTTATACTCAACGTTGCCAACCTTCTCACTGCAGACAATACCTTCCTAGGACTAATCCTTCTTACCATCCTTCTAGATCTTACTGTAGACATTGACATCAATTCTCTCCTTAGTGTCCTCAAATTTCCTCTTTTCATTCACTTTGAGGGTGACATGTTTGGTACCCAGGATATTCTTGAGGGCAGCCAATCCAACAACAACTTTGTCCCTAGACCTAATGGTTTTTTAATTAACCCTAGAAGGAGGGGGCTTAGAATATTTTATCTGTTTGAGAGTTTTCTTTAGAGTGGAAGGGGTTTATGTCTTAGTGCACACCTTATTTTCCTGGATGTTTGTATCTTTCACAATTTTAGAGAGGGAAATAAGGGGTGAGGAGTATTCACAAGGTTCGGTCACAATAGGGTTTTTACCTTTCACATTAGTATTGCTAACCGGTAGAACAAGATCAACAGAGATGGGCTTTGTAGGGTAGACTGATAAATAGGAATGATAAAGCTGGTGGATAAGGCCTTGATGAAGCGGTATGGGTATTTTCGCAGGGTCATTGACAAATTTTTCCTTGACTTCCTTAATAGAGTTCTCAAGAGAAGTAAGTAGGTTTTACATCTTGATAAGAATAGTTGTCATTGATGTCAAAAGTATGTGCTCCGGAGACAGTCAATAAGCAGTATCAGTTGGTGCAAGTTAGTATGAAGAAGAAAGGTAATTAGCCTGATGTCTAAGTGTGATGCAGAGGTGAATACACTTGTTATAATATGTTTCCTATATGTCTACATTGATATCCTACCAGTTTGGTGTACCACACTTAGAGATAAGTTGCAAAAGTTTTGCTAAGGAATTTATAGTGTATACTCTAAGGCAGAGTCATAGTGTTTTGGTCTGCATTCCTCCGTAGAGTAAGATTTAGTCTTGTTGTTTAGAAGATAAGTTAATTGGCATATGAATGTGTTATATCTAAGACCTTAAGTCTTTCTACCCTCAGCAGTGAAAGTTATAAGTGACAGAGTTCCAGTCTGTGATTTAACAAAGTAAAGTAATGGTGAAGACTTGTTGGAATGCTTCGCATTCCTCTGAAAGTGAATATTTGTTCATGTAGTTTTGAGGACATGCTTAGAGATGGTTAATGCATGCTTCTTTGTAGTATTAAGTAATTCACTGGTCTGCAAGTTTAGTTTTCAAATGACAAAAGTGCTATAGTTGACTCTGGATGCCTAACTATTCTTAGAACATATGTTTGATTACTTGCACCAGTTGGGGAATGTACAGATTAGCTAAAAAAGTTTATGTGAACATTCTACAAATCTCAATATGTCTTAGGGTTGAAGCACATACAATTCCTTCTTGTTTCTAGTGCCACATGAAGTGTTCAAGTCACTTTGAGTTATATATATGAATGTTGAATACAATGCAACTAAGTTAAATGTCTATGAATTCTTCTAGAAGTGATAGATATGGTTGTGCGGTCTTGTATATATGTTCAGAATGATGCAAGAGTTCATTCATAAGAGTTTCAAATGTTTTAGTGGTCTGCAATGGAATATCCTAAGTTTTGTGTTACAGTCAGTTCAAAATGCTCTATTTTCATCAGTTCAACATGTTTCTTCTTTTGTGGATACACATAATGATCAGATATTTTAGGTGAATGGTGTAAGTATAGTGTTGATAAGGTACATTGCTCATATCTTAGTCCGCATGATGTTTTTGGTGTCTCCTCGGTGATGCAAAGATGGACAGTTAGCAGTGTTAGTATTGTTTGGGCTGACAGTCTGGTTTCATTCATGTGTGGTCGATCATAATCAATTGGTTTGGCATTGAAGGATGTGTTGTGATGTATTTTACCCTACTATACCATGTGTAGTGATCCACAACTCATTTTCTCTTCATAATGTGTTTGTTCTGTGCCGACCCATGGAGAATCACATGTTTCCATCTAAAGGTCTTTTTGGTGTGGACCTAATTAAGGATTTGAGTTGTTGCAGAGGGTATATATATAGAAGAACAAAGTCATTTGTGAAGTGTGTGGATGATAGAGATGTATGTCAAGCATGAAGTGTTTGAAGTCAGTATGATGGAGTAATTGTGTAGAAAAGGGGACTGCAACATCAATATAAGTCAGATACTTCGTTCACAATAGTTCATGTTTATGCTTTCATTGTAATTTTCATGTATCCTGCTATCAGACACTAAGTCTCTTTAGTAGGCATATGTATCTTACCCTAAGGTTGTAGCCTTAGTTTGCAAGTCATAAGGGAGTAGTAGGTTCCTTGGGTTGTAGCCCTAAAACAAAGTTGTAATCTTTTATAGCAGTGAGCTTCATATATTGTGAGTTAATCCTCACTATGTTTTTTCCCTCATTGGGTTTTCCACGTAAAAATCTTGGTGTCTTTGTGTGGTGAATGTTCTACTTTATGTTCTTCTTTTGGTTAAAATAATTTGAATGTTAAGCTACAAATGGAATTGATTTAAAGTTTAAGAATAGACTGATGCACCCCCCTCTCAGTCTCTGGATGTGTTCAACAATGTTAGTATAGGTTTTTTATTCCTTTCATAAGGTTTTTCCTACACATATTATTAAGCTTGCTTAGGTTAATAAAGTGAGTTTAATTAGGTGAGTGGGTCATTTGAGGTGTCACCATCCAATGAGGGAGTTGCATTTACTATGTTTAGACTATTTGGTGGTCTCTCTCTATTGGTCAGTTTTGCCACCTCCACCCTCTCCCTAGTCTATATAAACTCACTACCTAGCTTGTATTTGGTATTCCATTTTCTATTGTGTGAGCAATGTATCTAGACTATTTTGATATGATCTCTTTGTTTCCTCCATTTTGATCTTTTGTTTGTGCTTTCCTTTAGCTTTCTAGATTTTGGGTTTCCATCTCCATTTTAAATCTAACAGGGTATTAGAGTAGGTGAATGCCTAAGGCTAGTCATTTAGAAGATCTAGGATTTGAGATCTTGGTTTCTCTTGAAAGTTGAGTATGCTCTTCTCTTGCATTTGATGATGACCTGGAGAATAAAAAAAACTTGATAGAAATACCAATTTTTAGGAAGGGTTTTGTATGTGGATTTGTGTTGCAGGTGATGCAGAGGTAAAGGTAGAGTTGTTGAAGTTCACTCAATGAACTTGGTCACTATACTTCCTCCAAGAGGTATACAAAGGTGTTTATTATCATGAGCCTACTCAAGGCCTCTCAAGAATTGACATAGCCCTGGACCACACACTAGTGTCCACCCTCACAAGCTATTCAACTTCTCATTGGTGAGTCACTGCTCTAACCAACCCTTATACACAGTCCACCTCCAAGGATAGCAATCTACCTCTAAAAGCTCTCAACAACTACCAATCCACTCTATTTATCAAGGTCTTCATATTACCATCAACATATGTTTGTTTTGGACATGACTAACATCAGGTCACTGACCAAAAAACTAACATTCTACTCCCAATAAAACAGTGGACAACAAATCTCTATATGATTGTCTTTTGAGAGTGCCAAGGAAAGCTTATTTCTTGTGGTCATTATGAACAACTAAACCTGCATCAACCTCTCTACCAACCAGGATCTTCACTCCAAACACAACATGTACCTACTGAGGATAGAACCAACATGACAACACTGACTCAACACTAAATTTGTACCAAAAGTACAGTGGACAACAAACTACCTTTTGACTGTCCTAAACAAACATCATTTCAATAAGGTTTAACCCTTGTAGCATAAGGAATGGATAAACAACTACTAACTCCTTTAATCCCCAAATGAACTTCACCACTAAATACACAATCCAAATGCCTATATTAAAATATATACCATTCCTTGAACTTTCAGATCGTATTGTACCACCACGTGCAGGAACAACAAACTGTTATTTCTGACAGTAAACTGTTGTTTTTCTTCTAGAAAACAGTCTAGCTTGAGATTAGGGGAAAGATATGTATCCAGGACCCTTTGTCTAGATCAGTAGGGCTCCTGTGTAGGTCTACCTTCATTCCAAAACCCAGAGATCAACCACTACTTGATCAGTCTTTGACTGTTCTTGCATTCTTCCTGTCTTCTGCCTTTACAAAACTAACTAGTCACTATTTTTGACTAGATAGAAGCATACCACACACCATGGAGGAAGGAGAACAACCAAACAAACATCAAAAACATGAAAACTACACTACCTTCCTCCATCCCACCAAGAAATGGGTGACCACCTTCAGAGGATAGAGGAAGAATAAGGCATTTTGTCCAAAACCCTAGCTATGGAGGTTTAAAAACCAGTCTGCACATAATGGGTTCAAACAAAGCAATAGAAACATTTCAAAAGCTCTAAATAAATGCAAATGGAAGGTGATCCAATATACAACAACATTTTCCAGACCATGGATCTCTTACTGTCCGTACCAGGCCGTACAAGAAGGCTGTTTTCAACAAAAAAATAGAAAAATATAGTTTTTTCCTTATAAAACTCCTCCTCTCCATTCATTATTGGCGTGTTTTAACAAAATGAAGTTTATAGAAAGTTTTCTAACCTTTCCACTTCCCATTCTATCCATACAACTGCCATGAGAGGCAGTGAAATGATGGGAAAAGCTTTTTTTTTCTTAAAAAACTCCAAGTTTCTAAAAGGAGAAACCTATAGAATAGGCCTAAGTTAACTCCATATTGGACTAGTCAATTAAATAAACTAAGTCCTTATTACATAGTATGAAAATGGTTTTCAAAGCCTTAGGGATAACCAAAATAAAATGAAGATAGCTAATAAATAGCCAACAAAATGACTAAACTGGGGAGCTCCTACACCATACTCCCCCTGTAGGAAGAACTCAAGTCCCTTGAGTTGCTAATTGTTGAAGTGTCATGCCATGCTTCAAGATATCTACTTCAGTCATCCAGGTGGCCTCTGAGTCAGGGAGATCCTTCCATTTCACCAAGTAGTCGTTATAGACACCTCTCTGAGTCTTCTTGATAACTTTGGAATCTAGAATGCACTCCAACTGTAAAGGTTTGCTTGGAGGCAAATCCTTGATCCAGTCAGCATCTTCAACCACCACATCTGATCCACTTTCACCAGGAAATGGAGGTCTGAAAGGAAAAAGATCACAAACATTGAAAATTGGAGAGATACCAAGGCCAGATGGTAACTTAATCTCATATGCATTTGGACCGAATTTGTACACTATTTTGCATGGTCCAATCTTCTTCATTAGGAGTTTAGTTAGTTGACCCTTTGGCAACCTTTCTTTCCTTAGATATGCCATAACTAAGTCACGAACTTTGAACTATACTTCTCTTTTCTTCAAATCTGCCTTTTCTTTATACTTTGTGACTGATTTTTCTAGTTGCAACTTGACTTGATCATGGACTGTTTTCATGGAGGTAGCAAACTCTTCACCAAGTGTACTCCTTCTATCCCAACCTTGGAGATCCTTCAGCTCAAGTGGCCCTCTTGGATGAAAGCCATAAACTATCTCAAAAGGACTTTTACCAGTGCTCCTATTCCTTGAATCATTGTAGGCATATTCAGCCTGACTGATAACCAAGTCCCATGCCAAGCCATGCTACTTTGTAAGGCACCTTAGAAGGTTTCCAAGTGATCTATTAACCACCTCAGTCTGACCATCAGTTTGTGGATGGTAGGCTAATGAAAAGGACAACTGTGTGCCCAGCTTCTTCCACAAGGTCCTCTAGAAGTGACCTACAAACTTAGAATCTCTATCAGTTACAATGGACAATGGTAAACCATGTATCCTTACTACCTCTCTGAAAAACAAACCTGCAACATGAGATACATCATTTGTGCATTTACATGGCACAAAATGAGCCATCTTGCTGAACCTATCAACAATGACAAACACAGTATCCACCCCTCTGGCTGTCCTGGGTAACCCAAGCACAAAATCCATGCTGATACTTTCCCAAGGTCTGTTGGGAATGGGAAGGGGCTGGTGTAGACCTGTATTTGAAGACACACCTTTGGCTCTTTGACATATTGCACAACTAGCTACATATTTTCTCACATCTGATTGCACCTTTGGCTAAAAACAGAACCTTGTGACTTGTTCTAGTGTCTTGACTAAGCCAAAATGTCCTCCTAAAGAACTATTAGCTTCTCCTTAATGATGTTGTCCCACATGGAGCACTTAGGGACACACAGCAAATTGCCTTTAAATAAGAGGCCTTCCTGCAAAACAAAAACGGCATACTCTCCATGGAATGTGTTAGCCAAGTTCACACAAACATCATAAGCCTCTTTGAAATTAGAATCTTCTTTATATAGCTCCTTTAAACAGTCAATACCCATGCTTTCTAACTGAATTTCATGAACCAGAAGCAACCTCCTACTCAATGCATCAGCCACCTTGTTAAAGACACCTCTTTTGTGCTTAATTGTGAAGGTATAAACTTGTAGCTGTTCCATCCATTTAACATGTCTATGGTTCAATTTTTCTTGACTGTTAAGAAAGCTTAAAGCATGATTATCAGTAAACACAATAAATTCTTTGGGCAGCAAATAATGTCTCCATTTCTTAAGAGCTTGCACCATTGCATAGAGTTCTAAGTCATAGGTAGAATACCTTTGCTTGGCTTCATTCAACTTTTCTGAAAAGAATGCCACTGGATGTCCTTCTTGGCTGAGAACAGCACCAATAGCTTGCTGACTTGCATCACACTCAACAACAAACACCTTATCAAAATTAGGGAGTACTAAGGTAGGTAACTCAGCCACCTTTGTTTTCAACAATTCAAAACTATCATCAGCTTCCTTTGTCCACTGGAATCTACATTTGACTCCACCCTTGATGGTGTTGAGGATGGGAGCACTCATGTGACTGAAACCTCTGATAAACTTCCTATAGAAAGTCGCCAATCCATGGAAACTTCCCACATCTCCCACTGTTTTTGGGGTAGGCCAACTGAGAATAGCCTCAACCTTAGAGGGATCCATCTTCAAATAGCCATTAGAAATGACAAATCCCAGGTATACAAGTTTAGTTTTCATGAACTCACATTTGTCTAAGTTGATCATCAACTTGTGCTCATGCAGCTTCTACAACACCTGACCAACATGCTTCACATGGTCTTCCCTTATCCTGCTAAAGATTAGTATGTCATCAAGATAAACAATAACAAATTTACCAATGAATTCAACTAATACCTCATTCATCAGGCGCATAAATGTACTTGGCGCATTGCTAAGACCAAATGACATAACAAGCCATTCATAAAGACCTTCATTGGTCTTGAAAGCGGTCTTCCATTCATCTCCCTGTCTAATCCGGATTTGACGATATCCAGATTTCAAATCAATCTTTGAGTAATAGCATGATCCTCCCAGGTAATCCAAGAGATCTTCAATCCTTGGCATTGGAAATCTATACCTTATGGTGATCTTATTTATGGCCCTTGAATCTGTGCATAGCCTCCACTTTCCATCCTTCTTAGGAGCAAGTACACTTGGAACTGCACAAGGACTTAGACTCTTCCTAATCAGCCCTTTTTCCAATATATCTTGAATTTGCCTTGCCACCTCTTCATTTTGCTGTGGAGTCAGCTTGTATGCAGCCTTGTTAGGCAATGTAGCACCAAGTATTAAGTCAATTTGATGACTAATATCCCTCTTGGGTGGTAAGGAGTTGGGAACTTCCTCTACCACAAGGTCTTGATACTTATCTAGAAGTTGTTGTACTTCCAATGGAATCTCCTTCTATTTTTGACCTTGCTGATCTAATCCACTCTTGGGCTTCATGACCAAGGCATACCCCTGATTGTCATTCTCCTTCAAGATGTTTAGGAACTCATTGCCATTCACCAACATGACACTGCTATTATTTTCCTTCCCCCTGGGTTGCTCCAACATAGGATCCATCTTGAATGGTCTTCCATTCTTGGTGATGATATAAGTGTTCTTCTCACTATCATGCTGAGCTTTAACATCATACTGCCATGGGTGGCCAAGAAGCAGGTGACATGCATCCATAGGGATGACTTCACATAGCACTTTGTCCTTGTAGTCACCAATTGCAAATTCAACCCAAGTTTGTTCTTCCACCATGAAACTTTGGTTCTTGTTCAACCAAGAGATCTTGTGAGGACTGATATGAGGCAGCCTCTTCAACTTGCACTTCTCAACCATCTCAGTGGATACCACATTCTCAGTAGACCCTAAATCCACTATGATTTTGCAAAGTTTCCCATAGGCTAGGCCTTGGGTTCTGAAAAGATTCTTTCTCTGAGGGGGCTCTTGTTTCAATGGCATCTTCAACATAGACCTTTTTATCATCATACTCTCTCCATCTAAAACAAGTTTAGCACTTCCCATTGGTGAATTCACACTTTCACAGTCATCATCTTTCACTAACTGATTTCTCTTCCCACTGTCATGAGAGTTGTTGGCTTTCCCTGGGCATTTGTTCATTGTATGGCCAACTTGGTTGCAGCCATAAAATCTTCCAGTGAAGACTCCTAGTCCTCTACCTCCTCCACCATTTCTACCCCTGACATTATGACTTCTCTGTCCTCTGAAGCCTCCTCTATGCTTTGTTGCTGATTGTGTTTCTTGCTGACTGTTATTTTCAGTTTTGTTGAACTGTCCACGGCCAAAATTGCCTCTTCCTCTTTGGTTTCTGCCACCCCTACCTCTGGCACTTTGTTCACCCTTCCTTCTCAGTTTTTTCCTCTACTCTGGAGGCCAATAAGAAACATTCATTCACTATCTTTGGTAACACCAAACTTATCTCATCTTGCAGATTGTATTTCAGTCCATTCAGGTACCTAGCCACCATCCCTTTTTTATCTTCATTATGATTGGCCCTCATACCGAGTCTATGAAATTCTTTTGTGTAGGTAGCTACATCCATGTCTTTTTGTCTCAGATTCTGAAATCTCCTTATGATTTGAATCTCATAGTCAGATGTGTTGGATCTAGGGCATACAACTGAGAGGGGGGGGGTGAATTAGTTGTATAAAAACTTGCTCTTACTTCAAACACTTGATTCTTCTTTGTTAGTTAACAGCATATCAATTTAAACATCCATGAAAGCATAATGCATAAACACAAGAGCAGATAAACATCAACACATTGAACACCAAGATTTTGATGTGGAAAACCCGGTTAAGGGAAAAACCATGGGGTGATTAACCCAAGGATTATTCTCTGTTAGAAGAATAAGAAAAATGAATGGCACATGCCAATTAGGGCTCACTGCCCGAGCACACTGCTCACAAAGAGGCACATTGCCTACAAGGAGACACACTGTCTACAAAGTGATAAGAATCACAATCTTGAATTGGAGAATGACATCTCTACCATGTCTGGATTAGTTCCATTTAAGCCCAAAAACCCTTGCTCTGCCTTTTACACTTCTCTTCGCTATGCCACACTCATCCACACCATCCACACATCAAAATAAATTCTCAAACACTTATTTATACAAGACATTGACTTAGGAACAATCATCTAAGTCGGCAAACATCACAATAACATTCGCAAGGCGTGTAGAACATCCGGTCGGCCTGTTACAGGAAGAACACCAACAACTGGTAGCCATAACATCAAATCTAACTCTAACTTCAATGTGGACCACCAACACAAACTAGATATGATCCAATGATCATCATAACCTTCCCTGAATCATCAAAAACATCCGCACTTCATCAGCTTACCGGAATTCTTCTCTTCATCATCTGGTACTTCAAGAACACAGTCTGTCGCCATTGTCATAATGCAAAAGGTACTTCCGGACCTCAAAATCATACACAACTCGAGATGACACATCACAAAGACATCCCAAACACTCCTTCCAATCTGCAGATTAGGATAATACAATTCTGGACCTCACCGGACATTTCTGTGATCCTCTGTCACCTCTGAACACTTGCCGGAACCGGTTCCACACAAACAGCCACAACTTCTTCAGGTCTTCATGCGGACCTCTGAAATCTTAGCTGAAGCATCTCAAGATTCATATCTACAAACCCTTTAATCTGCATCCTCTGGTTCTTAACCTATATAGTACATTTGCCTTCTTCTCATCACTGTTCTTCACTGTTCCAGATGGAGACTGATTTCCTCAATAACAATAGCACACAACTCATCCAAACCTTCTTACTAATGCAATATGAGTAAGTTGACATCAATGACAACACTGGTTTACCTCATACTTGCAACAATCTCCCCCTTTGTCATTGATGGCAACATATGATGTGAAAAACCATCAAGACAAGAACTTCTCCTTTCTGTCATAGCTCCCCCTTTCAACAACAACTTATCACATGTCTTCTCTTCCTTTACTGCTCCCCCTTTGATCATCAACCACTTTTTTTCACATGTCTTCTCTCCCCCTTTGACATTAATGGCAAAGGGCTCATACTTGCAATTCTAATACATCAGAATCATACCAGCTGCTCCCCCTTAGTAGCAACTCCCCATCATCAATCCGGATCACAAGATATGACTGTGATATCCACTGGACTGATGCACATCAGTGCATCCTAGTTCATCACAGGAGGGGCCATGACCCCTAACTTCTCCTAGAGATATTTGAAAGAGTCCTTGGGAAGAGGTTTAGTAAAGATATCTGCAATCTGATCCTTGGAGGGAACATACTCCAATTTGACTTCTTCCTTGTTCACTTGTTCTCTCAAAAAGTGAAACTTGATAGATATGTGCTTAGTCTTAGAATGCAATACCGGATTCTTAGAAATATTAATTGCACTTGAATTATCACAAAAAATTGTGATAGGCTCCTCATATTCAACTTTAATGTCTCTTAGCATCTGCTTCATCCATAAGATTTGAGTGCAACTACCTGCTGCTGCAATGTATTCTGCTTCAATTGTAGACAGAGATATTGCATCTTGTTTCTTACTTAGCCAAGAAACTAATCTCTTCCCCAAAAAGAATGCTCCACCACTGGTGCTCTTCTGGTCGTCCATATCTCCTACCCAATCTACATCTATATATGCATGAAGAGAGAAATTCAGATCTCTAGGGTACCATAGACCATACTCAACTGTTCCTTTCAAGTACCTAAAAATTCTTTTGATTGCCATAACATGAGATTCTCTAGGATCAGCATGGAATCTTGCCACAAGACCAACAACCTGCATTATATCTGGTCTAGTCTGAGTGAGATACAACAATCCACCAATCATTGATCTATACTTTGTCTGATCTACCTTTGGAGAGTCAGCATCTTTGCTCAACTTACATCCGGTTGCCATAGGAGTGTTCATTGCCTTTGAATCTTCCATACCAAATTTCCTCAACAATTCTTTCACATATTTGGTCTGAGAAATGAAGATCCCTTTCTTTGTTTGAGTAATTTGTAGACCCAAGAAGAAATTCATTTCACCAAGCATAGACATTTCAAACTCACTTTTCATTTGATTTGCAAAAGTTTTGCACATACTATCTCTTCCTCCAAAAATGATATCATCCACAAACACTTCAACAATCAAAATGTTTTCATGATCAATTTTGAAATATAAGTTACTGTCAACAGTGCCTTTGTTGAATCCAATTTGCATAAGATGCTTATCCAACCTTTCATACCATGCTCTTGGGGCTTGCTTCAATCCATACAATGCTTTCTTCAACTTGCAGACCATATCATCATTATCAGACAATTGAAATCCATCCGGTTGTTTAATGTAAACTTCTTCTTCCAGATCACCATTTAGGAAGGCAGACTTGACATCCATCTGATATACCTTGAAGTCTTTGAAGGTAGCAAATGCAAGAAATAATTTGACTGCTTCAATTCTTGCCACAGGAGCAAAGGTCTCTTCAAAATCAATTCCTTATATTTGAGAGTAGCCTTTGCAGACCAATCTAGCTTTGTTTCTGATTACTTCACCAGCTTCATTCAGTTTGTTTCGGAAGACCCATTTGGTTCCAATCACATTCCTGTCTCTAGGTCTAAGAACAAGATCCCAAGTACGATTTTTCTCAATTTGCATCAATTCTTCCTCCATTGCTTTGGTCTAGTTTTCATCATTGCAAGCTTCATTTACTGTCTTAGGTTCAATCTTTGAAATCAGACAGTATTCATTTGAATCTTGAGCAATTCTTCTTCTTGTTTGTACCCCTTTACTTTTGTCACCTATGATCTGATCTTTAGAGTGATTTAGAGTTACATATCTTGGAACTTTTGGAGTTTCTTGCACTACTAATTCTTGATCAGGCTCATTCAGACAAACTTCTTCTTGCAGATTTATCGGATCAGTCTGGATCTAAATTTTAGAGGAGGAAGGAGCTTCTTGCACCAGAGGATCAGTCTGATCATCTTCATCACATTCATAGAACATTGAGGGCTTCTTAATTCCTTCATCAACTTTCACATTAGTACTTTCTGTCATCTTCCTCAGTCTCTTATTGTAACACCGGTATGCTTTGCTTTGAGTTGAGTAACCCAAGAAAATTCCTTCATCACTTCTGGCATCAAACTTTCCTAGATCTTCATCTCTTTTAATATAACACTTTCTACCAAATACTCTAAAATATCTCACAGTAGGAGTGATGCCAAACCAAAGTTCATAGGGGGTCTTACCGGTATTGTTTCTAATTTGAACTCGATTGAGAGTGCAGATTGCAGTGCTGATAGCTTCTTTCCAAAACATCTGAGGAACATTTGCTTCCAACATCATTGTCCTGGCAGCTTCCTGAATGGTCTGGTTCTTTCTCTCAACTACTCCATTCTGCTGTGGAGTCCTAGGAGCAGACAATTGTCTCTTTATACCCTGCTTCTCACAAAAGTCAATGAACTCACCTGATGTAAATTCACCACCTCTATCAAACCTTAGACATTTCAGTTTCAATCCGGTTTGATTCTCTACCATAGCTTTGAAGATTTTGAACTTTTCAAGGGCTTCTAATTTCTCTTTTAGGAAGGTAACCCACATCATCTGGGAATGGTCATCAATTAGCAACATGAAATATCTATCACCTTGCAGACTCTTGATTCTTGTCGGACCACAGAGATCAGCATGTACTAATTCCAACAATCTGGTAGAGGACTGATATTTGCTTTTGAAAGAGGCTCTGCTCTGTTTACCTAGCTGACATTCTTTGCACAAACTATTTGTAGGTTTCACTAATTTTGGAAGATCTCTTACAGCTTGAATATTGCTTATCTTGATGATGTTATCAAAATTTACATGACACATTCTTCTATGCCATAACCAACTCTGATCAACTTGAACAAACAGAGAACTTTTATTTGAACCAACTAGATGAAAGATATTACCTTTTGTTTGAGCACCAGATGCAATTTCAGTTCCGGAGCTTGTAAAGATTCTGCATTTTCCATTCTTGAACTGGAGATCATAGCCTTTGTCCACTAACTGACCAACACTGAGAAGATTGTGCTTCAATCCTTCAACATATAGTACATTACCTATTTTGCTCTTTCCATCAAAGGAAATAGTCCCCCTACCTTTTATTCTACAAGCAGAATTGTCACCAAACTTTACCATTCCTCCTTCATACCTTTCCAAATCTAAGAACTTATTCTTGTCACCGGTCATATGGTGAGAGCATCCACTGTCAATAACCCAATCATCCTTTTCTTCCACTTGAGCAGCTAAAGCTCTTTCCACAACCTTGTGATTGACAGATTCAAAGGATATTGAATCTTCTTCCTTGATGGCAATAAACACCCATTCATTTCTAGATTTGCTTCCTAGTTCTGATTCATCATCTGTTACTCCTTCATTGTCATCTTCTTCATGAACATAATAGCAGTTCTTTTGAAACCTTTGTCTGTTAGTATTAGACCTTATAGATCTTTCCGGATATCTTGAAGCAAAATGACCAATCTTATTGTAGTTGAAACACTTAAAGGGTAGTTTTCCTTCATACTTACCAGATCCTCTTGGCAGTCTCTTTGCAATGAGGGCTTCAAGTTGAGCTGTTTCTACTTCCTCTTCTTCCATGTCCCTTCTTGCTTGATCATACCATGACATCTTCCTTGAAGAGTTTTCTCCCGGATCAAATCTCTATTTGCCTTTCACATAGGCACTGGCTTGGAAAGCAGATTCCGTCTTGGGAGGATCATCTCCAAACTCGATCATTTCAAATGCAGCTAGTTTGCTAGCCAATTGTTCTCTTGTGACAATTGTGTGGGCTCTGAATTCATCAATGGCAGCAACCTTGATTTTGTAGGCAGCAGGAAGGGATCTGAGAATTTTGCAAACAATCTCATTTTCATCCAGAGTTCCACCAGCATTTCTAATTCCACATACCAGCTCATTTACTCTTGGCATAAAGGTAGTGATGTTTTCATCTTCTCTCATCTTCAATCTTTCAAATTTCCCTTTCAGACTTTGCAACCTTGCACCCTTGACAAACTCATCTCCTTCATATAGAAGTTCCAGTTTAGTCAAGATCTCATATGCAGTTGGTAGGTCGATAACATTTGAGAGATCTGAGTCATTCAATGCGCTTAGAAGAGCTTCCTTGGTCCGCAGATTGTTTTCAGCATCTGTGATTTCATTCAGAGTTGTCGGACCACCCTGTGGAAGTACATATGGTTTTGAGACCATGGCCAAGTATGCTTTTCCCATACACTCCAAGTGACATTTCATGCGACATTTCTAGAAAGTGAAGTTGGTTCCATCGAACTTCAGACTATCCTTCTTGTATGACGACATCCTGGATCTCCTCAAGCGGTTAAGCTCCTTTTAGAGGAACCTGGCTCTGATACCAATTGTTGGATCTAGGGCATACAACTAAGAGGGGGGGTGAATCAGTTGTATAAAAACTTGCTCTTACTTCAAACACTTGATTCTTCTTTGTTAGTTAATAGCATATCAATTTAAACATCCATGAAAGCATAATGCATAAACACAAGAGCAGATAAACATCAACACATTGAACACCAAGATTTTGACGTGGAAAACCCGGTTAAGGGAAAAACCACGAGGTGATTAACCCAAGGATTATTCTCTGTTAGAAGAATAAGAAAAATGAATGGCACATGCCAATTAGGGCTCACTGCCCGAGCACACTGCTCACAAAGAGGCACACTGCCTACAAGGAGACACACTGTCTACAAAGTGATAAGAATCACAATCTTGAACTAGAGAATGACATCTCTACCATGTCCGGATCAGTTCCATTTAAGCCCAAAAACCCTTGCTCTACCTTTCGCACTTCTCTTCGCTATGCCACACTCATCCACACCATCCACACATCAAAATGAATTCTCAAACACTTATTTATACAAGACATCGACTTAGGAACAATCATCTAAGTCGGCAAACATCACAATAACATTCGCAAGGCGTGTAGAACATCCGGTCGGCCTGTTATAGGAAGAACACCAACAACTGGTAGCCATAACATCAAATCCAACTCTAACTTCAATGCGGACTGCCAACATGAACTAGATATGATCCAATGATCATCATAACCTTCCCTGAATCATCAAAAACATCTGCACTTCATCAGCTTACCGAAATTCTTCTCTTCATCATCTGGTACTTCAAGAACACAGTCTGTCGCCACTGTCACAATGCAAAAGGTACTTTCAAACCTCAAAATCATACACAACTTGAGATGACACATCACAAGGACATCCCAAACACTCCTTCCAATCTGCAGATTAGGATAATACAATTCCGGACCTCACCAGACCTTTCTGTGATCATCTGTCACCTCTGAACACTTGTCGGAACCGGTTCCACACAGACAGCCACAACTTCTTTAGATCTTCATGCAGACCTTTGAAATCTTAGTTGAAGCATCTCAAGACTCATATCTACAAACCCTTTAATCTGCATCCTTTGGTTCTTAACCTATATAGTACATTTGCCTTCTTCTCATCACTATTCTTCACTGTTCCGGATGGAGACTGATTTCCTCAATAACAACAGCACACAACTCATCCAAACCTTCTTACTAATGCAATATGAGTAAGTTAACGTCAATGATAACACTGGTTTACCTCATACTTGCAACAAGATGGCATGAAATTGCTTTTGAGCATAGCCACCATTCTGCTCCATTTAGTGATGGGACTCTTCCCAATCTTCTCCCTCTCACTCTGCATATAGTTCCACCATACAAGTGTAGAACCTCTTAGCCTTGTCTTGGCAAACTTGACCTTTTTGCTGTCATTGAACTCCTTGTAATCAAAGAAGTTGCACATAGCTTCTATCTAGTTGGTGAGAACGTCTCCATCCAACTTGCCATGAAAAGTAGGCACATCCATCTTGGGATCACCACTGTCTCCATGAGCACCCTTAAGTGCATTCAAGAAGGCTTTCTGATCTACAGACATATCCTGCTCTAGAGGATCCTCTTCTACCTCTATTTCTTCATTTGTGTCAGAAGAACTTCCCTCTTCTTTGGTCTTGCCCTTAGACTTCTTCTCTTGCAATTTTGCTTCTTGCAATCTTGCTTCAACCATCTCTTCCACCAACTTCTTGATGGCATCTTGACTCATTGTCTTGGGAGGCATTGTACTAGCCTCTGTTTCAATTTCCTCTTTTGACATACACTTGCTTCCAATCAGAATATTGGCTCTGATACCAATATGATGCAGAGGTAAAGGTAGAGTTGTTGAAGTTCACTCAATGAACTTGGTCACTATACTTCCTCCATGAGGTATACCAAGGTGTTTATTATCATGAGCCTACTCAAGGCCTCTCAAGAACTAACATAGCCCTGGACCACACATTGGTATCCACCCTCACAGGCTATTCAACTTCTCACTGGTGAGTCATTGCTCTAACCAGCCCTTATACACAGCCCACCTCCAAGGACAACAATCTACCTCTAAAAGCTCTCAACAACTACCAATCCACTCTATCTATCAAGGTATTCATATTACCATCAACATATGTTTGTTTTGGACATGACTAACATCAGGTCACTAACCAAAAAACTAACATTCTACTCCCAACAAAATAGTGGATAGAAAATCTCTATATGACTGTCTTTTGACAGTGCCAAGGAAAGCTTATTTCTTGTGGCTATTATGAACAACTAAACCTGCATCAACCTCTCTACCAACCAGGATCTTCACCCCAAACACAACATATACCTATTGAGGACAGAACCAACATGACAACACTGACTCAACACCAAAATTGTACCAAAAGTACAGTGGATAGCAAACTACCTTTTGACTGTCCTAAACAAATAGCATTTCAATAAGGTTTAACCCTTGTAGCATAAGGAATGGATAAACAACTACTAACTCCTCTAATACCCAAATGAACTTCACCACTAAATACACAATCCAAATGCCTATATTAAAATATATATCATTCCTTGAACTTTCATACCGTACTGTACCACCACGTGTAGGAACAACAAACTATTATTTCTGACAGTAAGTTGTTGTTTTTCTTCTAGAAAGTAGTCTAGCTTGAGATTAGGGGAAAGATATGTATCTGGGACCCTTTGCCTGGATTAGTAGGGCTCCTGTGTAGGTCTACCTTCATTCCAAAACCCAGTGATCAACCACTACTTGATCAGTCTTTGATTGTTCTTGCATTCTTCCTGTCTTCTGCCTTTACAAAACTAACTAGTCACTGTTTTTGACTAGATAGAAGCATACCACACACCATGGAGGAAGGAGAACAACCAAACAAACATCAAAAACATGAAAACTACACTACCTTCCTCCATCCCACCAAGAAATGGGTGACCACCTTTAGAGGATAGAGGAAGAATAAGGCATTTTGTCCAAAACCCTAGCTATGGAGGGTTAAAAACCAGTCTGCACACAATGGGTTCAAACAAAGCAATAGAAACATTTCAAAAGCTCTAAACAAATGCAAATGGAAGGTGATCCAATGTACAACAACATTTTCCAGACCATGGATCTCTTACTGTCCGTACCAGGCCATACAAGAAGGCTATTTTCAACAAAAAAATAGAAAAATATAGTTTTTTCCTTATAAAACTCCTCCTCTGCATTCATTATTGGCATGTTTTAACAAAATGAAGTTTATAGAAAGTTTTCTAACCTTTCCACTTCCCATTATGTCTGTACAACTGCCATGAGAGGTAGTGAAATGATGGGAAAAGCTTTTTTTTCTTAAAAAACTCCAAGTTTCTAAAAAGAGAAACCTATAGAATAGGCCTAAGTTAACTCCATATTGGACTAGTCAATTAAATAAACTAAGTCCTTATTACATAGTATGAAAATGGATTTCAAAGCCTTAGGGATAACCAAAATAACATGAAGACAACTAATAAATAGCCAACAAAATGACTAAACTGGGGAGCTCCTGCACCAGCAGGTAGCTTTGGGAGATTCTCGGAGTAAATTTGAGCTCACCATTGAGTTTAGAGCTGCCAGAAAAGTTAGAATAGCCCTTTGTTTCATCCAAATCAGACACCAAAAGCCATTTTTATGAGGGTTTGAAGTCAGAGGTTTATTGCCAGATCCACCAGGGAGCTACCATTTCAGAGTAGTTTGGGTTGAAACAGATCCTGCCATCATACTCAGAAGGGTCAAAAATGCTAAGGTTGCCTATCTATTCGTCAAAATTGGACAAAGTTGCTCGGAGAGGCAAATTTTTTTGCCTGGGGACCTCCTTGGCCCTCTACACGCAAATCGAGAGGAGTTGATATTTTAAAAAAAATCAAAAATTTTATTTTTGATTTCCTACAAATTTTTCAAAAAAAAAAATTATAACAGGCAGGTTTTGTTTTTTAATTTGTAATAAATAAAAAATAAAATTTGGTACATGTGTGCTTGCGCAGGGTACCAAATGTACCTGTGTCAGTTTTAAAAAAAAGGAGGAATCTCTTTTAAAGAGACCGTAGCCTCTTTTAAGAGGCTTATGACCTCCTTAATACTATAGCCTTTTCTAAAAGGCTGAAGCGTAAGTGGGTGGGGTTTTTTAAAACCCTCAACCCCCTTGTTTTAAATCGACGCTTTGGCCATTTAATATTTTTAATTGCCTTTTGTTCAGCCTTGGGAACTTGCACCTCCCCCTCTTTGCCTTGGTCTCTGCACTTGGTTCTTGGCCTTCGTGCCAATTTGGGTGTGCCTCTGCTATTTTTAGCAAGCCACCTCTTTTTCAGCTAACCCTACTACATTTGGTGGTAATTTTGACGCAGTTTTGGTAGAGCCTATTTTTGGCAAAGGTTTAATTTATCTGGAGGTGCTCTACATTTGGCAAAAGTTCCACTAAGTTTGGTGGATAATGATTTTTTAATCCTACCCCCTCTCCATTGGCATTTTCTATTTTGCACCTGAACTTCAGGAGGCCCGTTCTCAGCTGTACCGAGGTCTTTTTGAGTGCAATTGTTTTTTAAATAGAGAAGATTTTTGCATTCTTCATAGTTGTGTGACTATTTTTTTCTCAGGTGATCCATTTTTTCTAGAAATTTAGTTTTCTCATTAGATTTAAAGGACAATTCTCATTTTTTAAAACTTCAAACGGCTGTAACTTTCACATTCGACCTCGGATCGAGGTGGTTCCTTGTTTGAAAGTTGATATTTTTCCAAGAACTACACATTGGTGTTATTTTGAGGTTCTCATTATAAGATATTTCTATATTTTCAGTATTTGAGTCCTTTTTGGACATTGTAAAACTCTAGAAAATAACTCTAGCATTGTAAAAGCACTGATCTATAAAGTGCCAAATCATTTTTTGTTGAGGGATTCTTTATTGAGTGAAAAGGGGGGGTATCTTGGTGTGGTTGTTGATCTGTTTACTTGTGCTCTTCTTTTCCTTCACATATGGATCATTCTAAGGTTCCATTGCTTACACCTTACAACTATGCAACATGGCATTAACATGCATGGAATGCCCTAATGCAACTTGGGTATACTCCATATGTTGAACAAAAGGTAACAGAACCCATAGATGATAAGGAAAAGATAAAATGGATGCTTGAACATACAAAAGCTCTTAGATGTCTTCGAAGCCTTGTTTCCCTTGATTTTTTGTTTCAAATTGAAGCATGTGCAAATTCACATGATGCTTGGGAAAAATTGAAAACATTGTATGGTACAATTGATGAAGTTAGAGGCTATCAGATTGGCAATGATTTGATGAACCTTGATCCTAAGAACTTTGGCGACATCTAGGATTATATAACTAAGGTTAATGATCTAATTGAGAACAATGTAAAGCATGTGGTGTTGAGAAAAAGGACATTTAGTTAATCTATAATGTACTGAACAAACTTGGTTCTGAATTCATTGCTTTTGTTTCTAGCTTTCACACCCACATGCTAACTATGGGAGCTGCATACACTATGCCTTCATTTGCATCTTTTTCTAAGATGTTAATGCATGAACAATAAAAGCTTCTTTCTATGGGTATCATTAAGCCATCATAGACTTAGGCCTTGTTGGCTAGTCAGCCTAAGGGATAGAAAGAGTCAGGTACTTCTGACAAGAAACAAAAGAAATCTAAGAAAAATCCACATACAGATCAAGCACAGAACAAATCCTCTTCAAAAGAGGACTCATCTAAGAAGGAGAAGTCTACTTGTGAATATTGCAAGAGGACTGGACATGAAGAACATTCTTGTTATAAGAAAGATATTGATGAACTGAAACATCTTCTTAAGAAGAACAATATCAATCTACCTTCTAGAATGTCTGAGTCATCTTCTTCTTCTTCCACTTTTAAACAGTCAGGATCTAATAAGAAAAAAGGTCATGCAGGTTTTGCTTCTGAGTCACAAAAAAATAAGGGTAAAGCTCTTTATGCTTCTACAGGTCTTGTATCAGGGAGATGGCTTCTTGATTCTGGAGCTTCTCACCATATAACTTCTTCATAGTCCATGTTCTCTTCTTTTAAGCCTTGTGTTATGCTACCTATTTTGATGGGCAACAATACTTAAATGAATGTAATTGGGCAGGGATCTATTGATATTGGGGATGGCACTTTCAGTGATGCTTTGTGTGTACCTCATTTGACAAATAATTTTCTTTCCATTTATTAGATGACCCATGGTGGAGCAAGGAAGACTGTGGAGTTTATACCTAATTCAGTTGTTATTCAAGACTTGGAGAGTGTAGAGATTGTTGCTACTGGGATGGTTGATCATGCATCTAGGTTATACTCTTTTTTCAGGCTTTGCACCTGATGATGGCTCTGATCCTTTGGCTGTTGATCACACTCCTTATGTGTCATTTGATTTTGAGGAGAATTTTGGTTACTTGAACTTGGGTATTCTCACATCTGATCCAGTTCTTGAGCCTTGTATTTCTTCTCCTCCTCCCCCTATTTCTTTAGATGTCAGCTTTGTAGTGACACAGGAGACTCACATTGGTCTTCTAGAGATAGTTGCTTGGGACATATTCCTTCCAGACATCTCATCTTTGTTTGTAGAGTCCCACATTTTAGATTTGGGAGACACTATTGATTGCATTTGTCTTCTCTTTGATGGAGTTGATTCTTCTTTAGATGTTTTGAGGGCACATTCAGACCCTCCTATTTTTTCTTTGCCTACATCTACTTCTATAGTGACAATTTTTGTAGATATTCATGATTCATATCCTACTCAGTCATCATTCATTTTGACATCCTCTGCAGAAGTAATAGCATCTTCTATGGTACTTGATCCATATCAATATTTGTCATAGTTTGGCATTGGCTTAGATATCCTTGACCAACATTTGGAGGAGGCATCTTTATCTTCAGAGGAGATATCTTCATCTTTGGATCCTATTCTATTTCAGTTTCCACTTGGTTCTGGTTTGTCACTTTCATCTGTTAGGCCTGGGACTCCTGATTTGGTCGTGGCATCTTTTAGCATCGACATGGAGACACATGAGTAGTTTTTAGAGATTTCATACATCTTGAGATTTCTTCCCTCCCTTTCCTTTCAGAAATGGAAAGACATTCTGTAGACACCTTTGGTTTTGTTTCTTCCCAAGGGGAAAAATGTTGTTCGATGATAGTGGACCATCTTCTATCTCCAGTTTGGAGCATCAACCATTGGCATAGCTGCTTCATTTCAGGGGGGCTTCTTTGTCCTCTTCTCTCTCTATTTTGGGGGGTGTTCTCTCTCTATTTGTGGGAGGGCTTCTTCTCTTTTGGGGGGGACATCTTTGTACATGGGTACCTCATTAGGCTTCATTTGTCAGGACCCATCTTTTCACCCACCTAAGCTACTCTTAAGGGGGGTGTTAGTGTAGGTTTTTTATTCCTTTCATAAGGTTTTTCCTACACATATTATTAAGCTTGCTTAGGTCAATAAAGTGAGTTTAATTAGGCGAGTGGGTCATTTTAGGTGTCACTATCCTATGAGGGAGTTACATTTACTCTGTTTAGACTATTTGGTGGTCTCTCCCTATTGGTCAATTTTTTGACCTCCACCCTCTCCCTGGTCTATATAAACTCACTACCTAGCTTGTATTTGGTATTCCATTTTCTATTGTGTGAGCAATCTATCCAAACTATTCTGATATGATCTCTTTGTTTCCTCCATTTTGATCTTTTGTTTGTGCTTGCCTTTAGCTTTCTAGATTTTGGGTTTCCATCTCCATTTCAAAATCTAATAAACAATTAGTATCAAATCCAAATACCTTTGAGAAGTCTAATAGCTGAGGTAGATCCTGCATTTGAAGACGTGGAATCTAAAGCTATGTTTAATGATATGTTTTCTCTAGAACTAGATCTCGAGTCAATGGAACCTAAAAGTTGGGACTTAAATCCAGATGATTGTGAGGTAGAATTTGAAGGAGAACTTTGATTAGATCTTGAAGATCTGGATGAAACAAGAGCACTAAATCTTAAATATGAGGTCATGCTTGAAAAATTAGAGGAGACAATTGACAAATTGAAGACACAAGCTAGAAAATTAAAAGAAGAAATTAGAAAATTAAAAGCTCAAATAGAAGAAGAGAAAGAATGTGGAGTTAATGTCAAGAAGGAAGAAGAAGTGATCTTTGATTTGAAAGTCAAAATTGAAGAAGGCAAGAGGATTGAAGATTGCTTAAATACCAAGCTCAACAAGAAAGCTGTTGAATGTTCAAAACTTGAGGAAGAAGTTGTCACTCTAAAAAAGGAACTAGAAAAATCAAAAGAACAAATTGACAAGGGTTTAAAACTGAAAGGAGGTTCTAAAATTCTTGATGAAATGATTAACTCACAAAAGCCATCAAAAGAAAAATCTGGTCTTGGTTTTGAAAAAGGGAAAAATCCTATAACCAGTACATCTGCAAACTTATATGATAATTACAAAGAAGAAGGAAATATGAAACAAAGGAGGAAAAAGCTTGGACAAAAGATCCTTAAAAGAATAGCTCTAGAGATGCAAAAGAAGATAGATTCATTCCTGTCCAGAGAGAAAGTAGATTCAGAGGTCCTCCACTTGCAAGAAAGCATGCCTCTACCAGGTTCAATCAATCTTTTCAAGGTCATTATTTTTCTTGCAATAATTTTGGGCATAAGCCTGTTGATTGTAGACCTAGGCAAAGAAGAAATGACTACATGGGTAGAAGACCATTTGTGCCTCAAAGATATGGTGATATTTCATTTCATGGTCAGTGCTATGATTGCAAAAAGATTAGTCATAAGGCTAATGAATACATAAGTAAAGTGATGAGAAATGGTTTTATGAACAAGAACAATTCTATGACTTCTCAATTCTTCCATGGTTACTACTACACATGCAACAAGTTTGGTCATAAGGTTGATAATTGCATATCTAATGTGAGAAGAGGTGGTTATCATCCACAATCCAATATCACCTACTATAATTGCAATAAATTAGGACACATTGCAAGGTTCTACAAAGGAAAGAATGTAAGACCTGCTCCTCAAAACAAGATTGACATTGGTCAGCAAAAGAAGGAAATGAACAAGATATGGAAGAGGGAAGAAGATGAAGTAAAAGAAGGATCTATACCTCTACCTGGTGTAGATGGATCTTCTGGTAACTAAAAAGGAAGTATTGGCTCAGGAGGAGTTGCAATTACAAATCTCTTTCAAATCCCTGAATGCATAAGATGCTGAAATCTCCAGCATAATGGTTAAAAGTGGCATGGATACGTCTGGCTAATGATATTATGTTGTTTGATCAAAACTCTAGAGTAAATACACTCTTTATGGAAAATTGCTGAGTGATCATGGATACATGTACAATAAAAAGTGAATTAGGTAAAGAACAAAAAGGATGCATTTAATGCAGACAACAAGGGTAGATATGAAGCAAATTTAATCGATACTTGATCAAAATTGATCTCGTTTGAATGATGTCAAGTGTGTGCAAGCTAAGAATAAAAGAAGGTCTTTAGCAAAGGCTTGTGTACAAACCCTAATGATAACATTCACAAGTATTTCTCAATTTTTTTTGTAAACCCTAGTTTTCTGAAAGAGTTATCATGGAAACACCTGTGGTTATTGATATTGTGGAGAGACCAAGACCAAAATTCAAAAAACACTCTTTCAAATCCACTGAAACTGACAAGGATGGAGCATTTTCCTGCTTACCCATTAATATACTACATACAAAAGATGTCTGCATATACATTCTCTCATAGCAAAATGAATACAACCATTTAAATTTGGAACAATTCAGGAATGACCATCTTTTGGGGGATGATTTTCAGCTAAAACCAGAGTACGCAAATGTTGAAGCTAAATGCTTAGATGTATGGAAGGATTTTCCCAATTTTTGCTATGAGGATGATTGGGTCAGAATTGTTTTGAACCAGATTCATGAAGAATTTCTTTTCCTTGATCAACCCTACATTATTACAAAATAAGCCATAAAAAATGTGACTAGATTGTGCTCCTCCGAACCTGTGCCAGTTCTAAAGGCCATAAAGAATGAGGTGGTGATGAAGCTTACCAATACAAAACTCAACAAAATAACCCTTACAGTGGATATCACTGACCTAGGGGTCCAGTATGCCACAATGGGCATTGCATACAAAGTATATTACACAAATAAAGAAGGATTAACTACTGCAATTGCCATCTACACTATTCATTAGATGGTTAAGGAAGGAAAGGACTATGACTTGTGTGAGTTGCTATGACAACAATTGTTAGACAATTTGAAGAGAACAAAGGAGACACATTATCACTTCCAGTATGGCTCTCTGATTGTTTGTCTCATGTTTTATTCAATGAAAGAATTACCTAGTATGAAAAATGTGGTTTGGAGAAGAGATATTCCTGTGGCCCAGCAGATTAGGGATCACATGTGGAGTTTTGCATACACTAAACAATGTAACACAATGTATTGGGGATTCTTTAAAAACTTCCAAGATGAAATGCAAATGAGGGAAAGGATACCATCAAAAGTTGTAGAAAAATACAAGAATGATATAACTTTCATGGTGGATAAGGACAATTGCTATATGGAGGTAGTTGAACCAAGGACTTTTTGGATAACCACCTTGCCTTATGAGGTCTCTGGACCTGATTTGATTGGATATGCCAATATCCTACTTAGCAAGCCTAAGGATCCCACTGTTGAGAGATTTGGGACCTATGATGAAATAACTAATAAGATGGTCAAGAAGAATGTAGAAGAGAAGGTAGAGAAGATGAAATCAAAGTTGAAAGAGATGCTTAATACTCCTGATGGTTCTGTAGAAGAAACTCAAACCACCTCTGCCTCACAAACTCCTAGAAGGACAAGTAGGTTTGCCCTTATTACTACTACTTCTTCCAAATCCTCTAGACCTACTCATACACCCCCTAGCAGAAGAAGAGCTACTATTGAAGTCTCGGTACAAACCAAGACCAAAACAACAAGCAAAAAGAGAAAAGATCAATTTGGTGAATGTGGATGGTGATGAAGAGGATGAAGAAGAAGAATAAGAAAAATCTTGTGTGTTTGAGAGAAGAAAGAAAAAAACTAGAGAAGAAGAAGAAGAAACTTTCAAAGAAAAGGGAAAAGGAAAAGCAAAGAAAACAAAAAGAGCTCCTCAAGAAAAATCTGAATATAAGCCTCTACAGCTTGAGGCCATTGTCAATTCTATTAGACAACATGGTGCCCTGAAGGAAGTTGCAGAGCTTTGTAATGAGATGCCTGACAATGATAGAGCTACAATTGAGGAAGCCATAGTTAGATATATGATGGCCTTTAATGTGGCCCTAATTGAGATCATTGATCAACTTCCTACAAGTCTTGCAAACATACTCACCAATAAGAGGAAAGAAGCCATGGTAAAAGAGGCCAAGATGAGGCAATAAGCAGTTGAGAAGGTTGGTCCATCTATCTCTGATGAAGAAAAGGTTAAAGTTTTCCAAAGACAACCACAAGAATTTAGAACCAAATGTAGAATAAATATTCTAATGGGAAAGGATAAAGAAGAAATAGAAAGATTGGAAAAGGAGATAGTAGAGAAAGAAACCAAAATTCTTGAAGAGATGAAGAATGTTGAGGTGATTATTGAAGATATATCTGATCACATAGACTTGTTAGCTTTTGAAGATAATGTAACAAGTGATGATGAGACTATGAAGAATGATCAACAAAATGTGGAGACTGCCCCCTTGGAGAATACTGAAGCACAAGATACAGAGGATCAAGGTAAAATAGGTACACCCTCTTTGGAGAATACTAATTCTAGTGCAAAACATGATAATCCTCCTCTGGAGAATCCAGGGAAAGATGAGAAAAAGAAAGAGGATAATCCTGAGAAAGATCAAGATGAAACAGAAAAGACTAAGGAGAAACGAGATGAGCAAATTTAGGATGAAACATAGAAGAGTGAGGAGAAGCAAGATGAGAAAGTTCAGGATGCTTCTATGGATACAGGTTAGAGTTCTTTAGCATCAAACTCATTCAAGGACCTATTAGGATTGTAGATCAGTTTCAACTTGTGATTACATCTCAACTTCTATAGATTCCCACTCATGAGGAGAAAGTAGATTTTTCAAATATTTCACCCCTTCATAAGCTACAACTTGGTGACATCCTGCATGCTTTTGCAAGGAATGAGTTATTGCAAGAAAATTTGAAGAAAACTAGTCTAGTTGGGGATGTAAAGTTGATTCAGGAAGGCTTACTAGAGGTGAACATTCATCCTTCTGTGCCTCCATAGAAGAAGTTGAAGCTTTTGATGGACTCCTTCAAGGATCACTCCTCTCATGTTGAACAAAAAGTAGAACAAGAGGCCTTAAGGAAGATAAATGATAAAAGACTGGCTGAGGTATTTGACTGGTGTACTAATGCACGCAATAAATTGCAAGAAAATAAAAAGATATTTAAGGATTATATTGATGAAGCTACTACCTTATATCTATTTTGTTTGAAATGGCCAAATTCCACCAAAAATATCAAAATTTAAATTGACTCCATTGAGTCATAGATCAGAAAATTGGCCGAGATATACCACTTGTCAAAGGACAAGGATGGATCAACCATGGCTCAAATAGAAAATCTTCATTCTCAGATGTCACAGCTTCAGGACCAAAGAGAACAAATAAAGAAACATTTTGGTCAGATGAGGGAAGCAGTCAACTTGAGACTTTCTTCATTATCTAGGTTGCTAGGAGAAGCTCAAAAGATTGAGAAAAAAATGAAGGCTCCAAGCAGTATAGATGAGGCTGAGGACTTATGTATGCAGTTTTAATGTTAGAATCATATTCTTTCCTCAGAAAAGGAAAACTAGGTATCCACTCTTTCACAACTCAAGGTAATCTACAAAAGCATTCTACCTTCTAAGTGAGTTGCAAGAGCATTGCAGATAAGATAATTTTGGATTTGTATAGACTTGTGGAGGCTTGAAGTGTCATTTTTGATAACATTATGTACATATAATTAGGTTTTGGGCATTTCCATCTCAAGGGGAGTATTGTTTGTAGAAATCATATAGTGAGGGGGAGTTAATACAATTTTTGAGTGGTTATAAGTAGGAGTTATTAGACCCTTTGTCCTTGATGTTAAAGCGGGAGAGAGAGGAATGTACATCTAAGGGGGAGTGTTTGTACACATCATCTTGGTTTTTCCATCAATGATAAAGGGGGATATTGTTGCATCTTGATAAGATTAGTTGTCATTGATGTCAAAAGTATGTGCTCCGAAGATAGTCAATATGTAGTATCAGTTGGTGCAAGTTAGTATGAAGAAGAATGGTAATCATCTTGATGTCTAAGTGTGATGCAGAGGTGAGTACACTTGTTCTAATATCTTTCCTATATGTCTACATTGATATCTTGACAGTTTGGTGTACCACACTTAGAGATAAGTTGCAAAAGTTTTGCTAAGGCATTTACAGTGTATACTCTATGGCAGAGTCATAGTGTTTTGGTCCGCATTCCTCCGTAGAAAAAGATTTAGTATTGAGGTTCAGAAGATAAGTTAATTGGAATATGAATGTGTTATATCCAAGAGCTTAAGTCTTTATACCCTTAGTAGTGAAAGTTATAAGTGACAGAGTTCGGTCTGTGATTTGACAGAGTAAAGTAATGGTGAAGACTTGTTGGAATGCTCTGCATTCCTCCAGAAGTGAATATTTGTTCATGCATTTTTGAGGACATGCTTAGAGATGGTTAATGCATGCTTCTTTGCAGTATCAAGTAATTCAGTGGTCAAGTTCAATTTTCAAATGACAGAAGTGCTATAGTTGACTCTGGATTCCTACCTGTTCTCAGAACACATGTTTAAGTACTAATTGTGCTAGTTGGAGAATGTACAGATTGGCTATAAGAGTTTATGTGAACATTCTACATATCTCAATATGTATTAGGGTTGAAGCACATGCAATTCCTTCTTTTTTCTAGTACCACATGAAGTGTTCAAGTCACTTTTAGTTATATATATGAATGCTAATTACAATGCAACTGAGTTAAATGTCTCTGAATTCCTCCAGAAATGATAGATATGGTTGTGCGGTCTTGGAGATATGTTTAGAATGATGCATGAGTTCATTCATAAGAATTACAGATGTTTTAGTGGTCCACAATGGAATATCCTAAGTTTTGTGTTACAGTCAGTCTAGAATGCTTTGTTTTCATTAGTTCAACATGTTTTTTCTTCTGCGAATGTACATAATGATCATATATTTTAGGTGAATGGTGTAAGGATAATGTTGATAAGGTACATTTATCATATCTTGGTTCGCATGATGTTTTTTGTGTCTCCTTGGTAATGCAAAGATGGACAATTAGTAGTGTCAGTGTTGTTTGGGCTGATAGATTGGTTTCTTTCATGTGCGGTTGATCCTGATCAATTGGTTTGGCATTGAAGGATGTGTTGTGATGTATTTGACCCTACTATACCATGTGTAGTGATCTACAATTCATTTTCTCTTCATAGTGTGTTTGTTCTGTGCCGACCCATGGAGCATCACACATTTCATCTAAAGGTCTTTTTGGTGTGAAGTGTGTGGATGATAGAGATGTATATCAAGCATGAAGTGTGTGAAGTCAGTATGATGGATTAATTGTGTAAAAAAGAGGACTGCAACTGTAATGAGCTGCCATGTTTGTAATTTTTTTTCTTAATAGTGTTATTTTTATTATTATTGTGGTCTTTCAGAAATAAGCAGAAGTTTTCAGAGCGGGTTTTGTATTTTGCATGTAATGTTTTTGCACAAATACAATGGAATATAAGACATGCATTGAATACCCAGAAAAACTAAAACCCTAATGCTTAAATGAACCAAGACCCAGATCATAGAATTGCATAAAATGAATTATGACAACATACCCATATGCAAATCTCCAACTTCATTCACTGCTGTACATGAACTAGCTATGACAGTGCTATGAAAACTTCATCAAAAGGCATACATATCAATATTCTTCTTCATGCAAATAGTAGGAAGTGCTGTGCAACCCTAGGCACCCAGTTTGAGTTCATATCAGTCATAAATAAGTACAAACCAGCTCCAAAGTCCCCTTAACATCCAATGCTGTAGTACAACCAACTGAAGTGTGCTGCTACAATAATGAATGGCTATAAAACTAGCTCAGAAACTACCTTAAACCCTCACAAATTGATCGCCCTTGCTGAAGGAAACCCTACGCCATGATAACAAGTGAAAGTAACATTCAAACAACCCTTAATGATTCTCCAAGTGAAGTAAGGCCAAGGCTACCCCTATACGACCAGAAAATACATAATATCCAGTCACAAATAAACTACTCCAAAGTCTCAAAATCGGCTCTTAAACCTTTGTCTCTGGCTGCTCAAGAAATCTAAATATGATCATAATGAAAATCCATCCAAAAACATTGATTCAAAGCTCAAGTGAAGCCTCCGTATGAAGCTCCCAACAGTCCTTCTTGATGTTGTCTCTCAAGCATGAAGAAGGTAGTCTCATAGAGGGCTATGTCCCTGCAAAACTCTAGTTCAAACCCTAAGCCAAGCTTCAACTTTGCTCTACAGAATAATGTCCAAAGAAGAGAGAATCAATAATAATAAAATGAGCTCACAAATATCTCCTTTGTTGAATACTGAGAGGGGGGGGTGAACCAGTATTCTGAAATTTAAACAATTAAACCAAATACCAACTTTAATAATCAGAAAGCAAAGTAACCACAGAAGACAAGCCACATAAACATGACACATAGACACCAGATTTTTTACGTGGAAAACCCAAGAAAGGGAAGAACCATGGAGAGGATTAGCTCTCATTATATATTGCAATCTTTTAGAAATGGTGATGTTTAGGCTTGGTCACTCCACGAGCCTAGAAAATGTTGGCTCACTGCCATGAAGTATAATTAGGTCTAGCAGGCTCACTGCCTCAACCCTAAACCTATAAAGATCACAATGAGGGATATTAAACCAAAATGGTTTCTTACAACCAGGATCACTACCAAGTACAAGTGAAATTACATAAGAAACATGAATACTACAACATCTGTCAGTATGCCAGGGTGTAGTCATTTAGCAACTGAATATTGAATCCTAAGTCTTCATCATCACTGATCTTCTATCTCTGCTCTGCTATTCTAATATTCACATCAATACACTTTTGCACATTTCACATTCACAGTACACACCAAACACTAAATTCGATCCCATATATATATCGGCAACACTTAAGATCTTCATATCAGGTCAACATACTTAGATGAAGCGTATAGTTGATAAACTTGTAGCTTGTCGGCCAAATCCATTCATCAAAATACATAGTAGACCCAAACAACATTTGAAACATCTTCTCATATGTTGGCTCCAACTATAGAACCACTTAGGATAAAGTTCTAATCAATAGAACTTATCGAACATAAGTCAAACTATCATGTCAGCCTCAAACTCAGACTTTTATTGGTTTAGTTCAACTATTAGATCACAACTTTCACTGCGGACCACATGGCTTGCTCAAAATCATGTCAAAGACTCCTTAGACATCACCCATCTATAATGTCAGAAAATGTTCCCTTGGGGGCTTTTCCCTCAAAAGGTTTAGCTCCCAGGTCTCTAATGTGCATTTAGGACATCTTGCATCATAATTCAACATCCCGATGGAATGAACCCTAGGTATCATGACAAATGGGGCCTAGGGGACCCCTTGAACCTAACCCTACCCAAAATAGGGGGGAGGACTTGGGTGCCCGTGCCCTAGTCTTGCCCTATTTTGGGTCAGGCCCAAATTTTAGTGTCAGTTTATGACCGTTATTTGGTCCCTAGGCTGACACGGTAAGTTTGAATTTACGAAATCTTGGCAGGAATGTTTGTAGTTGCATATAAAAGCATGTTTAGGCATTCATTTGTAAAACTAGATGGTTATTGTGAACTTTATGCATCCTAAAGGTGATTCAAGGCTTTGATTGTGTTGCAAGAGCAGATTTGTGTTGTCTATGTGTTTGTGTTTGCAGATTTGAGCATCCATCTCCTCATGGAATGAAGAGCTTCTTCCTCCCTTGAGATATTCACTACAAGGTGACATCTATTGTGATTATTAAGCATTTATCATTTGGTTTTTGCCTCTGCCTCCCAAGGCACACACTCTCTATCTGACAATGGTGTTCAAAAGACTTGAATGTCTCTCCAGGGCTTGACTGAGGCAAGCCTCTAAACACCACAACCCCCTCCCAAAGTTTTCATGATTGCAAGTTATAGGTTGGAGTTGTAGACAAAGTGAAGTTGCAAGAGGGTACAATAGAGTCTTGGAATTGTAGATCAGTGAAAGAAACAACTACCTGGACTTGGGAGCCCACTCATTAGTCCTCAAAGTTCAACAATGGGAAAATATTTGATACAACAGATACAGGTTGCAGACCTTATTTCTAGATCTCGACAAAAAGTAGGACACTGTACTTGGGCGCCTACTCTTTAGTCCCTGACTTTTCTGCCTTTGGACTCCAAAAATAGGTGCACAGTTATTTGATATTTTACATCTTTCTGCAAAAGCATTTACCTTAATTCATCTATTTACTGTCGTATTTGCATAATTAAGGTTTTAAGGTACAATTGAGCATAAGAGAAGGAAATTGTCAATTTAATCATAAAAATCCAAGTTTTCCTATATCTCAATAGTGACCTAGGGTATGATAGTACATTGCAACTTGACCTTAGGTCCTTGAATGTAAGGGTAAAAGGAGGATATACACCAAAACTACCAAAAACTCAACTATCCAAAATTTACCCTTTACATTTTGGTGAACCCATGTTCTTGGACTTGTTTTCACCTTGTTGAGTGTTTTGCTTCAGATTTGCATTGATTTTCATTCATTCATATAGTCATTCATCTTATTGCATTGGAAAATTTACAAAAAAAATTGAAAAATTAGAAAAATTAGAAAAAAAATGGCATTTTAGGGTTTGCATGTTGCATGAATTAATTTGAATTTCATCAAATTCCTGATTTTTACATTAGATCTGATTTAAATTATAGAAAATTACAAAAATTAGTAATTTGCATTGTATTTTTATCATAAAATTGCTAGGGTTTTGTTGAAAATTGTGAATTTTGCATATAACCTAGTAATTCCAAAATCTAGGGTTTGTAGGTAAAATCTTGTTTCAGATTTTTCTACTGATTTTAGAGACTCATTCAAATTTTCATTTGGCTATAGTCTTTAATTTTAGAATAAATTTGCATTTAGATTTTAAAAATTTGCATTTTCACATAGAAAAAGTCAACAAAAACTAGCATTTTCATTGATTTTTCATTAGATTTACACTTGTATTTTACATGTTAGGGCATGGAAATAATTTTCAGATCTGAAAGAATATAATTTTCATCATATATCATCTTGCAAAACATTCATATAGCATATTGTGTCAAGATCTCAAATCTAGGGCTTCAGAAACATTGATTTTCACTAGATTTGGCCTTATTGACTCTCTGAATTTGCACCATAGGCGTGTTGTGAAGGATATTTTTTCACTAATTGGTTGTTATAAGGGTAATTATTTTCTATCCCTCTTAAAAATCTTCACAACACCTTTTTATTGGGCTCTTGTATTGAAAATTTTGTGAAAAACTACATATTTTTGCTATTTTTGCCCTAGGGTTTGGCCTAGTTTGCACTCCAAGTGTGTTGTGACAAATTTTATGGATTGAGGTGACTGATACCATTACTATTATTTTATGTACCTCCTAAAATTATTTACAACACCCCTTTTCCTAGGTCTTGGAGTTGAAAAATCGTGAAAAATTACCTATTTTTGCTATATTTTTACTAGGGGTTGACCTTGTGTCACACTATAAGCATGTTGTGACGGATATTTTGGCATTAGGTGGCTGTTATTACTGATATAATTTTCTTTCCATCATAATTTTCCTCACAACACCCTTTGTCATGCTCTTTTGCATTGAGATTTGGTGATAAATCGCATATTCTAGTGTATTTTCACTATATTTTGACTTGGCATCATCTTAGATTTGCATCAAGAGTGTGTTGTGAAGGATCTTATTGCTGTATTGGACTGATATCAGACATATTATTTTCTTCCCCTGATTAAAATCCCTACAACACCTTTGCTTCCACTTATTTGCGTTGAAAAAGTACAAAAAATAAAGCATTTTAGGTCATCTTTGCATATAGTTTTGCACTTGTCATTTGCATATCTTTTGAAAAAATTTTAAAATCTGATCTTGCATTGATTTGAAAACATATATCATGACTACTTATTTGGAAGAATTGTTTGCATACGTCATAGACATTGATCATTTCTCTAAATTCATTGATAAGCACCCTCAAGTTTTGGAACAAATAGCACACATTCATGATGTTGATCTCTTTATGTGCTCGACATAAAAAATCCTTTGTTATATATCTAATCTTGATAACTTCACAAACTTCATGTGAATATACCCTTGGATATTGGATGATCTCACTAAATTCATGATCAATAGTATATATACTAGTGATGACCTCAAGATGTTAGATGAAGCCTTAGATGACTTTATGGAACATTCCACTACGACACCTATTACTAAAACATGTGATGATAACTTTGGTTTACCTTATGAGCCCTCTCCCAAAGTTGTTCCTCCTCATGAGGAAACTTTGATGCAAGAGGATGATTTCATTGATACATCTCTTAACATCATACCACTACCTTCCCATTCTATTGCTCTCCTTGGCCAAGATGAAGCATTAGTGAATGAGGAGCTCCCTTTAACAAAGAACATTCCATGGGTTGACAATAAGCTTTCATCTAACAACAATAAAAAATCTCTCCCTATAATAGTGCATGAAACCTTTATGGATCATCCCATTAACCCTCTTCCTTTAGTTGATTGTTCACACACCTTGGATCTCACTAAGGAAGAGAAGACCTTTAATGTTCCTCCTTTGTTTGAATATTCAAGTTATTTGGACATCACTAAGGATGTAGCACTAGTGGATGAGGAGAAGTCTCTCACATTAAATCCCTCAAGGATGGATGTTGAGACCACTCAAAATAATTTGCTTCTCCCACCACCTAAAAGGATAGTGAATATGTGTACTAATGAACTTCAACAAGAAAACATTCCACCTAACATTGAATCAAACCAAAAAGCATTTAAGAGTGAACAAGAGAATAATGACAAAAACTTGGCAATTGTACCTTATGTTTGCGATTGGGAAGAAAACAATTTGATTGTTGACGACTTCTAGCATGGACCTCCCTACAGGTAAGTATCTCTAACCCTTTATCTCTTCAGTAATGTGCTTCCCCTGTGATGTGTTATGTGTTGTTTAGGCCTCCTGGGATGACCCTTAATTCTCTCGTAAGGTCCAGGATACCAGAAGACCGCCTTTGTTTTGACCTTCTATTTGTATCATCATTCTTCTATATTGCCTCTCTCTGATTTCATTGTTGTGTGTTGTGTGTTGTGTCTTGCGCACATAGTGTTGCGATTGGTGACCTGGGGGCACCCTCCTACGTGACTGTGCCTAAGACACTTGTTTCTCCTCTCTTATTTATTATTTCCCTTCCTCTAGTGTTTCTATCTAGCTGGCGGATGATGAAAAACATTTAACTGATGTGGACCTAGCGTCCCTTTCACGAGAAATAAAAAATTGGACTTAGTTCCTAATATGATGATGCGGTTGTATACCTTATCTGATGCTTGGCTAGTGGAAGTACTCGTGCTTTCTGCGTAGTGATTTTGATGGTGTTCTATCTCATTTACAAATCATAACAACACTTCTGCTCCATGCACTTTGTCTATCTTGAGTCTTGCATGCCTCAGATCTCATATGCATTGATGTTGTCTTTATGTAGACACTGCTGGTTTTCTTCTAAATTAGCATTAGGGTTTGCCAGTTCTAATGTATAGGCAGATTCAGCCAACTAATATAGGAGGTTGCGTGAGCTCCTCCCCTTCACTTCTGGTTCTGCCGCACCAAGGGGGGTGTCCCTATAACTAAAGATGTGACCTTGACTTGCTCAATGACTGATAGATTTAGCTTGACAGCAACAGGCAGAATACTCTCATGTCTGGACCAAGATCTGTATGGTAGATCACAAGGTTGGCAACATTCTTGGACATATTTGTCTGGTGGGTATGAGAGCATGCAGGGGGTTCCTAATCCTACTCCTACAACTAACAGGTTGAAATGATGAAATGGGTGGACATAATGTCCTGGATGCAAGACAAGGGGTTTTGGCTCATAACTACTGACCCAGGAGCAGACTGGTGCCTATCCATTGGGCAAGGAGTCAACTAGACATATACAACAGATGGTTTACAACTTGTCATTCAAGTTTCAAGGGGTTGAGCTTGATGCTTGCCTTACAAACATCACCCAAGGATGGGTATTTAGCTGCCTCTACTTATAGATATCCCTGATGACATGCAACCTTCCCCATGCTCAACCTAAAACAATTTAATCCACTCCTTGAATGGAAGTTAGAGATCAAACATGTGATACCGAAAACCATACCCTAGAACCTGAGAAACCCTTAGCAACCAGATTCAGAAGAAGGAGAATAACATGTAGCAAATGGAGACAAGCAGATAAACACATGCAATGAAGCATTTCTCATATAAAATCAACATTGAAACTGAACATATGTGCAAAATACATTCATGTTGCAACTCATAAACTCTAAAATGGGATAGAACAACCAGGATCATGCCCTGTCTTTCGTTATTTACACAAAAATTACCCAGGCCTTCAACCACTAAAAATGAGTAACACAGTCCTCCTTATACCAAGATTGTGTACTCAACACATTAATTACAAGGCAAATCAAAAATTCACCAGATACAATGCATGATCAGATTGGTGCCCAAAATAGTTAATGCAGTAGAGGGACAAGGAGAAAGGAGTAGATGGAATCAGGATTTGGGCCGCCGCCTGAAGGTTCTCTTCGTAAGCTTGGTAGTTCACATGTCGCCTCACCCATACTTCCTTGCACAATCTGCCATTAAAGCCCATCCACTCACGGGATGCAACAACAGGTACATCTAGAGATTTTCCCGCTCAAAAAATGGCCACACATGCTCAGGAAAAACCACCACTAAAGGTTCAAAACCCGATCGTCGATCACCTCCCCATCGCTGAGATCTGCGGCTCAAAACACCTTTGAAAAGTTGCGAACCAATAATATTGTGCCATGTAGGCACCTTGATCCTCCATCGTTGACTTTCCGCCTTCACCATTTTTCCTTTTCGCCCTGTACATGCAAAAGCATATGCAAGCACCTTATATACAAGTCGGACCCCAAATTTTATTAGAACAATTTGAGAACCGGTTCAGATCCGGCTTCTATCTTAACCCTTTGTATATCGGCATGTACAAACACCACATACATGCACGCCGCAGACTTCAAACCATTATGCATCGGAATGTACCTCCCTTTGAAGTCTAGCTTGTATCTCTTTCACTGCATATCAGCTTGTATATCAGCATATACAAGTGCCTTATACAACCTACGGACTTGAAATATTTATTCACTGCATTTTATTCCTCCTTCAAGTCCGGAATGCATATTTCCTCCCTATATATTCGATTGTATATTTTGAATGTATATTGGCTTGTATGTGCAAACATACAAACGAATGCACATACAAATTGGTGGGCTCGACCATTTTCTCTCTCCCCTGCACTGTAGCAATTGTATATTTACACCTCCTTGTATATTTTGCTTTGTATATGACCCGATATACAAAGTGAAAATATTCCTAGAAATCTGTGAAAGATTCCCCCTTTGTATATGCACCTTTTAGAGCCCGATATACATTCAGAAATGCACCTAACTCAATTTTTCAAAGGGCGATAGAGATTTTTGACCCGCTAATGCACATTTTGACCTGTATGTATATACAAACACCTTTGTACATACAAAGACACATGCATATGACTGATTTTTTTGCATTTTTTAGCACTGCAGAGGTTAAAAGAGATAGAACTTTTTGGATTTTTGGGAAGGCATCTGCATATTTAAATGCTTAAAACCTGATTGCTTATGTAGGCACCACCAGCAGCTCGAGCCTAGAACCCTAAACATAAATGATTACCAATAGACACTAACATGTTTCTTACAGGGATGTGTTTGTGGGAACATTTTGGTGATCATAAAGTACATGTCACATCTGGGGGGCATGGGCTTTGTGAAAGTTTGTGTTCCCTTATGTGTTTTCTTCCTACCTTAACGTGCTTGATATCAATACATGATATCAACCACCTTAAGGTGGGGGCATATATAAGGTAAGCTATTTGTTGTAGATGCTAGCAATGTGTTTGTCCTCAGGTGCAGTTTAAAGACTTGCGTGATGAGTGCATTCTGCATCCTGAGTTTGTTTGCAATCAATCAATCATGTAAGCCCTTTGTGGAGGTGGGATATCGAGCATATCCTTTTTCTTAAGCCCTCTGTGGAGGTGAGGATGGTGTATTTCTCAGAGCAGATTGCATCATCCTATCATTTTCAAAAGTCCTCTGCGGAGGCGGGGAGCGGTTCTGTGACTAACTCAACCCTTAAGCATGTCTTCGGTGATTGTTGTGGCAAAGCCCAATTATCGGTGTGTGCTTGTAATGTGCCTAAGATGGTGTTGAGCCTAGAAATAGGAACACTGCATCGCTTGTCTACCGTGTTTTCTCCGTGTCTTCAAAGTGTGTGTGTTTGGCGTGCTTGCTTTTTATGGCTTGTTTGTTACCCCATATGCAGTTTAAAGACCTGCGCAATGAGTGCATCCTACATTTTGGGAGGTTTTACATGTCTTGCATGTGTGTTGCCCCATTTATGTAGTTTAAAGACCTGTGCGATGAGTGCATCTTGCATTATGGGAGGTTTATTTACTTTCCAGTACTTGCATTTGCATTTCATATATATGAAAAAAAGAAAAGAAAAGAAATCATTCCTGTCTTCTATCATTAATGTGTCTTCTATGCATTTACTATATTCTCCGTGTTTTGCATGACTATAGTTGTTTTCTTCATGTTTTGTGTGCCTGTAATTGTCTTCAATGTGCTTGGCGTGTTTTTGTGCTTGTCGACCATACTTTAATGCATGTATTGGCCTCACACTTATACATACATTAAAGTGGGGGCTAAATGTAATGTTAGAAAATGTCCCCTTGGGGGCTTTTCCCTCAAAAGGTTTAGCTCCCAGGTCTCTAATGTGCATTTAGGACATCTTGCATCATAATTCAACATCCTGATGGAATGAACCCTGGGTATCATGACAAATGGGGCCTAGGGGGACCCCTTGAACCTAACCCTGCTTAAAATAGGGGGGGAGGACTTGGGTGCCTATGCCCTAGTCCTGCCCTATTTTGGGTCAGACCCAAATTTCTAGTGTCAGTTTATGATTGTTATTTGGTCCCTAGGCCAACACGGTAAGTTTGAATTTACGAAATCTTGGTGGGAATGTTTGTATTTGCATATAAAAGCATGTTTAGGCATTCATTTGTAAAACTAGATGGTTATTGTGAACTTTATATATCTTAAAGGTGATTCAAGGCTTTCATTATGTTGCAAGAGTAGATTTGTGTTGTCTATGTGTTTGTGTTTGCAGATTTGAGCATCCATCTCCTCATGGAATGAAGAGCTTCTTCCTCCCATGAGATCTTCACTACAAGGTGAGATTTTGAGCATTTATCATTTGGTTTTTACCTCTTCCTCCCAAGGCACGTACTCTCTATTTGACAACAGTGTTCGAAAGACTTGAATGTCTCTCTAGGGCTTGACTGAGGCAAGCCTCTAAACACCACAACCCCCTCCCAAAGTTTTCATGATTGCATGTTATAGGTTGGAGTTGCAGACAAAGTGAAGTTGCAGGAGGGTACAACAAAGTGTCAGAGTTGTAGATCAGTGAAAGAAATAGCTACCTAGAGTTGGGCTCCCACTCATTAGTCCTCAAAGTTTCGCAATAGGAAAATCTCTGATACAACAGATATAGGTTGCAGACCTTGTTTTTGGATCTTGACAAAAAGTAGGGCACTGGACTTGGGCGCCCACTCTTTAGTCCTTGACTTTTCTACCTTCAGACCTCGAAAATAGGTGCATAGTTATTTGATATTTTACATCTTTCTACATAAGCATTTTCCTTAACTCATCTGTTTACTGTCGTATTTGCATAATTAGGGTTTTAAAGTACAATTGAGCATAAGAGAAGGAAATTGTCAATCTAATCATAAAAATCCAAGTTTCCCTACATCTCAATAGTGACCTAGGGTATGATAGTACATTGCAACTTGACCCTAGGTCCTTGAATGTAAGGGTAAAAGGAGGATATACACCAAAACTACCAAAAACTCAAGTATCCAAATTTTACCCTTTACACCATCATACCTTCAGAACTGCAGAGAAAAATATTCTGTAGTGGCAGAATGTGGACCATTAGAACTTAGACTCTATCAGAGTCAAACTCTGTCAAACATTGTAGCGATACTCAGCATCTTGCAACTATCTTTTTGGTGGACTTTAGATCTTGCAACTTTGGATTTAGACACTTCATACAAGTGTTTACAACACCTCAAAACCACATAACAAAATATTCACTTGCAGAGGAACACGAACCCTTTTAAGTTGTACTATACACTGTTCCTGTCTTACTTCTATTAATCCAGACTTACACATTTTCTACAAATGACTTCTGGAGGAAGTCATGACCTGAACACTAGAATATATCATCATCAAGTAGCTATGAGTCATCATACTTGAATTGTATTTGCCGGTCTTCATCTGCAGAGGTATACTGATCCACTTTCTGTCCCTTACTCCAAATACTATCCATACTTAGTCATTCTAGCCTTCTAGTCTTGAATACTCTTGTGCCTTGTTGCTAAATCAAGTTGGTCTTCCGAAGTGATGTCTTCTTTGCCTTGTTGCCATCAATGACAACACTCAATTATTCAACATAGTAGTGTCTCTTGTCAACACCCTTGGCTTCTAACGCCTAAAAAGGAGGAAAATACTTTTATAAAATATTTCTTTTAAATATTTTAAACCCCCTTATCTCCACATGAGCGCTCATTTCCCTAGCATATGACTTTTAAGTCATAACTTAAGCTTTTTTTAAAGTTGAGCCACTTAATAAATAAAGACTTAGGCTCACAAGTGTAAATTAAATATTTATTTTAATTTATATTTCAACCATTACCCTTATCCTTCTTGAAACCAACTGTAAAGTGCTAGGTACTCCAACACTATGACTATAATGACTTATTAATACTTCATTTTTTGACACTTAGCTATTATAACCCAAAGTCCAATATTAAATAAACATTAATTATTTATGAACTTTAAAACGGAGGCCCAAAAGATCTCAAAATCCAGTGATCTATAGACCATTGGAAAGGTCTCACCAATATGCTTCATCTCCATCACTGAAAATTCTGAAATGTCTAGAAACCCTAATTTGCCAAAAATAGTAAGTTCGGGCCTAAGCAATCAAATCCACCCCAGAAAGTGTCAAACTAAAGATCACATCGAAACCACACCAACAATCCCCAACAAATCCATCCAAGTCACCGCAATAGTGTCTAGACTGACACTTACTAAAAATAGAAGTGTTCTCCAGGGACCCAAGAGAACAAACCCAAAAAAACTCAGAAAGATTGTCGCCATGCGAGTACTTACTATAAATAGTAAGTACATACTAATTGTCTAAAATCCCTTTGGAAAGTGTGATACAACTCCATTGGATCACCTGAACACATTGGTGACATCGAAATACTCCTCTGATTAGGCTGTCACCAACCCAGAAAGCTAGCTCTGACTATGCTACCAGAGAACCCAAAAATGGGGACATTACAACAACATCAACATAAGTCAGACACTTCTTTCACAGCAGTTCATGTTTATTCTTTCATTGTAAATTTTCATGAACCTACTATCAGATAGTGAGTCTCTTTAGTAGGTCTATGTATCTTGCCCTAAGGTTGTAGCCTTAGTTTGCAAGTCAGCATGGAGTACTAGCTTGCTTGGGTTGTATCCCTAAAACAAAGTTGTAATCTTTTATAGCAGTGAAATGGGGTTGATAGAAGAAGAACAACAAATGAAAATGAGTATGATTTGTGGCTTGGGAAAAAGAAACGGTGGATTAGGGCTTATGTGGCAGCTATAGATAGGCCAAAGTGGGCCCAACATGGCACATTTACACCTTTGAGCTTGCTGAGTAGGATAGAGAAGAGCGAGAGTGATGGCGCAATGAGGCATTGCATGTGAGGAACACCGATCTAAGCGAGTCTGGGAGTATTAGAGACTACCTATAGCTAGCGCACATGTATGTTGGCTAACCCTCTTTTGTAATTTCTTGGGTTTCAGGGCATTATTAGGCTAGAAAGGGGTAGGTTAGGTGGTTTAGCACCTGTACGCAACTGCGCAATGTATATGGTCAGTGAATTAGTGCCATCGTCTTGATTAGCGCATTAGGGTTGAATGAGGAGGGTGCTAGTTTTAACATCTTCGATTGATGAATCAGTGCTATTGTCTCAATTAGTGCTTGGGTTAAGGGGATTTATCGCCATCATCTTGATTGGAGCATTCCCCTGGGTATTAGCGTAATCGTCTAAATTAGTGCTTATGGCTCGATTAGCACCAAACCATAGGGTTTTCAGGCCTTCCAAGTGGAATAGTGCTTGGGATTTCTGAAATAGTGCTTACATCTTGGTTAGCACCTAGGGTCAATGGTTCAGCGCCTCCATTTGTTTTAGTGCTTAGGGTCACTTTGTCAGTAGCTTCGTCTAGATTAACGCTATATGTTAGTCTGTTAGCGCCTCCAGCTGGAGTAGCACTAGGAGTTGATGAAATAGCGCCTTTGCATTGTTTTTGGAAAAAAGATTGATTTTTTTAATTTCTTGAATACAAATTGATCTTGTAGCTTTACAGTCACGAGAGCTTTGACCTCCTGTGATGGTGGTTAGAGATAGGTTGACACATGTGGAGCAGAACCACCTAAGAGCACTTGGACTATGTGTAGACACCTAAAAATGACCTTCGCATCACATCACTTGCATAAATCAATTCTTCCTAAATCACCTGCATTTAACATTAATTGAATAATCTAATTATTTAATTAATTTCATCAATTTCTCCTAATTTTCTTAATTCTAATATTAATTGAATAAATTCTATTTATTTAGTTAATTTCATCAAAATCCACTTTATTCCTCTAAATTAAATAATTTTAATTATTTAATTAAATCTATAGATTAGAAAAACAAACGAGGTAAAAAATGTAAACCAAATGCATAAATACATAAAGTTATACCTTCAAATGTGGTCCCTCTCTTTGATAGGGTGGAAGGAGTTGCGCTCAAACTCCTTAGATTTACCCAAGTAGATAAATATAGATTGAAATTTGGGTTGCTCAATACCTTCAACACAATGCAGATGAGGGATTTGGATTTAGATGGAGATTGAGATGGGGATGAGGAATCATTTTGGTATTATGATGTTGGGATAAGAAGATTTTGGAGAGATTTTGGCATAGTAAGGATGTAAGAAGTGATGATTAATGGCTTGGGTGAGGGTTTTATTTATAGGTTTTTGAAAAAGGGATGGAGGGTGAGGATTAAAAGTTGAGATCAAGGGCTAGGAATGATTGAGAGTTAGGGTTTGGATTAGAGTCACAGCCTTGTGACAAGTGTCACAAGAGGAGTGGATGAGAGAGATCAATGGGATTGGAGGGTTCTCATTATTTGTGAATTTTAAATTCACATTGGGAAGAGGTGTGGACAATAGAAATGAATTAAAAATTAATTTTTGGGAAGAGTGGATATGACAAGTGAATTAAAAATTCAACTCATGGGGGAGTGTGAATTAAAAATTCACTTTTATGTGGAGATTTGAAGGTTGAAGGACACATGTACACTTACATGTGTAAGAGGGTGATAAATGAGTTGTAAGGAGGATTTGACCCTTTGAACAAAAAATTGATTTTTATTCAAAAGTGTGTGGGAGGATGGGATAAACAAGTTAATTAAGTGTTAAGCTTAATTAATTTAGGTCTAGGGGATAGGTAGGCTAGGGTAGCTAATTAAATAATTGATATTTAATTAACTAGGATAGAGATAGGTTGATTAATAGGCTAGATTAATTAGATAAGCATGATTTATCTAATTAATAAGGATTAGGGAGATGGATAAATTAACTAAATAAATATTGGGAATATTTATTTAATTAATGAGAGATAGTGTTGTAAGGTATAGTGATAAATTAAATGAATTAATTGATCACAAGGGATGGGTAAATGGTTAAGAGTAGATGATTAGGGATAAATTAATTAAATAAAATGAATTTATTTAATTAATAGGAGGGATAATTGGTGGTGTAGAGACATGGGAAATTAGTTTGTGAAGCAAGTCAATTTTAGGTGTCTACATTTGCCCCTCTTTGAAATGGTGTTGTGGCTAAGTACCATCATTTCAAAGAAGTTAAAACATAGAGTTGAATTGGATAGAAAAAGGTTTTGGCTTAGAAGAATAGGGTAAGGTCTAGGGATGATTGGTAAGGGTGATGCCCCCTCGAAAGGATAGGCGAGTTGTAAGGACACGAGTGTGCTCTCAAAATGGATGGGATGGATTGGTAGAAGTTGTTGGAGGATAAGGGGTGAGATGAAAGAATGATGATGGACTGATGATTAGATGATAGATGGATTGGAAAATAGATGATTATTGTGCTAAAAATGATTTAGAGCAATCCTAGGTTTGTTATAGCAAAGTGGATATTTTCACCAAGGTATAGAAGACCAGGGTAATGATGTTTATCCAACATTTGCATGGACTAGACACACAAACAAGAGGGTGATCCCATGCATGCCCAAGATAGTACAACCTTGTCTAGATGAGGGAAGGGGACTCATAGCATAAGCCATTAATACACAAAAGGTATGATAAACCTTAGATGCACAAGGAGATCAATATGCTAGAACCGACCCTACAATCCACAAGATATGAATACTAGCTTGGAGTAATGAAACCAATCCACAAGCACATCATACAAAAGAAATGACTATGCCCCATTCTAGATGTTTTCGCCACATACCATGATATAGTGAGATCAAGGTAGCTTTGATGTGATATTTGAATAGGACAAAAGATAAAAAAATCAAGAACCAAAAGACCAACAAACCAAACAAATAGCCATTGTATCTCTTGCCAAGATGGATAATGATTTGATAGATTCTACCTATTGTAGGAATGATATATCCTAAGGCAGAAATCGATGGATGATTGGATCATGCTTAGTTGATGTTGTAAGATTGGTTCAAGATATGATGGTGACAAGTTGTGGTTGATGCTGATTTGATAGTTGATGATTTTTGTTAAGGGATGACACTTTCATAGGTAATGCGATGCTTGGATCTAGTGTAATCTCAGTGGGTAGGGACCATCCAAGCGGGTCAGATGGATACATCTTATGTACCTGAGTACTGAAAACTTTCTTCATATTCCAAACTGCCTACATACCATGTATTCACGGGATCAAGGCACATTAAGATGCGGGTGGTGATGATATGTAGTTCTAATTTGTGATGATGATTTGAGATGGTTGAGGATAGGTGTAATGATGTTGGAAGATGATGTGTTGGATGATTTGGGTGATTTTGAGGATGTTGGAAGATGATGAGATGTTAATGGAACAATGTTGATTTTGTGATGGATATTTTTTTGGGATTTTATGGATTTTTTGATTTTTTAGGATTTTTGTGATTTTGGAAAGGGAATGATTTATTATGATGGTTGCATTGGATTTCGTTTGGATAGCCTTTGTGCTAAATACCAATGACAAGGGAACACCAAGTCTAGAGGTGAAGGTGATGGGGTTGGATAGGGGGATTGGTGATGAAAGGATAATGGATAGGAGATTTGTGGTAGATATATAGATACATGTAGATAAGGGATAGGATGGGGGATAAAGGATCAGGTAGGGATACATGATAGATGGATAGGGGATTTGGCAATGGAAGGTGATAGAGAGGAGATTCATGATAGATGGATTGGAAGATAGAGATAGGGATGCAAGATAGATGGATGGGAGATGGGGATAAGGATTTTGTCCAAGGGCTAGGTTGCAAGGAATCATATGCCCCAATGCTCAAAGAATTTTTCATGATGGGTTCACATTTGAATGGATGGACTTTGTAGTAGATGGATGGAGGATATGCTTGAATAGGGAGTATGCCGAAAGGTGTCCAAAGCATGTTTTTTGATATTTTTCCCCTTGTCTTTATCAGGATCTAAGGAGGGGGATATAGTGGATAGAATGGATGGGGAATGATAGGATAAATAGGGGATGGTCGATAGGAATATGATAGGATAAATAGGGATAGTGGATAGAAATATGATATGATAAGGATAAGATAGTGGATAAGATATGCAAAGGATATTATGGATGTGGATGAAGGATATGGTTTTGCCCCCAAGTGTAGGGATACAAAATGGATGGAGAAGGGATTACGCAAGATGCCCACAAGGGGTTTTCATCATGGTACTTGCCCAAGGTGCCACAAGGAGTGGTTTTCACTATTGGACAGATTTTTTCTCTTTACTATTTTCTTTATTTATTTTTTTTTTTACTTTTTTTGATGGAATGGGGACTCTAGCGTCTGTTTCCATAGAAAGACGAAGATGGTCCCATGTTGGATAGCATTATTGATGATGATTGTATAGATGTTGGTAGATAGGTGAAGATGATATGTATGGTGGGTAGTGGATTATGATGTGGATTATGCAGATTATGATGTGGATTATGAGGGTTATGATATGGATTATGTGAAAGCATGGACCATAGGAATGTGGTGGGGAAGATATGTAGGATAGTGAATGAAAGATGGGGGTATGTGGGGATGTCAAGTGGTGGAGGGGAACCAAGACCAATGGTTGCACACACTGTTTTGGATTTTGAAGCCTATGTTTTGGATGGGGGTGGGTAGTAATGGGGATTGGGATAGGAGATTTTTAGATGGTCTATTTGGGGTTTTAGGGACCCAAATGGACTTAGAAATTATGGGATTTTTAGATGGGGAGTGGGATGTTTGGGATTTTACGGTAGATTGGGAGGTGAATGCCTCATTAGAGTTTGGTGCTTTAGGTACCCACACCATTTTTGTTTTTTCTTTTTCTTTTGACGATGTGAGCTTTGATAGCCTTTTGGATTTTGGATTTTGCTTGGAAGGGATAACATCTTTAGGATTTTGTGCTTTATACGTTGAGGCATTCAAATAATTACTTTTGAATCCCATGGATTTGGGGAAAGCTTCATGTTTGAAAGATGTGTGCTTTTGTTGTTCTTGATTGGGAATTTTAGGGGGTTTATGGGTGGAGGGGTACAAAGTGGATTTATGGATAAATGGATGAGGAGATTCAAGGATGGCACTATTAGGAGTTGGGAGGATAGGAGAATGAGAGGATTTGTGGATAGGGGTATTTGGCATTGGTAGGATAGGAGGTAAAGTGGATTTGATAGGGATATTTGGAGTTGGAAGTAGTGGAGGTAAATTTGATGGAGGAAGATGGATGGTCACATGCTTTTGCAAATGATATGACGATGGAGGAGGGATGGTGACATATGATTTAGGAGTGTGATGTGATGCACCAGATTTGGAATTGGGTGAATGGATTTTGGAGGATGCGTGGGTGGTATCAACATGTTTATTTTGTTTGCCTTGGGATGTATAGCCGAGGCCATGCGAGGATGGATGGAATGTAGTGTGGATGGGCTCCAAGATGCCTTGTTCATGAAGGCCTAAGCCTTTGCCTTGATAGTTCATGTGTTGGAGCATGCGACATGCAATGGGATGTTTGGTGCTTTGGAAACAAGACGTGAGTCCATTATTTGTTGGAGAAGGATAGGTGGTGGATGGAAGTTGTTCACCTCCTACGAGGGAGTCACCACGGATGAAGGTGCCATGTCCAAGTGAATAGGACAATGGATTAGGGATGGGATTGGTTGATGGAGGTAAAGGATTAATGGGGGATGGTGAAGGGGTGGTAGAAGATGGTGTAGGATCAATAAGTTGATCAATAGATGGGAGAGGATTGGGGATGGGATTAGATAGGATGGTTAGATCTTGATTAGGAGAAGGGGTTGATATTTCAACATGCTTTGGATTTGATTCTTGACATGGCTCGTGTAATTGGATAGAAGTGGGGGTGATGGTAGGTTATTGGATGGACTTTGTGATAGGTGCTTGACTTATGCTAGGAGATTGTTCAAGAGGTTTGGTGGGTGTTGGATTGCATGAGGGTGTTTGATTCCTTGCTAATAGCCAATGGATGGCATCCTTCATGAGTGTATGGGTTGAAGAACAATATAATGGATGGATAGTAAGGGTGGTTGGTGTGGGATTAGGATTGGGATTAGATAGGTGGGTGATGGGACTAGGTAGTGATGGTTCTTGGGTGGGTTCAAGGATAGGCGTTGGAGTAGATAGTGGTGTTGGAGGGGTGGAGGATTCCATTGCTTTTCTTGGTGATGTTCTTTGGAGGAAATCCCACAAGGATTCTTTGGATGTTGTGGGCTTAGGATTTGGAAGATTGGATGGTGGATTAGATGGTGTATGGGTGATAGGGGTTGGAGGATTGGGATATTGTGATGGGGGGATTAGAGGATGGGGATTAGGAGATGGGGGATTTGCGTGGGGAAATGGTTGTTGATGTAAGCTTTGGATTTCAGCTATAAGGTGTGCTAGATTGGTGTTCCCTTGATCAAAGTTATCATGACAAAGGTTGGGGATTGGATAAGTTGGAGGTATTGATTGGTTGGATAGGTATGATGGTATGGATGTATAAGGGGATGAAGATTGGTATGATGTTAGCGGGGACGAAAGATAGGGTGTTTCTTGGTATGATGGAGGTTGGTATGAGGTTGATGGTGTGGATATGTAAGATGTAGGTTGGTATGATGAAGGTTGATATGATGTGGATGGGGATGAAATGTAGGGTATTTGTTTGGTAGGGGCTTGGGATTCTCCAATGATGAGGTGTGCTAAGGGTATATCCCTAATGTTATTTTTACATTTTTCCTTAGCATTAGGATCCATGTTCTCATAGATTTTTCTAAGTCTTTGTAATTGTTGCATTACTACATAAGGATCCATTTTGTTGGGGAGGTATGGGATGATGGAGAATGATGGATGATTGCGATGTTGGGGATCAAATTTCAAGACCTTAGGGTGATTCAATTTGCTTCAAAGGTGGATGATTCTCTATACTTAAGGTGGACTAATGACACTTAAGTAATATAATTGATTTGGTTGATTTGATTGGATGATCAATTAAGGTCTTGATTTTTTGATTGGGTTGATTTGGATTTGGAGTTTGATAGTAATGTTGGGGGACTTGGACGTTGATTGGGATCGATGTTGATTTTGGATTGGATTTGGAATATGATTTGGAAGATTATGGATTGATGTTGGTTAGATTTTGGATTTGATTTGGATGAGATTGGATTAGAATGATGTTGATGAATTGGATTAAGGATGATGAGGGTGATTAGGATAAGATTGGATTGAATGATTTGGATGATGATGTGGTTAAGATAGGTGGTTAGGATGATTAGGATAGATGGGTGATTGGATTAAGATGAAGTGGATAAGAATGATTAGGATGATGAAGATAGATTATGACTAGAGAGGAAGTGGATTAGAATTTGATCAAGCTCAAATAAAGGGATTGGATAAGCTCAACTTATGGGGTTTGATAAATGGGGGGATGGTTTAGTGGTGTTGAGAGGAAAACTTGGCCCGACATGAGGGGGGTGCGGGGGGCCAGATGCGACCCCCCATTGATAGGGGTTTAGGGGCATAGCCCCCGACTGGATTTTTTTTGAAAATGGGCTTATAAAATTGATGTTTTTGATGGGAAAATTTGATTTTTGGACATGGATGAAGAAGGTGCTAAAATAGATGGAAATGGCACTGAAACAAAGAGGAATGGTGCTAAAGGATGCGAATGGTTGGATTTGGTTTTTCTTGGCAAGTAGACAAACAATCAAGAAAGAAAACACGATGGCCAAAGGTCTTGTTTGTGAAAGATTTATCAAGCATACACAACCTAAGGTGAAGTAAGGACAATACTTGTTGAACAAGTAGAGGGATTTTGGCTTCTAGAATAATGGTTCGTAGTGGGGGTACATCCAGGGAATCGACACCTTACAAGCATCCAATAGACCACTTAAGGTTTTAACTAGCTCTACTAGGGGTTTCATATACACAAGGTACTACTCCCTTTCAAGCTAGCACCGAATGGTAAGCACTCATACCGATTAGACCTGGCTTTCACCTTATCCTCAATTTACATATAGCAGACCAGATGAAAGTACTGCTTGGGGTCGCCAATGAGTTCTTTGAACAGATGTGTCTCAAGGGTAGGCCCACTTCCTAGAGAAAAGAGGATAGAACCATTTCTCTTCACCCAAGATCCTTTTGAAGGCAAGGGGAGAGGATACTTTTATTCTACCCTATGGGATAACACAAATGTGCAAGTGCACCAAACATGGCAAACACTTCTCTAATGTTCTTTTTAAACCTAAATTAAAATATGCCTAAAGTTGTTTGTTGCAAGCAATGATTAATTTTAGAGCACCAAAATCAAATATTTTCTACACTAAGGCACACAAGGATTCTTTTTAGGTGCACCAAAATGAAATGTTTGACTGTAGATTGTTTGGAAGCAAAATTTGTTTTAGGTGCAACAAAGATAAATGTTCTTTAAGCTAAGCACACAAGGTTCATTTTAATGCACCAAAAGAGATGTTTTTGGATTAGAAAAACATTGCAAACTGTTAGCAGTTTTGATTTTGGACTTTGACTAGCGTTTTGATACCTACAAAGATGAGCTAGATTCCTGCATAGATCCTGAAAAACACTGTCATTAAAAGGCACCAAAATAGAGATAAAATGGTGCTAATGACAAAAATAGCACCAAAATAGTAAATGGCGCCAATACAGGAGCAAATAGCGCCAATATAAAGGATGGCACCAATATACAAGATAGCGTCAATATACAAAATAGTGCCAATATACAAAATAGCGCCAATATAACAAGAAATAGTGCTGCTGTGGCCAAAGATGTAGTTTGCTTGATTGTTACTAAAAAAGGCGTCGATTTGGGCCCGATTAGCGCCAATACAAGACAATGAGGGTCAAAGGTCTCAAAAGGATTTATTTTAGTTACAAAAAAGATTGACCAAAGGGGTTATTGGTTGTTTTTAGTCCTAATCATGAAAACACCATAAACAATGCCTCAAATGATGTTTTAAACAACCAAATAAACAAGGATTAGAAAACAAGATATTGGATAGATTTTAAGAAAATTTTGCCATAGTTTCCCCTTGTCTCTGTGTATTTCCTGCAAAAATTAAGAGTTATAGATGCTAAAAATGACAGAAAGCAAGAAAAACACAAAAGATTCAAGCCAAAATGTTAGTGGTTTTGTTGTGTGAAAATAACACCAATATAGCTGTAGATAGCGCCAATTCTAGCAGAAATGGCACCACTGTGTAGAGAAATAGAGCTGATACCTATAAAATGTCTAGAAACACATGCAAAACTCACAAAAGATGTTATATAGGGACCTTGTGGGTACCATCGAGTATGCCAATGTAGATTAGAAAAATAAATAAGGTAAAAAATGTAAACCAAATGCATAAATACATAAAGTTATACCTTCAAATGTGGTCCATCTCCTTGATAGGGTGGAAGGAGTTGCGCCCAAACTCCTTAGATTTACCTAAGTAGATGAATATAGATTGAAATGTGGGTTGCTCAATACCTTCAACACAATGTAGATGAGGGATTTGGATTAGATGGAGATTGAGATGGGGATGAGGAATCATTTTAGTATTATGATGTTGGGATAAGAAGATTTTGGAGAGATTTTGGCATAATAAGGATGCAAGAAGAAGTGATGATTAATGGCTTGGGTGAGGGTTTTATTTATAGATTTTTAGAAAAGGGATGGAGGGCGAGGATTAAAAGTTGAGATCAAGGGTTAGGAATGATTAAGAGTTAGGGTTTGGATTGGAGTCATAGCCTTGTGACAAGTGTCACAAGAGGAGTGGATGAGAGAGATCAATGGTTGAGATTTGGTCAATGGGATTGGAGGGTTCTCATTATTTGTGAATTTGAAATTCACATTGGGAAGAGGTGTGGAGGAGAGAAATGAATTAAAAATTAATTTTTGGGAAGAGTGGATATGACAAGTGAATTAAAAATTCAACTCATGGAGGAGTGTGAATTAAAAATTCACTTTTATGTGGAAATGTGAAGGTTGAAGGACACATGTACACTTACATGTGTAAGAGGGTGATAAATGAGTTGTAAGGAGGATTTGACCCTTTGAACAAAAAATTGATTTTTATTCAAAGCTGTGTGGGAGGATGGGATAAGCAAGGTTAATTAAGTGTTAGCTTAATTAATTTAGGTCTAGGGGATAGGTAGGTTAGGGTAGCTAATTAAATAATTGATATTTAATTAACTAGGATAGGGATAGGTTGATTAATAGGCTAGATTAATTAGATAAGCTTGATTTATCTAATTAATAAGGATTAGGGAGATGGACAAATTAACTAAATAAATATTGGGAATATTTATTTAATTAATGAGGGATAGTGTTGTAAGGTATAGTGATAAATTAAATGAATTAATTGATCACAAGGGATGGGTAAATGGTTAAGGGTAGATGATTAGGGATAAATTAATTAAATAAAAAGAATTTATTTAATTAATAGGAGGGATAATTGGTGGTGTAGAGACATGGGAAATTAGTTTGTGAAGCAAGTCAATTTTAGGTGTCTACAAAATCATTATTTTCTTCCAATCTTCAAATCCACATTAATTAAATAAATCTAATTATTTAATTAATTCATCACTTAAATTCCTCTTATCCACAATTAGATAATTTTTAATTATTTCATTAATCAATTATTCATCTAAATTTAAATAAATTATTTAAGTTGACTCAATATTCTAAAAATAAATAAAATTAATATTTTATTTATATTACTTTATCATGCAAAATAAATTAAATCAATTTATTTGTTTAATTCATTTAAATCCTCATATCTTATTCTTTCTTCCATCATGCACAATTAATTAAATAAATTTATTTATTTAATTCTCAATTATCATTCAAATCTTCTAAAAATATCATTTTCTTCTATGTGCACAATCAGTCCTATCTTTAGAACTTCAAAAAGTAAATCTAAAGTTGAGTTAATTGGCTTTAATCATTATTGTGTTTATCATCAACTCGTAAATTGGAAAAAACATTCTAAATTTATGAAATCAAATCCTATCTTTATCCAAGCAAGCAGTTAACTCAATAAAGCAACTTTAAAATATTCTTTAACCATGACACATGTCATGTGCACATTCATCATGAGCTTCTGATTTATCTCATCCATCCATTTTATTGAATTATCTACACCGTTGATTGATCTTTCCTGACACCTATATATACCCCCTTCACTTCTTCACAAATCCTCTTCAATCATTTAGGCTTTTGCATTCCTATAATGCTTGAGCATTCATCATATTGTTGAGTACATCGACCCTTTGAGCACTATTATCTTTATCTACATCTGCTTGTTACAACCATGGGTACGCAATATATTGAGCAATCCACGAAGAACCAAGAGATCAATACAATCTAGGTGATAGCTTTCTATTGTTTTGATTTGCATATTCATTGATTCTTGTTATCATTTAGATCAATCTTTTGAAGGTTATAGGATTTAGTTGTTTATCATTCTTTTGATCTTATTATTCAATCTCAATTTTACCTATACATGTATTTTGGCATGCCCGGTGGGACCCACTAACCTTTGTTTTTTGGGAAAAAATAATTTTTTTGAAGTACAGGTACATAAAAGCGCATTTGAACGACAGTGAAGCACATATGGCCGGAGTTAAAGCACCTTTAGGAGATAGTAAAGCACCTTTGGTGCACAATAAAGTGCTTTTGCACTATTTTGCACTGCCTTTGTACAGTTTCAAAGCACATCTAGTTTCTAAGATTTTTAACTTGATTTTCTAATTTTTTAGGGGTTTCACATATCATGATGATCATCTATTATAGACAAGCTGATTTATTTGTCTTACAATCATTCTAACATACTCCTTAAGCTAATTTATTTAAGGGTATTGTCATTTTTTGAGCTAATCCATCATTTCACGGTTTATTTTGGTTCGTTCTTGTTACAGGTTTTCATCTTTCATCATCCAACAACATCCTGGGTCTTCATACAATCACTCAACAATCATTCGATCAAGCTTTTTTAACACAGATCCTCATATTTTGCAGGCTTGTTATTGAAAAGTGCATTTACACAATATCTAAGCGCTTTTGGTCTAGAACAGAGTGCATCTGCACAATATCTAAGAGCTTGTGGTCTAGAACTGAGTGCATTTGCACAACAATCAAGCACTTTTGGTTTAAACAGTGCACATCTGCACAATATCTAGGTGCTTTTGGTCTGAAACAACGCGCACTTGCATAGCAGTCAAGCACATCCGGTAATTTCTGTAGTGTCTTTGCACAATAATTAAGTACTTTTGGTTAATTTCTTTTTGCTAACTACTTGGTTTATGTGGAACTAATATCACTTGTTGCAGCATCTTATCACAGGTCAAAGGAGGTTTCTAACATAATTTTGTAGGACGATTATCAAAAATATCAAATCTTTTTCATACTAAGTCTTAGAAACACTTCAATTTCTTAAAAGGAATTAAAAACCATCTTGTATTGCATCTTGTGTGGTTAGCATAGTAGCACTTAGCTTAATCTAGAGGGTAAATGAACAAGTGTTTTCCATGCTTGTGAGGTGATAAGTATATGCTCTCGCCTTGTGTAAAAACTTGGGTGACCAAAAAACCAGACCCATCTCTTTTTATTTTTGTTTATCCCTTAGAAGGGCTTGCTTTTGGATTGCATTTCATCTAAAAGGGACGACCCTAAGCATATTTTTCCTTTGGACTGCTATATAAATTGGTCAAGGAAAAAGCCAAGTCTTAACCAACATTAGCCTTTGCTATACAGTGCCAATTTGAAAGGAGGCGTACCAACACTTTTGTGTTAGGTATATTACACTCCTAATAGAGTTGGTTAAAGCTTTTAGTAGTTTGCCGGATGCTCACAAGGCATTGGTTCCCCAAAGCAACTAAAAACTACATAGCTAGTAACTAACCGATCTACCTCTGAACGTTGTGATAATTTTTAGTGTAAGGGTACAACGCCCCCAAGATTACTCACCATAAGGCTCCCTTGAGATGAGACATAAATCCCCAACTTAGCATAAGCTACTAGTAGCTTTCTGGGGAAAGGTTGATTGGGCCATCCTTCTAGTCCTGGAGGTCCCTATCTGTCCTCTCTCGCAAAGATGAAATAGTGTACACACCCACATTAGGTGTGATAACACTTGAGTCGATGGAGATTCCAAGTTGTGAACTAAACTTATTGCAGCGTAGCTTGTCCCTAGATATAAAAAGTGCTTGATTTATCTTAAATTTGTGTCATACCAGTGGCAATTTGGGCTTTTTACGAGCCTTGAACATACACTTATTGTTTTCCTCAGCCATCTTGTTTACTGTGTTTATTCTCTTATCAAAGAAATCTAACCAAAATCTAATCAAATTTTATCAAATTTGACCTTGAAAACATCACTGTCACAAAACAACGCATCTGAACCATAGTCCAATGCATTTGAGCCACAGTCCAATGCATTTGAGCCACGATTAAGTGCAATTAAGCCACAGTCCAGTGCTTTTGGTTTCTATCTGTCACCATTCATCCTCTTAGCCCAGAATATAGTGAACTTCAATTTTTGATCAAATAAACCTCTAAGCTAGTATTTTATAGCACTATCAGACCTATTCCAGCATCCATCAAACCTCATCCCTAATCATCCCCAAACCACTTGACATCAAACCCTAACCACATCCAATCATCCTCCAATCACTTAACATCATCCCTAAATCATTCCAAATCATCTTTAAACTATCCTCAACCATTCCTAGCCATCACTAAACTATCCTAAACTATCCCTAAGTGACCCCAAACCATTCCAAGCTATCCTTAAACTACCCTAAACCATTCCAAATCAACTCTAAACCATTGCAAATCATCCCTAAACTATCCTAAAACATTCCAATCCATTCCTGAAAACCACGTCATTCCATTCCAAATCCAATCCACTTTAACTTTCTCTCTCATCATCGAAAGAAATCTATCAAAATCCAAGAGTGAAAATTTGCCTTCAAAAGTATCCAAAAACCCTGAAAACACCAAAGGTTCCATACTATGCTCCAAAGGCACCTATTTACACCAAAGGCACCATACTATGCTCCAAAGGCACCTATTTACACCAAAGGCACCATACTATGCTCCAAAGGCACCTATTTACTCCAGAAGTGCCATTCTGTGCTCCACAAGTGCCTAGACACCACCAAAAGTGACATTCTGTGTTCCATAAACATCATTCTATGTAGTTTGCCATCACTAGCTCTCTAAATCAATCACAACTATCTTTGGGCATCAAAAGAGTCAAACTTTAGTCACGTCATCACAATCCTCATCAGAAAACCTAGGTCAAATCCAAAACCCAAAATCATACTTCAAGGATGCCCTCCTTATAGCTCCAATGATCATGAGAGCCTTGTAGATTATGAGGCATATCTTAAGGAACAAGCTAAAATACAAAGACTTCAACACCTATATGGATCTCATCCCCAAGTTATATCTTCAAACCAACACACATCACTATCATACTAACCTCCATCATACACATATCCTAGTCTAGTTGAAGCACAAATACAACAAATTAAACATGACTATGAGAGATTGGATCCTATCACTTAGGAAAATTATAGAAATATCATTCATGATAACCCTTATGCCCATCTCATCATTGGAGATCTGCCTAATCCTATCGCATCAATAACACCATCTTACATGTCCATGCAAACTCCAAATCATTAGATCATAAATCCATACTTAGACACACAAACTTATTACAATCAAACATTGGCTAGCACAAGTCACAATTCTATACCTCATTGTATATCCTATGACAAGGGACATCAAGGTCATCCATACCATCCTCTATCTATATATTTACCTCCAACCATTTCCCAAGAACCACTTTCCTATGCAATTCCTCTACCACCACAACATCAACACATTCAACAACAACAATTCCAACCACAACAACAACAATTCCAAACACAACAACAACAACGCCAAACACACCAACAACAATTCCAACCACAACAACAACAATTCTAGCTGCAACAACAACAATTCCAACTGCAACAACAACAATGCCAAACACAACAACAATGCCAAACACAACAACAATAATTCCAACCACAACAACAACAATTCCCACCACAACAACAAGAATTCCAACCATAACCTCAACCTTCATTTCACACACCCTCCACTATACCATCACCCATACAACATCCACAAATTCTTCCTCAATCCCATGTGTCACCACCAACATCATACCAACCTAGCCCACCAACATATCATGTCAATTATACATCAACCTATCCCATTGATACCCAATAGCATCCACCCCGTGATCATCCAATTCCCTATTCCAACATTTAAAATCATCATCAAACCCATTTACAAGGCTATCAAGTTCCTTCACCACAAGAACAAGAAAGTCTAAGTTTGCCTTTATACCAAAATCACGTGTCCTTAAGTCCTTATGATACCTTTGACAAAGGGAACACCACTCTACCTTATGCAACCTATGGGTACCCTACACCATCATCTAATCAAATACCAATCCAAGAGCCTACTAGTCCTATCCCAACACCTCCATATAATCCACCACCTAGTCCACTGTCTAATCCACCATCAAATCCTAATCCACCACCTGATCCTAATCCTAACCCCACAACATCTTACATCATTAAATATATTCCTTCCGAAATCATGAAGGATTTGACCCAAGCACTCCTAGCATGGAAGAAAAAACTCTCATGCACTCAAATGTCTATCCTTGAGCTCACAAAGAACCTCCTAACAGGTCTACCACTCCAACACCAACATCCACCCCTATTATCCCTCCACTTAATCCTCATCCTAAGCCTGCAACACCATCCACCATTATTATCCATCCATTATATTGTTCTTCCACCCATACACTCATGAAGGATGTGATTTAATGGATATTAGCAAGGAATCTATTGGCACCCTCAAAATTTGCAAGTTTGAAGTGCCTATCTCTTCTCGATGTGTCGACAGATGTCAGGTCGACATGCTGCTCAGTCTACCTCGGAGCCCGCTTTTACCAATTAAAAATTTGCAACTTAGAGATCATCTTGAAAATCTATATGGTAGGAAGTTTTTTGGTGCAAATGGTAACATGCCTGCTCAGTTTTGTGTGTCTAGGATGAGTTTTGATGAGCTAATTAATTCTTTTCTGACTGCGACTGGGCTAGATTTGGTGTTCCAATTCAAATCTCACAATTCTAAGGGCGACCCATTTCTCATTTTGGTCCAAAACTTCTCTAGTCCCAGTTTCATCAAAATCAGAGATCATATGATGCATTATTTTAATGCGTTTCAATTGCGGCGAAGGCATTCGACAGGTCAGTTTACAAAGGAGGTCCCTAAAATCTTTCAGCAATGCGAGTTTTGAGGAAATGGGTTTGCTCTAAATAATTGATAAAAGCCCTATGCAAATTTTTGCAGCCTTCGGTTATCCTATGTGCCCATAGTGAACATGCACCATTTGCTTGGGAGGAGAAATTAAAAATTGTCATTTGCCAAAGTTTAAAATGCAATATTAAAAATATTTTAATGATTTAAAAGGCAGATGTTATGAATTGAATATTATAACATTATGTTATAATGTTAGGGCAAAAAGTAAAGTATTTTACTCCCTTATCACACCATGGCACAACTATTTCTCTCTCCATTCCTCTACTGTGTGATGGTGTGAAATCACCATTTCTGGGCAGATTTTAACATGCTATCTCCTTTGTGGTGAAAATTAACGCCTCTTGATCTTCATGGGTGGTCTTATGAGGTCTTTTGGGAAGCTTCAGGTAGGAATAATTACAGAGTGAAGCTGCTGATCACGTTTTTGTTCTTTAGGCAAACTTTTGGAGGCTCTGTTTGGCCCAAAATTGTTGTTCTATGCTTTAAATTCATCCCCTGACCTATCCTATTGTTTCGAAAAAGGTTTTAGCCATGTTTGTGATGATCTTTGGTTGCCAAAATGGCTGAAAATGCCCCAGCATCAGAAAAATGACCTAGCTATGAATGAATTGGGCAGATATGGTTTAAGAAGTTGCTGAAATTTGCTCTCGATTGTTCTTAAGAGGCAGTGTGCAATCATGAAGCAGGAAAAGAGGCCTTGCAGTGCAGCCGCGGATAGGGATGAAGGAGCCTTTAGACAAGCCATGCGATGGTGCAAAATGGAGATACCCAACAGTTGCAATGTTAAATGTGGACAAAGTCAAAAAGGGGAAAACTAATAAAAAAGACATTTAATTCCATGATTTAATTTTATTTCGTCTTCTCCTCATTTTTGTGAATTTTTAATTTCTCTATGCTCATTGGCAACAACTTGTAATGCAAAACTCACCTAACTGTCAGGATGTAATAAATTTTTAGGGCAACATGCTCTTGTTTCTATAAGAGAGCATGCTATTCCACTTTGTAGGGGGGATTTTTTTGGGCTTTCGATACAAGGTATCCACACTTTGGGGAGAATTTCTGTTGCAGATTTGGCTCTTTTGTTTGGGTGCAGTGGTATTTTGTGTCTTGTAGATGTATAAATTTCCAAATGACAATGTTCTTTCCAGATTGGGTTATATGAAAAACACTTTGTGTGTGTTATCTGTGATTGTCTCCTTGGGTATGAGCATTTTTCTTTTGAGTAAAGTTGCTAAGGGTTTTTGAACTCATTCATATACATTTGCTATGTGATGTATTTGATTTGTTGCATCTTTTCAAAGAATAGATTAAATTGCTTTGAGTCAGGTATAAGGGGAAATGTGTTATATCAAGGGATTATTGAAGTATAGAGTCACAGATAATACTTTTTCTTGGACATATTACTGTAAGGCAGTAATCTTTTTATTTTGGGTCCTCTAGATATGAGGTTTTGTTGTCATGAGGGAGCGTTTACAATGATGGGTCTGACTTTGTTGCCTTGATAAAGCACCCATCTGAGGATTTGCTTGCCAAAGGGTCTAGGAAATCATTGCATTTAAAAGACAAATCATACAAACCATTTTATGTTTTATTTTATTTAGGTTTAGGTGTTGCATGTTCTCAGATTTAACTAGTGTAGATAATCCAAGAATATTGTCAATCTAGGGTTAATCTTACAAATCTTGGTGCATACGTGAGAACATTCTTCCTGGTATTGAAAAGTTATATTTATTGATTGTGAATGAGGGATACCCCCTAGGTGCGACAGAATCTGAAGTGAAGGGGAGATAGGAGGCCATCTCCCACTCTGTTGGCCAAGTCTTCCATTGAAATTGAGCATAAGAAGGGGCAAATCTTTAGAGTTTGATGTGTGCAGATTTGGGAACCAATAGAATTGGTGACTCTGCTGGGGAGAACATAGTTGCTCATCTTTTGGGAGAGTCAAATGAGTTAAAAGGTTTTCACAGTCTGAAGTGGAAGGTGTTGTAGCATTTTTAAAGACTTTTAAAGGGTACTCTGTTGCAAGTATGAGGTGAACCAGTGTTGTCATTGATGTCAACATACTCATATTACATTGACAAGAAGGATTGGATGAGCTGTGTGTTGAGGATATTGAGAAAATTACCCTCAGTCAAGAACAGTGAAGAACAGTGATGAGAAGAAGGCAAATATATTGGATAGGTTGAAAACCGGAGGATGCGGATTAAAGGGTTTGCAGATATGAGTCTTGAAATGCTTCAGTCAAGTTTTCAGAGGTCCGCATGAAGACCTGAAGAAGTTATGGCTGTCTGTGTGAAACCGGTTCCGGCAAGTGCTTAGAGGTGACAGAGGATCACAGAAAGGTCCGGTGAGGTCCAGAATTGTACAATCCTAATCTGCGGATTGGAAAGAGTATTTGGGATGTCCTTGTGATGTGCCATCTCGAGTTGTGTATGATTTGGAGGTCTGGAAGTACCTCTTGCATTATGACAGTGGCGACAGACTGTGTTCTTGAAGTTCCGGATGAGGAAGACAAGAGATTCCAGCAAGAAAAGGAAGTGCGGATGTATCCGGACATTCAGGCAGGCTTGTGAAGTTTTCTGGATCGTGTTGAGGTTGTGTTGTTGATCCGCATTAATAGTAGAGCCCGGAATTGAAGTTATTCTTCCAGATGAAGTTCTTGCTCTGTTTAGCCGACCGGATGAGTTGTTCATCCTGCGAATGTTCTAGTGGTGGCCGACCGGATGTGTTATTCATCTTGCGGATACTCTTATGATTGTTTGCCGACTTAGATGTTTGATCCTAAGTCGATGTCTTGTATAAATAACGGTCTGTGAGTTCATTTCAAGGTGTGGGGTGTGTGGATGAGTGTGGCTTAGCAAAGAGAAGTGCGAAAGGCAGAACAGAGGTTTTTAGGCTTAATTGGAACTGATCCGGACATGGTAGAGATGTCATTCTCCAGTTCAAGACTGTGATTTTTATCACTTTGTAGACAGTGTGTCTCCTTGTAGGCAGTGGGCCTCTTTGTGAGCAGTGTGCTCGGGCAGTGAGCCCTAATTGGCATGTGCCATTCATTTTTCTTTATTCTTCTAACAGAGAATAATTCTTGGGTTAATCACCCCATGGTTTTTCCCTTAACTGGGTTTTCCACGTCAAAATCTTGGTGTTCAATGTGTTGATACTTATCTGCTCTTGTGTTTATGTATTATGCTTTCATGGATGATTAATTGATATGCTGCTAACTAACAACAAAGAATCAAGTGTTGAAAGAACAAGAATTTTCATACAACTGATTCACCCCCCCCCTCTCAGTTGTATGCCCTAGATCCAACAATTGGTATTAGAGCTAAGTTCCTCTGATAGGAGCTTAACCGCTTGAGGAGATCCAGGATGTCGTCATACAAGAAGGATAGTCCGAAGTTCGATGGAACCAACTTCACTCTCTGGAAAGGTCGCATGAAGTGTCACTTGGAATGTATGGGAAAAGCATACTTGGCTATGGTTTCAAAACCATATGTACCTCCACAAGGTGGTTCGACAACTCTGAATGAAATCACAGAAGCTGAAAACAATCTGCGGACCAAGGAAGCTCTTCTAAGCGCATTGAATGACTCAGACCTCTCGAATGCTATTGACCTACCAACTGCATATGAGATCCTGACTAAACTGAAACTTCTGTATGAAGGAGATGAGTTTGTCAAAAGTGCAAGATTGCAAAGTCTGAAAGGGAAATTTGAAAGATTGAAAATGAGAGATGATGAAAACATCACTACCTTTATGCCAAGAGTGAATGAGCTGGTATGTGGAATCAGAAATGCTGGTGGAACTTTAGATGAAAATGAGATTGTCTGCAAAATCCTAAGATCCCTTCCTGCTGCCTACAAAATCAAGGTTGCTGACATTGATGAATTTAGAGCCCACACAACTGTCACAAGAGAACAACTGGCTGGCAAACTAGCTGCATTTGAAATGACCGAGTTTGGAGATGATCCTCCCAAGACTGAATCTGCTTTCAAAGCCAGTGCCTATGTGAAAGGCAAACAGAGATTTGATCCGGGAGAAAACTCATCAAGGAAAATGTCATGGTATGATCAAGCAAGAAGAGACATGGAGGAAGAAGAAGCAGAAACAGCTCAACTTGAAGCCCTCATTGCAAAGAGACTGCCAAGAGGATCCGGTAAGTATGAAGGAAAACTACCCTTTAAGTGTTTCAACTGCAATAAGATTGGTCATTTTGCTTCAAGATGTCCGGAAAGATCTGCAAGATCTAATACTAACAGACAAAGGTTTCAAAATAATTGCTACTATGTTCACGAAGAAGATGACAATGAAGGAGTAACAGATGATGAATCAGAACTAGGAAGCAAATCCAGAAATGAGTGGGTGTTTATTGCCATCAAGGAAGAAGATTCAATACTCTCTGAATCTGTCAATCACAAAGTTGTTGAAAAAGCTTTAGCTGCTCAAGTGGAAGAAAAGGATGATTGGGTTATTGACAGTGGATGTTCTCACCATATGACTGGTGACAAGAATAAGTTCTTGAATTTGGAAAGGTATGAAGGAGGAATGGTAAAGTTTGGTGACAATTCTGCTGGCAGAATCAGAGGCAGGGGAACTATTTCCTTCGATGGAAAGAGCAAAACAGGTAACGTACTGTATGTTGAAGGATTGAAGCACAATCTTCTTAGTGTTGGTCAGTTAGTGGACAGAGGCTATGATCTCTGATTCAAAAATGGAAAATGCAGAATCTTTACAAACTCCGGAACTGAGATTGCATCCGGTACTCAGACAAAAGGTAATATCTTTCATCTGGTTGGTTCAAATAAAAGTTGTTTGTTTGCTCAAATTGATCAGAGTTGGTTATGGCATAGAAGAATGTGCCATGTAAATTTTGATAACATCATCAAGATAAGCAATACTCAGGCCGTAAGAGATCTTCCAAAATTGATGAAACCTACAAATAGTTTGTGCAAAGAATGTCAGCTAGGTAAACAAAGCAGAGTCTCTTTCAAAAGCAAAGATCAGTCTTCTACCGGATTGTTGGAATTAGTACATACTGATCTCTGTGGTCCGACAAGAATCAAGAGTCTACAAGGTGATAGATATTTCATGTTGTTAATTGATGATCATTCCCGGATGATGTGGGTTACCTTTCTAAAAGAAAAATCAGAAGCATTTGAGAAGTTCAAGATCTTCAAAGCTATGGTAGAGAATCAAACCGGATTGAAACTAAAGTGTCTAAGGTCTGATAGAGGTGGTGAATTTACATCTGGTGAGTTCATTGATTTTTGTGAGAAGCAGGGTATAAGGAGACAGTTGTCTGCTCCTAGGACTCCACAGTAGAATGGAGTGGTTGAGAGAAAGAACCGGACCATTCAGGAAGCTGCCAGGACAATGATGTTGGAAGCAAATGTTCCTCAAATGTTTTGGAAGGAAGCTATCAGCACTGCAGTCTACACTCTCAATCGAGTTCAAATCAGAAACAACACCGGTAAGACCCCCTATGAACTCTGGTTTGGCATCACTCCTACTGTGAAATATTTCAGAGTATTTGGTAGCAAGTGTTATATTAAAAGAGATGAAGATCTAGGAAAGTTTGATGCTAGAAGTGATGAAGGAATTTTCTTGGGTTACTCCACTCAAAGCAAAGCATACCGATGTTACAATAAGAGATTGAGGAAGATGATAGAAAGCACCAATGTGAAAGTTGACGAAGGAATTGAGAAGCCTTCAAGATTTTATGAGTTTGATGAAGATGACCAAGAAATTGTTCAAGGACCTCAATCCTCTCCGGTGAGACAGAGTCAGCCTGATCCGGTAAATCAGGAAGAAGAGATAGGTTTGAATGAGCCTGATCAAGAAGCAGCAGTACATGATACTCCCAAAATTCCAAGGTATGTAAGACTGAACCACTCTGAAGATCAGATCATAGGTGACAAAAGCAAAGGTGTACAAACTAGAAGGAATGTTGCTCAAAATCAGGATGAATGTTGTCTGATTTCAAAGATTGAACCTAAAACAATAAATGAAGCCTGCAATGATGAAAACTGGACCAAAGCAATGAAAGATGAATTGATGCAAATTGAGAAAAATCATACTTGGGATCTTGTTCCCAGACCTAGAGACAGGAATGTAATTGGAACCAAGTGGGTCTTCCAGAACAAACTAAATGAAGCTGGTGAAGTAATCAGAAACAAAGCTAGATTGGTCTGCAAAGGCTACTCTCAAATAGAAGGAATTGACTTTGAAGAGACTTTTGCTCCGGTGGCAAGAATTGAAGCAGTCAGATTACTTCTTGCATTTGCTGCCTTCAAAGACTTCAAGGTATATCAGATGGATGTCAAGTCTGCCTTCCTAAATGGTGATCTGGAAGAAGAAGTCTACATTGAACAACCGGATGGATTTCAATTGTCTGATAATGATGATATGGTCTGCAAGTTGAAGAAAGCTTTGTATGGATTGAAGCAAGCCCCAAGAGCATGGTATGAAAGGTTGGATAAGCATCTTGTGCAGATTGGATTCAACAAAGGTACTGCTGACAGTAACTTATATTTCAAAATTGATCATGAAAACATATTGATTGTTGAAGTGTTTGTGGATGATATCATTTTTGGAGGAAGAGATAGTATGTGCAAAACTTTTGCAAATCAGATGAAAAGTGAGTTTGAAATGTCTATGCTTGGTGAAATGAATTTCTTCTTGGGTCTGCAAATTACTCAAACAAAAGAAGGGATCTTCATTTCTCAGACCAAATATGTGAAAGAATTGTTAAGGAAATTTGGTATGGAAGACTCAAAACCTATGAACACTCCTATGGCAACCGGATGTAAGTTAAGCAAAGATGATGACTCTCCAAAGGCAGATCAGACAAAATATAGATCAATGATTGGTGGATTGTTGTATCTCACTCAAACTAGACCAGATATAATGCAGGCTGTTGGTCTTGTGGCAAGATTCCAGGCTGATCCTAGAGAATCTCATGTTATGGCAATCAAAAGAATTTTTAGGTACTTGAAAGGAACAGTTGAGTATGGTCTATGGTACCCTAGAGATCCGGATTTCTCTCTTCATGCTTACACAGATGCAGATTGGGCAGGAGATGTGGATGACCGGAAGAGCACTAGTGGTGGAGCATTCTTTTTGGGGAAGAGATTGGTTTCTTGGCTAAGCAAGAAACAAGATGCAATATCTCTGTCTACAACTGAAGCAGAATACATTGCAGCAGCAGGTAGTTGCACTCAAATCTTATGGATGAAGCAGATGCTAAGAGACATCCAAGTTGAATATGAGGAGCCTATCACAATTTTCTGTGATAATTCAAGTGCAATTAATATTTCTAAGAATCCGGTATTGCACTCTAAGACTAAGCACATATCTATCAAATTTCACTTTTTGAGAGAACAAGTAAACAAGGAAGAAGTCAGATTGGAGTATGTTCCCTCCAAGGATTAGATTGCAGATATCTTTACAAAACCTCTTCCCAAGGACTCTTTTGAATATCTCCGGGAGAAGTTAGGGGTCATGGCCCCTCCGGTGATAAACTAAGATGCACTGATGTGCATCAGTCCGGTGGATATCACAGTCATATCTTGTGATCCGGATTGATGATGGGGAGCTGCTACTAAGGGGGAGCAGCTGGTATGATTCTGATGTATTAGAATTGCAAGTATGAGCCCTTTGCCATTGATTTCAAAGGGGGAGAGAAGACATGTGAAAAACAAGTGGTTAATGATCAAAGGGGAAGAGAAGACATGTAAAAAGTTGTTGTTGATAGGGGGAGCTGTGACAGAAAGGAGAAGTTCTTGTCTTGATGGTTTTTCACATCATATGTTGCCATCAATGACAAAGGGGGAGATTGTTACAAGTATGAGGTGAACCAGTGTTGTCATTGATGTCAACATACTCATATTACATTGATAAGAAGGATTGGATGAGCTGTGTGTTGAGGATATTGAGAAAATTACCCTCAGTCAGGAACAGTGAAGAACAGTGATGAGAAGAAGGCAAATATATTGGATAGGTTGAAAATCGGAGGATGCAGATTAAAGGGTTTTCAGATATGAGTCTTGAAATGCTTCAGTCAAGTTTTCAGAGGTCCGCATGAAGACCTGAAGAAGTTATGGCTGTTTGTGTGAAACCGGTTCCGGCAAGTGCTTAGAGGTGACAGAGGATCACAGAAAGGTCCGGTGAGGTCCAGAATTGTACAATCTTAATCTGCGGATTGGAAAGAGTATTTGGGATGTCCTTGTGATGTGCCATCTCGAGTTGTGTATGATTTGGAGGTCCGGAAGTACCTCTTGCATTATGACAGTGGCGACAGACTGTGTTCTTGAAGTTCCGGATGAGGAAGACAAGAGATTCCAGCAAGAAAAGGAAGTGCGGATGTATCCGGACATTCAGGCAGGCTTGTGAAGTTTTCTGGATCGTGTTGAGGTTGTGTTGTTGATCCGCATTAATAGTAGAGCCCGGAATTGAAGTTATTCTTCCGGATGAAGTTCTTGCTCTGTTTAGCCGACTGGATGAGTTGTTCATCCTGCGAATGTTCTAGTGGTGGCCGACCGGATGTGTTATTCATCTTGCGGATACTCTTATGATTGTTTGCCAACTTAGATGTTTGATCCTAAGTCGATGTCTTGTATAAATAACGGTCTGTGAGTTCATTTCAAGGTGTGGGGTGTGTGGATGAGTGTGGCTTAGCGAAGAGAAGTGCGAAAGGCAGAACAGAGGTTTTTGGGCTTAATTGGAACTGATCCAGACGTGGTAGAGATGTCATTCTCCAGTTCAAGACTGTGATTTTTATCACTTTGTAGACAGTGTGTCTCCTTGTAGGCAGTGGGCCTCTTTGTGAGCAGTGTGCTCGGGCAGTGAGCCCTAATTGGCATGTGCCATTCATTTTTCTTTATTCTTCTAACAGAGAATAATTCTTGGGTTAATCACCCCATGGTTTTTCCCTTAATCGGGTTTTCCATGTTAAAATCTTGGTGTTCAATGTGTTGATACTTATCTGCTCTTGTGTTTATGTATTATGCTTTCATGGATGATTAATTGATATGCTGCTAACTAACAACAAAGAATCAAGTGTTGAAAGAACAAGAATTTTCATACAACTGATTCACCCCCCCCCCCTCTCAGTTGTATGCCCTAGATCCAACATACTCTACTGGTGAAGTGAATCCAAAAATATAATTGCCTTCTAAATGTTTTGTCCTCTTTGGAGAGGTGGCGACTCTGTTGCTGAACCTGTTTGAAGCTGCAATATATTCCTAGGTATTTCATCTCTTCCATTCAAAATGATTAGATTAGAACATCAATATTGGTCATGCCCTCAGAAAAGGTTATTCTTCGTTGAAAGATACAAAGCCCTGAATTTCAGTGGTATTAGTGGTTATCCAAATGCTATCCCTAGTGAAATCAGAAAGAATTTACCAAAATATAGTGGAAAGCATTATGAATTAGCAAGCGAACATCTGCAAGTTTTCTATGATTTACTAGATGATTTTGAGGTTGAACATGAAGATGTTGTTATGAGGCTTTTTGTTTAGACTTTGGAAAATGATGCTAGGGACTGAATTTCATTCTTACTTGACTATTCTATTTCTTCATGGGTTGAGCTCAATGTTGCATGTCTAGAACAATTTGGTGAAAGGGCTAATATGATTTCATTAGTTAATCAATTTATGAGCATTCAAAAAGAAGATGATGAGTTGGTTCCAGCCTTTAATTTAAGATTTACAAAGTTGCTCAAACATATTCCAGAATATATGAGACCAAATGATGCATTATGTTTGATTATCTACCTAGTTGCATTCGATGAAGAAATGAGTTATTTGTTGAGAGATAAGGAACCTGCTACACTTCATCAGGCATATCAGATTGCCATGGACATTGAAAACATCAGGAAGTATGGAATGCACAAGGGTTATTTGTCTACAAGTGTTTTCTGCCCTAAGGCACCCAATATTGATGAAAGGTGTAATTCAAGTATTAAAAATGAATGTCAGAGCATTTACATCCTTGTTGTCCCAATTTATTCATCAGCCCAATGTGATTATACAAGAGGTGTGGCATCTCAAAATGCAGATAACAGTTTTCCTATTGAGAAAAATCAGAACATGATGCACAAAACTAAGAAAAGTATATCATAAAATCAAGATTTATCTTATGTAAATGAGGATAATGATTGTAATCAGCGCACAAACAACATATATGTAGACCAATATATCAGTGATGAAGATAAGGATACATGGCATGATGACAAGATAGATATACATGAAATCTCTCCCTATGATATCTTGGATGATGAGGAAGTAAAAGAGATGTAGGATGTCCTTTCATGTTATTTTTCAATCAGTGATGACAATGTAAGTGTTGCAAATATTTCATTGCAAATCAGTGATCATGACTTTGAAAATGAAATTGTAAGCATTTCTTCTAAAGATTCTAAACATAGTTTATGTAGTGATGAATTTTCTTGTGATAAGAATCATGATGGCATCGACCCTGATTATTTTTTTGTGGATTATGAATGCTTCTATAAGGATGTTGATGTGCATAACACTGGAAAATGTGTTGATTCATATCTATATGTGAAGCCACTAGCTCATGAAATTAATGGTGAGATGGAATATGCTTGTTTCTTTGTAGAGCTGGACATGTTTTCATTTAATGAGGGGTGCAATAATGTAAAGTTTGATGAAGACACATGCTCACTTGTTGGTGAACAAGAAACATGCTATGATGAATCCATTGAATATCCAGATTTTAATGATAGAAATGACAACCCCGTGGATTTTGATTTGAGCATATGCCTATGTATGAATAGTTTTTGTTCATCACACAAAATGAGTGCTTGTTTGGCATGGGAGAAATTTCTGAGGACTCTAAGGTTTTATACGAGTCTTCCATTCAATACAATTTTTTAGACTTGGAGCTGTAACTTGTCTTTAATGAGTCAGGGCATATACTTCTTGATGAGACTATTAAACAAATTCTTTATGAAATTTTCATGTTTGATATGCAAATGGAATATGTTTACAAGAATTATGATGTCAACTGTCAAAGGGACTATGAATGTTTTCAATTTTTAGTTTAGTTGGATGAGCATTTAGTGGAACATGACAATGAGCTGGATAAGGCAAAATGTCAAAATGATTATGGATTTTAGTTAGTATGCAATTTTCAGATTGATAGAGTTAATGTTGATAGTGGTAGGCTCAGTGATTTGGTAAAGCATGTTAATGATAGGGTTAGTTTGTGGGCAGATCATGTCAATGTTTTTAGTTGTGGTCTGGGGAAGTCAAATGAAAATCAAGTATTTGATGGAGGAGGGTTTTGGTTCTTCCTTTTTGGGGGCCTGGGTCCTCCAAATAATGTTTGAAAAATTGTGAATCAGAGCATTGTAGATGGAGCGGTTTTACAACTGCCCAATGGATATGGCACATGGTCTACATCCTGGAGATAACTAGAATCTTGCCATTCCTACAAGAGGTATGCATCCCCGAACAAGAGCCACTGTTGGCACCCTCAAATTTTGCAAATTTGAAGTGCCTATCTCTTCTCGATGTGTCGACAGAGGTCAAGTCGACATGCTGCTCAGTCTACCCCGGAGCCCGCCTTTGTTGATTAAAATTTTGCAACTCATAGATCATCTTGCAAATCCATATGGTAGGAAGTTTTTTGGTACAAATGGTAACATGCCTTCTTAGTTTTGTGTGTCCAAGATGAGTTTTGATGGGCTAACTAATTCTTTTCTAACTGCGACTAGGCTAGATTTGGTGTTCTGAAAAGTTTCAAATCTCACAATTCTAAGGGTGACCATTTCTCGCTTTAGTCCAAAACTTCTTTAGTTCTAGTTTCATCAAAATTAGAGATCATATGATGCATTATTTTAATGCATTTTAGTTGTGGTGAAGGCATCTGGTAGGCCAGTTTACAAAGGAGGTCCCTAAAATCTTTTAGCGATGTAAGATTTGAGGAAATGGGTTTGCTATAAATAATTGATAAAATCCCTATGCAAATTTTCCTGGCCTCCAGATATGCCATGTGCCTGTAGTAGGCACCATTTGCTCAGGAGGAGAAATTAAAAATTGCCATTTGCCAAAGTTTAAAATGCAATATTAAAAATATTTATTGGAATATTTTAATGATTTATAAGGCAAATGTTATGAATTGATGCATCATGGCATGACTGTTTCTCTCTCCATTCCTCTATTGTGCGATGGTGCGAAATCACCATTTTTGGGAAGATTTTAACCTGCTATCTCCTTTGCGGTGAGAATTAACACCTCTTGATCTTCATGGGTGGTCTTCTGAGGTCTTTTTGGCAGCTTCAGGTAGGAACCGTTGCAGAGTGAAGCTGCTGATCACGTTTTTGGTCTTTAGGCAAACTTTTAGAGGCTCTGTTTGGCCCAAAATTGTTGTTCTATGCTTTAAATTCATCCCCTAACTTATCCTATTGCCTAGGCAGAGGTTTTAGCCATGTTTGTGATGATTTTGGTAGCCAGAATGGCTGAAAATGTCCCTGCATTAGAAAAAAGACCCAGCTATGAATGAATTGGGTAGATATGGTTTGAGAAGCTGCTGAAATTTGCTCTCGATTGTTCTTAAGAGGCATGGTACAATCATGAAGCAGGAAAAGAGGCCTCATAGTGCAGCCGCACATAAGGATGAAGGAGCCTTCAGACAAGCCATGCGATGGTGTGAAATGGAGATACTCGACAGTTGCAATGTTAAACATGGACAAAGTCAAAAGGGGGAAAACTAATAAAAAAGACATTTAATTCCATGATTTAATTTTATTTTGTCTTCTCATTTTTGTGAATTTTTAATTTCCCCAAGCTCATTGGCATCAACTTGTAAAGCAAAACTCACCTAACTACTAGGATGTAATAAATTTTTAGGGCAACATGCTCTTGTTTCTATTGATGGTATTTTTAGCACACCACAACGCAGGTGAAATACATGTATCTCACCCTCTTGATAAATGTATCCTATCCTAGATAGGACTGCCCCAAGGATAATATAGCTAGGTCTTAGCTTGCAGGAATGACTCAGTTGATATGTTTAGCTATGCCAACAAGGAGTCTTACATAAAATGATAGGGTTTGTAAAGGTAATATTGATGGAAATGCAAAAAACCCTATGATACTTTCAACTGATTTAGAATATGGGTGCTGCTTGAAAACCTAAATCTAACAATTTATAATAAAGAAAATGCAAAAGAGCAAGGCTTAGAAAGAAGTCCTAAGTGATATTCACAATGCAAAGCTTATGGAGGGTAGACAAACATCATGAAATTAAACCACTTTCTATGTTGCCAAGCTAACAAATTGCTACAACACTACAAAAAATGATGCTATCTTCTATGGAGCCTTAAGATTTTCATATTACATACATTCATTAAATACCCAGCCGCTGGCATGATTTAACTAATGTAATGCAATTGAACTTAGTACAAAATAACAGTCCAGGTTAACTATGCACAATCACTTACAGTCAGCAAGCAACTAATAGTATGGACTTAGAACATTTATCAAATACCTTCAATAAACCATTAACATTGCAAAGCATAGTAAACTAATTAGCAGATCTAGATGTAAACCATGAAACCAAATTGATAACACAAAGAGACAAATTCTCAGAAGAAACTGCAACAACTTGCTTTTGTATTGATTAGAAATTCGGTAGAGTGTCAAGAATTCACCATCAAGACTCTTACAATGAGAGAAATGGCAACCCTTTATATAGAGGAGGCTCCATACTAAGTTTTTGAATGAATGGAGATTAACTCAACACCAACGGTCCAAATTATATGGCATTTAATGCACTATAGTAGCTAAATTACATTTTCGGATTAACATTTGTCTTGTAGGAAAAAGACGAAATACAAATTCTGAATACATTGAATCTAGACATTTTGAATACCCATTAAGTTGTACATAGGGAAAAGTCAATTTCCAAGACATAATAAAGGAAAAATAAGGTCACATGACCATCCAAATATAACATTAATTACAAATGATGGGATTCACATGTGATTCTACTATTCATCTTCCTCCAAATCAATTTTTTCTTCTTCTGCCTTTCTATTGCTATATGCAACTAGTGTCGATAGAGCTGGGTTGATGTCTGTTGGGTCTGGGTCCTTGATATAATTTTCTCCAAACCTTAGGCTCTCGATCTCTGCAAAAAAATTGTAATACACAGCTTCTCTTGATTTTCTTCCCCTCTTAAACGCCAAAAAGGCAGCTCAGAGATCACTGACCTTTCCAAGTTTGTTAACCATGTTCAGTGGTGAGTCTCCATGAATGACTTGATACGACTTGTGTTTGCACTGCTACTCATCTATTGGGGTCAAATCATCCATACCAATATTTATACAATCCCGCAATGTATCATTTATTTCATATATTACCTCCATTATTTTAGTCTTCGTTGTACCGAAAGAAGCTTTCACTTTATCAAAAACATCTTTTCTTAATTTCATATGTTCATACCATTCCTCAGGTTTCTTTAACCTATCCTTTGTCAAAATATTCTCCATCAAAAGGACCTCCTTGGATAATCTCCTCATAGTTTGTACTCTTGGGAACATATGGGAATAATATTCATCATAAGGTTCACATTCACCATGCAAGTCTTCCCATTCTTCTCTCAAAAGACAAAAATCCTTATGCAATAAGGATGTAAAGGATATTACCTCACAACCTTCATTGTACACTTTAGTAAACCATTCACGTGTGCCTGCAGCAGTGGTCTTAATATCATCAAACTTAGTCAATTCCTCTTTGGACAATAGGGCAGGAGTTGTTCTTGGTTCCCCATCAAAATTTAATGGCTGCATTAAGAATTGCATGCACGCTCAAAGCTCTTTGTTTTGTTGTTTCAACTACTACTTTGTCATTTCATCCTTATTCAATTGGTCCAAAATCGTGGACACTATCCCCTTGAATTCATCTATTTTCTATCCTCTTGTAGCAGGTCCCAGATTCACAGTTGTAACAATATAGTCTTCTTCTCTGACTTCATTTGTATCAACATCTGTAGGTTGGACAACCACTTCTGCAATCCTAGAACATGTAGCATCCTTATATATTCTGGATTGGATTTTTGCTTTCTTCTATTTTTTTAGTTTTTCCACTCTGACCAAGAGTGTATCCAAATCCAGTTTCATTATTTCCACCTATGGTTCTTTATTCTGCAACCTTTGATGTAACCAATCAGGTGCAGTGGAGGAGGAATCCTTAAGAGAGTCAATGTGACTGTCTCCTTTATTAGGTAATCTATCATGAATTTCCAATTCATCCCTATCTTCATCATCTCTTTCATCATCTGATTGTCCAAGATTATGTAGATTTTTCAATATGGCTTGTTGATCAGTCCCCAACACTATATCTATTGTGCCTTTATCCACTGGACTATCAGTCATCGCAACTACCTCAATTGCCATGGTTATTTCTGTGGTTGCCTCTTTTTCTTGAAACTCTAATTATGCACATACTTTTTCAATCCCAGGCAGTTGTGGAACAACTAAAGGGGCAAACTCTGAAGAGGAAATAATTGAATGTGTTAAAGAATCACTTATGGCTGACAAAGAATGAGAAACTAAGGAAGGTAGGTAAGCACAGGATAAATTGGCAAATGAAGCAAAACCTAGTGAAGGTGGAATGGAAGGGAGAGAGGACATGGAAGAGATAGTGATGGGTGAAGAAAGCTAAGTGATGGGTGAGGAAAGAAAGGTGCCAAGATGGTGGAAATGGGTGGTAACAACATCTGAGTGGAGGTAGAAATAGATGATATAGATGGTAAGGACATGGTAGAGACAAGAGGTGATGAGGAAATTGGAGGGATGATAGTGGAAGAAGTAAGTGAAGAGGAAGGGCTAGGTATGCTCACATTTGTTGTTATTGAAGGTAATGTGGATGTTGTGTATGGAGCAGAGCAGATGAGGTGACTTGTGGAGGAGAGGAGGTAATGGTGACACTAGCTGGAGATGAGGAAACTAGAGGGGCAACTAAGGTGTTAGCAGGGGTTGTAGTTGATACATCTGTTGCTGGTACCTTTGGCTTTTTAGCCTTTGAGCTCTCCCCTTTTACCACTATGTATATCCTTTCTTTTCACTTCTCTGTTCCTTGTGGCAGGAGGTGGGTCTTTCTTCTGTGCCTTGGGGATAGTCTTCTTAGCTTTCCCTTTCTCTACCAACAGTACGTGCTCTTCACTATCAGTGTATTTTACTACCTCCTATTCCTCTACATTAATTTCTTCCAGAGGTTGATCTTCTTCATCTCCTAATTCCTTTTCCAAATCTTCCTCTGTGTAAGTTAGTGCCACTCTGATTTGTGCCAACACTGCAATTTGGCTTCTGACCCAGATTTTGCTGAGTTTGATCAGGTTCCTCATTGCTTCATCTAATGAACTTTCCTCTGCATTGACCCAATTTGGAGGAGGGATAGGCTAATTGAGCAATGTTTCCCATGGGCCTCTCTAAACTACATTTCCATCCTCTATCACCTAGTCTGGCACTTGTATAATGTGAAATCTCTTTATTCATTCTAAGGCCAACCAGGATTAATTCCTTCCTATTACATCATAGTCATCTACACAATCTGCCCAGAAGTCCTATAGGTGATCTTGATGAAACAATTTATTACTAACATACCTTTCCATTATCCCATGGGAATTGAAATGTTTCCTTCTTATATATGGATGAAGGTTCAACAATTGTAATTATCTGAGTGCTCTGCTGCTCCCAAGGTGGTACAAGAATAGTGACCCTTTCCCAATAAAATTGGAAATTTAATATTGACCCTGTACAAATGTTTCATCCTTTCTGCATAGGTAAGGAGTTGCCTAGTCAGCTCAAGGAGTACTATCTTGTTTGTTGGATATCAAGGCAGCCTATATGGTGTACCTGTAAAGCCTTGGATTCTTAAGTAAGTAAACTGCTAAAATTGCAGGTACCATCTCCCATATTGTTGTATGACATTCATGGCTTCGGGAGATATTCTTAATGCAATGCTACCTTGAAGTATCCTGGTGATATGCATAGTGAAGGCATCATTCACTCTCTTGTAATGAATCAATGATTGAGAGATAGTCAACTGGGTATAGTATTCATAAACTTTCAATTGTTGGTCCCCATTCCCAACTTCTCCTAACTTGGATAGTCCTCGATATTCATTTCTTCTTTCCAAAGCATAAACAACATAGGAAGTCCATCTAAATGTCTCTTTCCCTTTGAAATTCACAAAGGCCTCATGCATGTTATCACTTAGGATTTGAGCCCAGTGAAGTTTCTTATCTCCATGTATTATTTCCTCAATAAGGACAAACATTCATCCCTCAAAGGTAGAAGTAGTGGGAAGTCCATAAATTCTACTCAACAGTGTTACCAAATCCCCAATCTCATCATGAAAATCACTCCTATATAATGTGTGAGGGAGTTTGATTATAGTAGACCTCCTATGTTTCATCCAATGATCATTGATCTACTTTTTACACTTATCCACATCTTTCTTGTAAGTGTCCTCAGCATCCTTCTTATCTGGGATTGATAACACAGGATAGACTGGTATTCCTAAAATCTCTACAAGTGATGTGGAGCTCAGGTCTGCTAGAACCTCCCCATTTGTAGTTTGAATGGTTCTAGTCAGGGGGTCATACCTTTATGCACATGTCACTGTGAGCTCTGCACATTGTGTAGAGGTAGGAAAGGCAGCTACTTCTGCGATACCATTATCTCTTATCTTCTTGGCCAATGGAGTAGGATTTGGTCCAAACACCCTGAGTCTAAAATCGTCTAAGTCCACATGACCTAGATCTGTATCTCCAATGTTCTTCCAGGCAGAGGTGATCTTAGTTTCTAGAGGAATTCCCTTAAACTCATACTTCATATTTTGAGCTCAGGCATACATCTAACCTTAAGGACTAGACCTGATGAGTCAAGGCTATCTTGAAGGTCTTTGATTCCTAAGTCTTAGTGATTTAGCTATAATTTACTCATCTCATATTCCTAAGTCAAGTTTTACCTTATGAAACAGATACCAAGTCCTTTTCTAAGTTACTGTTGGCGTTTCAATTTGTACCTCTCGAATGTGATTTGGAAATGGATAGCTATGCACAGATAAACTGCTCTCCTATTGGAAGGGGGAGTTCCCTTTCTTACTGATGTTCGCTGAAAAGATAACTTGAATGAAACTTCGCCTATCTTCTTTTTGATTCTCAGCTGCGAGCACAAGGTTATAAAACACTAAACGCTGCAGAAAAGGTTTTTTCCTTTTTTATAAAACTTCTACTACAACTAGCATAGACTAATGACGCTTTCAACGTCCTGAGTAAATTCAGAGCAAAGGAAGTTGAAAGTGAGCGAGGAATGATTGTTAACACAAAAACTTAAGCAATTTTCTTCTAGATTAACATCACAAGACTAAAAGTACTTTAATGATGAAAGCTGAAAATGAAAGCTGCAGAAGATACACATCTGATGACGATAACTTAATGAATCGATATAGAATATCAGAGCAAAGTAGGCATGAGACTTCTATTCAATATCACAAAGTTTAATACAACTCCAGGACAGCAATACTGTAGCAAAAGGTAGGCATACAGTAAGCAATCAAACATCGGAGAACAATGAACACAAAGTGAACAAACACCTAGAATAACAATGTTTGCAGGCTAGAATAGGCACAACAAATTTGCTATCACAAAAGTCATTCCCTTACAATGAGCACAGATTGAACAAATAGTTGGAATAACAATGTTTGTAGGCTAGAATAGGCATAGCAAAATATGTTATCACTAAAGTCATTCCCTTACAATGAACACAGATTGAACAAACACTTGGAATAACAATGTTTGCATGCTAGAATAGGCACAACAAAATATGTTATCACCAAAGTCATTCCCTTACAATGAACACAGATTGAACAAACACTTGGAATAACAATGTTTGCAGGCTAGAATAGGCACAGCAAAATATGTTATCACCAAAGTCATTCCAAACAATGAGCAAGGATGCCCTTATTTATACTAAAATTAAAGGAGTAGGGAACCCTAAAATCTCCTTGATTAACCCTAACTTGCCAACTCGCAAGCTTTATTACTATTCTAAGACAAAGATACAATAAACAAATGCTTTAAAGCAATCTGCTTTAAAGCAAAGAAGATTCCATCTATCACAAGGTGATTTCCTTCTAAATATAGAATGGATGAGATTAGGATGAAAGCACATGCTTTAAAACAAAAAGCATCTGATTTAAAGCTGCTTTATTTTGGAATGCATCCTCATCAACATTCTAGCTTTTTGGTGATGTCATCCATTGATATTCTGGGAAACAATATCTTCTAAAAAGTGAGTGACTGCATCTCTACCAGGAACACTGATACTCTCTAGAACAATATTCTGATTCTCTAACATTTCTTCACCATTGGCAACCATCTGAAGAAATTCGTGAACTTCACCCACAGCCTTGTCAAATTTCATTGTCATTGCAGCAAGACAACTCATCTTGCTGGCGTTGATATCATCATTAAAGTTGTTGCGGACAAGAGTCTGGAACTCTGCTTGCACTTCCCTAAGATCATACAGGGTACCATCTTCCTTCTCAAATGAACATGGGATCTAAGAGACAAAGGATTTGACGAACTTGAGGATGCCGACTACCTTTTCTTTCCATTCTGTCAACTCTGAACTCATACTGTCGTAAGTTTTTACTGTGAAAAGATATTGTGCTTTCCAAGTAGAAACTATCTTCTTATCTTTAGCTGAATCAACAGTATCAAGTGCAATCTTCAAGTCGGAGATAATGATCTCAAATACTGGTCTATTTTCTACCATGATCTGCTGCAACCCCTATATGCCTTGGCGTAAATCATGAGTGTTGTACTTCAACTGATAAAGCTCTGCAAGTACAACTCTCCCTTTGGTCACAAATTCTTCTACCCAACTGTCCATGTGCCTCTCATAGAGGACCAACTTACTGAAATGCCGCTGATCGGCTGGTGATCCAAGATTTGGTGGAAGAAGCAAATCAGCCTGTGAAGTGCCATGGAAAAGGTTGGAAATGTATTGCCGCAGCTGTCGAACTTTAGCTTTGAGAGCTGCCTTGTCTTCTCCATCCCTCAACACCCTTTCCTTCAAGCTATCCGCTCTGACCTCGAAGAGATTGACGTCTGTATGGCGAGTACTTCTGCCAAGGTTAGCTTTGACAACTGTGAAGTCATCAACCTCGACATCATTAGCACTTCTATTTTCTGGAGGTGTTGTAGTCTCAAGAATTATTTCTCCATCCGCATTCTTCTCAATGCAAACCTGCTTCTTTAGCTGCTTGTCTGGTGTGTCTTGATAGACACTTTTTAGCTCTGTTAAATCTAGCTGATATGAGGGTTTTCTTCTCTTCCTTCCCAGAATGTTTTCAAGCTAGGATGAGCCATCCTCTCTTGGAAACTCAGTTCTCACCTCATCAGCTCTTGATGAATCAATGCTTGCATCAAAGTTGCGAATTGGTGAATTTGGCTCTGAATCTATGTGAATAGGGGAAGGGATCAGTGAAGAAGGTGGAGATACATGATCTGAAGGTAACACTTCAACATGCGGCATTGTTTCAACAGGAGCTTCTGGTTCAACTGGTGGATGTTCCTGTTGGACATGAGCTGGAGACTTGTCTTTTTTCTTCTTTAACTTTGCCATTTTTGTTCCCTCTGGGAGAATACTCATAGCTTTTACTCTTTGTTTTGGCTTGGAAGTGGAAGGTTTTGATGGTTGCACAACTGGCGGCTCTGCTAATGGAATATCATCCTTCCGCTTAGTCTTCAAGAATATCAAACTATTTTTAACCACTCGACTTGTTCTCTCCTTAATGGAAGTGCTCTCTTTTATTGACCAATTGACTGGGGCAATGGTTGTTGCTCAATTTGGTCTCTGAAATACATGGGAAGTAGAACTTCACCACTCTCTATCAAACCCTCTATGTCTTTTGATAGGATATCAGACATTTGTTGAAGAGTGAACCTGCTGTAAATGCGTCCTCGCACTTCATACTCATTAGCACAATTAGCCCAGAAGTCTTCAACTACAAACTTGTGCGTACAATTCTGACCAAGATGTGATGCATAAACACCACCGGGATCATATGAAGATCTCCTGTTGAAAAAATTAAGACCATATCTAGATGATTCATTACCGATTGCCTTGGCATCTACTCTAGATCTACATCTGTAAATACTCATCCCAAGTGGAAAATTGAAGGCAGTTTTGCGTCTGCTACACAAAAATGTATGCACTTCATAAGCCTGCCTCAAAAATTCCATAAATGTTATTTCGTCTATAGGATATCACGGCAACATGGCTGGCTCTCCTGAGAAGCCATATACTCTGATGTAGGAAAAAGTAGGAAATTGGATAAAATAATCAGCCCATTCTGCCATTGCTATTCTAGCCTCTACAGAAAACTGTATATGCAACTCCTTGTCCATGTCTCGCACTACATGCATCAAGAATGCATCATTCACCCGCCTGTAATGTCGTTCAGCTTGAGAGATCTCTAACTGAGGGAATTGATGATACACATGCTGAGTACCCAGAGTTCCAACAACATTCAAACCTCTAAATTGACCCTAAAAATCCATCAAATACACAAGGTATGATATCATGTGGAATTCGTGAGCCCTTTGAAAATCAATTATTTGTTGGTGGAGACTATCACTGATTAGTGCCGACCAATCATAGAATTCGGTTCCGTCAACAATCTGGGACATGATGTAAAACATCCAAGGCTGAAATTTATTTGCATCTGCTTGACCTGTGATATGACTTAGCAGAGTAATCATTATTGCATACTCCTCCTTGAATTCTCCACGTCCAACATTCTTTGGCATAATATTCTGCTTTTCTTTCAACCACCTCTGAACAATCTTTTTTCTGTATTTTTCCTTATCATTGTTCCAAACCCTCTTGTATTCTTCAAGTGAAATAGTTAAGTTCTCTCTCCAAATAGGTATTGTAAAACACTTTTCAATGTCATTTGGCCTCTAGCTACAGAGCACACGTCCATCACCTGAATGAATTTCTCTTGTGACCGAGTTGTAATGCGTCACGCAAGCAATCACAAACTCGATACTTTGCACAGTGATAGGAAAGGATGCCGCTGCAAGCAAACCGGAGTGTCCAAGATTCCTGATAGCATTATTTCCTGCATCCTCTAAGGAGTGTAAATTGATTACTGGAAGTACTTTATGCAAGTCTATTTCACAAGTTTTCAGGTAATCATGAACCAATGCTGTTTTGTGCTTGATTTGTGTTGGAGAGTACTGCATATTGGAAGATTTGAAAATCGACTATGAACATGCCTATGTTGGAAAAAGTATTGGACAAATGGCTGAAAATTATTTGCTAATTTTTAGAAAAAGCAGAATGTGAGCTAAAAAAACTGGCACATGGGTTTTGTAGATAATTATGTTTCTAAGCAACCTAGATTGTCAGATTTTGAAAAAATGGAGATTTTCTCAAAAAAAGTAGGAAAAAAGCAATTTCCCAAAAAAAAGCACAACTCCCAATCTTCAAGAGGATGATAATCTGGATGGACCCATCTTGACAAAAACTGAAAAAGCTCTGGTTAGATTTCTGAAAAATGATCTCCTTGAAACAAGGACCCTGAAAAAGCAAGCCTCTCTTCTTCCTCAACCCGAATCTATGAAGAACATTGAAAAAGCACCTGGTTTGGGTCTTCGAATCTTCATTGAAAGAAAAATAAAATCTTTCCTCTAGATGCAACCTGCAAAAGATAATGAAATAAAGAAGCCCAAAGCTTGTCTTTATAAATCTTTTGGTCGAAAAAATAGCTTTACTTGTGTGAGAAGAAAACTTCACCTTCATCCATGAAGAAAGCATCTTTTAAAGCATAAATCCAAGTGGATGTCTTTGAATAGGAAGAATCCCTATTTTGTAGGAGCCTATGGCTTCATGTGCAAGATGACAAAAAATATCTTCTTTGATGATGTCATCGAATGCGCGAGTTGGAAGAAGTGCTAACAAAAATTTCTTCATTTTCGACACTTCAACACTCATTTTGACTCAAATATGGCCTGTCTCTGACTTTAACAAGGTGGAAAAATGTAATCATTAATTGAAAAAGCTGACTGATCCTGACATTTTAGAGATTGATCAACTGAGATTCCATCCCCTGCCTCCATTCGACGATCTGACATCGTTTGACCAAGTTTGACCTCCCGAAAACTACCAACGGGCGAAGATTGGTAACAAAGCATGTTAGAAAACACTGTAAACATGAAAATATTCTAACACTGCTCAAGTTGGGTGCCCCAAGCCACCTAGGGCGCCTGGTTTTCCAACACTTAGCCATTTTTTCAAATTTTTCAACTTCTTCAATTTCTTGGTTTGCGTGTGCGTTCCGGAGGCAAGGGACCCCTGTTTGGCTATCAATTTCTATCAAATGGGATGAAAATGAGTCTGATTATTTGGAAAATATGCAAGCTTGATGAAACTTAAGCTGATTGTACCTTCTGTTTGCCTCAAAAAACATGCCAAACTGATCAATTCTGACCTGGACAGGGCTGATGGAAGGAGATTCACATTTTTCGAGAAAAACTTCAAAAATAAACTAACTCTGATGAGTTTGGGTGCCCCAAGCCTCCTAGGGCACCTATCTTTCCATGCCTTAGAAATTTTTTTGAATTTTTCAATTTCTGCTGCAAATCTTGAATTTCACCAAAATTCGAAGGTCCTGCCTGACGTATATTTCAAAATATATTTAAGTATATACTTTAAATATTTTGAAATATACTTTCAAGATGTTTGAGATAGGTCTTAGATCCATGGGATTTGACATGCAGATTCTATATTCTTGAGGATCCACCAGATTTTAGACTTAGTCAAATTTTCAGGATTTCAGGACATCAGACTTAGCCAATTTCAGGATTCCACGGACAGGCATCAGGATGAGGATAGATTGGATAGCCTAAGCATATTTGAGATGAATCTCTTGCTTTTATGGGCCTTTTGACTGAGTTTAACCAAGCTTGACCAACCGAGAACGAGCTAATGGAAGCATTTTCGTCGTTTCTCAAAAAATGTGAAAAAAAACTAACACATGAGAGGATGGGAGCCCCAAGCCACCTGGGGCACCTGGTTTCACTACACTTAGTCAAATTTATGATTTTCCAACATTTCATTTCACCTTGGATCCATCTTGCATCATTTTGTGTGCATCGTCAAGTCGACGGCCGTTTGTCAGTTTTGCGTCGTTGAAACAACATTGAAAACTCGTCGAAGAGTTATGGCAGGTGAACTTTTTTGTGTTGATGACTTTTGAGCTCATGCTTCACCATTTGAAAAAGTAGAAATGACCCAGTAGAGAAAACTTGGTCGTTTGAAGATTCTGTTTGAACCGTGCCGATCGTGGAGCAAAATCAACCAATGAGAATCGAGCGCGACACCTGATTTGGAGATTCTATTTTTAGAAACTTTCTATTTTTAGAAAGTTTTGCCAACATCCATATCTCAAGAAACCCAGAAAACCTAACTCGACGTCTATTTTTAGAAATTTTGCTTTTTTGACTTTTTGACGAAAATTTTTCTAGACTTGTTTCAAAATGCCTTAATGAAGCAAAAAATTTGGTTGGGTACAATAGTTACAAATGCACAAGTTAATGATTTGTAGATCATATCACTGTATAATATTCATTACATGACTTAACAATGTAAAACAACATTAAAAGCCTATTTAAATCATGCAATAAATGCTACTTTCTTTGAAAATTGAGATAAAATCATGCAAAACATCCTATCTTTTCCTCTGCAATATCTATCTTGGCAAAATAGATCTAACTGCCTTAAGAATTTTCAAGAAAATCATCCTTTAGCATAATTTGTGCTAAATTTGGGGGTATCAGACTTCTTTTATGTCAAAAGTGCTAACTTTGGCCTTGACCAACCTAGCGTGGGATTGGGAGGTCACAGATTATCGTTGGTGAGGCTGATTTTTCACGCAGGTTGGCAACTTAAGATTTAAGTGCAAAAAGGGATACAAAGGAGGGCGGTGCATCTTTTGGCTCAGACTGAATGAAGCTTCTCATGAGGTTGGTTGGTGTGGATTCCAGCACAAGTTCGTGGTGAAGGGGTTCGATGCTAAGAGTGTATATGGATGCATCGATAGGACCTAACGCTACTACCGACCTACTCATATTTTAGGGTGGAATGACCAAAGTCAGTGGAAGCAATATTCAACATAGGTCAGGAGACATGGATTTTTGTGCAAAGATGTAGGCGAGCAGGATTTTTTAGGCACAACAGACCTAGCATGACTTTTGGTGCTAACTGATTGAAGTCGGTGGGGATGGTTTTTAGCATGAGCCAGTTGGTAAGTGATTTAGCATTGAGTTAAATGTTATACACTAGCTAGAGTTTAAGGCACTACTGCTTTAGTGTGATTTTTGAAGGCAACTGACCAAAGTTAGTGAGGAGGTTTTCTAGCGCAAGTCAGTGATCTTAGATTTTAGCCCCAGGTCTAATCTTCGGATCTGGTAGGAATTTTTGAGGTAATTGACTAGCCTTAGCATGAAAGAGGTTAGTGGAGGATCAATCTGGCACAAAGTCAGTGAGGACTAGATTTAGTGCAAATGCTTTAGCTTGAAGATGGCAAAGGACTTTCAAAGTACTGACTGAATTATATCTAGAAGTCATTTCAAGAGGTCAGTCAGGACTGTTTTTAGCGCACAGGAGGGAAAGACTCATAACTAGTGTAAGTTCTTGAGGGTTTCAACTGATTAACAGAAAAATGATTTTTTTAGTTGTTGTTTAAAGTTGGTTTGATCCTTAGTAATGGGGATTTTGGAAATATTTTCTCGTGCAAGACAATGTTCTCCAAGGTTAGGTACGTGCCCTAAATTGTGACCACAACTAGCTTATACCAATGCAAACGAACACAAGGAGCAAATCTTAGACATTTTATATGGAACTAATGACATCTTCCAGTGAAATAGTAATCAAACCCTAATTTAATCCCTCTTCAGTCACTGAAATGAAAATGAGTTTATAATCTCCCTAATTGAAAAGTTTACGATGCATGCAAAAAACTAGGGTACGTCTAGAACAAAGCAGCGGAATAGGAACCCTAACCTGGCACTCAGTGGTCGATGAAGAATAGTGAAGGAAATTACTCAAGCTTTTGCCAATAGATCCAGCTCTCCATTAGTGGAATTCACCTTTAGATTGTTTGTAGAGCTCCTCTCGATCGTTTTAGTTTTTTTATGCATAGAATAAACGCAATAAAGGAATTCAAAACCTTTTATTTTGTCACAATTCTCGCCATTAATGCAAATGTACCCTTGTCAACCTGGCATGTAGTGTGCGAAGAAATTTTATGGTTTTGCATGGGATTAGGGTTCCTTGGACCTAGCGTGACTTTCAGGCTCCACAGACCAAAGTCGGTGGCAATCAATTTCAGCTCAAAGTCTGTGTTGTAACATTTTAGCGCCAGCGCTACTTTTAGCACTTACTAACTTGTGGGGAATTTGAACTCTTTGGACAAAGTCAGTGAAAAGGAGTTTCAGCGTATAGTCAGTGGAGGGTAGATTCAGTGCAAAGGTAGAGGGCAAGTAAGTTAGTGCTAAGTCAATGAATTATGATTTTAGTGCTAAGACTCCTTAGGACTTGGTTTTGATGTTGAAGATCACTTGACTTAGATGTTCTGGAGACCTAAGCAACTTATACATCTACAGATAGGTCATTTGACTATACATCCTTGAACACCTTAAGAACCAACTAGGATAGGGCTGACACTCTAAGCCAAAATTTAAAATAAGGGGGCCTCCATTTAATGAAATGGGGCATGTGTGCAAGGCACAACAATTTCTATAAAAAAGCATGATGTTCCACTTTGTAGGGGGGATTTTTATGGGCTTTGGATGCAAGGTATCCACACTTTGGGGAGAATTTCTATTACAGATTTGGCTCTTTTGCCTGGGTGTAGAGGTATTTTCTGTCTTGTAGATGTATAAATTTTTGAATGACAATGTTCTTTCCAGATTGGGTTATATGAAAAACACTTTTTGTGTGTGTTATATGTGATTGTCTCCTTGGGTATGAGCATTTTTCTTTTGAGTAAAGTTGCTAAGGGTTTCTAAACTCATTCATATACATTTTCTATGTGATGTATCTAATTTGTTGCATTTGTTCAAGGAATATATTAAATTGCTTTGAGTCATGTATAAGGGGAAATGTGTTATATCAAGGGATTATTGAAGCATAGAGTCACAGATAATACTTTTTCTTGGACATATTATTGTAAGGCAGTAATATTTTTATTTTGGGTCCTCTGGATATGAAGTTTTGTTGTCATGAGGGAGCATTTACAGTGATGGGTCTAACTCTATTGCCCTGATAAAGCACTGATCTGAGGATTTGCTTGCCCAAAGGGTCTAGGAAATCATTGCATTTAAAAGACAAATCATACAAACCATTTTATGTTTTATTTTATTTAGGTTTAGGTGCTGCATGTTCTCAAATTTAACTAGTGTAGATAATCCAAGAATATTATCAATCTAGGGTTAATCTTACAAATCTTGGTGCATATGTGAGAACATTCTGTTTGGTATTGAAAAGTTATATTTATGGATTGTGAATGAGGGATATCCCCTAGGTGCGGCAGAACCTAAAGTGAAGGGGGGATAGGAGGTGATCTCCCACTCTATTGGCCAAGTCTTCCATTGAACTTGAGCATAATAAGTGGCAAATTCGTAGAGTTTGATGTGTACAGATTTGGGAACAAATAGAATCAACCATCTCCATGTCCTCAAGCACCTATCCAAGAGCTTATCCAAGAACCTCCAAATATCATTTCCATTCCTTCAACCCCATCATGTAGTCCACAACCCATCAAGCCTATTGAAGAGTCTTCCACCATGAGTCCAAGTCTAGATCCATTGTACCCTCATGTTGTTGACCATCTAGAGCCTATCAAGCCTACCCAAGAGTCTCTTACCTCCACTTCCATTCAAGAAAATCAAGAGTTATGTCAAGAGTATAATCTAAAGGTGGAAACATTAACCCCTTATCTAAATCAAGATCAAAGCACTTCCATTCAACCCATCCATAATCTTGATATTTTCTATGATCAAGATATTGTCCAAGATCATGAACCTATCCATGAGCAACTTGATCCTATCCATGATCCCACAAATATCCATGAACAAGTTATCCACACTACTCCTATACATTCTCCACCTAGCCCTATCCATGATCCAACAACATCCACTTCCCTTGATGAGACACTGGGTACCCAAGATAGCATTGACAATCAAACAAGTCACTTGGATCCTATCCCTTCATCTCCTACTAAGCATAATGTTAGTCCAGATCCAAGCATCCCAAGTCATTCATTGCATGATTCCACCTTGTCTCTTGTGGATCCTTCATTATCTCATGTTGATCCTCCACCATCTCCCATTGATCCTATTCCAAATCCATTATCCTATCCCCTTGGTCTTACCGCCTTCATCCATGAATGTTCTTCCTTAGGAGAGCAACCACCATTATCTACTACCTCAGCTTCTCCATCTCATAATGGACTTGCGTCTTATTTCCAAAACAAACATCCCATTGCATATCGTATGTTCCAACACATGAACTATCAAGGCAAAGGTTTAGGCCTTCATGAACAAAGCATCTTAGAGCCCATCCATGTTGTAATCGATCCTCAAACACATGGTCTTGGTTTTTCATCCCAAGAAAAACAGTCCAAATATGTTGGTACTATCTCCACGCCTCTTCAAGCTAAGTCTTCCACTCCATATTTGATGCAGGAGCATCCAATGGTGTAAGGGCAATCTTGCATCACCCAAAAAGATGTTGATTCAAAATCATTGAAGATGTTTTCATTTCTTTCCATAACTAGTATTTCTGGTTCCATAATCACTTGAATAATAATGTAGGACTTTTAGTTTTTCCAAACTGCTAAAAATAACAAATTGCTATTTTTGGAAAGTTTACCTACTATTTTTGGAAAGTTTGTATTTGGGAATGGATGGAAGCAAAAATTTATAGGAAGCTTTGTAAATGAAATATAAGTCCTTTGGCGAAGGAATCAGGTAAAGATTATGTGTGAGTTGAAAGATATTAAAGTTTTCATTTTCTGAAAAACCCTTGAAATTTTTTAAAATCAGATATGAGGCACTAAAATGTCCCATAACATCTCAAAAAGCTGATGGAAATCCATTTATGTATTTTTTACATGATAGTACACTTCACGAGCTTTCCAGCACTTAAAATAGTTCGTCAATCAGACACCCGAATCAAAATTTATGCTTCTTAGAAGTTGACCTACTTTTGGAGGGAGTTGCAAATTTTGAAATTTTGGCTAGAAGCCACCAAAATGGCTATTTATGACTATTTTTTGGGAACTTGGGGTAGTAGTAGAGATAAGGGGGAAAATATAGATTCAAGAAAAGGCAGGGAAAACATAAACCCTAGCTGATTTGGGGTTACAGAAGGCTAAAGATTCCAGAGTCTTGAGGTTAGGAAAATTGTAATGTGTTGCAGCCAGTAGAGGATTCATCCTCTGATTGTATTGAGCTTCTGTAATGTAACGTGTTGTCCAAATAAATAAAAGAACATGTCTATTTTATGTGTGCAATTTTTGTTGTTTTGTGTTTTATGATTTACCCCCTTCATCAATATATCGGTGCACCTTATCACACCTCTCACTCATATGTCACCATCCCTCCTCCATTGTCATACCATTCTCAAAAGCATGTGACCATACATATCCCTCCATCCACTCTTCCTCTACTCCTTCCAACTCCTAATATTCCCATCCTTCCATCCCCTAATCCCTTCATCCATCAGTATACTCATTTCTCCATCCACACATCTCGTCCCCTTATATCCCCTATCATTCCCAATCATGATCAACGAATGCATACATCAATTCTTCCTAAATCACCTGCATTTAACATTAATTGAATAGTCTAATTATTTAATTAATTTCATCAATTTCTCCTAATTTTCCTAATTCCAATATTAATTGAATAAATTCTATTTATTTAACTAATTTCATCAAATTCCTCTATTTCTTCTTTTAATCTTCAAATCCACATTAATTAAATAAATCTAATTATTTAATTAATTCATCATTAAATTCCTCTTATCCACAACTAAAAAATATTAATTATTTAATTAATCAATTATTCTTCCAAATTTAAATAAATTGTTCAAATTTATTTAAGTTGACTTTATCTTCTAAAAATAAATAAAATTAATATTTTATTTATATTCCTCCATCATTCAAAATAAATTAAATGGATTTATTTGTTTAATTTATTCTCTATATTTAATCTTATCTATTCTTCAATCATGCACAATCAATTAAAAAAAATTATTTATTTAAATTCTCAAAAAATTTCTAATCTTCTAAAAATATCATTTTCTTCTATGTGCACAATCATTCTTATTTTTAGAACTTCAAAAAACAAATCTAAATTTGAGTTAATTGGCTTTAATTATTATTGTTTTTATCATCAACTCATAAATTAGAAAAAAAGATTTCTAATTTTATGAAATAAAATCCTATCTTTATCCTAGCAAGAAGTTAACTCAACAAAGCAACTTTAAAATATTCTTTAAAGAATGACACATGTTGTGTGCACATTCATCATGAGTTATCAAATTATCTCATCCATCAATTTCTTTGATTTATCTCCACCGTTGATCGATCTTCCCTTGGAACCTATATATACCCCCTTCACTTCTTCACAAATCATCTTTGATCATTTAAACTTTTGCATTCCTACAGTGCTTGAGCATTCATCATATCATTGAGCACATCGACCCTTTGATCACTATTATTTACATCTACGTCCACTTGTTGCAACCATGGGTACGCAATATATTGAGCAATCTACAAAGAACCAAGAGATCAATACAATCTAGGTGATAGCGTTCTATTGTTTTGATTTGCATGTTCATTGATTCTTGTTATCATTTAGATCGATCTTTTGAAGGTTATATGATTGAGTTGTTGTTTATCATTGTTTTGATCTTATTATTCAATCTCAATTTTACATATACACACTATGGTTCATTTTAGAGATGCCTCGACTGTGAACGCATCGAGTGATGATGACAGATTTGGTGGAGCAATGGAGGAGTGAGAGCTACACATTTCTACTGCTAATGGGTGAGATGAAAATCACCCTGGAGGATGTGTGGAGGATCCTATGGATCCCAATCCACAGAGAGTGAGTGGTGTATGATCAAGCAAGGGGTTTGGCGGCATTGTGGTGTGTGTTTTCCCTACCGTAGGTGGACATAGGTGAGGATGGTCAAGAGATGTTGTGGGTGGTGGACCTTAGTGGGGGCCTTAGTGATTTTGAGGTATACATTTGTAGACTTTAGGGGAGTGTTGATGCTAGATTGACACTCTTGTGGATTTCCTGTGGGATGGGGAGACTGTGTGAAGCGGATGGTTTCTTTGGACGAAGTATATATGTGGGGACCATGTTTATTGGCCGATGTATATCATGATATGCACATGGTCATGTATTTGAGTGGAGCAAGCCTAGGCTGTGGGGTGACGCTTCTCCATGTGTGGGCATGGGAGCATATTGCAATGACTAGGCCTGTATGTCAGCATATGAGGCCACAGTTTGAGCCTTATGTTTTTGCTTATACTAGTATTTTGATGCATTAGTAGTTGGGGAGTAGGAGATTTTGGAGATGTGTTTTTGATGAGGTGACCTTAGTGGTGTGGTGGTCATGCATAGGATGTGAGCCCTAGCTAGATGATGATGTTCATCTTCCATTTACTTGGTAGTCACGCTGTCGTATAGGGAGGACAACTTACATTTTGGATTGGTACCTCCCTGATCAAGTTTTGTGTTAGTTTGGATTACAGAAAGATGAGCCATGGGTATGAGCTATTTTTGCTTGGGTGTGGTGGGATTGTGGACATTGGGGAGCTGAGCTAGAGGCAACCATGGTTATCATAGAGTTTGAGCATCTAGTGGTGGTGGATTGGGATTGGTGGTCGATAGTTGTGGATGCTAGGACTACACCAACATATGAGGCCTGGTGGGCTTAGGCTAGGCCAGTACGGTTGACCATTCTAGTGGATCAGCCGAGAGCAGATGATGAGGAGGAGGACTATATAGTTAAGACCAATGTAGATGATGATGATGGGGAAGGTGATGGCAGAGGAGGAGGTGGTGGTGGTGGAGGGGGTGGAGGTAGAGGAGGTAGTCCTCTTTTGGTAGCAGTTGCAGTGGGAGCTGTAGGGGCAGGTCCTTCTGGTTCTGGGTATCAAGTGCATCAAAGGGTGGATGTGCTAGCAAGTGGAGGAGGAGATGGGGATGATCTGGACACCTTGAGGGCTCGTGTGGTGAGTTTAGAGGACCAGGTGAGGCAGTTACAAGTAGAGCATGATGGCTTGCGAGTAGAGCGAGATAGCACTTTCTCAAAGATGCAGTAGTTGCAGGGGTTGATGGATGAGGGAGCTAAAGGGAGAGATGGAGGAGGTGATGGGGATGAGCTAGTGCGGGTGACAACAAAGAAGGATGGAGAGAGAGTGTTGTGCTAGGGAGACGAGGTTATGCGGTAGCGGGCTGAGGTGGAGGTATCCCAACTATAACAACAGGCTACCCATTTAAAGAGTATTGTGGATGGGACATGGATGACTCAAATGTGGGCTGACTATACTTGGATTCAAGTTGAGTTGATTGAGGTGACTAGATGGGTAGAGTACTACTATGGCATGTATCATGTAGCTCTACCAGTTGATCAGAGGATGGCTAGCTATAGTTAGTGGAGTGGCACAAGGGCTGGTAGATTGTGAGGAGCCAAACACCATCGGTGATGCCTCCACCAGTGATGATTCTAGGAGCTATAGCGACATGGTCTTCTAGAGTACCACAGGGGTCACCTCCCCATTCTCCCACACCTTCTCATTAGGGGAGTTTTGCTAAGTGATTTTGTAGATGCCTTCGGGCTTTTGATGTATTTTAGCCTTTTGGGCATAATTTTGTATCATGATCATTGATGTATATGGATATGGATTTATATTAGATTATCATTTTGATAGCTTATTGATGTACATTTATAAATGCACTTGTATTTTGATTATGTTATGGATGTTTTTATGATTATGTGTGGATTATGCTTTTATGATGTATATAGATGTATTATGGATACATTATGTTGTTTTATGATATGATGAATATGGATGTTTATGATTTTATGGATTATGGTAAATGTATGGATTTTTGTTTATGTGATGCATATGGATGTTTTTGATGGATTATGATGTCATATGATGATGCTAATGATATGATTATGATGTGATAATATTAATGGTATGGTTAATTATGATGTTATGTGATGATGGTATGCTATGTTGATGTTATGAAATGATGGTTTTATATATTATGGATTGATGGATTTTTATTATGTTTTAGATATGGATGACATGTGATAATTTATTGTTTATGTGATTAGATGCATTATGGGATGGATGATGCTATGTGAATTATGATGATGTGATATGATGTTATTATGATGAGATGAACTTTACAGTCTAATCAATTCAATTAGTTTGTTGCAGGCAAGTGACAGGTATGACAAATTAATATGTAATATTTTCTCTTTGTATTAGTACTCTCTATGTTTAATTTGACACCTATCTAGATTGCTTAATGATTTTCTGCACATGTTTCTATTTGTGTGGAAGTGTGAAGCTGGGAAGTTACAGGGTAGCTTCTTCAAGTATCTTTTCTTCCATCCTTTCTTGTTTCTTATTTGCTTTACTCTTAATGATATGATATGATGTTTTATGATGGTTATGATATGGTTTATGATCTAATGATGATGTAGTGTATGCAGGATGAGGCAGGGATGGAGGATTATGGTCATGATACATGGAATGTTAGAGCCATTTGTTGTGTATGTAAAACAATTTTGAGGGGTTGGGGGTTAGATTCAGGTTGGTGGATGGTTGGGAGGGGGTAGATTGGGGATGTTTTTGATGGGGGCCTTTCTAGTATATAATCCTTGGTCACTTGATGCATATTCTAATATAAATCCACTTGGGTTGGGTAGGTTGGAATCACGTTGTAAACTAGATTGTCTTAGTGTTGGATGGTTTTAGGGTGAGGGAAATAGTTGGATCTTTGTCGTTGGATGGGGAGTGATGTATAGCTAGGTGTAAGTGGCAAAAAATGTCACATCACTTCTATAAGAACCACATGGTTTGGTAGGTGGGGGACAAGGGTTCGTTAGGGAATGGGGGTATTGGGGTGGGTAGATTTTCTTAATCCCTAGGAAACAAATTCCTAGATTTTGTTTGCAAGGATGGGTGGATGAAGATGTGGGTAGAGAATGATAAATTGATTTAGGAAATAGTTGGGGCTGGGTATTGTTTTGATATGTTTTAGAGCAATCCTAAGTCTATTATAACAAAGAGGATATTTTCACCAAGGTATAAAACACCATGGTGATGATGTATATCCATCCTTTGCATGGAATAGACATGCAAACAAGAGGGTGTGCTTACACATGCCCAGTATAGTATAACCTTTTCTAGGTGGGGGAGAGAACTTAAAACATTCATTTCTTGATGCATAGAAGGTCTTGGCTTTAGATGCACCAGGGAGAGATGAAATGCCTGAAGTTTATCCGACCACTTTACAAGATATGAATACTAGTTGGAGTAATAAGAACATCCAACAAACACAACATACTGTAGACACCTAAAATTGACTTGCCCCACAAGCCACTTTCCCGCATCCTCACATCACTAGCTTATCCTTTTCCAATTAATTAAATGAGACCATTTTATTTGATTGATTTATCCCAAAACCACCTATCCCTAATCATTCATTTCAATCATCCCTTGTAATGAATTAATTCAATTAATTTATTACTATACCTTAGACTATTATCCACAATTGATTAAATAAATATCCTAATATTTATTTTATTAATTCCTCTCATCCCTAATCTAGATTAATTAAATAAAACATACTTATTTAATTTATCATCCCTAGCCTATGACCTAAACCTAGTCTAATTAAATAAATACCAATTATTTAACTAGCTTCCATAGCCTACATAACCCCTAGACCCAAATTAATTAAATAAACCTTTATTTAATTAATTTTAACCTCTCATTAGCCCACTCACTAATTTCCAACAGCCATATTAATTAAGTTAAACACTTAACTAATATGGTAAAACCTTGCTTAACCCATCCTCCCACACACTTTGAATAAAAGAATCATTTTTTATTCAAAGGGGTCACATGACCCTTACACATCATCTTTCCCTTTTTATGTTAGAGCTCTTTTTTATGAAATGAGATCAAACATGTGATTGCTAAATGAATCCATGTGTCACATGCCAACACACTCCTCAATAAAAAATATTTTTTTATTCAAACACTCCCCCACAAAAATTAATTTTTAATTCATTGACAAGTCCACATCATCCTCACACTATCCCATGGAAATGAATTTTTAATTCACTTCTCATCCTTCCCAATGAGAATTTAAATTTCACATTTAATCTCAATCATCCAATTTTGTTGATGAGATCTAAGCCCTTGATCTCATCCTCTGATCTCAACCATTGATTCCAACTTTGAATCCTAGTTATTAGATTCAAATCCCTCCAAATTTGCCTCTAAATACAAGGCTCTCCCAAGCATTTTCACAACACTTCTCATTCCAATCTTATGCTGCCCAAATCTCTCCTTATCCATCTTCTTAGCAACATTATCATGCCAAAATCCCTCCAAATCTCCCTCATCTCATCATCATAATGCCAAAATCTCCATAGCCTTTTATCGCATTTATCCATATCAAATATCATCCAATCCATCCCATATTGAGTTGCATTTAAAAGAGCAATCCACATTCAAATCATAAACTTGGATAAAGCAAGGAGCTAGTGGGTGCAAGATCCTCCACCTTATCAAGGAGTGAAGGAGGATAGAAGACCTTTTAAGGTACAATCTCTTGTTATTTGAGTTGCTTTCTTGTTTATCTTTTCTTCTAATCTTTTCTCATCTGCACATACAACATCAAATGACTTTCTACCTTTCTCTATGCTATTCGATGACACACCTAGATATAGGAGATCAAGGCAATCTTGTTGAATAAGCGTAGAGGGGCTAGTTAAATAAGAAAATCAACTGACGTCAGGCTGGGTCTCCTCCCAACACCTCTGAAACTACCCCTCCATTTATCAAATCCCATCGTTTGAGCTTAATTGATCTCTATCTTTGATCTTAATCCCATATTGTCATCCTAATCACTTTCTAATCCAATATCTATTATCTTTCCAATCCATATCCTAATCCATTTATCCAATCTTAATCACCTTGTAATCCTCTTAATCCAATCCCCTTATCTTCCTAATCACTCATCTAATTATCCAATTTTATCCTAATCATTATCCTAGTCATCCAAATCATTCTCCTAATCCATCCTCATTGGACCCTAATCCTAATCAATTTGCTAAGTCAAGGTGAGGTTCTAATCCTAACCACCCATCCTATTCATTTCCCATTCAACCAAATTATCCAAACCTTATCTCACCTATCATATCTTATTCATCCTAATTATTCTAGTCATTCATTCTATCTATCTATCATCCTTAATCCAATTCATCACCATCATATTAAGCCAACCCATTATCCACTTGATCACATCTCATCCAAACCTTCATCCAATATACCTTCCAACCAAAATCAATCTCATCCAAATCTTCATCAAATCTATCTCCAAAATCAAAATCCTAACATCTTCAAAGCCATAGTCCAAATCCAACTCATCTCCTCCAAACATTTATCAAGTTCCTATCCAAATCAAACCTTCATCCAAATCTATCTTCAAATCAAAATCCAACATCAATCATCCCTCACCCATTATCTACTCCAATCAAATATCCCAATCCCTAATCCTTAATCAACAAATTATCCTTTGCAAATCAAACTTTGGTTAAGGACTTAGTCTCCTTCATCCTCCATCAATATTTTATCCAAAATTCCAATCCAAATTACCCACATCATTATAAAAATCCCTCGACATCATTATCCAATAAAAAAATCAAGACCTTAGTTTATCATCATCAACCTTTATCCAAACTTACTTGAGATCATTAGTCTATCTTGAGTAAATCATCCAATCAAATTAACCCAATCAAATCTATTGCTTAAGAGTCATTAGTCTACCTTAAGTATAGGGAATCTTCCATCCTTCAAATCAAATCAAATCATTCTAAGGTCTTGAAATTTGATCCCCAACCTACATCACTCATCAATTATCCTACATCATTTCATATCTTTCCAACAACATGGATATGTTGTGTGGTTACACAACATGCCCCATTTTGCCTTAGCAAAATAGGGACCCAACCTTTTCTTGCTTCTGCTTGTTTACTTTTTGCTTTGGGCGGTTTTGTAAAATTTAGTCATGTCACCCCCTTTGCTTATGCATGTGTACCACAAAGAAGGGTTAGTTACCAAAGTTAGAATTTTCTAGCATTAGCATCATAATATGAAAGAATACAAAATTCTAGGCAGGTTTGCCTTTTGAATCACCTTGAGATTGTTTAAGGATAGAAAGTTATTCTAAGTCAAAGTTGGGTCAACCTAGATATTTTCCATAGGGTCATATTTCTAATTATCAGTCATATTTTCTTAGATGACCCTGACTTAAGATGATTACCCGATGCCTATTTGATCCCCGATATGCGAACATCAAATTTAAATAAGGATGAATAGTTACCCGTCAAGGACTTGTGATATTCTCGAAGGGTCATATTTCCTAATATCCCTCATCTTTCAAAATATCACCCGTTTGTGAATACCACCCTTCGCAAGTATGACAGTGACATCATTCAGTTCTAATGAATAAAATATATCACCTTGATGATGAAGTAATCATTGCACCCAACCCCCAGAGGGTCATATTTCTAAATATCCATCATATTTCTAAATATGATGATGACATCATCTTAACCTGGAAACAAAGAAAACATAACACCATGATGATGCCATCATGATCTTCACCCGAGGAGGTCACATTTTGTAATATCCCTGACCTTCATCAAATATGATGATGATGTCATCTTTCATAAATAATTGTTGAAGTCCATATGATGATGACGTTACCCTTACATTCTCGAAGGAGGAGGATATTCATAAGTCAAAGGTTGACCATATTTGGTGTAGGACCACCAAGGAGATCAAAAGACTTATGTCTTGTTTTGATGATTCACTTGTTTGTTGATTTCATAAGGTCTTGAAGACCATTCTCATCCATGTAATAAGGACTATGTCCAAATATCTATTGTTGTCTCGTAGGAGGTAGTCATGTTTGTAAGCTTTCCAAGGCATGTAAAAGACAGTCCTATGTTTCCCTCACATTTATAAGCCTTTCTAAGGAAAATAGGAGGATGTCATTGAGTTCTATGCCTTGTCAAAGGCTAGTTATCCTTGTAAGAACAAGATACACTCCTTAAAACAGAGATAACAATTTGTAATCACAATAACAAATAACTAATGGCATCGATGGAGGAAAGATAGTTGTGAATCTTCCCCATTGACCCAAAAACTACCTCCAAGTAGTTGCCAAGGGTTTTGCAGGCTTAAAAGGACTTGGAGATTGATCCTTGAGAGTAGGAGAAGAACTTGAAGAAGTGTAAGAAGTTTCCAAAGCAATAGCAAACCAATTCTTTGCATTTTCTGTGCTTTTTCTGTATAATAGTCCGTACCATTCTGTTGTACGACACTATCATGAAGTCTAGGTTGTTTGTAAATGGAGTATGATGAAGTAACTCTCAATTAAGACTAGTTTTGGCTTATGACATTGAAGATAAAGCAACCTTCAAGCGTTTGATTTAGGACTGCTCTTTGACAAAATTTTATTTTTCTGGAAAATTTGCCCCTACAGGCCGTACACAGAGAAGGTACAGGATTGTCCTTTATTTTTCATGCTTTGATTGGATAATACATTGAATTACCTTGCATTTGAATGTAGTTTGGTGTCTTGGAAGTAGTCTTGTAGGGAGTTATAAGGGTTTATTCTAAACTTGGTTGTAAAACCCTCTAGGGTTTTGAGTGCAATTCATGTATTTCCTTCCATTCCATTGATGTAGAAGTGCATAGATCAGTGGGATGGATTATTTAAAGGTAGTTTCAATGTATTCTACAAAGGGTTTGGGTAGAGAAGTTGATTTGTTGCTGTTTATATGAAAGACTTAACAAAACCATGTGTCAGGTGATGATTAGAGACCAATTGAAGGAACCATAGAGACTTTTCTTGGAACAACAATTTATAGAAGTAGAAAACCCACAAAATCCTTTGTTTTGGTAGGTACTCTAAATGTTCAAACCCTTTGTGGAGTTTTGTGCATGAGTTGTAGGGTAGTCTCTTTGTATTTTTGGCCTAATTGGGGCTCTAGGTCATTGAGAGGGGCTATTGGTTGAGGTATTCCGTCCAAAACAAGCCATACCCAATTTGGGATATGTGATAGGGGGCCATAATGGGTATCTAATGATTGTCTAAGATTTGTATTTGAAGACATATAGAAAAATTTATTAGGACTGTTCTCCTTTTGAAGGGCTACAAGCCATTTTTGGGGTTTGTGAAGGAAGTACTATTTCAGAGTTTGACCTACCTTTGCCAATGGATGGGATGGGTCCCTATAGATGCCTAAACACCATTTTCATGGAGAAATTAAAGATATTAATTTATGTTCCCACTTTTGCAAACTGACTTTTGAATTTGAGCTTTTGGGTGTAGTAGAACCTTGTCTTTCTTGTCTATCTTCTCCTATCCAATTTGCCTCTACATCAATATCACCCTGATCATTGATGAATAATTATCCTGCAAGAGGGTCATATTTTCAAATAGGGTCACATTTTCAAATATCCCTAATCTTCTAAAAGATCACCCTCCAACATTAAATGTTGGATCCAACAATAGGTCACGCCCTGTCAATTTCAAATGTAATCCCGACACTTGGCAAGATCTATAAACTTCATGCAAATGATCAATGGATTTAATAAAAATAATGCATACGACCTAATTTGTCCTATTACTTGGTTTAAAACTAAAATTTGGGGATCATTTACATTTACCCTGCAATAGTTGAAGTTACAGAGCTCTGAGAGTCAACACATCACAGTGATCTGCAAACAGAACGTGATCTTCGATGGAACGAAACAAATGATACAATGCATTCATGTTGATACCATTATTGTTCATATAGTAAGAGGGAAAGCAATTATCAGGAAAGTAAAATAAAACCCTCTCTTTTGTTGTTTACTAAAAAATGCCAGGTAAAATGGTTTTTCATTAGGATTGTCAATGTGACATGCATGAAATGAATTAAAATGTTGAATTATTGTTATGAAATGCATGATATCCATGAACCTTCCACACACATACATCCTAGGGTAAGAATGCATGTTTCTATTGCAGGATCCAATGGATGTTAGAAAGAATAGATCTGACTCCGAGTTCTTGAAATTGATGTTTGTACAACTGGAGGGACTAGGATTTAGATATGGGGTAATAGATGACACGCATCAAGGAAAGACAAATTTTGATGCATGGACAAGGATGTTGGATAATGAGAGTGACAACCTCATAGTGGATAGGACATTCACAATTGGTATGTGGCACGTCGTGAGATTTCCATATGCAATGGAATCCATTGAGCTAGTGGTGGAATGTGCAAGAAATTATAACCCTGAGAATAGAAGAGTAGAAAAACATGGCAGAGTGTATGCCAATTTCTCAATCAAGGGCATCACTGCTGTATTTAATTTGCCTGTAGGAGATAAAGTGGTTAGTGTAAGCCTAAGTAGGCTGGAGAAAGAGTACCGTAGCAATGAAAGGCAAGCCATGAAGATCATGTATCCATGGAGGCATAAGGGTAGCTCCTACAAAGCTGCTGCCAAATTGCCTAAGTACTTGTACAAATTTGATTTTGATGATGAATATTAGTATATGATTGCCTTGTTGAACAGGATGACTAGTAGGCAGCATATCAAGAAATTTGAAAACTAGATGTATGGGATCATCCAGATGGTGTTGTATTTAGATAACAAACATATGTGGGCAAATATCATCAGCGATAGCTTGGATGAGGGCATAAGAAGGCTGGGAGGCAAATCTTGCATATTTCATATGACTTCTTATGTTATATACACCTATTCTTTCAGGTGGAAATTTGATACTTTGCAGACAGTGGGCAGGGTTGGAAGTAATCCTAGTGACATAAACATATGGGATCATTACCCACAATTACAAAGGAGAGCATATCTCCAAGACTAAAAATTAGTAAATGATGCATTTTCTATGCATGTGGTCAGAACCATGGAGGAGGACCAAACCAAGAGATTGAGCATGGAAGCTCAGACAATCATCTACAAGCATGGGGGATGGTTTATCCAGTTCCCTACTTTTTCATATATAAGAATAGAAGGATTCGAGGGACAACCCCTCATGTTACCAAGATACCCTACTGATAGGGTCATCTTGATGGAATTTGTTAGGCAAGTGTCAACCTCAATTGATGCTCACTTGGAAAAGAAGAAGATCCCTCCTGTATTATTCCTGATATACATGGGCTAGTATATATGCCCTGACAGACAAAGCATTATAGATGCCATTGGAGGATTAAAGCTCATGTATCTAAGGCCATTTTCTATAGCTAGGTCATATGACCCATATGGCAGAATACATAATCTATTAGGGAAGCAAGTACATCAAAAACATATTGAAGATTATTGGACTGATTCTGATGATGAACAATAAGTTAGGAGAAGGAAATATCAAAGGTTCACACTCAATTAGATCTAGACTTTTGATTGCATTCCAGTGCCAACATAATTACATGAGGATGATGGTAAAATAATGTCTAATGAATATGAAGATAATAAGGTGTATAATGACACCATCTCAGCTCCTGATCTGACATAGCCAGAGGAGACATCACTAGATCAAATAATGAAGGGGGTTATCTAATTGACCCAAAGTTGGGTAAAGACTAAGGCCACTAAGTTGAAAAAGAAGGGTATAGCCCTTACCATTGACAATAAGAAAAAAGGGACAGGTATCTGAAGAAGATTATGATGACTTCCTCATTGAAAAGAGGAAATCGAATGGAGACATATTACCTGCCGAGGAAGAAAAGGCATCAGGCAAGGGCAAGAAGGCTGCTCCTATGCAGCAAGGGGTAATTATTAAAAGACTTCAATCAAAAGGTGATGATGCATCCACCTCTACACCTGTATCTACATCCCAACAAATAGAGGATGAACTATTACAAGATGAGCCACTATAGGATAAACCACTGAAAGAAAATCCTTGGGAAGAAGAGCAATTGGATAAAGAACCCAAAAATGATGATCTACTTATAACAAAGAAGAAAAGAAAGAAAGTACATCAAGCACCACCACAAAAAAAGTAGAAGACAACAATGAGGGGGAACGTCAACACTAACCCTATCATGTTAAGAGGTGCGGGTGGTTTGACCTTTATTAAAGACCTACAACATGATTTCCCCATTCCTGAAATAATTCAATTTAAAATTGAGAAGGCCGAGGAGCAGGCAAAAGAAGTGCATATGGCTAGTAAAGAGTCCCCTTTTCCTCTTGATGACACTGTAGAATTGTTGGATGATGAAGTAGTTTAGGATGTGATTGCTTAGCATATCGAGACCTTAGTAGCTAATACTAAGATGACCCCTCATAAGACCCACATGGCCCAGAAAGTGACACATCAAGAGGAGGTTGGAATGGATGAAACATAACAGGATAATCCTAAGGAAATAGCCCAATAGATAGGGTTGACTAATTTAGTGGAGTAGGTCACTCATCCTGCAGTGATAGACTTAACGTACCAGGAGGATATGAACCTGAATAAAGAGAAGGATCAGTCACTAGAACCTGAACAGGTTGATGATATCGTGCATGTAGAAGATGGTGATATGTCACCCAAGCAAAATAAAGACCAAAATAATGCACCTATAGGAAAAGGACAGCCAAAGGCATAACTTCAGAATAGGGGTGATTAGAATAAAGATAAGGATCCTGATCAAGACCAAGGCCTTTCTTCACCACATGATGAAAGAAGTGATCAAGGTGAAAATCCAAGATTAGAAGAACAATCAGGTGAGAAAGAGTTGAACTTGGGAGAAGTTTATAAATCAAAAGATGAAGAACAAATTTTGGCACAAGGTGCAGGTCAGCACAAAGAAACAGAAAAAGTGACTGAGGGCAATTTGAGTGATTCCCAAGGCCCAAATACATAGTCTTGTCAAGAGACCAATGTGCCACAAGATGTGCAAAGGGAAAAGGATCAAGAAACTCCTAAGGAGAATTTACACAAGGAGGTACAAGATCAAGGTATGCATACTCTGCAGAATCCTCCACCTTAGAGAGAAATCCCTCAGCAAGAGGCACCTCAACAGAAGTCTCCTCATGAGAACATGCATGAGGAAGAAATTAGAAAAGAAAATTCACCATTGAGGGCAGGGCCTAATACACAATCCCAAGATACTCAAAATAAGGAATATGATCATCAAGAGCCCAAGGGTGATGTTCCTTATTGGTTACAACATGAGGTAAATCTACAACAAGTTGATGAGGTGCAAGATTTTGATGTCTCTACATTATTTACTGAAAGTAAGATGAAACCTAGAAGAAAGGCAAGGCTCACATCTGCAATAAGAAGAGACCCTACTACAAGTAGGAGAACAACTCAAGTAGCCTTGCCCACAGTTGAAAAGGAGAAAGGTAAAATAAGCCTTAATGAATTTTAGATAACTGATATTGATTTAGGTTTTGCAAATGAAGACCAGGAAGGTCAAGAAGGTAAGGATATTATTGATTCTTCGACCCAAAGGGTGAAAAGAGAAAAGGATAAGAATAAGAAACATAAAGAGCACATTGCTCAATTGCATTCTTTTATTAAAGGATTGATTGATCCTAGGCATACACCTATTAGTACAGCCATTCCATCAACCATTATATCACAAGAAGAGGCCACATGATTAGATCTGATGAAGCATAAGGCACAACTAATGGATAAGTGGTTCATTTCCTCTATTTTTGAAGTTGAGGATGTGGTGAAAACATCCTTAGAAAATTGGAATTCTCTTAGTGCCTTGAAGAGTAAAGTGGATAAGTTGCAGAATGAAGTAGGTAGGAGATCTTTCAAGCTGGAGAAGAACATAGATGCCTTGGGAGAAATGAAAAGAATTGATGTGAAGATACTCTTGGATAATAAAATACTAGATAATAATACTTCTCAGTTGCTCAGTATTTGGTATGAAGACAATGGATTTGAATGTGACATCCTGAAGAGATGTAGTGGCAAACTCAGGGATATAAGCATCAAATTACATGACCTTATGGCAGAAGAAGCAGAAACCCTAGAAGCTCTGGAAGGAAAGGTAGAAGGGAAAATTGAAAATCAAGATACTGATTTTGCTATTCAGGATTTCCATAATAATTTCAAGCAAGCTATAGAGGATCCCCTGCACCATTTGACAGAAGAGGTAATAAACAAAGTCATGAGGATAAAGGTCAGGGTGGAGACATACAATGAAACATTGAGTAGTAGGAGGAATAAGATGGATGCCCTTCAAGAAAAATTTCATTCCCATAGCCATGTTGCAGCGAGGGCTAAGATTCAGCATGGAGGTGAGGTTGAGAGAATAGTACAATTATATGAATCCATCAGGGCAACTATAAAGGTACACATAAGAGGAGATCTGCATCAAAGCAACAGTGATGAAGAAAATGATGATGAAGATGCAATTGATTGAGAAGATGAAAGTGAATAAGAAGAAGAAGATAAAGAATAAATAAGGATGCATGATGACAGAGTCATATGCATAATCAGTATAAGAGATGCTCAAATCCAACAGATGGTTGCTGGCTGGCAACCTTTTCTCTTGTTAATATTGGTTGACTTAGTCAATGTGATGATATTGACCGTTGATTCAAATAGACAAATCTTGACCGTTGGTCATGTGTAACTGCCTCCTCTCTTTTTTCTATAAAAGGAGATGGAGTGCACTCTTTGTAGCATTAGAAACTTAATTGAAGTTAGATTGCTAAAACATTCAGGACTAATTTCAAGGCTTTTGTCAATGTACATATCTTTTGAATACCTAATGAAAGAGAAGCTGTTTAGATTACAAATAATTGTAAATCTTGAGTAGTTAGTGAATGGAATCTAGATATATGAATTGATTAGCTACGTCCCTTGGAGTGGTTATCAGTCTACATGTGTTGTTTTCATTCCTTGTTCCTTTGAAGTTAACATCAACCATGTTGGCAAGAGACACATTGGAGCTTCATGATTGTTGTCATTGATGGCAACAAAGTTCTTCCCACACATCTGCAGGACATGGTGGGTCTATACTGGAAGTCAGATTGAAGAGTGGTGTGGTCCGGTAAGCAAGAATAAAGTATGTGGAAAGGTTCGACAGTCAGGTCCAGATCTCTCAGAGGAAGTATTTCAGTGAAGTACAGATTTGGTAAAGTCAAGAGGAGTACCTTGACTAATAGATTCTAGGAATTGAGCCTCCGGTGATAAAAGAATAAAGAGATATAAGCATTCAAGTATTGGGGTCTGGTTTGGTAGAGCAGACAGAGGAAGAACTGACAGGCAGAGCATTAGAAGTTATTTTAGATGAGATGTTGATGGTGATAAAGGTTCCTAAGGTATCATTCATGATTGGCCAACATGATTGAAGATTTATACAAGCATATCCTTGATCTGCATTATTTGGTATGCAAGGATTCAGCCGATAGACCAGAGTTTGAGATAATATTGACTATTCCAGGTACCGACTAGAAAAGTGTTGAAATCACTTGTGCGGATATATATACAAGATGGATTTAGATGTGAAGTGTGAGTTGTGTGTGGAAATACAAATAAAAGTAGAAGGATAAATAAAAGGCAGAAAAACATGTTCAGAATGTAAGAGGATAGCAACACTCAAGAAGAGTCAGAATGAAGTGCTGCAGATCAGTCTATTGATCTTAAACCAGAACTGAACTTTAGCATGTGTGGATGCTTTTCATCAGTTCAAGTTTTCTTCTTGTAAATAGTAAGTCTTTTGTAGGCAGTGAGCCTCTTGTGAGCAGTGTGCTCAGGCAGTGAGCCCTAATTGGCAAGTGCCACTTTGTATCTTCTATTCTTCTAACAGAGAATAATATCTTGGGTTAATCACCCCATGGTTTTTTCCCTTGACAGGGTTTCCACGTCAAAATCATTGTGTCATGTGTATTGGTGTTACTTACATTTCATAGTTATGCTTTCTTATAGAATCTGATGTTGCATTAACTATTAAGAAAGCACAGAAAGTTGAATTATTAGGATAACTGATTCACCCCCCCCTCTCAGTTATCAACAAACCATACCTAGCTATGGAACATCCTGGTGAAATTATGGTTTGATTTCTTCTCTTCATGAATGTATCTGGAATGTATGTGACTCAATCACTAAAGGTTCACTAAATTTAGAAGTATTTCTTTGAGTTTTCTTAAATTTCATTGCAAATCACCTTCACATTTGCAAATATCATATAATCTAAAGCAAATAAACATGAAATATGCCTATAACTCATAAATAATTGAATATACATAGCATATTTTGAATGAAAGCATGTCAACATGATAAATATCATGCAAATACATATGAATATCAACAATACACATGTAAATACCTACTTATAGGCACATTATTTGACTAAATACACAGTGCAGAGGCATAAAATAAGTTCATAATAGTAAATGTTCAGAAGAATTGATCAAACTTATAAATATAATCATTGTCTGTGGAGCATAGTGAAAATAACCTTGTTTGTGAAGCTAATTTACAGGAAACAGATGCAAAACTAGATATATAGCCAACGATTTACCATATAGATAGTGTAAGACCCCTTGAAATGGAAAATAGCATGTCACATCAACCTTTGAGTAACATCAGAAGATCATGACCTGATCAACAGAGACTTGGAGTCATCAGCTTATTTCAAACTGATCGTACTTTTCAAGATAATAAAGGTTTGTTGTGCAAATTTTTATGCATGTTGTTATGACTAACAATCATCATCAACATAAATTGGTGCTAGAAGGAGGGCTTTCTTTCTTGTTTGAAAGGTAAATCTGGTACATGTATGTATCCCTGTGGTTGAAACAAGGTAATCTTCTCAAAGTATATCATAATTGTTCATACTTTGAGTGTTTGTGCAAAGATTTGCTTGTCCTGTGTTATTTCACGTCTGTTCTTCATAAATATTTCAGAATTGAGCATATATAGTTTGAAATTTGTAGTCAGTTCTTAAAATCTTTGAGGATTGAGTCATTATTCAAGCCTTCCTACTAGATCTTTGTTGTAATTTGCTTGTGTTGCTTGATATCCTAATATTAGTGTCCAAAAGTCTTATACTAGCTCATATTTGCAAGTTTCATGCAAATATTGCATAAATATCTAGTCAGTTCTTGATTCCAATCATAAATATCTCCTTTACTTGGTCAGTTCTGTTGATCTTTATAGAAAATTAAGTCAAATTTTCATAAACTATAGGAACCCTGGCTCTCAAGCTAAATACCAGGTCCAGATCTAGTGGACTTTTTGAGGAATTGCCTATTATCCATGGACTTAGACCTAGAACTATAGACATTCATCACACTCCTGGTTCTAGCACATCAGAATCTTCACCAGGTAATACTCCAATAACCCTTGATGTACTACAAATGCCTTTAGGATCACTTGTTACACCTCTAGTTCAGCCACCACCAGTTACAATGTCATTCTTTTCTACAGAATCACCTTTGGCCTTCACCGTATATCATCCTTTACCTAAAATCTTGACAAGATTTGTCCTAAATACCATCCATATCAAGATGTTGATGATCATATCAGAACATTCAAAGAAGCTTACTGTAGAGCAAGAATTAAACATCAGGATGTAGTATGCAGATTATTTCCATACTCCTTGGGAGAGGAAGTATATAACTGGTATATCAGTCTTGGCCAAGGCTCAGTTGGTTCATGGGCCACCTTAGAGAAAGCTTTCAAGGATAGATTTAAGATACCTATAGATCCTTCAATGAGAATTATCACCTGTTTGCCACAATCAAGAGATTTGAAGGAGAGCCTATTGCTAACTTTAATGCTAGATTCCAAAAGATGCTTTCAAAGTTCATAGCTCCATATACCGTAGCAGATGAAGTTGCTATGAGTATATATTACTCAGCCTTAGATCCCTTGACTTCTATGTTCATAAGAAGAACACATCCTGGTGTCACAACTCTGGCATGAGCTTTTGAAGAAGCTATAAAAGTCAATCAACAACTAATCCCTACTCCAACACCAAATATAGCATTTCTAACATATCCTGCACATCCTACATACCTTGCATACCCTACTCAACAGTAGACCAATGGAGCTATGATGCCCCCAGCTGCAATACCAAGTCCATTACAAGTACCTCCACTTAGCATCATGCCACCTCCAAATGGAAATGGCCAAATAGTGCAATATCCAGGACATGCACAAGTACCTCAGGATGTAGGACAGAATAACAATAATGGTTCTTCTTTCTTTAAACCTCAGTTAGAAAATGTAGTAGCCAAAGTTCAAGAAGAAAAGGAATAAATTAAAGAGATATTAGCACAGTTAAGAAAATTGACAACTGAAATCACTCATTGGATAGGTCAAAATTTCTATCTCAAACAAATCAAAGCAGAGGATATAATAATGATAGCTCTGGATATCCTGATAGGGGATATAAAAATGATAGTAACTACAACAATAATAACAACAATGGTAATAATAATGCACCTAGACAGCCTAGAGTGTTGAATACTAGGCCAAATAATGGTTCCTTGCCATCACCCTTAGATAAGCAGCCTCCTAGTGAACCTAAACAGACCACTAGAGTGAACTTGGTAGAAGCAACCCTTACCAACTGGTGTAGGATACATAATACCAATGCTCATGCTGAGTTAGATTGTCCTCAGGTTGGGATAGCAACCAACATATTTCAGGTTAAAGTATCAAATACCACAGGTAACCCTCCTTTTATTGAAGGAAATGAAATCGTCCCTTGTGGATATGACTCTGCTCTTGTGTTGGAGAGTTTTGTTAATCATCCTCACCATCAAGCAACTTCTGCTCTTGTGTTGGAGAGTTTTGTCAATCATCCTCACCATCAAGCAACTTCTACTCATGAGAATTATACTTTAGCATGTGAAGAGTCAGTCATGGCTTTTAAAACAAATTATGTTTTTCCTTTTGAGGATGAGAATGAGCCAGCAGTCGAACATGAGGAGGTACATGCTTACCAGCAACAGTATCAAGGTAGACACAATTATAACCTCAGGAATAACTCAAATAGACCATCTAGTCCCTTGACCATAGCTTTGCCTCCTAATAATTTTAATACTCCTCCTGATCCAAAGGCAAGCAATAACCCTGGATTCCCTAAGGTTAATGCTTAATATTTAGCACCACAAAATGCAATGACAAAAGCTAGTAACTAGCCTCCTGAATCTGATAAATTGGTCACATGTACTTAGCAAATGAAATGAAAAAGGTCAAAATTAGTTTGTCACTGTTAGAATTTCTTAAAACCCCAGCTATTAAGAAGGTATTCATGAAATCCTTAGATGACACTGCACCAAAAGAAGATAGTCAACCCCCTAATTCAAACTAGACCTTGAATAAGGATCATGCAGCTAAGGATAATAATGTCAAACGTAAAGTCCCAACTACTATCCAAGCTGCAAAAACTTCACACATGACCCTTTATAGGGATAAGACCGAATCACCTCCATTTCTCCTTTCCGTAAGGATGTTTGGCAAGAACTTACATAACTGCTTGGTAGATTCAGGTGCATCTACCAACGTAATGCCATTGACCATATGTAATGCCTTAGGGTTACATCCTGCTAAGTCATTAAAGAAGGTAACATAGTTAGACAAAACTCAGGTAAGTGTTGTAGGAGAATTAACTCATTCATATGCAATTAGCATCAAATCCAAGGATCCAATACTACATTGATATACAGGTAGTAGATATCCCTAATACACATGGAATGTTGCTTAGTAGGGATTGGTCAAAGACACTTAATGGATACATGTCTACTAATTTCAGTCACATGTGGATACCTTGGAAAGGGATTCCCAATCAGATTAGGATAGATGCTGAACCCTGGATGAAACACATGATCACCAAATATAATAACACCAATGAGATCATGTATGAGGATGTTGAACCTGGAGTTTACACAATCAGACCTCAGTTGGTCAAGATAGAAGAGATCCTCATGTATAATATTCATGTTCATAGGGATGATCACCGAGATAATGGAGTAACTATAGAGTTTGATCGTAGCTCAGAGGACAACAATGAAGTAGATCATTTTAGAAATTTTGAATTGTATTTGTCTGAAGAAATGCAACTTTGTCAAATGCTAAATATGTCTAATGAAGATGTCTTGATTGAAGGATGGTGCAGGTTGCATGATGAGGCACATTCTAAAAAAACTTGTAATGCTTGCTTAGACATGATGGAGCTGGAACATACATGTAGTGAAAAGGCATTATCATCAACTGAAGTAAGTCATGCAGATAGTTATACTGATACTGATTCTTGTTCATCATTTGCAGGAATAAAGGAAGCTACATATCAAGATGAAGCCTACGTCCATAATTCAGAAGAGATCCTGATGAATATTGGGAGCATTTCTAAGGATGAGAGAAATATCACCTCGGGAACTGATTGTTTGATTGAATCAGATTATGAATTGTCCAATGAAGATAGAGGAAGTAATTTGACTAAGTTTGAAGAGTTTTTGTCAAAACAGATTCAGAGGATGTTGTTGCAACATACTTCTCCACATAACGCTCTAATTGAAGGCTAGTGTAGACTACATGAAACACCACACTCAGAGACTACTTGCTCATTATGCTTACATATCTTGAAGAAGCATATGATGCTTTATTTAGAAGATCACTCTCTTGACAGAAAAAAAAGTAAGCAAATACCAGTTTTACATCGGTCAGAGAAAGTAAAAGTAGAAAAGAATGAGTTACCAAATTGAAATGGATATCAGGTGGTACAGTTGCTAGAGCTAAAAATAAGAGGGAAGGTTCTGATAAACCTTTGACTGAAGATAAGCCATGGATCCTTAGGTTTGATGGATCTAAGTCAAAACAAGGAGCTGTAGTAGGGATAGATCTTATCGATCTAGATGGAAAATCCTATCTAGTAGCATATAGATTATAATTCCCATGCACAAACAATGTGACAGAATATGAGGCTTTAATTCATGGGATATTGTTTGCACTCAACAAAAGAGTGAAAATTCTGCATGTTTATGGAGACTCAGAATTAGTGGTAAGACAAGTAAGAGGCATATATTCTTGCAATTACAAAAAGTTGTCTAATTACAGACACAGGGTGTGGGACTTGATCAAAGATTTTGATGCATTCAACATCACACATGTGCCCAAAGATTAGAATCATAGAGTAGATGCTCTAGCTCAAGCTGCAAGCACTTTGGAACCATTATCCATATCTAGTATGAAGAGGTTTTTAGTTGAATTAATATCAGTACCCTTTGTACTAGATAATGTTACCAATCTTCAGGTGTTTGATGATGACCAACACATTTTGGATTTTATATCAAATAGAGATGTGTTTGATGCTCAAATCATAGATGAAAGAAATGTAGAAGATCATACTTGGGAGGAAGAAGAGATTCTAGAGTTGCCAAGTAATAAAATTCCCAAAGGGATGATAGAATTAGAAAGAGCATTTGATTTAGACAATATGCTGAAATAGAAAGATCTCCCCAGAACTGATGGGGGAGAATACTCATCAGTCAATATAGGAAAAAATGAAGAAAAAAGGAATGTCCTAATTGGTAAAGTTTGTATAGAAGAAGAAATGGCAGGGATAACCCAAGCACTTAAGGATTACATCCATGTTATCGATTGGACTTATGATGAGTTGATAACATGGGTAGCCAATTTGGTCCTTGTGAGAAAGAAAAATGGTGATATTAGGCTATGTGTAGACTTAAAAAATTTGAATAGAGCATCTGAAAAAGATAACTATCCTTTACCTTCGTTGGATGAGGTCTTGCAAATAGTTAATGGTGCACAGATGATGTCTTTCCTAGATAGTTTCTCGGGTTATAACCAGGTGATGGTAGATAAAATAGATAGGCTGAAAACTACATTCACCACCAAGTGGGGTATTTGTGTATAGGTGCATGCCTTTTGGATTGATAAATGTTGGAGCCACATTTCAATGAGAAATGGATATAGCTTTTAGGGGCCTGATTGGTAAGTGCATAGTCATATACATGGATGACTTGACAGTTTTTTCCAAGAAGATAGGTGATCACATAGAAGACCTCAGGAAAGTGCTTAAGAAGTGTGAACAATATGGTATATCCTTGAATCCCAAGAAGTGCATATTCAGAGTAACCACAGGTAAGTTACTAGGTCATTTAATAACAAAAAATGGGATCATCATTGACCCTCCCAGGGTAGACTCTATCATGAAGCTACAGTTGTCTGGAAGTATGAAGGAACTCAAATATTATTTTGGTAAGATAAATTTTGTTAGGAAATTCATTACTGGCTTTGTAGAGATTGTCAGGCCACTAAATGCAATGCTCAAGAAAGATGCAAAAATTGAATGGACTCCTAAAGAAAGAGCAACATTTGAGGATATTAAGAAATCTATATCTGATGCTCCTATTCTTATTAGTCCAGATTATACAAGAGATTTCTACATATATTCATTTGCTTTAGAGCATACATCAATAGCAGTATTAACACAAAGAAATTAGGCTAAAGAAGAAAAGCCTATAGATTTTATGAGCTTCCCATTCAAAGATGTAGAGCTTACATACATGGACGTTGAGAGACAAACTCTTTCTCTAGTCTGAGTAGTCAAAAAGTTTAGACACTACATTTTGAGAAGTAAGATAATTGCTGTAGTACCAGATGCAGCAGTGAAAATGCTCTTAATGCAGAGTGAACCTGGTGAAAAGAGATCTAAATGGATAACAGTTCTCCAAGAGTATGATATGGATATAACACCCATGAAGTTAGTAAGGGGACAAGATTTGATCCAAATGATATTAGAAACTGATCCTAACATCATGAACCAACAATATGTGGTGAACACTAGAGAAACTGAAGAGTGGTACTTAGACATCAGGCATGTCTTGATTACTGGAAGATGTCCATCAAGATTACAAGTCTCATAGAGGAGAGCTTTGAAAATAAGATCACAAAAGTATATGATAAAAGGAGTCCTTTTCAAAAGGAATTATGAAGGAATATATCTCAGATGCCTAGAAAGGCAAGAAGCAGATAAAGTGATAGTAGAATTACATGATAAGTTTGGAACCGCACATGGATCACATCTAGCTATAGCTCATGCTATCCTGAGAGCAAGATACTACTGGCCCACTATCTTTAAAGACACTACTAAACATATTAAGTATTGTCATACTTGTCAAGTAGCAGCCAATAGAGAAAAATATGCTGCTCAACCCCTGCAACCAGTGATAGAGATGCGGCTATTTGCTCAGTGGGGCATGGATTTCATAGGACCCATAAATCCTCCATCATCTGCAGGCCATAGGTATGTTCTGACTATCACTGATTATTGCACCGGGTGGACCGAAGTAATTGGCAGTAAGACATGCAATGTTGATGATGTGATCAAGTTCTTGGAAAGTAACATAGTGACCAGGTATGGAGTTCCTTATGCTTTAGTATGTGATAATGGACCTGCCTTTGCATCATTAAAATTATCTAGTTGGGCTTTTGATCATGGAATTATTTTGAAATTCTCTTCAAATTATTATCCTCAAGAGAACAGCTTAGCAGAGTTAATGAATAAGAACTTATTGAATATCATAAAGAAATTGATAGAAAAGAACCCTAGGGAGTGGAATACCCTATTAAAGTATGCCTTGTTGGTGGATAGAACCAGGATGAAAGCTTCATTAGGAAATTCTCCTTATCAATTAGTGTATGGGGTGGATCCTATCCTCCCTATAAACCTAAAGATCCCCACATTGCAGTTTGCACAAGAATATCTAGGCATAGATAACAAATAAGAAGTTATATTACTTCAACTCATGCACCTAGAAGAGAAAAGAGAAAGAGCAATTGATCAGTTTGCTAAACATCAGGTTGTGGTCAAACACTAGTTTGATAAGAGAGCCAGAGTTAAAGTTTTTAGGATTTTAGATCTAGTCCTTATGTGGGATAAGGTTCATGAAAGAAAAGGCGATCATGGTAAATTCGATAAACTTTGGATAGGTCCTTTTCAAATTTTAGAGATCCTAAGAGATAGTACCTATAGACTTAAGACTCTAACCGGTGAGGATGTTACATTGCCAGTTAATGGACAGTTCCTAAAACATTATTTCCAAGCTTAAACAGAGTCAAGTAAGTCATTTGTATAGTTTTGTTTTGTCTATGTGTTTATTTGTTTGTTTTGTTGAGTCTTTATTTTGGTTAGGCAAGATGATGTACCTTATTACCCTAAGAAACCAACCATATTGTTAGGATTCAAGCGATGAGAACAAATTCCTATATAGGCTATGACTCATTTTGAGGAGTATCTCTGATCAGGTCTGTGATATCCTTTTCATCATGGTTCCTTTTCTTAATTAAGGAAATTTTCACAATGAATCACCTAATAGCCTTGGGTTTGTGGAACACATCAGTATAGGTGTTAAGTGAAAAATCTAAAGGGTCAACCTTGCTACTATTACAATCTCCAACCTAAATCAACAAGTGATCACACCTTTCATATTCAGCTTACATGATGATATCATATGAATAAAAAGGAAAATATTGAAATCCAAAAGGATAAAATTAGGCCATCTAAGTAACTCTACCGGGGCTATAGATGCTTGCTGGCAGTGGGGCTTTACTTAGGAAGATTGTATAGATAACCTTGTCGGGGCTATGGACGCCTGCTGGCAGCAAGGCTCTATCCAGGTCAAATATGAGGGATGAACTCAAAATATGTAGCTTAACACTAGTTACTCATGTTTTCAACATACTTTCAAGATGAGGATAATTAATCATTTGCACACACTTGAATTCCTTACTAGCACTGTTGTAATAGTGAACATTATATCATTCAGAAAGGTCATAATACTTATGCTTAGAAAGAGTTAGAATACTATGTTAGAATGTGATCCCGTCACTTGAATCATTTGAATTTGGTTGTTTTCTTTGTGGAAAGTTATTGTGTGGCTACACAACACGCCCCATTTTGCCTTAGCAAAACAAGGACCCAACCTTTTCTTGTTTCTGCTTGTTTCCTTTTTACTTTGGGCAGTTTGGTAAAATTCAGTCATGTCATCCCCTTTGCTTATGCATGTGTACCACAAAGAAGGGTTAGTTACCAAAGTTAGAATTTGCTAGCATTAGCATCATAATCTGAAAGAATACAAAATTCTAGGCAGGTTTGCCTTTTGAATCACCCTGATATTGTTTAAGGATAGAAAGTTATGCTAAGGCAAAGTTGGGTCAACTTGATATTTCCCATAGGGTCATATTTCTAATTATTAGTCATATTTTCTTAGATGACTCTGACTAAAGAGGATTACCTGATGCATATTCGATCCCCAATACATGAATGCCAAATTTAAATAAGAATGAATAGTTACCTATCAAGGACTTGTGATATTCTCGTAGGGTCATATTTCCTAATATCCATCATCTTTCAAAATATCACCCTTTCACGAATATCACCTTTTGCAAGTATGACGGTGACATTATTCAGTTCCAACGAATAAAAGAAATCACCTTGAGGATGAAGCAATCATTGCACCTAACACCTGGAGGGTCATATTTCTAAATATACATCATATTTCTAAATATGATGATGACGTCATCTCAACCTAGAAACAAAGAAAACATAATAGCATGATGATGTCATCATGATCTTGACCCAAGGAGGTCACATTTCATAATATCCCTGACCTTCATCAAATATGATGATGACATCATCTTTTATAAATAATTGTTGAAGTCCATATGATGATGATGCTCCCCTTAAATTCTCAAAGGAGGAGGATATTCGTAAGTCAAAGGTTGACCATATCACACTAATCAATGATGATTAATTATCCCACGGGAGGGTCATATTTTCAAATAGGGTCACATTTTCAAATATCCCCGATCCTCTAAAAGATCACCCTCTAGCATTAAATGTTGGATCCAACAGTAGGTCACACCCTGTCAATTTCAAATGTAATCCCGACACTTGGCAAGATCTACAAACTTCATGCGAATGATCAATGGATTTAATCCAAACAATGCATACGCCCTAATTTGTCCTATTACTTAGTTTAAAAGTAAAATTTGGGGATCATTTACATTTACCCTGCGATAGTTGAAGTTACAGAGCTCTGAGAGACAACGCGTCACAGTAATCTACAAACGAAACGTGATCTGTGACGGAATGGAATGGATGATAGAGTGCATTCACATTGATATCATTATTGGTCATATAGCAAGAGGGAAAGCAATTATTAGGTAAGTAAAATAAAACCCTCTCTTTTGTCGTTTACTGAAAAATGCCAGGTAAAATGGTTTTTCATTAGGATTGTCAATGTGACATGCATGAAATCAATCAAAATGTTGAATTATTGTTATGAAATGCATGATATCCATGAACCTTCCCCATACATACATCCTAGGGTAAGAATGCATGTTTCTATTGCAAGATCCAATGGATGTTAGAAGAACATATCTGACTCTGAGTTCTTGAAACTGATGTTCACATAATCAGAGGGAGTAGGATTTAGATATGGGGTAATAGATGACACACATCAAGGAAAGACATATTTTGATGCATGGATGAGGAGGTTGGATAATGAGAGTGACAACCTCATACTAGACAAGATATTCGCAACTGGTATGTGGCACGCCGTGGGATTTCCATATGTAATGGAAGCCATTGAGCTAGTGGTGGAATGTGCAAGAAATTATAACCTTGAGAACAGAAGAATAGAAAAACATGGCAGAGTGTATGCTGATTTCTTAATCAAGGGCATCACTGCTGCATTTAATCTTCCTGTAGGAGATAAAGTGGTCAGTGTAAGCCTAAGTAGGATGGAGAAAGAGTATAGTAGCAATAAAAGGAAAGCTAGGAAGATCATGTATCCATGGAGGTGTAAGGGTAGCTCCTACAAAGATGCTACCAAATTGAGTAAGTACTTGTACAAATTTGATTTTGATGATGAATATCAGTATATGATTGCCTTGTTGAACAGGATGACTGGTAGGTAGCATACCGGGAACTTTGAAAACTAGATGTGTGGGATCATCCAGATGGTTATGTATTCAGATAATAAACCTCTGTGGGTGAAGATCATTAGCGATAGCTTGGATGAGGGCATGAGAAGGTTGGGAGCCAAAGCTTGCATATTTCATATGACTTCTTATGTTGTATACACCTATGCTTTCAGGGGGACATTTGATGCTTTGCAGATAGTGGGTAGGGTTGGAAGCAATCTTGGTGACATAAACATATGAGATCATTACCCACAATTATAGAGGAGAGCATATCTCCAAGATTACAAATTAGTAAATGATGCATTTTCTATGCATCTGGCCAGAACCATGGAGGAGGACTTAACCAAGAGATTAAGCATGGAAGCTCAGGCATGTTGGAAACAAGGCAGATAACTGAGAGGGGGGGTGAATCAGTTATCTTAAATATATTAACTTTCTTTTCTTCTTTAATATTAATGCAACATCAAAACATAAGAGCATACATAATCATGAGAGAAGAAATAAAATCAACACACATAACACAAGGATTTTTATGTGGAAAACCTTGTTAAGGGAATAACCACGGGGTGACTAACCCAAGATTGTATTCTCTGTTAAAAGAATAAGAAGTACAAAATGGTACTTGCCAATTAGGGCTCACTACCCAAGCACACTACTCACAAGAGGCACACTTCCTACAAGAGACTCACTATCTACAAGGTATATAGAAAATAACTAGGTGTTTGAACTGATGAGAGGCATCTACATATGATAAGGTTCAGTTCCGGTTAGGCTCAATATACTAATCTAATGCACTTCATTCTTCCTCTGCTCTAATGCTATTGTTCTATCACATACTAGATTTGTATTGCTTCTTCCACACTTCTCTCTGCCTTTCTTCACACACTTCCACACACAACACTTCTCTTCATACTGAAACCCATTTGGTATATATTTCAGCATCAAGGATTTCAACATCTTCCAAGTCGGCAACTAGAATACTAAAGATATTTCCAAGACACTGATATGTCAGTTGAATCCATGCTTAATATGTGATGTGTATCAAAGACATAGACATAGAAGTCATCATTCATGTCGGCCAATCATGTATGATCTCTTAAATAGCTTGACCACCATCAATTTCTCATCCGGATTAAAGTTTGATGCTCTACTGGTTAGTTCTTTCTCAGTCTACTCTACCTGTCAGGAACCCAACACTTAGGTGCTCATATCTTTTCATTCTTTCATCACCAAAGGTTCAATCTCTACAATGTAGTAGTCATGGTACTCATCTTAACTTGTCCAAGTCTGTAAATTGCTGAGTTACACCATCTGAGAGATCTGAACCTGATTGTCAGACCTTGTTGCATGATCTGTTCTTGTTCACCGAACCAAAACACTCTTTAATCTATCTTCCGGTATAGGCATACTATGTGCTGCGGATGTGTGGGATAGACTTTGTTTCCATCAATGACAACACTCATGAAGCCACACAGTGTCTCTTGCCAACAATCTCCCCCTTCGGCATTGACGGCAACACTTAGTGAAAAATGACTAAGTGTCATAGCAAACTCCCCTTTAACTAATGCTCTGTCTTATATACACTTTTACCAGAGCTCCCCCTTAGCTGGATTCCACATTTTTCACTACTCCTCACTCCCCCTTTGACATCAATGGCAAAGGGTGGGATCCGCACACCAAAATTTGCAAAAATTAACCTATGCATAACCGCATAAGTATATATACATGTTATACTTACATATACTTAAGTATATCCGCAAAGGTGGTCTTCAACTGTACAAATTCTATTGCCCAACTCTGGTTCATCCTATCCAAAATTGAGATGTGCCACTTAACAAAAATGCATAAGCTTCTACCCTTCTTAAGTCTACCAGATCACTGGTCCGGATTGTAGTCTGAGCATCAGTTAGGTCCTCATGCATTGCCTCTAACTTAGGGATAATTATCCCTCTTAGTTCACTCATTCTGCTTATTCTATTCTTCTTCTCCTTTTCAAGCCTCTTTATTTCATTTATAGTGGCAATAGCTTGACACTCTTGATTCATTATGGATGAGGTGAGAGGATCAAAATTCTGAGATAAACTTGATAGTTTACTCTCTTGTTCTTCCACCTTCTTTGCAATGTCTTCTATCACTGTGGACCAAGATAGACAAAATTTGTATATTTCTCAGCCATCTTTAAGAGAATTTTCTAGGCTCTTTATCCCAATATCCAGGGTCCTCCTGTCATTAGTTATGAGTCCCTGCACCTCAGTGAATCTCTTTCCCAAAAAAAATTTCCAGACTTTCTCTTCTGCCGATTTCTCCAAAGAATCACAATGGGTGCTAACAGAGTTAACCAGAGATTTCAAGTTACCAGATGAAGAGGCCGAAAGATCCTTTTGGAAGGATGGCATGATCTTCTCTAGCACACTGGATGCAATCTCTATTAGCTCATAGTCTTCCATGTGAGACTTTAGAAGCTTTTCTTTGCTTTAGCTTGAGCAAAATATACTACCTTCATTTTCTGGACTAGAGAGAGGAAGTCAAAATTGAGTGGTCCTTAAAATAGTTCCGATTCATCTATTTCCATCATCTCTTTGGTCAAGAAGTTTTTCATTACTTTTGCAGTGTCTCTTGGTGGAGATAGTCTTCTTTCCTTTTGCAGCCTTAGAACTGTCATCAAAGATCTTCTCTGTGTGTTCTTCTTTTCTTCCCTTTTCCTCCTCTACTTGACTCAATTTATCCTCTTTTCTTCCTTCTCCTTTAGTTCTGGAGTTGGCAGGGGGATTTGGAAAAGAGATTTGTACTTCTTCATGGACTTCCTCTTGTGGAACAGAGGAATCCAAGTCCTTAGTCCTCTCCTCACCTATCTCCTTTGACTCTTCTGCATTTTTCTCAGTAAATTCTTCTTTTAATGTACTTAATCCTTCGTCATTCATGGCAGACGGTTCATCATCTATGTCCTCTATAACAAGAAGATTGAATCTTTTAAATGCATTCCAGAGGATGTCCTCTATTTCTTTGGCTACCTGATCAGTCTCTCCAATCATAAGTTTTTTCATTTTGGCTTTACTTCGGAACTCATCCTTGCAGTCCTTAAAGATCATGTTCATTTGTTTTGGAGTAATGGAAGGATAGAGCTGAATAGCAATCTGTGCCCGGATCTCTAGGTCCTTTGCCTTAGCATTCTCCTTTCTTAGTTCAAGTACCTTCTTTAGACTTTTGGGAATTAGAGAGATGATTTCAATGAATGCTTTATTATAAATGTTTAGGTACTTAACTGTAGCTTCTTCCAAGATCTTTTTGTCTATGTCACTATACTCATCATAAAATTTAGTGATTGGTTGCAAGTTCCCATCCACTATGACTGTCTTGATGATATCATCAATAGAAAGAGTAGGCTTTTCAACAAATTCTTCTACCTCTTCTTCTTTGTTTGTACCAGCATAGGATTCCCCTGATGTTTTCTTCTTCTTCCTCATTTTCTTAACTTCTTCATCAGATTCTGTTTCTTCATCATCTTTTTGGCTTATGTATGACCTTGTGGCCTTTGTCTTTTTTCTCTTCTCTCCCTTTCTAGATGTCTTAGCTTTTGGTTTTGAGGATTTTGAGCTCTTAGAGGTAGCAGGTGCAAAGCTCTTTAAGGATCTAGTCCGAGAGGAGGCTTGTACTGGAACACTTCCTTTCTCTGCTTCTTGTTTCTCTTTCTCAGCTCTTTCTAATTTTTCTCTGTTTGCATCAATTGCCTCTTTTGAAATACCATATCTTTTGGTAACTTCCTCTACTTCTCTTCTCACTTTTCTTTTCATCTCTGGTTGTCTCAGTTCAACATGTATTTTTACACTCAATTCTTGAAAGGTTCCAAACCTCTCTGCCTCAGGGTCCTTAGGCTGACTTAGCAAGTGTTGGACATGCAGCTCCAGGATTTTCTCATCTACCTCATAGCCCATTGGCTTAATCCAAACTATTCTAGGCTCAACTACCTCCATTGGGCATTGATCAGTGTCTACCATGAAACACACTGTATCCTTGTATTCTTCAACTATTGTTTGTGAAATTCTTTCTCTGGCCTGCATCAAACTTTCAAAGTTTTTGAAGTATCCCCAGAGTGCTGTACTTTGAGCCTTGGCATCACCAAGCCCATACATATAATCTTTGATTTGTATGGCAACCAGTCTGTCATTTTTCCATACCCAACCACTTGATCTGAGTAGCTCATTCATATAGTAAAAGAATAAACACAGTATTAAATCACCATACTTGAATGAGTTCTTCTTGTCCTTCTTGATCTTTTACAATTTTTCTAATAGTTGGCTCAGGAGAAGCTCGCATAGATCATAGTCTATATTTTCCCTTAGCATCTGATATGCAGTATAAATTGCAGTTTCAGACACAGAGTTCTCCCTGCTGGAATGATATATTTTATAGCCAATTATCATAGAGGCAAATTTGATATCCAGATCTGTGATATCTTCTATTGTCATTTCTCTTTTGTCAAACTTTGATCTAGTAGCCTCACTTACTGTTGGGTTCTTGATGGATTTGAGAGAAGGAAACCCACCGGTTGAGTGTAAACTAGTTACTGCCCTAATTGCATCCTTTGTTATCTTGAAGGGTTTCAACAACCACATGAAGTTGTCATGTATTCTACTAAGAACATACCGGACCCATTCATCTTTTGCAAAATAGGGAAAGTGGATGCAATGTCCAAAATGTTTATCTCAGATGGCCTTGTGTGGAGGTTTGAGTTCAAAGGTTTCATCTATTAGTTGTTTATGGTAGATATCCATCAGCTTTGATTCTCCAAATTCCTCAATATTGGCATGGATATATACCCTAATATCTTCTACGTGTAGAACCCCATGCGGAATGCTAGAAAAGGCGCCTAAGGGATCAACTTCTAGGGATTTGTTGGGGTGTTTCTTGAACTTTGGGCGTGGCCTACCAGTGATCTTAACAACCATAGGAGTAGCCATCTTTGCAAAAGATTTAAAGAGAGATATTTAGAAATTGAAATACCTTTTCACGCTTCTAGGGTTCACAATATGTGCCAGAAAAGATTGCTGGTTGAATTAGATTCTGCAGTTAATCTTTGAGAGGGTTGTAACAATCTTGCTGTAGAGCTCTTCCTTTCTTTTTTTTGAATGCAAATGTGCAAGTGATGAATAAAAGAACCCATTTATCTCTATGCAAACCCTAAATTCCTATTACAATAAATGCACAACTTAAGTCATTTGGTTACCTTGTTCTGAGAGAGATCTTTTCGAACCACTGAGATGCACTTAGAATCATTTTCAATGATAATTGACAATGTATCTTCTTTCCTCCAATCACGTCATTTATCTGTATATCAAGATACTTTAATTTTGAATCATACCGGATCTAACTGTGAAAATTTTGCTTTTACCAGATGGCTATCAAACTGGATCAATCTTGGTTGAATAAACTCTTCAAAACTTCTTGTAGATCATTCATATTTTTCTTGAGGGTTATTTGGATATTTCTCTAAGAACCCTTTAATTCATAACATTTCATGTGCCAAATTTAGGCACCAATTGACTCGCTGGGGGAATTTATTTTCTTTTGTGACTCCCCCTGAGCCAGAGCTCATCTATTTAGTTTCTGGAAGGAATATCAGCACTAGATTCTGGTGCGGATCCATCCCCAACATTTTCTATACTTCTCTTCACCCAAATCTTGTTCATCTCCCTTTGAACTTCATCCGCATTCACTTTTCCTTTTCCTTTGTCTTGATTTTGATTATGACGCACCAGACTCTTTTTATCTTGATTCTTACTTCTGCAAAATTTGGCAATATGATTGGATCTATTGCAATTGTAGAAAACAACATTTCTTTGCATATGTGACTAATATCATCTAGATCTGCATTGATTAGCCATATGTCCCATTCTATTGCATGCAAAGCATCTACCATTGAATGAATTGTTTATTTGCATATTTTTGCATTCATGAGATTTGTGACCATACCTTTTGTAGTTGAAACACTGTCCGAAGAAGGATGAATTAGTCTGATTCATTCTTCTTCTGCACTGATTTTCTTTATGACCGAAATTGTTGCAATTGTAGCAGTATCCATTGAAAGATGGATATCTTTGAGCATTTGGTTGCCTTATCAGAGGTCTTCTAGGCTTGTTCCTTGGATTTCCTGATCGAGAGTTCTTTTGACCAGATTTGGAGCTTTCACCTTTCTCATATCCCAAGCCATGCTTGTCATCTACCTTCTTTTGGCTTTCAAGAAGAACTTCAAGTTGAGTAGATCTTATCTTGAATTTCTCTTTGTATTCATTTGTTGTTTGAAGATCCCTTTTAAGAGTTTCTATCTGATTCTCAAGTTGTTCTTCATTATCTGTAGCTTCTTCAAGATTAGATTCTAGATGCCTGATTATTCTATCCATTTTGTGGCAGTCTTCTGACTTCTCCTTGAGAGATTGTTTTAGATTATCTTCAATTTTTCTTTTCTCTTCAATTTCTTGGGTGAATCTCATAGCCCCTAATTCCATTTCATGTCTTACCATAATGACCTCTTTTGATAGCTTCTCACATAGCTTGTTTTTCTCATTTAGATCTTCATTAGTATCATTGGCTTCACTTTGACTTGCTAATTTTTGAAGTAGTTCCTTTCTCTTTTTCATAGAGATAATCAGTTTTTCTTTTAGCTCATTTATGAAATCATCAGCTTGTTTGAGTCTTTCTCTCAAGTTATTGACTTCAGAGTGAGATTTCTCAAGATCATCTAGGGTAGACTGAAGTTGTTCCTTCATACCATACATATCCATTGAGATTCCTAGATCTTCCTCAAGCTGTTAGGCTCTATTTAGAGGAACTTGGCTTTGATACCAATTGTTGGAAACAAGATAGATAATTGAGAGGGGGGGTGAATTAGTTATCTTAAATATCTTAACTTTCTTTTCTTCTTTAATATTAATGCAACATCAAAACATAAGAGCATACATAATCATTAGAGCAGAAATAAAATCAACACACATAACACAAGGATTTTTACGTGGAAAACCTTGTTAAGGGAAAAACCACGGGGTGACTAACCCAAGATTGTATTCTCTATTAAAAGAATAAGAAGTACAAAATGGCACTTGCCAATTAGGGCTAACTGCCTAAGCACACTACTCACAAGAGGCACATTGCCTACAAGAGACTCACTGTCTACAAGGTATATAGAAAGTAACCAGGTGTTTGAACTAATGAGAGGCATCCACATATGCTGAGGTTTAGTTCCAGTTAGGCTCAATATACTGATCTAATGCACTTCATTCTTCCTTTGCTCTAATGTTGTTGTTATGTCACATACTAGATTTGTATTGCTTCTTCCACACTTCTCTCTGCCTTTCCTCACACACTTCCACACACAACACCTCTCTTCATACCAAAATCCATTTGGTATATATATCCGCATCAAGGATTTCAACATCTTCCCAGTTGGCAACCGGAATACTAAAGATATTTCCTTGACATTGATTTGTTAGCTAAATCCATGCTTAATATGTGATGCGTATCAAGGACATAGACATAGAAGTCACCATTCATGTCGGCCAACCATGTATGATCTCTTAAATAGCTTGACCACCATCAATTTCTCATCCAGATTAAAGTCTGATGCTCTGTCGGTCAGTTCTTTCTCATTCTACTCTACCTGTTAGGAACCCAACACTTAGGTGCTCATATATTTTCATTCTTTCATCACCAGAGGCTCAATCTCTAGAATGTAGTAGTCCTGGTACTCCTCTTGACTTGTCCAAGTCCACAACTTGCTGAGTTACACCATCTGAGAGATCCAGACCTGATTGTCAGACCTTACTGCATGCTTTGTTCTTGTTCACTAGACCAAAACACTCTTCAATCTGTCTTCCAGTATATGCATACTATGTGATGCGGATATGTGGGATAGACTTTGTTGCCATCAATGACAACACTCATGAAGCTACACAGTGTCTCTTGCCAACAAGGCAATCATCTATAAGCATGAGGAATAGTTTATCCAACTCCCTACTTTTTCATATATAAGAATAGAAGGATTCAAGGGACAACCCCTCATGTTACCAAGATACCCTATTGATAGGGTCATCTTGATGGAATTTGTTAGGCAAGTGTCAACCTTAGTTGAGGCTCACTTGGAAAAGAAGAAAACCCCTCCTATATTATTCTCAGTATACATGGGCTAGTATACATGCCCTGACAGACAAAGCATTACAGATGCCATTGGAGGATTAAAGCTCATGTATCTGAGGCCATTTTCTATAGCTAGGTCATATGACCCATATGGAAGAATGTGGAAGCTATTAGGGAAGCAAGTACATCAAAAACATATTGAAGATTATTGGACTGATTGTGATGATGAACAAGAAGTAAGGAGAAGGAAATATCAAAGGTTCACATTCAATCAGATCCAGACTTTTGATTGCATTCTAGTGCCAACACAATTACATGAGGATGATGGGAAAAAAAGGTCTAATGAATATGAAGATAATAAGGTGTATAATGACACCATCTCAGCTCTTGATCTGACATAGCTAGAGGAGTCCTCACTAGATCAAATAATGAAGGGGGTTATCCAGTTGACCCAAAGCTGGGTAAAGACTAAGGCCACTGAGTTGAAAAAGAAGGGTATAACCCTTACCATTGACAATAAGAAAAAGGGATAGGTATCTAAAGAAGATTATGATGACTTCCTCATTGAAAAGAGGAAATCAAATGGAGATAGATTACCTGTTGAGGAAGAAAAGCCATCAAGGGCAAGAAGGCTCCTCCTGTGTAGCAAGGAGTAATTATTAAAATACTTCAATCAAAATGTGATGGTGCATCCACCTCTGCACCTGCATCTACATCCCAACAATCACCTGCTGAGAAGGAAGGCAATAAGGTAGTAAAAACTATTCTTGAAGTAGCAGAGGAACAAATAGAGGATGAGCTATTACAAGATGAGCTACTACAGGATAAACCACTGAAAGAAAATCCTTGGGTAGAAGAGCTATTGGATAAAGAACCCAAAGATGATGATCTACTTATAACAAAGAAGAAAAGAAAGAAAGTACAACAAGCACCACCACAAAAAAATGAAGAAGACAACAATGAGGGGGAACATCAACACTGACCCTATCATGTTAAGAGGTGCAGGTGGTTTGACCTTTATGAAAGACCTACAACATGATGTCCCCATTCCTGAAATAATTCAATTTAAAATTGAGAAGGCCAAGGAGTAGGCAAAAGAAGTGCATATGGCTAGTAAAGAGTCCCCTTTTCCTCTTGATGACACTATAGAATTGTCAGATGATGAAGTAGTTCATGATGTGACTACTCAACATATGGAGACCTTAGTAGCTAATACTAAGATGACCCTTCATGGGACTCCCATGGCCCAGAAAGTGACACATCAAGAGGAGGTTGGAATGGATGAAACACAACAGGATAATCTAGAGGAAATAGCCCAACAGATAGGGCTGACTAATTTAGTGGAGCAGGTCACTCATTCTGCAGTGTCATACTAGGAGGATATTAACCTGAATAAAGAGAAGGATCAGTCACTGGAACATGAAAAGGTTGATGATATAGTGCATATAGAAGCTAGTGATATGGCACCCAACCAAAATAAAGACCAAAATAATGCACCTATAGGACAAGGACAGCTAGAGGCACAACTTCAGAATAGGGGTGATCAGAATAAAGATAAGGATCCTAATCAAGACCAAGGCCTTTCTTCACCACATGATGAAAGAAGTGATCAAGGTGAAAATCCAATATTAGAAGAACAATTAGGTGAGAAAGAGTTGAACTTGGGAGAAGTTAATACTTCAAAAGATGAAGAACAAATTTTAACACAAGGTGCAGGTCAGCACAAAGAAATAGTAAAAGTGACTGAGGGCAATCCGAGTGATTCCCAAGGCCCAAATACATAGTCTTATCAAGAGACCAATGTGCCACAAGATGAGCAAAGGGAAAATGCTTAAGAAACTCCTGAGGAGAATTTACATGAGGTACAAGATCAAGGTATGCATACTCCACAGAATCCTCCACCTCAGGGAGAAATCCCTCAGCAAGAGGCACCTCAATAGAAGTCCCCTCATGAGAATGTGCATGAGGAAGAAATAAGAAGAAAAAATTCACCATTGAGGGTAGGACCTGATACACAGTCCCAAGATACTCAAAATAAGGAAGATGATCATCAATAGCCCAAGGGTGATGTTCCTTATTGGTTGCAACATGAGGTAAATCTGTAACAAGTTGATGAGGTGTAAGATTTTGATGTCTCTACATTATTTACTGAAAGTATGATGAAACCTAGAAGAAAGGTAAGACTCACATCTGCAATAAGAAGAGACCCTACTACAGGTAGGAGAACATCTCAAGTAGGCTTGCCCACGGTTGAAAAGTATAAAGGTAAAATAAGCCTTAATGAGTTTCAGATAACTGATATTGATTTAGGTTTTGCAAATGAAGACCAGGAAAGTCAGGTAGGTAAGGATATTATTGATTCTTTGACCCAAAGGGTGAAATGAGAAAAGGATAAGAATAAGAAACATAAAGAGCACATTGCTCAATTGCATTCTTTTATTAAAAGATTGATTGATCCTAGGCATACACCTTTTAGTATAGCCACTCCATTAACCATTATATCACAAGAAGAGGCCACAAGATTAGATCTGATGAAGCATAAGGCACAACTAATGGATAAGTGGTTCATTTCCTCTATTTTTGAAGCTGAGGATGTGGTGAAAACCTCCTTAGAAAATTGAAATTCTCTTAGTACCTTGAAGAGTAAAGTGGATAAGTTGCAGAATGAAGTAGGTAGGAGATCTTTCAAGTTGGAGAAGAACATAGATGCCTTGGGAGAAATGAAAAGAATTGATGTGAAGATACTCTTGGATAATAAAATACTAGATAATAATACTTCTCAGCTACTTAGTATTTGGTATGAAGACACTGGATTTGAATGCGACATCTTGAAGAGATGTAGTAGAAAACTTAGGGATATAAGCGTCAAATTACATGACCTTATGGCAAAAGAAGCAGAAACCCTAGAAGCTTTGGAAGGAAAGGTAGAAGGGAAAATTGAAAATCAAGATACTGATTTTGCTGTTTAGGATTTCCATAATAATTTTAAGAAAGCTATAGAGGATCCCCTGCACCATTTGACAGAAGAGGTAATAAACAAAGTCATGAGGATAAAGGTTAGGGTGGATACATACAATGAAACATTGAACAGCAAAAAGAATAAGATGGATGCCCTTCAAGAAAAATTCCATTCCCATAGGCATGCTGCAGTGAGGGCTAAGATTCATGATGGAGGTGAGGTTGAGAGAATAGTACAATTATATGAATCCATCAGGGAAACTATAAAGGTACACATAAGAGGAGATCTGCATCAAAGCAACAGTGATGAAGAAAATGATGATGATGAAGAAAATAATGATGAAGATGCAATTGATAGAGAAGATGAAAGTGAAGAAGAAGAAGAAGATAAAGAATAAATAAGGATGCATGATGACAAAGTCATATGCATAATCAACATAAGAGATGCTCAAATCTAACAGATGGTTGCCAGCTGGCAACCTGTGCTCTTGTTAACATTGGTTCAATTAGTCAATGTGATGATATTGACCATTGATTCAGATAGACAAATCTTGACCATTGGTCATGTGTAACCACCTCCTCTCTTTGTTCTATAAAAGGAGATGGAGTGCACTCTCTTTAGCATTAGAAACTTAATTGAAGTTAGATTGCTGAAACATTCAGGACTAATTTCAAGGCTTTTGTGAATGTACATATATTTTGAATACCTAATGAAAGAGAATTTGTTTCAATTACAAATAATTGTAAATCTTGAGTAGTCAATGAATGGAATCTAGATATATGCATTGATTAGCTGTGTCCCTTGGTGTGCTTATCAGTCTGCATGTGTTGTTTTCATTCCTTGTTCCTTTGAAGTTAGCATCAACCATACCTAGCTGTGGAACATCCTGGTGAAATTATGGTTTGATTTCTTCTCTTCATGGATGTATCTGGAATGTATGTGATTCATCAGCTAAAGGTTCACTAAATTTAGAAGTATTTCTTTGAGTTTTCTTAAATTTCATTGCAAATCACATTCACATTTGCAAATATCATATAATCTAAAGCAAATAAACATGAAATATGCCTATAACTCGTAAACAATTGAATGTATAGAGCATATTTTGAATGAAAGCATGTCAACATGATAAATATCATGCAAATACAGATGAATATCAACAATACACATGTAAATACCTGCTTATAGGCACATTATTTGACTAAATACACAGTACAGAAGCATAAAATAAGTTCATAATAGTAAATGCTCAGAAGAATTGATCAAACTTATAAATATAATCATTGTCTGTGGAATATAGTGAAAATAACCTTGTTTGTGATGGTAATTTATAGGAAATAGATGTAAAACCAGATATATAGCCAATGGTTTACCATACAGATAGTGTAAGACCCCTTGAAATGGAAAACAACACGTCACATCAACCTTTGAGTAACATCAGAAGATCATGACCTGATCTACAGAGACTTAGAGTCATCAACTTGTTTCAAATTGATCATACTTTTCAATATAATAAAGGTTTGTTGTGCAAATTTTTATGCATGTTGTTATGACTAACAATCATCATCAACAGGATCCTTATGTAACAATGCAACATCTATAAAGACTTAAATATGCTTATGAGGATTTTGATCCTATCACTAAGGAAAAATGCAAAAATATCATTAGTAATATACCCTTACCACATCTCATCATTGGAGAGACCCAAGCCCCTACCCCATCTTCATCATATCAACCTTCAACATCCTATATATCCACCCTATCAACCTTATATCAACCTTCAACATCTTATGCATCCACTCCATCAACATCATATCAACCTTCATCTAATATACCATCATATCTACCGAACCAAGAAATACTTTCAAAATCTCCATCCCCCTACCTTTGCCATGCTACCTTTGACTAAGGGAACATAAACCTAGCACAAAAACACCTTATGGTTGAAATTGAAAGCTTAAGTGCACAAACGTGGCCCTATGTGAATCCCCCATCTTCGAATCCATCAATCTCTCCAATCACTCCATCACAATATCCTTCCAATCCTATCAACCTTAATCCATTATCCTATGTATATCCCAATCCACCAACCCCTATCCTCCATCCACCATATAATCTACCATCAAACCTTCCAAATCCTAATCTATCCACCAAAGTATCCTTGAAAGATTTTCTCCAAAGAAAATCTATGGAATCCTCCAAATCCGCTCATCCCATATCATTACCCTCTAATACTAATCCTAATCCTACAACATCCACCATCATTATCCATCCACTATACCATCCTACAAAACCTCTTGAACAATCTCCTACCATAAGTCAAGAAGCATCATGTAGCCATGTTCAAGAGCCCATCCAAGCACCTACCACATCTATCCAAGTCACTTCCACTTCTATCCAAACACATGAGCTATGTCAAGAGTCAAATCCAAAGCATGTTGAAGCATCAACCCCCATCCTAATCAATATCTAAACATTCCATATAATCCCATCCCTAATCCCCTCCCATATAATGATCACCCTATCCACATCAACCCTGTCACTTCTACCACAACAACCCTCATTGATCCTACCACACCACCTACCAATCCCATCCCAAATCTATCCTCTTATCCATTTGGCAAAAGCACCTTCATCTGTTGTGGCTCCCTCATATGAGGCGAATGACTCCCATCCACCACCTATATTTCCCCAATAAATAATAGACTTGCATCTTATTTCGAAAGAACCAAAGATCCCATTGCATGTCACATACTCCAAAACATGAAATATCAATGCAAAGGTTTAGGCCTTCATGAACAAGGCATCATGGAGCCCATCAATACCACATTCCATCCATCCTCGCATGGCCTTGGCTATACATCCCAAGGAAAACAATCCACCCATGTTGGTACCATCTGCACACCTCATAAACCATCTTCCTCTAACTTCAAATCTGGTGCACCTCATCACACCTCCAAATCATATGTCGCCATCCCTCCTCCATCTTCATATCATGAGAAAATGCATGTGACCATACATCTCCCCCCATCAAACTTATCTCCACTACTCCCAACTCCTAATATCCCCATCCTTAAATCCCCTTATCCTCTCATCCTTCCAACTCCTATCCATAAATCTTCATCTCATAAATCTCGATCTCCATATCCTCCTATCCTTCCAACTCCTATCTAAATCCTCATGCCATTATCCTTGATCCCCTGAAATCCTTCATCATGATCAATAAAAGCACACATCAACCAAACTTGAAGCTATCACAAACCCCATGGGATTCGAAAGTAAAAGTTTGGATGCCTCTACTCATCAAGAGAACAATCCAAAAAAGTCTCAAGATCATCATGTCACATGAATTCGATGCATAATGCCAAATCAAATACCAAAAAGGCTATAAAAGCCCACACCATCACAAGAAAAAGCAAAAAAAAATGGTGTGGGTCCCTGGTGCAGGAGCACCAGGACATCAAGATTTTGCTTGATCTTCTAGTAGTTTGTTTTGTTTGATAAGGTCCTTGAGACCATTAAATGTTGTAATGAGGCTTGAAAGCCATACTTGTAATGGACTATGTCCAATTAGATAGAATCTATTTTTCATGTAGTAGTCCTAAGAAGAACAGTCATGTTGTAATAGGTAGTTTGCAAGAGTCAATTATGTAAGCCTTTGTTGAGGCATATAGGATAGTCATTTAAGTTTTAGTGTTTGTAAGCCTATAGAGGCATGCCTAAGGTTTGGAGATGGGTTAGAACCTTGTCCAAGGTTAAACCACATGTTGAAAAGCATTGTTAAACATAAAAACCATCGGTGCAGTCCAAGAATGGACAGTTACTAAAACAATCTTTATTACTGTAGTTAGAAATTAGAAGGAAGCTCGATGGTTGGGCAGTTACATCGACCCCCAACCACTCCCACTTCACTTCATGCATGTGAGAGACCTTCTTTAAGTAGAAGGGATTCATCTTTGTATCAGACATTCGGTGGAAAAGGGAAGAAATAACAAAAAGACAACTATTTTCTACTTTTTTCTGCTTTTCCTATTTTTAGTCGCTGTATTAAGTCGTACTGTACTCTTGTATGGAATAGTCATGGTCTCAATTCATGATGCATGTGTAGAGGGATGGGATGACTCTCAAATACAATTAGTTTGAAGTCTTGACAGTAAATAATAGGAGAGATATTCATATTTTCCTCATACTACTTTTAGAGTAACTATTGTCTGAATCTGCCTTTGCAACAGTCCGTACTGTGTAGAGGTATTGGGGTTGATTCTTCCATTTCATGAGTTGATCAACAAGAGTGAGATGTTAGCTTTCTTTTGAAGTTGATTTGAGACTTTGAAACTCATGTAGGAGGAAGTAATAAAGATTTCTTTGGAATTTGGCTTGATAAAGCCCTAGCTTAGGTTTTGGTTGAACTTCACACTTTTACCACCATTTTATTAATGTAAGGCCTCACCAGTCAATGGAGTGGGATGTAAGATAGTTAGTCCATAGCCTTGTGAAGTTTGTAGAGGCTAGAGAATGGTGTAGGGTGAGTGTGGGCATGAGAATGGTTCTGCAGAACCATGTGTTAGAAGTTAGAGGAGGACATCAGTCATACCAAGAAGGTAGTAAGTTTTGTTTATCATGTTGTTGATTTGTCAATGAAGACATTAGGTGTTAGGGGTGTTAATGGATTTGGTTGGTTGTATGGAATTGAGTTGTGTTAATGGAGATCACCCCAAGGAGGGTACCATGACTGTCTCCTAAGAAATCAAAAGTATGTGACTGTCTTTAATAAACAGTGTTGAAGACTGTTGTCCTGCATAGTGGTTGGATGGAGTCTTGATTGGAGTTGGGCATCTTGGAAGGTGTGACCTAAAGTTCTCCCTCTCTTTGATGTTAAGAACAAGTTGTTATGGTGTTGAAACCCTTCCTTGTATGAAGGCTAATCTTAGAGACAGTGAACTTTGTGAGTTATTGCTTTGAAGTTTTTGGAAGTATGCCTCTGTTGTTCTTAGATGCTCTGCATCGGTCCCCAAGCAAAGAGAAAACAAAGCAAATGAAGCATCCACCTCCCAATCCATGCCAAAGTCTCAAACATCCAACTCCCCATCTAAAAATCCCACAAATCCTAAGTCTATTTAGGTCCCTAAAATCCTAAATCGACCATCCAAAAATCCCCTATCCCAATCCCCATTACTACCCACCTTATATCCCGAATATATGCTTCTAAATACTTCACAGTGTGTGAAACCATTGGTCTTGATTCCTTTCAACCCCACAACCTTCCCACATACCTTCATCTCCCCATCGTATCCCCACTATCTTACATATCTTCCCCATCACACCCCTATAGTCCATGCTTTTGCATAAACCTTACATAATCCACATATCTCCTCCATCCATAGATAATCCACACCAAAATCCACATTTCTCCCCCATCTATCCATGATCCATGTCATCATCTACTAGCCACCATCCATTCCATATTCTCCTATCTACCAACTATCCAACATTGGACAACAACCTCCTTGCTATGGAAACAAATGCTAGAGTCCTCATTCCATAAAAAAAGGAAAAAAAATAAAAAAAAATCAAGAGAGTAGTAAAGAAAAGTCATTCATCCAATGGTGAAAATCACTCTTTGTGATGCCTTGGACAAGTACCATGATGAAAAACCCTTGTGGGCATCATTCGTAATCCCTTCTCCATCTATTTATATCCCATACCTGAGGGTAAAATCATATCCTTCACCCACATCCATAATATCCTCTTGCATATCTTATCCATTATCTGTTGCAAATATGTGCCTATGATGTGTTGTCATTGATGTCAACATACCTCTTTGTCAAAGATAGTGAAGATAGTGTAGTTCAACCAAGTAGATTGCTTAGCATTTCTAGTAAGACAAATATTAGAGTCTACAGATTAAAGGGTTTGTAGAGGATTGTCTGAAGTTACTCTAGTTAAGATTATAGAGGTCCGCATGAAGGATTGGTGAAGTTATGGTCATCTGAGTAGAACCAAGCTTTGCAGTTGCTCAGAGGCAACAAAGTGATAGGAATTTGGTCTGGATTGCTTCGCATAGAAATATTATGGTCTGTGGATCTAGATGTATGTTTGGGATGTTGGTGTGTATCCTCAACTCAAGTGGTTCATGGTTTGGAGGTCTACAAGCAATCTTTCTAGTGTGACAGTCATGACAATTGGTGTTCTTGAGTTCCCGTATGAAGATGCAAGTGATTCTAGTGATTTGAAGTGGTGCGGTTGTTCCTGTTGATTTCATTATGCTTATGGAGGTCTTTGGATCATGTGCGTATTGTGTTGGTGGTCCACATTGAGGATTGAGCTCGTAGTTGATGATTTGTCCTTGGGGTGTTTCTATTCTTTCTAGTCTTGGCCAACCAGATGCTTGGTGCGTGTTGTGGATGATCTAAGAGAAGTTCTATGGAACGTGACATGTTGTTCGAGGAAGATTTGAGTCCCAACTTTGTTTGGCCGACAGTGTAATGGTTCACATGTAGCATTTTAAGTCTTGTGATTGTAATTTCTTGTAATGCCTATCTTGGAGAATGTTCCAGATAGATGATTGTAAGGCTGACTTTGATGTTCATTCCAAAGTTGATGTCATGTATAAATAAGTGTTATGAAGTTGTGGAAATGTGTGGATGTGAGTGAAGATGCAGAGATAGAGAGGAAGTGTTCAAGGGCAGAGCAGAGGTGTTGTGAGCTTCAATGGAACTAAACTTTGGCATGGAGAAGATGTTTTTTCTCAGTTCAACCTTTTGGTGTTAACCAAGTGAATGTTTCTGTAGGCAGTGAGCCTCCTTTGAGTAGTGAGCTCTGGGCAATGTGCTTGAAGGCAAGTGCCTTCCCATTTTTATATTCTTTTAACAGAGAATAAATCTTGTGGGTTAACCCCCACCGTGGTTTTTCCCTTAATCAGGTTTCTACGTAAAAATCCTGGTGTTATGTTTGTTGATTGTGTTTTTAGCTCATGTGTTGTTGTTTCATGCTTTCATGGTTATATCATTAATTTGTTAATAAGTGGTAAAGAAGATTAAATGTAGAAAAGTTTAAGTTTTGTGACAACTGATTCACCCCCCCTCTCAATTGTCTGCCCTAATCTCAACAATTGGTATTAGAGCAGGTTCCTCTAAAAGAAGCTTGACTGCTTGAGGAGATCCAGGATGTTGACATACAAGAAGGATAGTTTGAGATTTGATGGAACAAATTACTCTCTTTGGAAGAATCGCATGGAGTATCATTTACAATGCATGGGTGATCCTTATTGGTTGATAACTCAGAATGAGTATACTCCTCCGCAGAATGGTCCTACAACTCCAGATGAAATCAAAGATGCTAAAAATAACATTTGGGCTAAAGAAGCATTGTTGAGCGCCCTGACTGATACAGAAAAGACAAATGTCTTGGAATTGAAAACTGCTCATGAAATCTAGAAGAAGTTGGAAACTTTATATGAAGGTCATGCATATGTCAAATGTGCTAAGTTACAGAGCCTGAAGGGTAGATACAAAAGTTTGAGGATGAGTGAAGATGAAAACATCACTTCCTACATGTAGAAGGTGAATGAACTTGTGTGCCGTATCAGGTGTGCTGGTGGAAAACTGGAAGAATTAGAGATTGTTGGCAAGGTGCTTAGATCCTTACTTGCTTCATACAAGCATAGAGTTGCTACTATTGAGGAGATTAGGACTGTGACAAATGTTACAAGGGATCAGTTGGTTGGCAAGCTTTCAGCATTTGAAATGAGTGAGTTTGGTGATTCTCTTCCTAAATCAGAATCTGCATTTAAGGCCAGTGTTTCCAGAAAGCAAAGATTTGATCCAGGTGAAAGCTCTTCAAGAAGACTAACCATATATGAGAAGGCAAGGAAGGTACTTGAAGAAGATGGATCTGAGCTTGAAGAACTTGAAAACCTTATTGCCAAAAGATTACCAAGAGGATTTGGTAAGTATGAAGGAAAGTTGTCTTTCAAATTTTTTGCTTGCAATAAGATTGGTCATTTTACTTCAAGATATTCGGAGAGGGTTTCAAAGCCAAACACTAATAGGCCTAGGGTTCAGAAGAAGTGTTTCTATGTCTAAAAGTTGCTAGTGAAGGAGTCACAGATGATGAATCTAATATGGGAAGTACCTCTGGAAATGAATGGGTGTTCATTGCTATCAAAGAAGAAGATCTGGTGCCTATTGAATCTTATAGTTGTGTGAATGTGGAAAGTGCCTTGGCTTCTCAGGTTGAAGAAAAGGATGAATGGGTGATTGACAGTGGATGTTCTCATCATATGATTGGTGATAAAAGTAAGTTTGTAAGTTTGGAAAGATATGATGGTGGAATTGTGAAGTTTGGAGACAATTCAAATGGTAGAATCTGTGGCAAAGGATCCATCTCTCTTGATGGTATAAATAACACTAATGATTTTTTTTATGTAGAAGGGTTGAAGCATAATCTTCTTAGTGTTAGACAGTTGGTTGATAAAGGGTATGATCTTCGATTCAAGGATGGAAGATGCAAAATTTTGGAAAGATCCAGAACTAAGATTGTATTTGGTACACAGACTAGAGGTAATATCTTTCATTTAAGTGGTACTGGTAAAAGTTGTTTGATTTCTTAGATTGATCAGAGTTGGTTATGGCATAGGAGAATGTGTCATGTAAACTTTGATAATATTGTCAAGATAAGTACTACTCATGCTGTGAGAGATGTTCCAAAGCTTGTGAAACCTGCAAATAGCATGTGTAAGGAATGTCAGTTGGGAAAATAGGGCAGAACTACATTCAAAAGTAAGGAACAATTTTCAAGTGGATTGTTGGAACTTGGGCACACTGATTTGTGTGATCCTGCTAGAGTTAGGAGTTTGCAAGGAGACAGATACTTTATGTTGTTGATTGATGATTACTCTTAGATGATGTGGTCACTTTATTGAGAGAGAAATTAGAGGCTCTTGATAGATTCAAGGTATTCAAGGTTAGGGTTGAGAATGAGATTTGTGTGAAGATAAAGTGTCTAAGATTTGACAGAGGTGGAGAGTTTACCTCTGGTGAGTTTAATGCATTTTGTGAAAAGCATGGAATAAGAAGACAATTATCTGCTCCTAGAACTCCTCAGCAGAATGGAGTTGTGGAAAGGAAGAACCAGACTATTCAAGAGCTTGCTAGAACCATGATGATGGAAGAAAATGTTCCACATGTCTATTGGAGAGAGGTTGTGAGTACTTCTATCTACACTCTTAACCAGGTGTAGATCAAAGGTAATACTGGTAAAACACCTTATGAACTGTGGTTTGGTAATGCTCCTATCATGAAATACTTCAAAGTTTTTGGTAGTAAATTCTATATCAAAAGAGATGAAGATCTAGGAAAGTTTGATGCAAGATGTGATGAAGGAATATTTCTGGGTTATTCTAACCAAAGCAAGACATATCGATGCTTTAACAAGAGGTTGAAAAGGATTGTTGAAAGTGCTAATGTCAAGGTTAATGAAAGCAAGGGGAGGCCTTCCAAATCTTGTGGATATGAATTAGATGATCAAAATGAATGTCCAAATAAAGGAAAACAAGTTCAAACTCAAACTTAGATTCAGATTGCTCTAGAGAAGATGGTGACTCAAGAAGCTAGTGCAAATGTTGAGGAACAAGTTCAAGAAAACCCTAAAACTCCTAGGTATGTAAGGTTGAATCATTCTAAAGATCAGATTATAGGAGATATAAATAAAAGGTGTTCAAACTAGAAGAAAAATTATTGAAGAACAAGAAGAGTATTGTTTGATTTCAAAGATTGAACCAAAATCAGTGAATGAAGCTTGTAATGCTGAAAGTTGGGTAAAAGCAATGGAAGAAGAATTAATGCAAATTGAAAAGAATCATACTTGGGATCTTGTTCATAGACCTAAAAGCAAAAATGTAATTGGAACTAAATGGGTCTTCTAGAATAAATTGAATGAAAATGATGAAGTTATGAGAAACAAAGCAAGATTGATGTGCAAAGGTATTCTCAAGTAGAGGGAATTGATTTTGAAGAAACCTTTGCTCTGTGGCAAGAATCGAAGTAGTTAGACTATTTCTTGCCTTTACTGCTTACAAAGATTTCAAAGTTTACCAGATGGATGCCAAGTCAACATTCCTAAATGGAGATTTGGAAGAAGAAGTCTACATTGAGCAACCAGAAGGATTCTAGTTATCTGATCAAGGAGATATGATCTACAGGTTGAGGAAAGCATTGTCTGGACTTAAACAAGCCCCAAGAGCCTGGTATGCAAGATTAGATAAGTATCTGCTAAAGTTAGGTTTTAGCAAAGGCACAACTGACAGTAATCTTTATTTCAAAATTGATCATGAACAAATCTTGATTGTTGAGATATTTGTTGATGATATCATCTTTGGTGGAAATGAGAGCATGTGTAAAAAAATTGTTGTTCATATGCAAAGTGAATTTGAGATATCCATGCTTGGTGGAATGAATTTATTCTTGGGTCTGCAAATCATTCAGTCAGATAAGGGCATCTTCATATCTTAGTCCAAGTATGTAAAAGAGATGAAAAAGTTTGGAATGAAGGATTCAAAACCAGTGAGCACAACTATGATAACTGGATGCAAGTTGAGTAAAGATGATGATTCCCCTAAGGTAGATCAGAAAAGGTATAGATCAATGATTGGAGGACTACTTTATCTGACTCATACCAGACTTAATATTATGAATGCAGTTGGCCTTGTTGCTAGATTTCAAGCTGATCCTAGAGAATCTCATGTTGTAGCAGTCAAAAGAATTTTTAGATATCTGAAGGGAACATTTGATTACAGCTTATGGTATCCTAAGGATGATGATTTCACTCTTCATGCATATACAGATGCTAATTGGGTAGGAAATGTGGATGATAGGAAGAGTACTAGTGGTGGTGCATTTTTCTTGGGAGAGAGATTGGTTTCTTGGTTGAGCAAAAAGCAGGAGGCAATATCTATGTCTACTGCAGAGGTAGAGTATATAGCAGCATCAAGTAATTGTACTCAAGTTTTGTGGATGAAGCAAATGTTGATGGATATCAAAATTGTGTTTGAAGAACTTGTTACAATATTCTGTGATAATTCAAGTGCAATAAACATCTCAAAGAATCTAGTGTTACATTCAAAAACAAAGCACATATCCATCAAGTTTCACTTTTTGAGAGAGAAGGTAAATGAGAATGAAGTCAGATTGGAGTTTGTTCCTTCAAAGGATCAGATTGTGGATATCTTCACTAAGCCTCTACCTAAGGATACTTTGAGTATCTCAGAGTGAAGCTAGGGGTTATTACCCCTCCTATTCAGAACAAAGGTGCACTAGTGTGCATCAGTCCAGTGGAACTCACAATCATATCTTGTGGTCTGGATTGGTGTTAAGGGGATGCTACTCAGGTGGAGTAGTCAGTATGTTAATTCTAGAGTTCAGTTTGAAACAAAATGAGGGAGAGATGATTGCAAATATGTGCCCTTTGCCATTGATGTCAAAGGGAGAGAGAAGTCATGTGAAAAACTTGGAAGTAAGCAGTTTCTTGTGAAAGGGGGAGCAGTGGAGAAAGTGGTTGTAGGTGTGATAAGAGAAAGGGGAGAAGTCCTTGTCTTGATGGTTGAATCAGTTTTTCACATCATATGTTTCCATCGATGACAAAGGGGGAGATTGTTGCAAATATGTGCCTATGATGTGTTGTCATTGATGTCAACATATCTCTTTGTCAGAGATAGTGAAGACATTGCTGTTCAGCCAAGTAGATTGCTCAGCATTTCTAGTAAGACAAAGATCAAAGTCTTTGGATTAAAGGGGTTGTAGAGGATTGTCTGAAGTTGCTACAATTAATATTTTAGAGGTCCACATGAAGGACTAGTGAAGTTATGGTCATCTGAGTAGAACCGGGCTTTGTAGTTGCTTAGAGGCAACAGAGTGATAGGAATTTGGTCTAGATTGCTCCGTATAGAAATATTATTATTTATGGATCTAGAGGTATGTTTGGGATGTTGGTGTGTATTTTCAACTCAAGTGGTTTATAGTTTGGAGGTCCACAAGCAATCTTTCTAGTGTGACAGTCTTGACAGTTGGTGTTCTTGAGTTTCTGTATGAAGATGCAAGTGATTCTAGTGATTTGAAGTGGTACAGTTGTTCCTATTGATTTCATTGTGCTTGTGGAGGTCTTTGGATTGTATGCCTATTGTGTTGGTGGTCTACATTGAGGATTGAGCTCGTAGTTGAAGATTTCTCCTTGGGGTGTTGCTGTTCTTTCCAATCTTGGCTGATTGGATACTTGGTGCGTGTTGTGGATGATCTAAGAGAAGTTCTATGGAGCATGGTGTGTTGTTCAAGGAAGATTTGAGTCCCATCTTTGTTTGGTTGGTAGTGTAATGGTTTACATGTAGCATTTTAAGTCTTGTGATTGTAATTTCTTGTAATGCCTATCTTGGTGAATGTTCCAGATAGATGATTGTAAGGCTGACTTTGATGTTAATTCCAAAGTCGATGTCATGTATAAATAAGTATTATGGAGTCATGGAAATGTGTGGATGTGAACAAAGATGCAAAGATAGTGAGGAAGTGTTTGGGGGTAGAGCAGAGGTATTGTGAGCTTCAATGGAACTAAACTTTGGCATGGAGAAGATGATGTTTCTTAGTTCAACCTTTTGGTGTTAACCAAGTGAATGTTTCTATAGGTAGTGAGCCTCCTTTGAGCAGTGAGCTCTGGGCAGTGTACCCAAAGGTAAGTGCCTTCCCATTTTTATATTCTTTTAACAGAGAATAAATCTTATGGGTTAACCCCCACCGTGGTTTTTCTCTTAACCGGGTTTCCACGTAAAAATCTTAGTGTTATGTGTGTTGATTGTATTTTCTTCTCATGTGTTGTTTCATGCTTTCATGGTTATATCATTAATCTGTTAATAAGTGGTAAAGAAGATTAAATGTAGAAAAGTTAAAGTTTTGTGACAACTGATTCACCCCCCCTCTCAGTTATCTGCCCTAATCTCAACATTATCTATCTTTATCCTATCCTATCCCTATCCACTATATTCATCCCTATCCTATCATATCCTTATCTTCCATCCTCCTATCTATCCTATAATCTCCCATCCATCTCATCTACTACACCTTCCTCCTTAGATCTTGATAAAGACTGGGACAAAATATCAAAACATGCTTTGGATACCTCTCGACATACACCCGTTTCCAAGCATACTCTCCATCCATCTACTACAAAGTCCATCCATCTCTTCTAAGGATTTTCCCATCATAAAAAAATCTAAGCATCATACCTAGAGTGGGGCATATGATTCCTACATAATTGAGTTCTTTGGAAGTCATCCTAAAACTCCTCCATCCATCTATCATGCATCCTTATCCTATCCTTTATCCCCATGTATCCATCCATCTATTATGAATTGCCTATCCATCGTCTTTCATCACTAATCCCCCCATCCAATCCTATCACTTTGTTCACCTATAGACTTGGTGGTCCCTCATCATTGGCATCTAGTGCAAAGGCTATCTAAATGTAATCCAATTCCATCCCATAATAAAACCATACCCTATCCAAAACATTCAAAATCCAAAAAAATCCAAAAATCCAAAAAACCCCAAAACCCAATCATCATCCCAAAACATCCCACATCACCATCAAAACATGTTAATGGGTAAATGGATTGATCAATTAAGATAATTAAACCCAAACATCAATGAAATATGCAAATAGCAGCTATAAATAAATGAAGTACAAACTTACAAAACCTGTTACCCTGTAGCTTCCATTGTTTGCCTATCTTTCTTTGATCTTGATTTTGAAGCCCTCAGAAGCTTTCCTTGCTTGCTTGCTTGTTGAAGATGACAAAGGAAGAATGGCTTTGATACCTATTTGTGTTGAATGTGAGCTTCCAACACCTGATAATGGAGGATACTAGAAATAGAGAGAAGAAGAGAAATTTGGATATAGTTATTGTGCAAGATGAAGTCCTTCTCTAATGGCTTAGAAGAGGGTTCTATTTATAGATTTTATGAAAATAGAATGGAGGGTGAGGATTAAAAGATAAGATCAATGGCTCTCATTTTTTGTGAATCTTTAATTCATAATGGATGAATTAAAAATAATTTATTTGAGAAGAGTGGATTATGACAACTGAATTTAAGAATTCAATAGTGGAGGACAGTGGGGAACAATTGAATTAAAGATTCAATGAGTGGAGAATAGTGGGGAACAATTGAATTAAGAATTCAATAGTGGAGGATAGTGGGGAAAAATTGAATTAAAGATTCAATGAGTGGAGAATAGTGGGGAACAATTGAATTAAGAATTCAATAGTGGAGGATAGTGGGGAGCAATTGATTTAAAGATTCAATGAGTGGAGAATAGTGAAGAACAATTGAATTAAAGATTCAATGAGTGGAGAATAGTGGGGAACAATTGAATTAAAGATTCATTTTTGGATTTTGGAGGATATTAGCTAATTAAATATTAAGAATATTTAATTATATGTGCAACATGGTGAGGTGGAAGGGATGAGGTGGATTGATGAGGTGGATTTTGTGAGGTGGATTTAGGACTTGAGACATTAGAAGAATTTAGGGAATTTAATTAAATAAAATAATTTTATTTAATTGTAGGGTAATGAACCAATCAAATAAACTTATAATATTTATTTAATTGATAGAAGAAAATATGAATTAAGATAAATATTAGAATATTTACTTAATTCAACCTGAGCCAATTTTAGGTGTCTACATTTTGCCCCTCTTTGAAGCAATGTGTTTTATCACGTTGTTTCAAAGAATAAGAATAGTTTGATAATGATACATGCCCCAGTTTGCCCCTGGTATAGGTTATGATGATAGGATACCCCCTCAGGAGATTGGACGGGGAGAAGGCAGAAGGCGTGAGACGGACAATCTCACAATGAGATAGGTTGACAGGAGATGAAATGGTTGAATGCAGAAGAAAGGGATGAATGATATGGAATACAAGATAAAAATGATAACACACACAAGCAAGTAAGCAAGTATGCACAAATGATACAGGAACAAACAAGGTATTGCCCCTATCAAGTAGTAAACCAACGATATAGGTCGATGATGTCTAGTTTTAGGAATGAGATATGTCGTATAAGACTTCGGGTTTGTTTTCGACAATACAACATCTTGTCTAAGACATTTGATATGATAACGATATACAACAGTGTTGTCATGGCGGGGAGTGATGTATCCCTAGAGCAACACGAAGGATAGTTATGACTGATTGATATGGTTTACGACTGGACAAGGATCAAGACCACTGATTGTGATCAGATCATTTGACAAGATTGACTTGACTTGATTGGCATGGATTAAGGATAGACTTGCAATTGGATATGGTCTGGATATGGATATGGATATAGATATGGGATGCAATTTGATATGGTATAGATATGGGATGTGATATGAATATTTGTCACCTTGATATAGCAAGTATTTTGAAGTGCTTTCATCATTGGGCTCTTTTTGGTATTTTTCATTTTTTGAAATGTGGTAAGAGAATACAAGTATCTAGGTATAGTTAGACCTAGATGTCTTGAGTATCCCTTACCTGGATTTTGATATAGCAAGTTAGTACAAGCATCTAGTCAAACTTGAATCTAGATGACCGGAGTACTTCTTGCATTTCAACAGACAAGGATTGCCCCTTTTCATGTTTAGACCTCGGAGTCCTCGATGATCTTTTGCTGATCATGTTGTTAGACAGAAATCACCACATTACTAAAGTTTAATCCACAAGCAGTAGACAAAGAAAATAATCATACCCCTATCATAGCATCTCTAGCTTTTGGCATCCTTGAGTAGCATAGAAAGGCATGATAACATAAATCAAGACTCTGTAAGTTAATCTAACCAATCACAAAACATTCTTGCATTTAGATGTGTTTGTTTCTTGCCATAATTGATATGAGATTTAGCTTGAGTGTTTCAGTATGGTGTGCTGCTTTATTTTTGGACAGGTTAATGATTTACGTCAAGATTTTTGCTAATTTTGAGGAGCGTGCTTTGCTACGTGCTCTTGTCTGGTGAAAGGTATCACAATCCTTATTGGTGAGACATCCCTAAGGGACTAACCTAGTGCCTCAGGGGCTCATTGCTAAATGGCCTTGCCTACGTGATGACACAGAGGCAACGTAGTTCAGGGTAAACCCTAATGGACCATGGATGGACTAGAAGAGAGACAACAAGAAAGATGACAAGAAATGGGATGGATGGGACCGTGCGAGCCTCGGGGGCGCATAGGAATATGGCCTTGCCTATGTGATGATGCAGAGGCAACATAGTTCATGGACTTGGACCATGGAAAACCAATGAGAGACACTATGCTTAGGCATGCGCAATAGATGCGGTATGGGACAAAACTTTGGTTGACAAGGCCAACAAAGAGATAGAGTATCAAGCCACGATAGGTAACTGTCAGGATTTTATTATGGGACAGATATGGGTTGAATGGGACACAAGGAAGAATGGACTCAAGGTGATTGGTTTCCTGAAGATGGAGAAGGTGGTTTATCACAAGTAATGCCTGTTTACTAGGTTTTCACCACTTCCTTTTATTGAAACGGAAGCTAGAAAGTATACATGACGCCTACTTGCCAAGTTTTCATCATGATACCTATCCAAGGTGCCTGTTTGCCAGGTTTTCACCACAGGACGATTTTTTTTGTTCTTTTCTAATTTTTTGATATTTTTTGTACTTTTTTCTAATTTTTTGATTTTTTTGTATTTTGTGCCTCCCTTACATTGGGGTTCTCCTAGGTATAAAACCGGCGAAGATGCATGTTGTTGATTGGATCATCAAACAGCTCACCCTCAGATGTTGCCAACTGATATGCCCCCAATACGTAAGCAGCTACAATTACATAAGGCCCCAGCCAGTTGGGTTCGAACTTGCCCTTCTTTTCCCTATCCTGTTGATTGCGGGGATTTTCCTTAAGGACTAGATCTCCAACTTTGAAGATTCTTGGGTGAACTCTATGGTTATAGCTTCTTGACATCATTTGTTGATATGCTTTGAGATGGTCAACGGCTTTCTGTCTCCTTTCCTCCAGCAACTCTAGTTCTTGTAATCTAGAGACTTTGTATTCTTCATCTGATATGAGACCTTTTAACTACACCTTGAGAGATGGCAATTCAACTTCAATGGGAAGGATAGCTTCTGAACCATAGACAAGGGCGTATGGTGTAGCACCTGTGGGAGTGCATATACTAGTTTTGTAGGTCCACAGAGCGTGATTGAGTTGGATATGCCAATCATGGCTAGCATCATTGACAGTCTTCTTGAGGAGTTTCAAGATGGTCTTGTTGGATGCTTCAGCTTGACCGTTGCCTTGGGGGTAGTATGGTGTAGAGAAGCAGTGTTGGATCTTGAATTGTTCACAAAGTTCTTGGACATCCTAGTTTTTGAATGGTCTTCCGTTATCTGTGATAATGGATGAAGGAATTCCATATCTACAGATGAGGTAATTCAGGATGAATGAAGAGATTTGCTTATCTGTGATGGTGGTGAGGGGAACAGCTTCAATCCACTTTGTAAAATACTCTATGGCAGTTATGATGAATTTATGGCTATTAGATGAGGATGGATGGATTTTTCCCACAAGGTCAAGTCCCCATTGGCAAAAGGGCCAAGGTGTCGTTAAAGGTCTCAATTCTTGAGCTGGTGCATGTATTAGGTTCCCATGTATTTGGCACTGCCTACACTTTTTGACAAACTGATATGAATCCATTTCCATGTTCAGCCAGTAATAACCCAAGCACATGAGTTTCTTGGCTAAGGAAGGACCGCTAGATTGTGTTCCACAAATCCCTTCATGTACGTCTTGCAAGGCACTTATGGATTCTTCTCATTCTAAACAACAGAGAAAAGTACCATCGAGACCACATCAGTATAGGGTATCGGCTATGATGGTGTAGCGAGAGGTTTGTCATATAAAAGTTTGTCTCTGGTTAGAAGAGAGGTCAGGTGGGAGAATGTTGTCCTTGAGGTAAGTGTAAGTCTTACCATACCAAGGTGAATTAGATCCGACTAGAAGGCAAATGGAATGGCTCTCAAGAAGATCATAAGTTGGTTGCTGGATAGTTTCCACTAGGAACTCGTACCGTGACTCATTCTCTGGAATCTCAAGAAGGGATGCAATGGTTGCCATGGCATCTGTTTCTTTGTTCTCAATTCGAGGTATCTGCTTAAAAGAGATGATCACAAAGTATTCCTTAAAGTCATCGACCATTCACTTGTAAGGGACAAGCTTTTCATCTTTGGTTTGGTAATCATCATTGACCTGATTTATCACTAGTTGAGAATCACCATAGACATGTAGCTCTTTGATTTTCCATTCGGTTGCCATCTTGATACCAATGACCAGGGCTTCATATTTAGCTATGTTGTTGGTGCATGGGAATAGAAAATGGTAAGACTTTAGAATAGTGTCGCCATGAGGAGTTACAAACAAGATTCCTGCCCCCGATCCATGGTTAGTGTAGGACCCATCAAAGTAGAGCTTCCAGGAATGTGTTGAGATGTTGAATAAGGATTCATCTGGAAAGTCAAATTGCATTGGGGTGGTGTCCTGTAGCGGTGCATCTGTTAACTGATCAGCAATGACTTGCCCTTTGATAGCTTTTTTATCTACATATTCAATTATCGTACTCACTCAGGAGCATTACCCATTTGGCTAGGCGACCTGTGAGAGCTGCTTTGCTTAGTAGGTATTTTAGTGGATCTATTTTTGCAATAAGTTTGACTGGATGTGCTAGCATATAATGTCAGAGTTTTTGGGAAGCAAAAACTACCGCCAGACATGATTTTTCTATCTGTGAGTATTGCAACTCATAGCCCACTAATGTTTGGCTGATGTAGTAGACGGCTCTTTCTTTATTCTCATAATCTTGTTGTGCCAGAAGAGCCCCAAGAGCTGTAGGTGTAGCAGATATGTAGAGTATTAGTGGTTTCCCTTGGATGGGAGGCATGAGAATGGGTGGATTCAGGAGGTACTCTTTTAGTTTGTTGAAGGCTTCTTCACATCTCTCATCCCATCTGGATGGTATGTTCTTGTGTAGGAGATGCCTAAATGGTTGGCACTTGTCTGCCAGTTGGGATATGAATCTGCAGATTGCTTCTATCTTGCCTTGTAGTGATCTTAGTTGTGTAAGAGTCTTAGGAGGTGTCATGTCTGTGATAGCCTTGACTTTTGTAGGGTCCACCTCTATTCCATTTGCTGATACAATAAAGCCTAGAAGCTTGCCTGAGGTGACTCCAAACACACATTTCTTTGGGTTCAGCCTAACTTTGAATTGTTCTAATCTCTGAAAGACCTTCCCTAACACATCTAGATGTGATTCCCTTGTGAGTGACTTTGCTAGGATATCATCTACATAGTCCTCCATCGTTACATGCATCATATCATGGAATATAGTCGTCATAGCACGTTGATATGTGGCTCTTGCATTCTTTAGCCCAAAAGGCATGACATTCCAACAGAAAGTGCCCCATGGACAAGTGAAATATGTCTTATGCTGGTCTTCTAGTGCTATCTTGATTTGATTATATCCTGAGAAGCCATCCATGAGAGATAACATGGTATGTCCTGCTATCAAGTCGACTATGATATCTATGTTTGGCAATGGAAAATCATCTTTGCGGCAGACTTTGTTTAGATCTCTAAAGTCATTGCATAGTCTGACTCTGCCATTTGGTTTAGACATTGGTACAATGTTGGATATCCACTCTGGGTAGTCTATTACTCTGATAAATCCTACATCCAACAACTTCTTCAATTCTTCTTTGACCAATAGTGCTATGTGCGGATGCATCTTTCTAAGCTTTTGTTTGACTGGTTTCACACTTGGATCTAGTAGAAGATGATGCAAGATCAAGTTTGGGTCTAACCCTGGCATGTCTGCATATGACCAAGCGAAGTTGCATCTCTTTTCCTTGAAGAATGGTACAAACTTGGTCTTTTTTGGTGGAGTAAGAGATTTAGCAAAGTGGATGATCTTGGGTTGTTCCTCTGTTCCAATGTTAACCGGTTCTGTCGGTTCCACAACAATCTAAGATTTCTCTTGGTGCATGTCACTGGGGAGAGTGTCAAGCCTTCTATCATCAGGTGCCACAGTTGGGTTTTCACCTTCGGATGTGTCCTCTCTTTTCACTATTTTGGGGCCTGACGCTACCTCAAAACGGCTTTCATCGTCAAATCCAATTTTTATTTTGATATTTTTGTGATTGGAAGGCTTGGCACCCTCTCCGAAATAAGCCATGGTATTAAGTTCAATAGAGAAACCAGCTTTATGATCTCCTTTGGGTAGGTGGTCCCTAAGGTTCATATAGTCAATGTAAGCATCATCATTTTGGAACATGTCTAGTTAGGGAGTTCCTCACAGATCCTAGTTAATAAGCTCAGGATGTACAAGGGGGATGGAATCGGAGGATAGGCCTGATTCATTGATGGTGTGAATGGATATGCTAGGAGTATAGGAATGGGTGGTGCTCAGGATGGTACCTTCCTCCAAGTTGTTTATTACGATGGAATTTGAACCTTCCTCGAAAGGCATAATCTCAGAGATGGGCAAATCAGACTCTAGTGGTCTGTTCGGTAGCGTTTGTCCCTCATGGTAGGGGCTAAAATTTTGGATGGTATCGACCTCTTTGTCATCATAGGAATGCTCTGTTAGCTCATCCCACTCATATTCATTGGAATCTATGTCGCTGTACTCTTGAAGTGTATGGATCATTTCCACGAGTCAAGCATTTTCTTTGGCTTTGCCCTTGCCTTTGTATCCTAGACCATTTGTATTTCTAGCTAACAAGGATGAAGAAGGTTGAATAGGTTCAATGATGCCTTCTTTTTTGAGGCTGATGGGGCCTTGCCCTTCATAGCCCATTTTGTGTAGGATAGTTTCACCTTGCCCATAGAGTTCTATTGGGAGCCTAGGTGGTTCTTGTGATGTGCTCTCTTCTTCTGTATAAAGCCACTGTAGGAGATCTCTTTCTTCTGTTTCATCAGATAAGGTCCCCCATTTTACAAAGGGAGTTGCGGGAGCTATAGGTGCAGATGGCTTTGGAAAATGTTTGGGTTGGCCAAAAGATCGAGGAGACAAGGGCATCTTGGCTAGATTGAGGCTGTGCTCTATGGAGTATTCTCCCATTCCGCTTTCATTTATGGTAATTTTTTGCTCTTTGGGCCTTGATGAGGAGGCTTCATCGGTATGGTCCTGATGTGGGATAGGGGATATAGATGCTCTATTGTTTGGTATGATGTAATCAGGTTTGGCAAGGAAGGAGTTGCAATGTTGGAAGGGGTCAGGGTCACCTTGGATGGTGACTTGCTTGCTGTTGTGTGGGAATTTTATGCATTGGTGATAGGTCAAGGGGATAGCTTTCATGGCATGAATCCATGGTCTCCCTAGAAGAATATTATAAGTGAGCTCCCTATCAAGGACTTGGCACACAACATCTTTTATTACTGGTCCCACTTGTATGGGTAGGACTACTGTTCCCTTTGTAGTTCTCTCTTCCTCATCATATGCTTTTATAGTAATTTTCTTCCTTGGATCAACTACCCTTTTAGAGAACCCCAATGCAAGGACCAGCTTTAACGTGCAAATATTTAAACCGGCTCCCCCATCAATGAGAACCCTCTTGATGCGATGTTTGTGTATGAAAGTGACAATATGTAGAGGGGTGTTATGTGGTTGAGACACAGAGAGGTCATCTTGCTCGGTAAATGAAATGGAGCTTGAGGAAGTCAGATTTCCTACCATGGTCTGAAACTTCTCTTGGGCCAAGTTAGTGGGGATAGTGGTTTCCACTAAGGCTTTCTCAAGGATCTCCTTATGGGAAGGAGATAGACGCAACAACTGCAAGATTGAAATGTGGGCCGGAGTTTTCTGTAACTGGTCTATGACGTTATACTGACGAAAGTTGGATTGAGGCGGCGACAACCTTGGAGGGGTGGTATTGAGTGTGACTTTACCACTGCAGGTAATGATACTACAACCAGGTCTATTAGGTTTTGATTGTTGGTTGGGTGTGATGACATTGATTTGCGGGACATGCTCGGATAGGCAATTGATGGTATAGTCAAATGGTACACTTGCATAGTTGGCATTGCTATTCCCACTATTCTGATTTGGCCTATTGCGATTGTTGTTGTTGTTACCGTTGTTGTTGTTGTTCTGGTTGTTGTTGTGGCCATGGTTGTTATTGTTGTTGTACGGCCTGTCATGATTAAAAAGTGGATCCCTGTAGGCAACATGAGTTTCATTCGAGGTATGTTGTTGGGTTCCTCCTTGGTTCTAATCTAGCACATCTTGTATGACATTTTTGAGGCGGATGCAGTTGTTGGTTGTATGCTCCCTGCCTCGATGATATTCACAATAGTCTATGTCCTTTCAGTAGGGGGGTTTGACCATAGGCTCGTAATCACTTGTTGGCGGTAGAGAGATTTCATTGTTAGCTAACAACTTAGTGCGGACTCTTGTGACTCACCCAATGATGTGAATTTTCTCCTTGGATTTGAATTGAACCAAGGTTGGGGCTCCCGAGAGGGTGGTTTATTGAGCGTGCCATTGTTTGTTTCTCCTTTAAGAGTGAATATGGGTTGTTGCTTGGGAGCTGCTGCCTTGGCATCTACTACCCCATCATTGACCACATTCTTATTTTTGGTCCAAAACTTTGATTTATCTATTGAGTAATTGGAGGTAGGTGTGTCCTTATATAACTTGATTTGCCCCTTGGCGATCATAGCTTTTTCAATGAACGATCATAGCTTTTTCAATGAACAATCCCATTTCAATGACTTTGGAGAATGATGTAGGGCATTGTATTAGTATTTGATAGCTAAGATCATTATTGAGGTTATGGACAAACATCTCCATTAGCTGTTTCTCAGGCATATCATAGGAGCACTTACTTGCTAGTTGTCTCCATTGTTGTAGGAAAGTGGCAAATGATTCACCACTCTTTTGTTTGGTGTTGCATAAATCTAGCATAGATACCTCATGCTCGATATTGTAAGAGAAATGCATGATAAATTTGTTGACAAGTTCATCAAAAGATTTGATGCCCGGTGGGAGGCGTGAAAACCACTCCATAGCTTGACTACCCAAAGATCTAGGGAAAAGTCTCATTAAGTAGGTCTCATCGTGAGCTACTTCCATGCATGTTGCATTGAATTCCCTAATATAATCTCTAGGGTCCCCTTTCCCTTTGTACTTATCTAATTTAGGAACTTTGAATCAGAAGGGAAAGGGTGCCATGTTTAGACTTTTGTCAAAGGGGTATGGTGCGATATCCTCCAAGGAGTAAGTTTTTGTGTTCGTACCCATCTTGAGATCTGACATTTCTTGTTTGAGGCACTCAAGCTATTTCCTCATGTCTTCCATGGTTTTCTTTTCTCTATCCTCTGTGTTTGAGTCTAGGGTTTTCTTTCCTTTTTTAGGAGCATTTTCCACATTTTCTTGGATTGTGCGTACATCAAAATCTGCGGGGAGTTTAATTCCAAGATTAGTGAGGTAATAGAAATACTTATGAGGGTCCTCATGGATCACCTTTTCTAACATGAGTTGGAATTTCCTACTTTGGATGTGTTCTTGGCAATCTTCGTGAGAAAATTCTTCGTCACTATCATGAGGGGTGATGATGTGGTTGGATGAGCTGGCCATTTCAAGTTGTTTTTTATACTGAGATCTAGTAAGAACCATGCAAGGTGATGCGAGATGAAATGGACTGGGACTAGAAATTTTGGCAAGGTGCTGACTGAGACTGTTGTGAATAGGATATCTAGGAAGGGACTTGGACAAAGGATTTTTTTCGCTCAATGACTTCAAGCAAGACGGTTGACACAAGACGGTAGCCACCAGTAAGGGTACTCAATACCTATCTTACTATGTAGGGACTAGTCGTGCAACGAGACTACTAGCAAGGTTTTGTGACCTACTAGGCTTACGTGAATTCACAAAGGGTACGAAAAAGGGACCTATGTCGAACTGATATGGAATAAACTGACTTTGGGACAAGAGAGGTTTTGACACAAGGTGAATGGAATGACTAACGAAAGAGAGGTATTTGGGTAAAACAGATGAGGACTGACTGCAAGGTTGAATCTGATCTCTAAATGCGAAGCTAGGCTCAAATGGGTACTCAAAACAGGTAAAATTGTTTCCTTAAAAATAGTGCAAGTACTCACTGTTGTGGATGCACTGAAACAGATGCGCAGTAGGAATGCACATATGCGCAGGAAGTCGACACAAATGCACCGCACTGGTGAAGTATAAATGCGCAGTAACAGTATGCATATGCACAGGGAGTCTAAATGTATGCACAACAAGTCGACGTAAATACGTAGGGAAAAAGAATATATGCGCAACTCTGGCTTTTTTTTGCAAATTTTTGGAATTTTTCTGTTGTTTTTGGTATTTTTGGCTTAAAAAAAAGGTCTTCTTGATCTGATTTTATGAATTAACAGCAAGAAAACACAACAAGCACAAAGAATATTTTATAGTTTTTTCACTATTTTTGTGGTTTTTCTGACTCTATTTTGGACTAACAGGAACAAAAGCAAGCACAAAGATCCTAGGCTAGAAATGGATTACAAGGGTTTTTGGCCATTGGAACAAGGGGTTTTTAATGTGAGCAACCGTTCGAGTGGTTACACATGTGGCAGCACTACTCTCCGTTATGGAGTCTCCTAGCCTATAAGGGTTGCTCCTTGGAGGGTTTTGGGGAAGGTTGGTTGTCGGTGTAACACAACTTCACTCATTATTTGAAGCTATCACTCCAAACACAATTTATTTATAGTGGCTTGGAAGGGCTTGGCATCTAGCCTGTTACCACTTAGGGTCGTTCCTACTTGGATAAGCGGTATCTAAGAGCAGGCCCCTCTAAAGGAAAAACACATGCGAAAATGATACTTCTGGCATTTTGGTCACCTAAGATAGGGGAGAGCATAGTCCTGGTATCATTCCCAAAAACACAGTATACAATGGTTCTTTTCCTCTAGTTAAAATGAAAAAAAACTAGATGAGCTATCTACTTGGGCAAGCACAAAACGTTGAAGTGAGTAGCAAGATAGCAGTGGTCCAATTTTAACCAAAATAGCAATGATGAGTTCAATTTTAATCCATGATAGCATGAGTTGTTAACTTTGAAGTGTTGGTCAATTGAGATAGTAGTGGTTCAGTTTTAACCCAGATAGCAATGATGAGTTCAATTTTAATCCACGATAGCCTGAGTTGTTAACTTTGAAGTGTTTAAACAGATAACAATGTTCATTCCCATTTGTAAGATAGCAATGATCTAACTAAAGAAGATAGAAATATGCAAATATAGCCATGGTTCAATTACTTTCTTCCTAGTTATGGACTACATGATATTGGCATGTATGCATTTGTGCTTTCCTAATTAGAGTTAGATGCAAATTGTATGAACAATGGGTTACTCCTTCCTAATTAGAACTAGATGGGAATCTTATGTCAGGTGTATGATAATGCCTAAATCAATCTTGTTCAACATTTAGGAAAAATGATGGTTTTCAGTGGATGTTTTTGCACCAAACTGGATTAGCAGTCTCCTGATATCCACTTGTAGTCCACCAAAACAAAAGTTGAATCAAGAATGTTGTAAGTCAAAGGATTAGGTGCAAAACATATAATCTAAAAATTTTCATGAAAATATGATTGTTGAAAGCAAAAATAGATATGAAAATCAGAATCTACACGAAATTCTATGATTTTTCAAAAAAAATGCATGAAAATTCGATGAAAGATGTCCAAGTTATGGCCGTTTGAAGTTGTCAAGGTAAAGTTGACTTTGACTGATTATACCTAGTGATATTGACCTATTGAGCTGAAAATACCTATACCGTTGCGAAATTTGTCGAATCAGCTTTCCAACGACTATAAATTTGTGAAAATCTGATACTCCTACAAAAAGTTATGCCCAAGAGAAAAAAAAAGCCTATTTTGCTAAGTGTAAAAGAAAAAAATAACTCCCTTCTGTGGCTTTTTTTTTATATTTTTATATTTTTTTTTTTATTTTTTATTTATTTTCCTAAAGTGAAAAGGTTAAAATAAAATAACAATAAAATCTAATGTCATTTTTTTTTTTCAATTTATTTTATTTTATTTTATTTTTTTATTTTTGCAAAAAAAAAAAAAAAACGTTGGAAAGTAAAAAAAATTTCAAATAGCAAAACTAGAGAAATTATATGTGATTTCTTATCTCTGAGGCCTTCTGGACTCAATGGTGAGCTCGGTTTATGCGTAGGAGGCCGTTTGTGAGAGTCGATGCTCGAATGTGCTCTGAAATACACCTGAATCCTGTGACAACAACTTTCAAAGCCAAACACTCACAAACAAGATGGGGGTTAGATCATGGTGGGTGCCAAAATGTTAATGGGTAAATAGATTGATCAATTAAGATAATTAAACCCAAACATCAATGAAATATGCAAATAACAGCTATAAATAAATGAAGTACAAACTTACAAAACCTGTTACCTTGCGGCTTCCATTATTTGCCTATCTTTCTTTGATCTTGATTGTGAAGCCCTCAGAAGCTTTCCTTGCTTGCTTGCTTGTTGAAGATGACAAAGGAAGAATGGCTTTGATACCTGTTTGTGTTGAATGTGAGCTTCCATCACCTAATAATGGAGGATACTAGAAATAGAGAGAAGAAGAGAAATTTGGGTATAGTTATTGTGCAAGATGAAGTCCTTCTCTAATGGCTTAGAAGAGGGTTCTATTTATATATTTTCTGAAAATAGAATGGAGGGTGAGGATCAAAAGATGAGATCAATGGCTCTCATTTTTTATGAATCTTTAATTCATAATGGATGAATTAAAAATTCTTTATTTAAGAAGAGTGGATTATGACAATTGAATTTAAGAATTCAATAGTGGAGGATAGTGGGGAACAATTGAATTAAAGATTTAATGAGTGGAGAATAGTGGGGAACAATTGAATTACGAATTCAATAGTGGAGGATAGTGGGGAACAATTGAATTAAAGATTCAATGAGTGGAGAATAGTGAAGAACAATTGAATTAAAGATTCAATGAGTGGAGAATAGTGGGAAACAATTGAATTAAGAATTCAATAGTGGAGGATAGTGGGGACCAATTGAATTAAAAATTCAATGAGTGGAGAATAGTGGGGAACAACTGAATTAAAGATTCATTTTTAGATTTTGGAGGATATTAGCTAATTAAATATTAAGAATATTTAATTATATGTGCAACATGGTGAGGTGGAAGGGATGAGGTGGATTGATGATGTGGATTTTGTGAGGTAGATTTAGGACTTGAGACATTAGAAGAATTTAGGGAATTTAATTAAATAAAATGATTTTATTTAATTGTAGGATAATGAACCAATCAAATAAACTTATAATATTTATTTAATTGACAGAAGAAAATATGAATTAAGATAAATATTAGAATATTTACTTAATTCAACCTGAGCCAATTTTAGGTGTCTACAAAACAAAATCAACATCATCATCAAAACATCCTAAACCATCCCACATCATCAACACACATCAGAACTACATATCATGAACACCCGCATCATTATGTGCCTTGATCTCATGGATACAGGGTATGTAAGTAGTCTGGAATACGAAGGAAGTATCCAATACATAGGTACATAAGATGCACCCATCCATCCCATTTGGATGGTCCCTATCCCCTGAGATTACACTTGATCCAAACACAATACACTTGCTCAACATACTATCAAAAGCATCATCCCTTATCAAAAATCATCAGCTATCAAATCAACATCAACCACAACTTATAGCCTATATCTTGAGCCCATCCTTTGAATTATCCAAATCATCCATCGATTCCTTCCTTAATGGATATATCATTCCTACAATAGGCAGAATCCATCATCCTATCATCATCCATCTTGGCAAGAGATACAATGGTTGTTTGTTTGGTCAGTTGGTCTTTTGGTTATTAATTTTTATCTTTTGTCCTATTCGAAGATCATTTCAAAACTACTTTGATCTCACTATATCATAGTATGAAATGAAACAACTAGAATGGGGCATAGTCATTGCTTTGTATGTTGTGCTTGTGGGTTGGCCTCATTACTCCAAGCTAGTATTCATATCTTGTGAATTGTAAGGTTGGTTCTAGCATATTGATCTCTCCTTGTACATCTAAGGTTCATCATACCTTTTGTGTATTAAGGGCTTATTCTATGAGTCCCCTTCCCTCGTCTAAACAAGGTTGTACTATCTTGGGCATGCATGGGATCGCCCTCTTGTTTGCATGTCTAGTCCATGCAAATGGTGGATAAACATCATCACCTTGGTCTTCTATACCTTGGTGAAAATATGCCCTTTGCTATTGATGGTCTCTTACAATGATTTAACAACTGAGCTCTTAAAACTATAACACAGAGATTGGACATCTAAACTGAGTAGCTGTCTTAGTCACTATGAAGATGCATTTCACTTGTCAACCCAGGGACATGAACTTGAAATGGGTCAGCATGGTATGTGCACTAAGAAATTCAAAGTAGCCATGTTCATTCTATAGCTAAGAAAGACATAATGCTGAAGATAAACTGCTAAAAAGGAAGTAACAGGAATACTGAATATTAACCAACAACTATTCTAGAATAAAGTACATAACACAAAGGAACAATTTGGGAAAACAAACAGGAAACTACTCTGTCTGCTTTGGCTGCAGGAACAGACACAAAATAGAATTCTAGTGGCTACAGGAACATTCAATGCTAGATTTACTAAACACTTAACAGAAAATGTAACTAAACTAAAGGGTGGAATTCTCACCAAGTGGGCCTCCTTGGATGAGTATTCCCTAAAACAGATGTAAACTCAAAAATGTGAACTCACAACTTTATTTTATTCATTCAAAAAGATGAGTACAACTGAACATTATAATTGTATTACTGAAAACTGGATAATGCAAGTACAATCTCTGAATAGTCAACCACCCTTAGAAGGAGTATCAGAGTCTTATTTATAGAAGAAAATCTACTAACTAACTAGCAGGGTGGTCAACTCCAACATAATAGGAGGACGCCACATTATGGAAAACATAGAAAGTGGAAGGAGGTTACGCATGCAAGGGAATCTGGTCAAGCGAGTTGCTTTAAGACAGATTTAGCATAACTATAACTCCTAAATTCACTCAATAGGTATTTAAAATTAGTTACAAAATGGTTACCTTCCCTCCATTTGATATTTGAATGGCCACCACCTTTGACTTTTATGGTAAGCGACCATCCAACATAATCTTCCTCACTTTATGGATGCTGATTATATCTGCATAATAATGTTAGTACACACAAATAATTGCACATTCATAACCACCTTGGAGTAATATTCATTAACCATATGCAACATTAACATAGATAGTTCAAATAGCATGTCTTTGCCATAAAAGGATATAAGAAATGACCTATGCTCAACAAGTTATAGCTTTGGGGTAATGACATAGAAAGATCAAGCTTAAAGTATCAAAGTCCAAGATAACTACAGCAAATGGACAATAAAGTTTAACAAAATTTGAGTCATAAACTAGACTCATCAGCTATATCAAACCTAAGATTTCTCTAAATCATATCAACACAATACTCATCCATTACCAATCTATCCAACACCTCATCATCAATCCATCATCAACCTCTCATTATCTACCCACATCCCCTTATCCTCCATCCCATTTATCAACATGTTCATCCATTTCAAGAGCATATTCATGTTTTTGATGCAACCTGCCTACCCTCTTGAGGGGGCATCACCCTTACCATCATCCCTAATCTTACACTTCCAAACCAAAACTTTTTCTATCCAATCCAACACTATATCTTTAACTTCTTTAAAATAATGATACCTAGCTACAACACCATTTCAAAGGGGGTAAAATATAGACACCTAAAATTTACTTGCCCCACAAGCCACTTTCCCCCATCCTCACATCACTAACTTATCCTTTCCCAATGAATTAAATAAGACCATTTTATTTGATTGATTTATCCCAAAACAACTTATCCCTAATCATTCATCTCATTCAATTAATTTGTTACTATACCTTAGACTATTATCTACAATTGATTAAATAAATATCCTAATATTTATTTGATTAATTCCTCTCATCCCTAATCTAGATTAATTAAATAAAACATAATTATTTATTTTAATCCTTCACAACCTATGACCTAAACCTAGTCTAATTGAATAACTACCAATTATTTAATTAGCTACCCTAGCCTACATAACCCCTAGACCCAAATTAATTAAATAAACCCTTATTTAATTAATTTTAACCTCTCATTAGTCCACTCACTAATTTCCTACAGCCATATTAATTAAGTTAAACACTTAATTAATATGGTAAAACCTTGCTTAACCCATCCTCCCACACACTTTGAATATAAATCAATTTTTTATTCAAAGGGATCACATAACCCTTACACATCATCTTTCCCTTTTTATGTTAGAGATATTTTTCATGAAATGAGCTCACACATGTGATTGCTAAATGAATCCATGTGTCACATGCCAATACACTCCTCAATAAAACTTAATTTTTTATTCAAACACTCGCCCACAAAAATGAATTTTTAATTCATTGAAAAGTCCACATCATCCTCACACTATCCCATGGAAATGAATTCTTAATTCATTCCTCATCCTTCCCAATATGAATTTAAAATTCACATTTAATCTCAATCATACAATTTAGTTGATGAGATCTAAGCTCTTTGTCTCATCCTCTCATCTCAACCATTGATTCCAACTTTGAATTCTAGCCATTAGATTCAAATACCTCCAAATTTGCCTATAAATAGAAGGCTCTCCCAAGCATTTTCACAACACTTCTCATTCTAGTCTTACGCTGCCCAAATATCTCCTTAGCCATCTTCTTAGCAAAATTATCATGCCAAAATACCTCCTAATCTCCCTCATCTCATCATAATAATGCTAAAATCTCCATAACCTTTTATCTCATTCATCCATATCCAATATCATCCCAATCTTTAGCCAAATCTATCCAATCCAACCCATATTGTGTTGCATTTACAAGAGCAATCCATATTCAAATCATCAACTTGGGTAAAGCTAGGAGCTAGTGGGTGCAAGCTCCTCCACCTTATCAAGGAGTGAAGGAGGGTGGAAGATCTTTAAAGGTATAATCTCTTGTTATTTGAGCTGCTTTATTGTTTATCTTGTCTTCCAATCTTTTCTCATCTTCACATACAACAACAAATGACTTTCTACCCTGCTATATGTTATTTGATGACACACCAAGATATAGGAGATCAAGATGGTCTTGTTGAATAAATGTAGAGGGGGTAGTTAAATCAAAAAATCAACTGATAGATGGACCTACAACCATTGAGTCTCTTACCAAGAGTTTGGGTGGATGTGATGGGAACATGCCTATTGTGGGAATGATATATCCTAAGGCATGGTTTTGATGTTTAATATGTTGTTGGATAGGATTGAGATCAATTGTGTGGTGATTTGGGGGGTTGATCATAGTGTGTTGTTTCTGTTGGTTTTGCGTGTGTTCAATTGTTCTGGCATGCTGCTTCACATTGATTTCTTTGGGGATTTTTTGGAATGTTTTGATTTTTTGGGTTTTTTCTAGATTTTCTAACTGTTTTGGGGGTTTTTGGATTTTCTAAATATTTTTGGGGTTTTTTGGATTTTCTAAATGTTTTTGGATTATTTGTATTTTCTAAATGTTTTTGGGGGTTTTGGATTTTTTTTTTTTGTATTTTGGGATTTTCTACTATACAAGGAGTGTATACAATGATCCACTTATCTAGTAATCTACCTTAAGTGGGTTTTGAAGGGTGGGAATTTTGGCACTGAATATTTATAATACCAAGCCATGGGATGGAGGTAGTATGGAGTGATTCATGTATTAAAGGACTTAGTAGATGGTGGAATTGACCACTACTCATGGTGCCTGAATTAGGTTTTCACCATGGTACTTATCCAAGGTGCCATTGATGTGGTTTTCACCATTGGAAGACTTTATTGCACTTGGTTTTTTCTTGATTTTTTTTTTTTTTTTATACTTTTTTTGTTCTTTTTTTGCTTTTTTTTATTTTTTATTTTTTGGGATATTTGATGGGTTAGGTGTAGAACTTCTTGATATGCATGATGTTCATTGGCTCATCTAGAGGTTGTCCCTCAGGTGTTGTTAGCTTGTAAGCTCTTGATCCATAACTGGCTGTTATCATAAAGGCTCCTAATCAATTTGGTTCAAACTTGCATTTCTTGTGCTGCTCCTGCAAGTTCCTTTGATTTTCCATGAGTACAAGGTCACCTATATCAAATTAGCAGGTCTTGATTTTCTTGTTGTAGTTTCTATGGAGGCAATTTCGATATGCTTGCAAGTGATTGAGAGTGTTGAGGTGTTTTTCATCTAGAAGTTCTAACTTATTCAAATGTGCAACTTGATAGTCATCCTCATTAATGAGATTCTTTAATGATATTCTTAGAGAGGGGAGCTCGACCTTGATGGGTAGGATGGCTTTAGAACTGGATATGAGGGAATATGGAGTGGCTCCTGTGGGGGTACGGATGTTGTTTTGATAAGTCCAAAGGGTGGAGTTAAGCTATAAGTACCAATCACGACTAGCTTCATTAATTGTCTTCTTCAAAATTCTTAAGATAGTTTTTTTGAAGATTCCACTTGGTCGTTGCCTTAGGGGTAGTAGGGAGTGGAAAAATGGTGTTGGATATGAAATTTTTGACAAAGGGTTCAAACTTCTTGATTTTTGAATGGATTCCCATTATTAGTGATGATGGCGAGGGGGATACCATAGCAGCATATAATGTAGTGGGGGATGAATTTGTATATTTGGGTGCCTGTGGTGTAGGTGAGTCAAATGGCTTCCACCCATTTGGTGAAGTATTCGATGGCGGTAATAATGAACTCATGTCCATTGGATGATGGTGGATGGATTTTACCGATGAGGTCAAGCACCCATTGTGAAAAGGGCCATGGAGTCATAATAGGTTGCAATTCCTATGATGGAGCATGTATTAGATCTCCATGTTGTTCGTAAGGAAGGCATTTCTTGACAAACTGGTTAGCATCATTATCCATTGTCACCCAATAATACCCTATTCTCAAAATTTTATTTGTGAGGGTAGGTCCACTAGAGTGTGCTAGATAGATACTTTCGTGTACCTCTTGTAAGGTTGTTTGTGCTTCTCTAGAATTGAGACATCTCAAAAGGGTACCATCAAGACTCTTTTGATATAATGTGTCACCAATAAGGGTGAAGTAAGAAGCTCGATAGGTGAATGTACAATGTTGGGTGGATGATAGGTTAGGTGGAAGGATGTTATCATGGAGATAGTGATAGATGTTTTGGTACCAAGGGGATAAAGGACCGACAATGTCACAGACCAATTCTAATTTTGGGATATCATAAGCTAGCATCTGTAATTCTTCAATGAGGATTCACACCGCTTACTATTTTTTTGTATATCTACTAGAGAACTTATGGTGGCCATGGCATCTGCTGCATTGTTGTTAAGCCTCATGAATTGCTCAAATTGGATTTTAGAAAAATATTCCTTAAAATCATCTACCATCCTTTTGTAAGGTAGGAGCTTTGTTGAACACATAGATGTACTGAGAGGAGGGTGAATCCATACTTAATTAAATTCATTTCTTCCAAATGAATTTAACTAGATGTAAGCATTTAAACCATGAGAAACAAGAGACCACACAAGCACAAAACCATTACACTAGATTTACGTGGAAAACCCTAGAAGGGAAAAACCACGGTGAGCAAGCTGCTTGGATCTACTCTCCAAATCTAGCCTCACAAATAAAAACAAGTTTACATTAAAATTTGTGGGCTACAACCCAAAGGAAGCTACAACTCCCTCAAGTGCTACAATACTTACAAATTTTACAACTTTTACAAAGAGAGGCTACAACCTCAACAACACTTATTGGTGCAATCATGGTTAGGAGGGTTCATAGAGTGAACAGTCCAGACCGTACAACAAGAGTAAACACAATAGAAAAAACTCAATAATATAGTGCAAACATAGATTCAGTCATTCAATATATTATAGATCTCAAAATACAAATAGGCTGACAACATATGGGATTACAATTAGGACTCATAGGTCTGATTCTCCAGTTACAATATATGCACAAGATATAGCTTTGAATCTCCTTCACAAAGAATTTAAACTATAAACTACCTCTAACATGATCAACTACTTTCCTATGCATCTATTACATGTATATATATCATATCTATAACATAAGATTCCTCTGTGTTGGCCAAGGAAGATCACAAACTCCAATGAAGAGCTGTAACATGTGTACACAGATAGGTTGGACCTAAACAAATAGAACTCCTCCGCAAATGAATGGAATAGCATGTGGATCTTAGGGAAGGTCAGCCATGATCCAAACAACATTGAATGATGTGTCCTTTATCTCTGCAAGTCATGAAAGTGCTCCACAAGTCTTCTCCTTTAGTTGATTGTCTGAGACTGTCAGGAATGATCTATTTTGAGAAATCAGTCAATCTTTTGATAACGATATATTTCTAGTACCTAGTCCAAATGATCTGAATTTTGGATATGATGTGCATGAATATGTCTAGATGTTAAGTCAAGCTCCATAAGGTTTGAAATAAAATTGTGGCAGAATGTAGACCAAAATATAGAAACTACTACTGACTGAACTGAACTGGAAAATGAAAGAAAATAAACTAAAATGCAAATGTTTTTGGTTGATGCAAGATTGCTCTTGAATGAGGGATGCTCCTGCATCAGACATCCAGGGTTGTTAAAAAAAAGTGAGTCCCTCACTTTATTGGGGCTAGAGGAAAACCAAGACGATCCACCTCAGCCCAAGAAATCCAAGATGAATCTTCTTTCGGTCTGCCTTTCCACTTCACAAGATATTCTTTGTATTTCTTTCCTCTAGTGCTTTGTCCAACTTTGTTGTCCAAGACATCTGCAATCTTCTCTGGCTCTTGTTGTGGTAACTACTTCTTCATGTCTTCTTCAATGTTGTTGTTGTACTTTGCTTCATGATACTAATATAGGTATGAAATATTAAAAATAGGTGATATACCCAATGTCTCTGATAGCTCCACTTCATAGGCATTTCCTGACTCAAACTTCCTGAGTATCCTACATGGTCTATACTTCTTCATCTTCAACTTGTTATATGTCCCAACTGGAAATCTCTCCTTTCTCAGATATACCACCACTTCATCTCCAACTACAAATTATTTGTGTCTTCTCTTCTCATCTATTTGCTCCTTATACTTACTATTCATTTCCTCCAAATGCTTCTTAACCTGTTTATGCACTGTCTCCATGTGTCCTACAAATTCTTCTACCTCTGTACTTCTCTTGTCTTCCATGCTAATATCTCTCAACTTTGCTACTCCCCTAGGGCTAGTTCATGTCACAATCTCAAATGGTGTTCTTTTGGTACTCTTATTCACTGAATTATTATATGCAAACTCTGCTTGTGATAGAATCAAATCCCAATTTCCTGACTTCTCTCCAACTAAACATCTCAACAAGTTTCCCAAACTCCTATTCACTACCTCTCTCTATCCATCAGTCTATGGATGAAATGCTGAATTGAACTTCAAGTCTATCTTCATCTTCTTCCAAAGTGTCTTCCAAAAGTATCCAAGAAATCTTGTATCTCTATCTAAAATTATGCTCTTAGGTAATCCACTTGCATTCTCATAATCTCCTTAAAAAATAGGTCAGCCACATGCACTACATCAGTTATTTTCTTACAAGGTATGAAATATGCCATCTTTGAAAATATGTCCACCACTACAAATATGGAATCATGTCCTCCCTTTGTCTTTGGCAATCCCATTATGAAATCCATGCTTATGTCTTTCCAAGGTCCCTCCAGTATTGTCAAAGGTTTATAATCTAGTATTCTAACTACTTCCTTTAGCAACTTGACATATTCTACAACTCTACACAAACTTCCTAACATCCTTATGTATCTAAGGCCAAAAGTAATTTTCACTTACCAAAGCCACTATCTTATTAATGCCAAAATGTCTTGCCAATCCACCACTGTGTTTCTCTTCGATCAAATTGTCTCTTATTGAGCTCCTAGGTATACACAATTGATTTCCTCTGAACAACATATCCTCCTAAATGAAATAGTCCAACCACTTACTTCTACTAGTCACAACAAGTTCCTTACATGATTTCCAAGGTTCTACAAAATCAAGATCTTCCTCATACATGTTCTTCGATTGTTCAAATCCTAACACTTCAACTCTCATCTCTATCATAAAGTTCCTTCTCCTACTCAATGAATCTACAACTTTGTTTGACTTTCCACTCCTATGCTTCAATACAAAAGTGTAACTTTGCATGAACTCTACCCATCTCATGTGTCTCTGATTCAACTTTCCTTGACTATTCAAATACTACAAAGCTTGATGATCTATATACAACACAAACTCCTTAGGCAACAAATAATGTCTCCAGTTCTTCAAGGCTTGAATTATGGCATAGAACGCTAGATCATTGAAAGGAAGAAAGGTATAGAGAAAATGCTTCCTACAATGATCTACTCAAGAAAGATTTATGCAAACTTTAACTTTTACAATTACAGATTAAGATGCACATTAATAGAAAGACAATAACAACTCCCAAATGCAAACACAAAACTCACAACACAAGATATACATGGAGAAAACCCTTTTAGGTAAAAAAACCCCACACTTTAAAGCCACCCAATATATTATTTAGGAATCAAGAAGATTACAATATACTTGCAGAGCAAGCTTTTACAAGAGTATATCCAACCAAAGATCAAGGAGGTAACTCAACATCTATAAGATTCTCACACACAACCTTCATCTCTAGCTTCTGATATATAGGAGATGCAATACAGTAAACTGCCAATGGTAATTACAAAACCATGAGCTAAAACCACCCAAAAGTGGCACCCAAATTATCTCCAATCAAAGATGCCTTGTGATGTACAAAAACACACACCAACACATGCAACTCTCCCCTTTACAGCTCTTTTATGTGTCCAACACATTTTTACATTGCCCAAAACAGAAGGTCCAACTTCTAGAGGCCATAACTTTTGATCTGGGTGTCTGATTGACGAACCGTTTGATGCATCAGAAATCTTATGAAGAGATCTATCACCCTATAAACCACTTCATCAATTATGATGATTTTCAAAGTGTTTAGGGAAGTTTCAATTCTGGTAATTGAGTTCAAAAATTTTTTCTGGCAGTTTCAAAAATAGAAACTTTAATATCTCGCGATCCAGTTATGATCTTGAGACAAAACTCACCCAAGATGTTCACTTAGTTGTTCTGCACCTTCTAGGAAAATTTTAGGTCAATCTGAGATCAATTGAAGGACATACTAAAAATAGTAAGTCTCACTATTTTTAGCTCTTTTGGAAACTTTTGGAAACTTTGAAAGTTCCAGACCATTGTCCAAGATAAAGGGTATTCAAAAAGACCAAAACTAGGAAAAATAGTAATCTTTCGAGATTGCAAGGTTGAAACACTTTTCCTAACATTCTCCCACTTGTCAAACACCTTGCAAGAGCAAACGAAGTATCAACATGATGATTTAATTGCTAGGGGCCGAGAGGCCCATAGACTCTGAATACCATCTGAACTTCTTTGTGCTCACAAATTTTGTCAAGGAATCTACAACATTCATCAATGTATCAACTTTCTCCAAGTTTACCTTCCCATCCTCTACCATGTCACAAACAAAATGGTACTAGACATCAATATGCTTAGTCCTTGCATGGAAAGTAGGATTCTTTGCCAAACATATGGCACTCTGACTGTCACGATAAATAGTAATCTTCCCTACATCAAACCCAACATCAGAACACAATATCTTAAGCCAAATGGCTTCTTTACAAGCATGAGTTGCTTCCATGTACTCAGCTTCAGTAGTGGACAAAGCAACCATATGTTGTTGCTTACTCATCCAACTAATAGTACCATCAAATATAGTGAACACATAAGCACTGGTGGATCTCCTATTGTTAATGTCACCTGCCCAATCTGAATCCACAAATCCACAAATACAAAGTGAATGCTGAGGTTCTATAGGATAACCATGATAACATAAGGAATACTCAGAAGTACCCCGCAAATATCTGAACACTCTCTTAACTGCATCCCAATGTACCCATCCATGATTAGCTATAAATCAACTAAGGACTCCCACTACTTGGGTAATGTCTGGTCTTGTACAGACCATCGCATACATCAAACCACCAACCACACTAGCATAAGGAACTCTGCTCATAGCCTCTATCTCAGAAGGAGACTTTGGACAATCTTCAATAGATAACTTTATCCCCATTATAACAGGAACAGTCAAAGGTCTACAATCCATCATGCTGAATCTCTCCAACACAGTGTTAACATACTTACTCTGGCCTAACCAAAGTTTTAGGTTTGCTCTATCGCTTCTGATTTCCATTCCTAGAATGTACCGAGCTACCCCTAGATTTTTCATCTCAAACTATGCTAACAACTAAGACTTCAAATCAGAAATCAAACTTTTACCATTCCCAATGAGTAACATATCATCGACATACAATGCAATAATGAGAATGCAATCATTGTCAAACTTGTAATAAACACAGTGAAATGATTTCGATCTCTGAAATCCAATACTCAACATAAAGGCATCAAACTTTTGGTACCACATCCTAGGAGACTATTTCAAACCATACAAAGAATTTTTCAACTTGGAAACTAGATTTTCTTTACCTTTCACCATGTAGTGCTCTAGTTGTGACATATAGATTTCCTACTCCAACTCACCATGAAGGAATGTTGTCTTCACATCCATCTATTCCACTTCTAGATCATACGCTGCTGCAAGAGATAACAGGAACTGAATAGATGTTAGCTTTGCAATAGGAGAGAAAATCTCACCATAGTCAATTCCCTCCACCTGAGAATACCCCTTCGCAACCAATCTAGCCTTATATTTGTCAACACTGCCATCTACACCAAATTTCTTTTTGAACACCCATTTGCATCTAACAAGTTTTCATCCTTCAGGCAAAGGTACTAAGTCCCAAGTTTTATTCTTTTTCAAAGAAGCCATCTCCTCTTCCATGAACTCCTTCCAAGAACCTACATCTTTCATACCCATAGCCTCTTTCACAGTTCTAGGCTCATTAGTGTTAGAAATAAAAGTAAAAATACAACTAGAATCATGCAATGAATAACCAAACCTATCAGGTTGGTGCCTTATTCATGTGGACCTCCTCAAAGATTAAGGCTAAGGTTCTTCATCTTCTTCTAAACTTTTAGAGCTACTAGAGCTCTCCTCATTATCAGATCCAATAGATGTTTTTGGTTCAACTTTCTCAAGGGTGGAAAGAAGTTGAACCATATCATCTTTCTTCTCTTCTTTCTTTAGCTGTAAGACAACAAAAGAAGGATTGAGCTCTCTAAAGGTCATACTTCTGCTATACAGAATTCTCTCAACCACTGGATCCCAAAGCTTATACCCTTTCACATTGATGCCATAACCGATGAAGATACACTTTACAACCTTGTTCTCCAACTTAGACCTCTTCTCCTTAGGCACATGTGCATATGCCTCACAACCAAATACTCGAATGTGTCTTAATGAAGGATTTTTACCAGACCACACCTCCATAGGTGTCTTCTCAACGAGCACTGATGTAGGAGACCTATTAACCAAGTAACAAGCAGTAGCAATAGATTTAGCCCAGAACTTCTGTTCAAGACCAACTCCACTTAGCATACTCCTTGCCCTCTCCATCAACATTCTATTCATCCTCTCTGCAACTCCATTCTGCTGAGGGGTATACAAAGTTGTCTTGTGCCTCTCAATCCCCTATTCTTTACAGAACTTGTCAAAATCTGCTAAAACTCACCACCATTGGCAGTCCTCAAACACTTAATCTTTCTATCCTTTTAATTCTCTACAAGAGCTTTGAACTCTTTCAATCTATTAAAGACTTCAGATTTACTTCTAAGGAAATACACCCATGTCCTTCTACTGTAATCATTAATGAATGAAAAAAAGTAAACAAATTTTGAAATCGAAGGAACATTAATAGGAATAAACACACAAAATGAATCAAGTCCAATACCTCAAAAGATTTGTGAGAACTGGAATAAAACTAAACATGGTTTTGTTTTCCATAAATGCAATGTCACAGAAATTAAACTCAAGGTTACAATCATTCATACCCTCAACAAGATTTTTATTCTTCAGGGTCTTCAAACCCTTTTCACCAATGCACCCAAGCCTTTGGTGCCATAACATTATTTTCTCAGCTAGAAGTTTCATCTCCATAGAATGAGCACCCTTAGGTACCCAGGAAGCACAACCATCAGAAGTAGATGCAACAATCTTTTTTGCTGCTAGTTCCAATGGTGAGGATGAAGACTCTGAAGCTCTCTTCTTTAAAATAGAGGCACTATACAGTCGACTCATCTCATCAAACTGCATTGATACTAAGAAGAGAGACACAGTCAGCTTATCTTCATTGAAACATTTACAGTATAGACTTGAGGATTATCGAAAGGAAAAATGGACGATTGTCCAAGACAAGAATACATTAAATCTTTCATTGTTTTCTACATGCATAGAAATGCAAAAGCATTTACCTGAAGTGGCACTTTACACAACAAGGTTGGTAGATTGAATACATTGCAATCTTCCTAAGAATCATTCTCTACTACATGCAGTCACTCCTCTATCCTCAGTTACTAGACTCTACCCTCCAAAAACAATCCAACGACTATCAATGTCGTGGTTACTTAAGAGCTCCAAACTGACTCATTAATGAGTTGTGCCACTAAGCACTCCACTCAAGACAGTTAGAAAATCATTCATAATAATAGTTTTTAGTCTCCAGTGAAGACTCAACTGCCAGCTATAAAGGTGCAATTGACACCATATGTCAATCTTTGCAAATTTTGTTGAGATGAGTGAGTGAATGTGGTTGGTTATACACCACTCCTCATCAATGAGGCCGCTAACTCAATAACAAAAAGAGAGCAATTGATTACTCTTAAAGAGTAGTTTGATCCATCATGGTTTAACATTAAAGGCTCTCCTCAATAGATGCCTATGACTGTATAATTAAAAACCATAGTAATTAATCATGAGATATTACCTCATTTGACTCATAAACATATTATATTTGATTATATCAAATATTATTTTCATATCAATATCTCTCTTGGATTACTATGATATAATCAATAAAAGAATAATACTAAATAAAGCATTATAAAAAATGTGATTGGGTTGAGCTAGTCTCCCCATCATGTTCCGTTGACAAAAACACGTCATCTTAACTTGATGATAAAGTCTTAATGTTAAGAAACTATTATAACACTACAAGTGACTTAATAATAATAAGATGACTATTTTATGACAATAACGTCATAATACTTATGTTAAATGTAAATAGTCACAATTCATACACAAACGACATCGTTAACACTACTAATGACCATGACGACTTTCTACGACTTACAAAGATTCATAAGGTATCGACTACCTGTCAATTGGGTTTATAAGTAAACTGAATAGTTAAGGCTTACCTTCACAACACATTGGTTCACACGTTTGTTACACATCATAGTCATCTTGGCAAATAGACCACTCATAACCTGAGGTCTATATCTCTCTCCTCGAAAGATACTCTCTCTCTTTTCTCTAAGAGTTATCTGAAAACCTATAATCCTGTATCAAACTTGTAACCAACAAATTATGATTAGTGCATCATTATTCAAATAATAAACCAAATCTCATAATGCAATACTAAATCAATCAACAATAAAATATTCATTTCCATAATTCCATAAATGACATTAAATATAATCTATCTTTCCTTGACATTAATCTAATCATTATAATAGATTTACTTATATCCAAGTAAAAGTAAAAAGTATAGCAAGACAAAAATTAGGGATGTAACATGGAAGAATTTCTCTGTATCTCTTTAGACAACAACAAAGAAACCACTTCATCCATCTTGAAGGTGGTAGTGGTACTCCCAATGGCCATAACAAGGTGGTCCCATGAATTTGGTAAGGAACACAGTAATGTCATACATCGATCCTCCTCCTCCATCTTCACACCAACAGAAGTTAACTGGGCAACAAGCATATTGAATGTATTCAGGTGATCAGCAATAGATCCTCCATCTTCCATCCTTAGAGAATACAATTTATTTTGTAGGAATAACTTGTTTACCAGGGATAGAGCTTGATAAATATCTCCAAGCTTCTTCCAAAGTTCCTTTGTAGTCTTCTCTTCATGGATATTTAGGAGCACTGAATTAGCCAAACAGAGTCTTATCAAACCCTTAGCTTTTTGATCTTTGAGATCCCAGTCTTCTTGAGACATTGTCGTTCATTTTGTTCTAGATATGACATCCCATAAATCCTAATCTACAAGCATGTCCTCCATTTTGAGTTTCCACAACTTGAAATTATTATCATTAAACTTCTCTATCTCAAACCTCCCAGATGTGCTCGCCATCTCTTACCTGCAACAAAGATTTTAAAATCCTCTGCACAAGCTCCCACTCAAATGAAGATCAGCTCAAAACCCTCTACCCAACAACTAGAACCAAAGGTGATCAGGCTCTGATACCAACTGAAAGGAAGCAAGGTACATGGAAAATGCTTCCTACACTGATCTACTGAGGAAAGATTTATGCAAACTTCAACTTTTATAGTTACAGATTAAGATGCACATTAACATAAAGACAATAACAACTCCCAAATGCAAACACAAAACTCACAACACAAGATATACGTGGGGAAAACCCTTTCAGGCTAAAAAACCCACACTCCAAAGCTGCCAAATATATTATTTAGGAATTAAGAAGATTACAATATACCTGTAGAGCAAGATTTTATAGGAGTATATCTAACCAGAGATCTAGGAGGTAACTTGACACCTATAATATTCTCACACACAACCTCCATCTCCAATCCTGATATATAGGAGATGCAATACAGTAAATCGGCAACAATAATTACAATCCATGAGCTAAAACTACTCAAAAGTGGCACCTAACTTATCTCCAATAAAAGATGCCTTGTGATGTGCCAAAACAAACACCAACATGCGTAACTCTCCCCTTTACATCTCTTTTGTGTCCAACACGTTTTTACATTTCCCAAAACAGAAGGTCCAACTTTCGGAGGCCATAACTTTTGATCTGGGTGTCCGATTGACAAACCATTTGATGCGTCAAAAAGCTCGTGAAGAGATCTATCACCTTGTAACCCACTTCGTCAATTATGATGATTTTTGAAGCATTTAGGGAAGTTTCTATTCTAGTAATTGAGTTTAAAACTTTTGGAAACTTTGAAAGGTCTAGACCATTCTCCAAGATAAAGGGTATTTAAAAAGACCAAAACTAGGAAAAATAATAATCTTTCGAGGTTGCAAGGTTGATACACTTTTCCTAACAATCATAAACTAAATATCTCCTCCTTGTATCATTCAACTTCTCACTGAAATATGCTACAGGTCTACCTTATTGACTTAACACTACTCCTATTGCATTTCCACTTGCATTACAATCTACTTGAAATACCTTATTGAAATCTGGTAATGCCAACACAGGTTGCTCTGTCACTTTCTGCTTCAACAATTCAAAACTTTTATCTTCTCCTAATGTCCACTTAAATTGTTTTCTATCACCTCTCATTGTCTCTGTCATAGGGTTACATACTGAACTAAAATTTCTGATGAACTTCCTGTAGAAACTAGCTAATCCATTAAATGATCTGACTTCTCCAATGCTCTCCAGTGTAGGCCATTCAACAATTGCTCTAACTTTCTCAGGGTCTATCTTCAATCCTTCCACATAAAGCACAAATCCCAAGTATACCAACTCTTCTTTCATGAAACTACACTTCTTAATGTTTATCAACAATTTCTCTTCTCTTAGTCTCTACAATACTTGCCTCAGGTGCCACAAATGTTCTTCTTTTTTCTTAATAAAAATCAAAATATCATCCAAATACACAATAACAAACTTATCCAACAATTTCTTCAAAAATTCATTCATCAACCTCATGAAAGTACTTGGTGCATTTGTCAATCCAAAAGGCATTACTAACCACTCATACAATCCTTCATTTGTCTTAAAAGCAGTCTTCCATTCATCTCCTCTAATTCTGATCTAATGTTATCCACTCTTCAAGTCTATCTTTGTAAAATATTTTGCTCCACTCAAACAATCCATAATATCATCCATCCTAGGTAAAGGAAATCTATACTTAACTGTGATATTATTGATTTCTCTAGAGTCAGTACACATTCTCCATTCTCCATCCTTGTTTTATGCTAACACTATAGGTACTGCACAAGGGCTCAAACTTTCTTTGATAAAACATTTCCTCAACAACTCTTGTATCTGTCTATTCAACTCTTCATTCTCTACTGGTGTCATTCTATGCGCTACTTTGTTAGGCAAACTAGCTCCAGGTATAAAATCCATGTGATGACTGATACTCCTGATTGTTGGCAATCCTTCAGGTACATTATCTGATATGATGTATTCATACTTTGTTAGCAACTTAGTTATTTCCTCTAGTTGTGATTCTTTAGTCTTTATATTTTTAGGTTTCTTGGGGATCAAAGGATAACACATATTCTCATGTCTCAAACCATCCAGAAATTTCCTTCCATCTACCAAACAAATTCTAGCATTCCCACATACTTCACTCTTAGGATCATCTTCCAAAGGAATCAAAGTAATTATCTTTCCATTTGATGTTATAGTATAAGTATTCTTTCTCCCATCATGTATAGCTTTCCTATCATACTACCATGGTCTACCCAACAATATATGACAAACATCCATAGGCATAATATCACACAATACTTCATCATGATAAGATCCAATATAAAATTTCATCAAACATTGTTCACTCACTAGTACCTTATGATCATCTTGAATCCATGTTATTTGATATGGCTTAGGGAGTTTCAATCTTTCCAACTTTAGCTTAGTCACCATCTCCTCTAAAACCAAATTATCTAAACTACCACTATCAATTACAACTTTACAAAATTTACCTCTTGATTTGCATCTTGTCCTAAACAAACATTTCCTCTGCAGTGGTACCTCATTTGTCTTTTCTTGAAATAGTTCTCTCCTAATGACAAGTGATTCTCCTTTCTCAGGTTTACCAACTAAACTCGGTGATCCAACAGGTTCTTCTTCTATGTAGGCTGCTCTTCCATTGTTCTTTGTCTTCTTGCTTGTACTTCCTTGATTACATTCAAATGCTCTATGTCCTTCACCTCCACACTTAAAACAAGTTCATCTGAATGTTCTCCTATCAAGTCCTCTTCTATCTCTCCTGTACCCTTCACTCTGGTATGAATTAGGGTTTCCTCTATGGTAGAAAGTTTAGTCATCTCTCCAATATGCATTGTTATCTCTGTCCTCCTTCTTGAATGTGCTTTCTTGTCTGTTCTGCTCCGCATATGATCTTTCTTTTCTATAAAATATTCTACTTCTTTGAAATTTACCTTGTCTTCCTCTCTGTCTCTGCTCATGCTTCTTGTTCAACTTTTCTTCAACTTTCAGAGCAAACTGATATGCTTCTTCTAGAGATGTCATTCTTACTAAACTCAGTTCTGATTGAATGTTCAATCTTAGTCCATTGATGTATCTTGCCACTTTCTCCTTTCTTTCTTCACTATGTCTTGTCCTTATGATAATCTTATGAAATTATTCAATGTATTCCTTCACAAATTTCTCCTTTTGTCTCATGTTTTGAAATCTCTTCAATAGATCCAACTCATAGTCAATAGGTATAAATTGATTCTTCAACTTTGTCACCATTCTAACCCACTTTGTAATCTTTTCTTTTCCTCTTCTATTTCTATTCAATCAAACTTCTTTCTACCAAATAGCAGCATGTCTTTTTAGTTTTGTCTTTGCAAATTTCACCTTCTCTGGATCTTCTATTTCTTCATACTCAAAGTATTCTTCTAGGTCATTTATCCAATCAATCAACTCTTTAGGATTCAAATTGCTAGTGTAATTTGATACATCAATTCTAGGTCTTTTACAATCTTTGAAATAGCTTGCAACATCTTGACTTGATATGATTCTTCTTCTTCTTCTAGGGTTACTTCATTTTGATTAGCAGATTGAAATTCTTTATCATCATCACTTTCAACATTAGGTCAAGGTGTTGGTCCTCTTCTTTGATCTTATTCAATATAATCTAAGTGAACTCGCATTGTTTTCATCATCTACATCATCTCATCCATTCTTCCAGCCATAGTACCAATATAAAGTATTCTCCATGGCGAAATCTCTTCCTAGGATCAACTGTAACTGCCTCAAATTTGGTGATCAGGCTACAAGGTGACAACTGCCTCACAATCAGTGATTAATTGATAACATAGGTAGTCTAACTCAGATTCAACGATCTATCCACAACAAGATCTTACAAAATTCCTTCACAAGTTTCACTCACTTCGCTCCCAATAGATTAAAAACTTGGCTCTGATACCACTTCATACAATCATGGTTATGAGGGTCCATAGAGTGTGGTGGTGCCCACCTGGAGTTGCATTTTTGAGTATTTGCATCCGCAAGCCTTTTCAGAGAAACCCAAAAAATTTCTAAGTCCATCAGCAAGAGTAGACCTTTGTCTCAGTGATCATGTTGTTCACAGTGGTTTGTTCCTTGCATCGGCGAGACAATACACATCAGCGGCCCATTTCATGTTCCCACTGATAGACCGATGGAGGTTCAAACAAGCATCCAAAGGGGGATCATCACCAAGACAACCTACATTGGCATCTCATTCCGCAGTCTCGCTGATAGGCTAATGAGGTATACAAAGAAGTGGTCTACGATGAGACCTTGCCTATCAGAAGCTAGGTCTGACGTCCCGCCGATCATTGATGAAGATAAGGATACATGCAAGGTAGACATACAAAGGAGATCATCGCCGAGACATTGCCTATTGGCAGCTAAGCTAAGGGTCCCTCCAATGGCCGATGAGATATATGAGGATAGTCCTCAGAGTGACAATATGCATCGGCGTGACAATAGGATGTCGCTCTGACAGTTTGGGTCACATCGACGAGGGTTTGGTATCAGCCTAACTAGCGGCATTGGCGTGCCTGGAGGGTGTCGCTCCAACACTTGCGGTCACTCCGATACGGTCTTGGCATTGGCAGGAGATGGAGCAATAGACCGCTAGTGGGTGGATCACTAGTCACATCAGGGAAAAGTGTGTGACATTAAGTATACCTGTGGTCTGGTATATAAAGTGATCAAAGGATCATTGTAGGATGAATGTGGGATAATTAGATCTCATGAATTCAAAAAGTTAGCAAAGGAAAAGGCTACCTGCGTGGCGCGATATCATTGATGATGGGATTTTCTATGATGCCAATGTTGATTTTCAAAGTGGATGGGCAAATTGCAACCGTCGATCTTGCCTGCATAGAGCCCGAGTCTATGGCTAGGTTTTAAAGTTTCAAACGACTATCTATTGGCGCCATTTTTGCGCACTCATTCCACAGTCAACCGACCTTGTTGCACGGTGATGGAAAAAACATCACATCTATTTGTTTGCTCGAGGTCTATGTTGCTTCTGCTGGTAGTTTTTAGTATGGATCTAATTTCTTCAGTTACTAAATTTATTAAAGATATGATTGTTTCGTTGAAAATCTTAAGAGGATAATCTATGCATTTATAAAGTTTGTCAGTGTGTAGGTGGCCGGAAGCTTGTGTGTTCCTTAAAAATGTATCAATGGCCATTCTACAGGGGAAGACTTGGGCAAATCTTTTGGAGGAAATAATGAAAAATAGAGCTTTCTGGTTGTTCTATCTTTTTTGGAGTTTATGAGTTGCATTTGAATGCATGTTGCACATATGCTCAGTTTCATGTTATTTTTATATGAAAAATGCTTTGTTGCATGTATTTAGCTGTTTGTCTCCATTTTTGTATGCATCCCTTCTTTTGAATCTGGTTGCTAAGGGTTACAAAGATTCTAGGATATAGATTTCTATATTGCATGCTTGTTCTCTAACTTCCATTCAAGGAGTGGATTAAATTGTTTTAGGTTAAGTATGAAGAAGAATGTATGGCAGCAAGGATATTTGTAAGTAGAGATAGCTATATACTCATTCTTGGGTGGTGTTTGTAAGGCAAATACCAATCAGGCCCCTTGAAACTTGAATGCTAATGCAAATCATTCATTTGTATACATCTAGTTGACTCCTTGCCTTGAGATAGGCATTGGTCTACCCTTGTGTAGTAGTTATGATCCAAAACCCCCTGTCTTGCATCTAAAACATTAAAACAAATCCTTTCAAAGCTTCAACCTATTAGTTTGTAGGAGTAGAAATAGGACCCCTTGCATACTCTCATCCTCAACTAGTTAGATATGTCCAAGAACATTGCCAGCCTTGTGATTTATCATGCAAATCTTGGTCCAAACATGAGAGTATTCTCCCTGTGACTAAAAAGTTAAATCTTTCTATTGGGTGAGTCAAAGACAAATCTTTAGCTATAGGGATACACCCCTTGGTGCGGTAGAACCAGAAGTGAAGGGGAGGCAGCTCATGCAACATCTTGTATTTGTTGGCCGAATCTGCTTGGTCATTGGAACTGGCAAACCCTGTGCTGATTTAGAGAGAAAGATCCAATAAAGCGGCGATTCCGCTGGGGATGTAATGCCATATCCATAAAAGTTTGAGTCTAAAAGATTGAAGCATCAGTCCTGGAAGTGCTTTGTTGCAGCAAACTTGAAAAGTTGTATATGTGGTTCTACTGTTGGAGAACCTAGAAAGGAAATAAATGAATTTTTAGCTTCACGTTATTTGAAGCTCATTCCTCTACCAAGGAGGTGGCGACTCTGCACAAAAAGAACTTGAAAAAGAATACAAAGATGTGTTATATTTTCATACTTTCAGTTAGGGAAAGGAATTTGAAGAGGCTGTGACATATCCAGGTATTTTTATAAGTTTTTAAAAGATTCCCTATTTGGTGAAGTAGCACTGGTTAAAAGGGAATATTGGTGAGAGATTGCATGCTTTTGTATTTGCTGAGAATGTAGTTTTTATTTTCAAATGAGGTATGCAATATTGTTGAAAGGACTCATTTAGAGGACTTTAGGAAGTTGAAATAGCAGTCTGTACTTTAAAGGCCTAAGGTCATTGATTGAAAATCTGAGTTGAGAAGAGGGTTGCAAAAACACATAAAGATGTATTATCAGCCCATGCACCCTTGTGAGGTGTGAAATGCAACAATGTATAATGATCAATCTCAACCATGTAATAAAAGGAATTTCAACATTGACAGATATAAGCCCATCAATTTCAATGGCATTTGTGGTTATCCAAATACTTTTCCATCAAAGATCAGAAAGTATTTGTCTAAATTTAGTGGTGTAAAGGATGAATCAGCTGAGAGAAACTTGCAACAGTTTAGAAATGTAATAGATGACTTTGAGGTTGACCATGAAGATGTAGTTATGAGATTATTTGTTTAATCTCTAGTTGAAGATGCAAGGGATTGGTTCTCTTATCTTCCAGCATACTCTGTCAGCTCTTGGCAAGAATTTAAATCTGCATTTCTAGAACAGTATGGTTAAAGAATATCTGAATATGCAGTTATCAGTGATTTCATGTACATCCATATTGAAAAAGATGAGTTGATTCTAGCCTTTAACCTCAGGTTTATGAAGGCATTGAGAAGAATTCCAGAATGTATGAGACCTAATGATGCACTGTGCCTAGTGGTCTATTTGGGAGCATTTGATAAGAAAATGAGTTATAGATTGAGAGATAAGGAGCCCACTACATTGCATCAAACACATCAATTTGCAATAGACATTGAAAACAACTGGAGGTATGGAATACACAAGGGTTATTTCTCTGCAAACATCTTCTGCCCTAGCATCCCCAATGTTGGTGAAATATATAATTTAGGTGTTGGAGATGAATGTCAAAGCAATCACACCCCTATTGTCCCTGTCTATGCATCATCCCAAGGTACTGATGACTTTGCCATGGAGGAGGATGCCCTGATTTACCCAACAAATGAAGTTGATGGTAATGATATTTCAAGTGATATTAATATGCCAGTCCTAAGCAAGGAGCGTTCATGTTTAAATGATCCAGTTGTGCATAGTTGTGACCATATGGATCAGGGGTCAATATTAGTTTCATCAGGAAGCATTAGAGGGCTGGAAAGTGATATGGATAATTCAGCTTCAGAGTGCATTGAAGTAGCATAAATCTTGTATGTAGGGCAATTAGATGATAAAGATTATATCCATGATCAGTTCATGGATCAGGCTTGTTCTTCTTATGACTCTAGATTTGGTAATGTTGAAGAAGAGTTGGATTGTCATAAAGAAGAACTAGAGACCTTTACAATGAGTATGATTCCCCTTTATGATGAGGCTCTAGATGCATTGAACATTGTGAGTCATGACCCTCATTGGTGTAGAATTAACCCTCTTTTTGAAAATGATGATGAATATGAAGAGACGGCTGACCTGGGTGTTGTATCAGTTTGTGAAGATGGGACATATGAACTAAAGGCAGAGATCTTCAGCTTTTGTGAGGATAATATGGGTATGCAAACTATGGATAATGAATGTTTAGCATTAGTTGTTTCGGATGTATGCAACAATGGGTGTGCGAATCGGGATTTGATATCACTATCAATAAGTGATATAGGTGATATTGATGGTCTCATATATTTTGAATGTCTTTAGTTTTTTGATCAAATGGATGAGTGCCTGGTAATGCGCAGCAACCAGGTAGATAACGAAGAATGCCGAACGTAATATGGTGATGTATTGTTTGATGAATATAACTTTCACATATTGTTTGATACTGAAGAGTATGACACTGTATATGGATCAATGCTTGATTTTAAAGTGCAGAGTGACAGAGGCAATACTGACAAAGGCAGGTTTTCAAAAATGGTGAAGTATGTAATTGACAAGATTGGATTATGGGCAAATTATGTTGATGTTTTCAGTTATGGTTGGGCTCGTTCAGATTAGAATCAAGCATTTGATAGGAGAAGATTATGGTTTTCCATTTTTGGCTGCCCGGGGCCGCCAAAATAATGTTTCAAAAGTGTGATTTGTGATGCAGGTTAGTGCAACTTTGACTCTATTGCCCAATGGATAAGCCCTAGTTTGTATCCCAGAGTTCTAGAGTTCTCGCCATGCCTGCAAGAGGTATGCATCCCTAGACAGGGCCAATGGTGGTGCCCACCTAGAGTTGCAGTTTCGAGCATTTACATTCGTAAGCCTTTTCAGAGAAACCCAAAAAATTTCTAAGTCCATTGGCAAGAGTAGACCTTTGTCTCAGTGATCACATTGTTCATAGTGGTTTGTTCCTTGCATCGGCGAGACAATACACATTGGCGGCCCATTTCATGTTCTCGCTGATAGACCGATGGAGGTTCAAACAAGCATCCAAAGGGGGATCATCGCCAAGACAACCTACATCGGCATCTCATTCCGCAGTCCCATCAATAGGCCGATGAGGTATATGAAGAAGTGGTCTTCGGTGAGACCTTGCCTATCAGAAGCCAAGTTTGATGTCCCACTGATCGCCGATGAAGATAAGGATACATGCAAGGTGGACATACTAAGGAGATCATCGCCAAGACCTTGCCTATTGATAGCTAAGCTAAGGGTCCCTCTAATGGCCGATGAGATATATGAGGATAGTCATTGGCGTGACAATATGCATCGACGTGCCTGGAGGATGTCACTCCGATGGTTTGGGTCACACTGATGAGGGTTTGGTATCGATCTAACTAGCGGCATCGTCGTGCTTGGAGGGTGTCGCTCCGACACTTGGGGTCACTCTGATAAGGTCTTAGCATCGGCGGGAGATGGAGCAATAGACCACTAGCTGGTGGATCACCGGTCACATCAAGGAAATGTGTGCAACATTAAGTATACCTGTGGTCTCGTATATAAAGTGATCAAAGGATCACTACAGGATGAATATGGGATAATTAGATCTCATGAATGTGAAAAGTCAATGAAGGAAAAGGTTACCTACGTGGCGTGATCTCATTGACGATGGGATTTTCTATGATGCCGACGTGGATTTTTAAAGTGGATGGGCAGATTGCGACCGTCAATCTTGCCTGCATAGAGCCCGAGTTTGTGGCTAGGTTTTAAAGTTTCAAATGACTGTCTATTGGCGTCATTTTTACGCGCTCATTCCATAGTCAACCGACCTTGCTGCATGGTGATGGAAAAACATCACATCTATTTGTTTACTCGAGGTCCAAGTTGCTTCTGCTGGCAGTTTTCAGTATGGATCTAATTTCTTTAGCTACTAAATTTATTGAAGATCTGATTGTTTCATTGAAAATCTTAAGAGGATAATCTATGCATTTATGAATTTTGTCAGTGTGTAGGTGGCCGGAAGCTTGTGTGTTCCTTAAAAATGTATCAATGGCCATTCTACAGGGGAAGACTTGGGCAAATCTTTTGGAGGAAATAATGAAAAATAGAGCTTTTTGGTTGTTCTATCTTTTTTGGAGTTTATGAGCTGTATTTTAATGCACGTTGCACATATCTTTAGTTTCATGTTATTTTTATATGAAAAATGCTTTGTTGCATGTGTTTAGCTGTCTGTCTCCATTGTTGTATGCATCCCTTCTTTTGAATCTGGTTGCTAAGGGTTACTAAGATTCTAGGATATAGATTTCTATATTGCATGCTTGATCTCTAACTTCCATTCAAGGAGTGGATTAAACTGTTTTAGGTTAAGTATGAACAAGAATGTATGGTAGCAGGGATATTTGTAAGTAGAGATAGCTAAATACTCATTCTTGGGTGGTGTTTGTAAGGCAAATACCAATCAGGCCCCTTGAAACTTGAATTCTAATGCAAATCATTCATTTGTATACATCTAGTTGACTCCTTGCCCTGAGATAGGCACTGGTCTGCCCTTGTGTAGTAGTTATGATCCAAAACCCCTTGTCTTGCATCCAAAACATTAAAATAAATCCTTTCAAAGCTTCAACCTGTTAGTTTATAGGAGTAGAAATAGGACCCCTTGCATACTCTCATCCTCTACTAGTTAGATATGTCCAAGAACATTTCCAACCTTGTGATTTATCATGCAAATCTTGGTCCAAACATGAGAGTATTCTTAATGTGACTAAAAAGCTAAATCTTTCTATTGGGTGAGTCAAAGACAAATCTTTAGCTATAGGGATACCCCCCTTGGTGTGGCAGAACCAGAAGTGAAGGGGAGGCAGCTCACGCAACCTCCTATATTTGTTGGCCGAATCTGTCTGTGCATTGGAACTAGCAAACCCTGTACTGATTCGGAGAGAAAGATCCAACAGAGTGAACAATCCAGACCGTGCAACAAGAGTAAACACAATGGAAAAAACTCAATAATATAGTGCAAAAGTAGATTCATTCATTTAGTATATCATAGATCCCAAAATATAAACAGGCTGACAACATGCAGGCTTACAATTAGGGCTCACAGGACTGATTCTCCAGTTACAATATATGCACAAGATATAGCTTTGAAGCTCCTTCACAAATAATTTGAACTATCAAATATGTCTAATATGATCAACTATTTTCCAATGCATCTATTACATGTATATATAACATCTCCAAAACATAAGATTCCTCTGTGTCAGCCAAGGAAGATCACAAACTCTAATGAAGAGCTATAATGTGTGTACATGGATAGGTCAGACCTAATCAAATAAAACTCCACAAATGAATGGAATAGCATGTAGATCTCAAGGAAGTATGTCCATGATCCAAACAACATTGAATGATGTGTCATTTAGCTCCGTAAGTCATGAAAGTGCTCAACAAGTATTCTCCTTTAGTTGATTATCTGAGACTGTCATGAATGCTCTGTTATGAGAAAACAGTCAATGTTTTGATAGTGATATCTTTCTAGTACCTGATCCAAATGATCTAAATTTTGGATATGATGTGCATGAATATGTATAGATGCTAAGTCCAGCTTTGCAAGGTTTGAAGTAAAATTGCAGCAGAATGCAGACCAAAATATAGAAATTGCTACTGACTAAACTGAACTAGAAAATGAAAGAAAACAAACTAAAATGCAAATGTTTTTGGTTGATGCAAGATTTCTCTTAAACCAAGGATGCTTCTACATCACTTATCTGATTTAGATGTTTCTTTCACAAACACTCACTGCTCCAACCTTCTACTAACCTTTTCAAACTCTGTACTACTTTTTCATCTTTGTACATTCACAATACCAAGTTTTGCAAAATCAAAACACCTTCAAACACTCTTCTCCATAATCACAACTCTCTCAATTACCTCCACAACAACATCACTTTACATAAATTGATCCTTTTCACATTTCATCATCAATATTGCTTCTATGGTTAGTTTGTTCCCACAAAATCAAAAACTATTACACAATACACATCATAAACCCATTGAACAACTTTGATCTTACATTTATATCCTCTACAAGATTTAAAAACATTCTCCTTTGTTGACCAAGATGAAACATGTAACATGAAACATGCAATGGCCACAACAGTCAGCTCCCAGACATTTGTGGTAAGTAGAAATCTAATGTAGTTAAAAAATAAGAGTTAATCAAGACCTAATTTACCTTAGCATACTCTTCCATGCTGGTGCAAACTTCCAAACACATGGCATAATCATCAACATACGCCAAGTCAGCCCAACAAACACTTATCCTTCCTTGCATTTAGCTCTAGACCTAAAGCGGTCTCGGAGGAGACAAAATTACATCATGCGGACCACTCAAAAAGTATTTTATGACTTGCAAATCATCCCTATACACTCCTTTTATCATTTCAGTCTATTTCATGTTGGCGTAAACATTTGAACTTTGATGCCAGTATCCTTAACATACTCTGCTTACACAGTCTTGATGTAAAACATTGAAAATCATACTTGCGGTAAATAAAAACTATTGAAACTTGAACTGAGCATACCAACCCACCACATGAACTTTTCATTCAGTCAACAAGGCCAAATAAAATTGTGTAGTGATATGTGATGGCATCCACTATCTCCCTCTACTTACCATAAGTATCAACAAGACTTGTCTTCACACAATTGACTTTGGAGACACTTCTGTGGTACATATTATTGCTTGAAACTTGAAATATGCATATCTTGTACTCATATGTACTTGTCCTCCAAACTGTAATGTCAAATCTTCATTTGCAGAGCAATACGGAGCAATCTTCTGTCTCTTTGTGACTACACTTACCCTGTTTCATTACTGCCTTCACTTGTATGACTCTAAAAACACTTTGCGGTAGACTCCATTATCTCAGATTTGAACCATAGATGTCTTGGAGCATTATCTAGCCATCTATTTAAATCATAGGCTCATATCTTCAAATGCAGTAGAATGTGGTACATTCTTTTGAGCCTGTGACACTTTTCTTGACTGAACCAACACTTTGACAATTTTTCTTCAAACTTTTTGCAACTTTCTTCATCCAATGCCAAAAAATACAACTTCATATCATCCAAAGGATAAAATATGCAACCAACATAACCTCCATGAAATTCATTATTAAAACAACACATCAAGGATAATGGTAACATACACTTATCATGAACTTACATATGAACTTTAGAAGATAAGGTATGATTATGTATAGATGATATTGATCCTTAGTATCACATCATTACTCTTCCTCTAACCTATTCCTCTGACTGCTTAGCATATTCACATTTGCCTTTTCTTTCCACATTGCCACTCAGTTGACATCAATGACAATACACATGCAACAATCTCCACCTTTGTCATTGATGGCAACACTGGCTTGGTATGCAATTTTCTCCCCCTTTGACATCAAGGACAAAGGGCTAGTGATCTTCCTCTACTTAGATAGAAAAAAAGGCTCCCCCTATCTAAACAATCCTTATCATCCTCTATTAGTCTGCTCCCCCTGAGGAGTAGCCTCTATTTCTTCAAAACTAATGTAGCAAAATTGTCCTTCACTTTCCTTATGATATACATGGATAATATGTATAGGGTGCCTTGTTCAAGTCAAAATAACATTGATTAATCCTGTCTTATTCTATGCATATCTATACATCATCAAAATTTGTCTTACCTTCAACATGTCTTCAATTTACTTGGAAGGTAGGATATTCCTATATATTACCTTTATCTAGGCCAAAGTTGTATCCCAGTTCTTCTTCAGAGAAGATAGAATGTGTAATTGGCTCTCAAGTTGAATGTACAAGTCTTTGACTTTCTCCAAAGTAGCTGACACCTTTACTTTTTGTGTAACATTTTATGCCTCTGACAAATTTCCAGTCAAGACTACTAACCTTAGACTCACCACTTCCCTTAGCTATCCAATTTCACTTTTTATTTGCTCCCTTTGATCCAAAAGATTCTTTAGCTGGGAATGGAGATTTTCTACTTGTACTCTTGTAGCACTATCTTTGTCTATTACTGGATCATACACTTTGGTCACTTGAGTTAATTGTGACTCAATAGAGTCAATTTGATACTTTATACTTTTTGTTGTTGCTGGCCAATTCAAACAAAATTGATATAAAACTTTGGCATCCTCTAAGCATTTATAAAAATTTTCATGTTTTCTTGCAAATTATTATGTGCCTTAGCACATCTACTAGATACATCAGTCATCCTTTTACTGTTCACCTACTTAGTTATCTTTTTCTCATCCTACTTCTCAAGATAATATGAATGAGCCTTGAAAGACTCCAATAGAAGCTTCATCTATTGTATTGGAGGCAGAGATGGGTTTCTTTTTTCCTCAGGGAATTCCTCATGAATTATCTTAATTGCCTCTTCTAATAACTCAGCCCCTTCAACTTGTTGTTGTAAAATATCTTGTCTTGCTGAGGATTGCAATATATCTCCAAGTTGAAACTTGTGGAGAGGAGATATATTGGACAAGTTAACTTGTCCATCTAGAACTGGCAATTGCAAAAGTTGTGGAGTAACCACTAGTTGGATTTGCATTTGTTGAGCCAAAAACTCCTTGATTGAATCCACTGGAGAGGAGGAGGAAGACTTTTCTTTTGTTTTATCTGAACTCTCCTGTACATCTACATTTATCTGCTCCTCTTGTTGATCAGGGATACCCTATTGCTCAATATTCTCTAGAGGAGGATTATCATGCACAACATTATGATCCATAGATGCATTTCCTTATCCTTGTGCAACTTGCTCTTCATCTTGTGCAGCTTGCTCTTCTTTCTCCTCTTGTTGAACTTGCTCTTCTATTTTATGTGGAGGAGAAACAACAATGTGAGGTGGAGAAACTATGTTGTGTAGTGGAGAAACTTGTAGTCACTCCACATTCTTAGCAACTTTCACTCCTTCAAGTATTTTCTTTGTTACTTCTTTGGTCTCTTTCTGAATCTTATCTTTGTCATCTTTTTCCATGCTCAAAAGGGTGTCTACCGTATGCTTTGTCCTTAACTCATGAGCTTGTAATTGAGATATTTTATCTTTCTCTTCTTGAGAGACATTAGTTCCAGCCTTATCAAGAGCTTGTTGTCTTAGCTCATCATCCATTTCTATGGCTCTTTCTCTTCTTTGTATTAGAGCCTAAGCTATGCTCTTTGGAACCTTTTTAATAATGTCATTCAAGGGCATATTATATTTGAGCATATACATCACTACAACCTTTTCTATGGTGCTTTGATATGTAGGTGACACATCTGGATATAAATTTCTATCCTTTACTATACCATAATGCACATATGCATTAAAAATTGCATCTAATTGTAGAGGCTCATGTGGACGTGCTACCGAAGGAGTTTTCTTAGATTTCTTCTCTTTCTTCTTAGGCTTAGAGGTACCTTCTTCTCCTTCTTCTTCTTCCTCTTCTACCTCCTCTACTTGAGTCTTCTTTCTTTTAGTAGGTTGTTTTGGTTTGACAAGCTTCTTCATTGCGGTCTTCATCTGTGCCAATGTTTTAGAAGCTTCTCTTCTTCCAGTGGACACTGTTTGTGCTGATTCAAAGGGTTGTAGAGCATTTACATACTTAGTAGAAGTGAACCTATCAGTCCTTCTTGGTCCTTGAGTAGCTGGTGGATTGACAGGACCAGGTTGTGGATCCTTCATAGGGGCTTATGAAGTAGATTTTGGTGGAACACCCTATTTCTTATGCAATTCATCTTTGTGCCTCTCAATGTGCTCCTCCACACTTCTTTTATTCTTTTTGTATATTATTTCCTCATAGGTACCAAATCTCTCAACAATTGTCTCTTTAGGTTTGCTGAGCAAAATATCAACATAGGTCTTGAGTTCTTCTATGGAGACCTCATAGGGCAATCTAGGAATCCATGCAATTCTAGGTTCAACCACTTCCATATAAGTATAGTCTTTGTCAACCAAGAATGTGATTTGTTCTCTGTATTTATGTACAATACTGTATGGAACTCTGTCCCTTGCATGCATATCAGTTTGAAGGGTTTTGAAGAAACCCTGGTACATTGTGCTATAATTCTTTGCATCTCCAAATCCTCTCAAATGGTTTTTAATTTGTGCAGCAATAGGAAGGTGTTGTTGCTAGACTTTTCCCTTAAACCAGGTAGTTCATTCAAAAATTAAAAAGCAAGACAAAAATTGAGGGTACCATACCTGAAGTTGTATCATGTTTCTTTTGTCCTCTTCAAGTTTTCCAACAGTTTTTCTCTCATGACCTCACATAGGTCAAAATCTTTACCTTCCTTTACCATCTAGTAAGTAGTGTGAATTACTGTACCAGTGGTGGATCCTTCTCTATTTATGAAATAAACCTTGTAATCTATACCCATTGCAACATACCAGACACTTGGGTTTGTTATGTCATTTACAATTAGGGTCCTCTTGTCAAATTTAGCACCTATCAACTCAATTACTTTTTCATTTTTAATGGATTTCATGACCGGTATAGGTCCAGTGGAACTCAGCCTAGTAACCGCCCTAATTGGATCCTTATCCTACATGGCTTATCAGGTACATGAATTCATCATGAATTCTACTTGTTAAGGAAAAATTGGAGTAAACATGAATAATCAATATATCAATATCAAAATACCCAAAACTCAACGAAATATAGAAACAAAGAGATTAACCAAACAAAAGAACTTCAAAAACCTTTGCAAACCTCAAATCTTCATAGCTTCCATTGGTTGCCTATCTCAATCGATCTTGCATGTATGAATAAGGTCCTCAGAGAGTGCACTTCCTTGCTATGATTCCAAGATTGTTAATGGAGAATGACTATGATAGTTTATTGCAATGAAGATGAGCTTCACAACAATGATAGTAGTGTGTAGTAATGAGTGTGATCATAGGCAATGAAGGAATTGGTGCCAAAGGCACATTGTAATTCCTACAGAGTAAAAATACTTAAAGCTTGGATGAATGAAATGGAAGAACAGGGTTGAATTTATAGACTTGGGAAAGAGAACATCAACGGTATAGAACGGTTGAGGAATGTGCGCAAATAAGAAGAAGACATGTGTCTTGCTATATTTTGCATAAGAGAAATTAATAAAATAGAAGAATGAGTTAACTGAAGAGATAAAAATCAATTAAAAGAATAGATCAATCAGTTAAGAGAATAAAACTAGAGAATAGAAATTGCATGAGGATGAGAAGATATTTTAGCCAATTAAATATTTAGAATATTCAATTGCATGTGCACAAGGATTGAATTATATTTAAATATAACTCAATTTAGAAGAAAAAGACAATTTAAATAAATATTTGATTTAGTTAAATTTAGAGAAGATATTATCGGAAGAAATAATTAAATAATTGATATTATTTAATTTAGAATGATTTTGGAAGAATAAATAAAATATTTGATTATATTTTATTTTTAGGGATTGAGAGGATTTAAATAAATTTGATTTGATTTATTCAAATTTGGAAGAATGATTTGATTTAATTAAATAATTGAGAATTATTTAATTGTTTGGAAGAACTTTAATTAAATAAAGGATTTTATTTAATTTTGACTTTAGAAGAGGTAATTAAATATTTTGATATTTAATTAATTTAGAGGAATGTGAATTGAATAAATAAATTGATTTATTTATTTATTGATAGAGAAATTAGAATGGAATAAACATTAAGAATATTAATTTAGACTAAATCATGTCATTTTTAGGCATATACATTTTGCCCCTCTTTGATGCAATGCAGTTTACAGCGTTGCTTCAAAGAAATCGATTGTTGAATAATGATACATGCCCTAGTTTGCCCCTGGTATAGGTTACGACAATAGGATGTCCCCTCAAGAGATTGGATGGGAAGAAGGTAGAAGGCGTGGGATGGACAATCTCATGAAGACGAAGGGAAAACTTGGTTAGGATTGAAGAAAATAGGATGCGTTTCAGAGAAACGGGAAGAAAAATGGAAGAAACAGGTGCAGGAAGTAGTCATAGTCACCACATAGCTAGTTTAGGGTTTGCATACTATATAGAGGAGCTGGGTCCACAAGACAAATCATTTGCACACTTGGCTTTGTTTGATTTGCTTCTAAGAGCTTAGGAGAGCATAGAGCATATAGCTGTTAGCATGAGGATGGATATTCTGTGCGAGGAGAATCACTTTGAGTGGGTCTGATGATTCGACTGGCTAGCAGAGGCAGGACCCCTGATATGTATCGCAAATTTTTTTCCCTAGAGTCAATTTTTAGTGCAATAAATGCTAGGAGAAAATAGGATAGACAAATGCGCGAGATCGCAGTTTGGCACATATGGCATGCGAAACTGCACATCTGTTAAACTTTAGCGCATTTAGGATATGAAACGGCGCATTCACTCAAGCTATGCATGCATGAGTTTAGTCGGAGCATGCATAATTCTGCAGCGCATTTACGGTATGAAACGACACATACATGAAATCTTGCAATATAGGTCGGCGCATATGTGCAATCTTGCGGCACATGCATCAGAAGCGGCGCATTTGATAAGAAATGGTGCATGTACCATCTATTATGGCACATATGATATAGATAGGTAGTTTAGTTAACAAAATTGACTCGATTGGCATCTTGTTTGACGCATCAATCGATAAGCTATCTTTGAGATTATAGGAATATAGGCAAGAGATGTAGTGTGTTGTTTTGATCAATTTGATATGTTAAGTTAGTTGGTATGTTTCTATAGATATGTTGAGCATGGTACTTGCAGCTTTATGTTGTCTCCTTACTTTGCATGCTTTACAAAAGGACAAATGAGATACACTTCAATTGAGGGAGTAGTTTCCTATGCCGATGTTGCAGTGACATATGTTGACAGAGATGGATCGAGAGGCGTTCGACGCGATGGGATTAGACTATGTTTGCTTTATGCCCGAGGTTTGAGTGAACCACGGGTTGCTGACTGTAGCAGTGGAGAGGTTCCATAGTGAGGACGGGATCTTCCACTTCCCTACTGGTGAGATGACAGTCACCTTAGAGGACGTATACAGGATTTTTCACTTACCCATTTAGGGAGAGCTCATGGAGTATGATCCACAACAGGACATAGGAATTGTAGAGTGCAGGCGAGTATTCGATGACCCCGAGTTGGTTGGATAGGTCATCTCCTGGCAAGACATTCATGACTACTATGACTATTTCCTAGGGATTGTAGTAGGACTGATCGAAGGCGTTGTATGCCCCGATAGGAGATCACATGGGTTCCCGATTGGATGGGGACAGATCATGGAGCAGATGGTTATAGAGGGCACCCGTTATGCTTGGGGTGTTTGCATGCTGGCACACCTATACGATGACATGCATCAAGTGGTATACCACAGGGGTACGAGCTTATCTGTAGGTGTGTCACTATTGCAGTTTTGGCTATGGGAGTACATAGCGATCACTAGACTAATTTATGTTTTTGAGAGACAGAGAGGAGAGCCGTACAGCTATGGCTATGCAGGAGTGATTTCCCAGCATAGGCTAGGGAAGCTCAAGTATTGGAGGCATGCTTTGGATGGAATAGATGTGGTTGTCTGGCAACCATATCTAGATTGTGAGCCTTGGGAGGATGAGGCAGATGACCTGCCATATTGTTACCAGACGCAGTGGCTGATAGGCTGGACATGATTCATTTTGGAGAGATAGATTGTTAGTCAGGTTTGGAGACAGTTTGGGAGGAGGCAGGGCATGCCACAGGGGTAAGTTCTTATTATGCAGACTCATGCTAAGAGATTCAGATGGGGGCCACTGGTAGAGTTTCAGCAGACTCCCTATGTTGTCTGGGATATGAGGAGAGAGATTACAGATGCTAGGATGACATAGGACTATGAGGAGTGGTTCACTGCCCATCCATTTCTAAGATACTTAGGGCCTAGGTAGCTGGTGCCTCGTATAGACGAGGCAAATTTAGATGATGAGGGCCAAGTTGGTAGGAGGAGGAGGAGGAGGAGAGGAGGATGGAGAGGCAGTAGAGATGGTGGAGATGATGGAGGAGGAGGAGGTGGTGGAGATGGAGACAGACCTCGACAGAGGAGGAGGGTTGGGGAGGGACCTTCTCACGCTTAGTAGGCAGTGCCACCGTAGGTTGTACAACAGGCTCCAGAGTAGGCACAGATGCCACCACCTCAGCAGGTGGCATAGCAGTAGGTACCCCAGCCACAAGGGTAGGGACAGGAACAGGCATCTCAGAGTCTAGCTTAGCTAGATGTCCAGGAGAGAGCTATAGCTATGTTAAGAGGATAGGTTAGGAAGTTACAGGCATAGCTTAGGATGGTTGAGGCCCAGTGAGAGATAGATGTAGAGGTTATCTTGGGGCTCACAAGAGAGCAAGATATGGCAGAGGCACGGATATGATTTATCTAAGTAGAGCGGCATACAACAGTATCAACCCTTGGGACAGACGCGACTAGCAGCATTTTGGCTGGGCAAGTGCACCAGGCTTAGGTACAGACATAGCTAGCATAGGCACAGACACAGTTGGCACAGGTGCAAGGGTAGTTAGCATAGGTGCAGGGGCAGTTAGCGCATGTGCAGGGTGAGCTTTCCAGAGTGCAGGCTCAGACATAATATTATCAGAGTTTATACCATGGTGTTGTGCCAGTTAGCCAGAGGGCTCTGAGCTATAGGAGCCAGTCTATGGCCTCCAAGAGAGTAGGTGGATCTAGGTCAGGAGCCTTCGTGATGGGCCCATAGTAGTCTAGGGCTAGCAGAGGAGGGGACTCAGGAGACACTGCTGATAGCAGCGGTTCATAGCAGCAGGGATAGCTGATACTTGCATAGATTTGGGCTCTTACATACACTTTTTGATGGCTCAGATAGCTGGATATACTTATGTACCACTTTTGTATTTTGAGACATGTATCACCATCCTTGAGATGTGTTTATTGTATATGACATTGACTCAGAGATGGACCACTTGATATTGTACATTTAGACATGTTTATGACATTTATATGATGATGCAGTTTATTTAGTGCTCTCTATATTTGAGTTATGATGCATTTCTATTGTATGACGTGATGCATATTTTTATCTAATGTAGACTTAGATGTTTACTTGATGTTATGCGATGTTTACCTAATGTAGATTTTCATATGGTGCTATGTGATGCTATATGACCTAATGCAAACTTAGATGTTTGACCTGATATGCCTCTAATGTGTGTGAATGCAAATGGTATCTATATGATTATGCAATTTATGTGATGCACTTATCTATGTTTTTGATTTTTTCTATTTGACACTATGTGATGATTGTATATGGATGACCTGATGCACTTACTATGTATGCAACTAATTTAATCATGTAAATTACTATCTCAAGTGATATGATATGCACCTATATGCTATGTTTTTGTGATGTCCAAATGTACTTTATCGACACAGAGATGATGTAATGGTAGATAGAAGATTGATTGAAAGAATGACTCGATATAAAGATTCACAAGCTTCACTTTGTATTGTTACTTTGAATTTATCTTTTTTGATTGCTTGCATGTGCTTGATTGTAACCCAAATTTAATAACAAAAGTATCCTCTCCCGTTGCCTATCAAATGGATCTTGGGTGTATGAGAACTTGTTATTATCTTTAGAGGGCCTGCCTTCTTGGTGTGAGAAGGGATATGACCTAAGCGGTAATGGGCTAAAGCCAAGTCCTTTTGAACCATTATATAAGAAAAGTGTTTGTGTCTAAAGCCACAAACAACATGTGTTGTTGCGTTATACCAACAGCCAAGCTCCCCCAAAACCCTCCAAGGCGTAACCCTTGCAGGTTGGGAGAATCCACAATGGAGAGTAGCGCTGCCGCATGTATAGCCACTCGAATAGATGCCCTTTATTAGCAACTTTGTGTAGTAGCCAAAAACCTTCTATTTGTTGATGCAAAAGGTGGGACCTTTGAAGCAGCCCTGATTCACGTGGTTCTTAGTAGAGATAGCAGGGACAATCCTAAGGTTTGGTGGGGGGACAAGCCTTATAGGAAACCTAGATCTTGGTATGTGTGAGAAGTGAGTGCCGTGGAGGGGAATTGGTGCTACCAAGATCCTGAAACTATTTGCCTTGAATAATCATGGTTAGGGGATTCAATAGATACAATCCTTTCCTAGCCTAGGTTGTACAATTTTGTGATTGTTGTGAGTGTGAGTGACTGCAATTACTATTTTCTTGCCAAAAATCACAAATCAGACACTTTTCTGACAGACACAGTCACTTTTAAACCTAAACTATTTGCATACAGACAACAAAAATCACTTTTGAACCGCGGTTAGCTACTTTATGCCTAAATAGAATCACTTTTGAACAATATTTGATCAATATTTGTGTAAACAAGGTTGCCTTTACACAACAGTCAGTCGCCTCCTATTTGAACTAGGTCACCTTTAAACAACAGTCTGTCGCCTTTAGAAAAACCTGAGTCACTTTCAATCAACAAGAAATCACCTTTTAGCCAACAGTTGTCACCTCTAAACAACTCATCGCCTCTGGTTAACACTGTGACTTGCTATCAAAATCTAAACCAGACTGCATTTGAGCTCTTATTAGTCACCTTTGGCATCCTCTAAGTCACATATGAGCTATTATCTATCGCCTGTGGTTAAATACCTACAAATTTTAATGCCTTAGCTAAATTAGCCACAAATCCAGCTTGCTTAAGCTTCAACATCAACTTTTAGACATGTCTTTGATCAGTAGAAAATCCCTGGACTTTGTCTCCTATTTTGAGCTTACCAATCAATCACAATCCATGAGCTTTTCATCTTTTTGAGACCCCAACCAGCAAATTAAACATCAATCTAATCATTTCAATTAGCAAACATCATCCCTCAGCTTTAGCTTCAGCAAACATCAACATCTTAGCAATTTTTAGCAAACAATCTTTCCCTTGAGTGTTTGAGCTATCCTCTAGGGAAAACCAACAACAACCCAACAACAACAAATCAGCCAAAGCAAACCAACCAAGCAAATTAGCAAAACCAGCCAACCAAAACAACAACCAATCAACCAACCAGCAAACTATCATCTTTTGGGTCTCAAAAATTTGACAAGCTAAACTTCATCATCAACATCATGCCTCAAATTGGGAGCCAATATAGAGCTGAAATGGAAGCCAAATTGCAAGCTGATATGCAACAATTCAAATCAATGCCTCTTAAGGGTGCAACTCAATTCAGAACTGGTATGCTTCCTCATATCTTTACACCTCAAGGATACACTATTGGTGAGTCATCTTCACAACAAATGCAACCTCCAACATCCTTGGAAACTTTCAAAGAACAATCTGAAGATGACTTATCAGAATTTTGAGATACCCATGTATGGGACCAAGTTGAGAGACTTATTATATCTAAGACTAATCATTACTTTTTGTAACTTACTCACATGGGCGCTAAACTACCAAAAGACTTTGACATATCTTCTATTAAAGGGCAAGATCCAAACACTTCCGCTGTTGTTGTGAAGGGACCATCCATTATAGTTGCATCATCTCCCATCATATCACAAGCTTCATCTTCCAATACATCATCCTCATTTCCTATTGTTGCTTCATTTGATCTACCACGATTGGAGCATACTTTAGAACCGTTGATAGTGCCAACCAATGTGCTCCCAACAAATGATCAATCAAGCGGTAGGACAAGGCAAGAAACCTTTCTCTCTCGAAAACATATGTGCCTATCCATTTGACAAGTCTCTTAATATGATACCTTTTCCACCACATTTTGAAATCCCTCAATTTGATAAGTACAAAGGAAAAGGAAATCCAGAAGACCATCTTTGAGCATTCTTTGTAGCATGTCTTGATGTCGCTTATGACGATACATATCTTTTAAGATTATTTCCTTGAAGCTTAGCAGGACAAGCTCTCGAATGGTTTTCTAATTTTCCTTTGGGAATTAAGTCTTTTTCAGAATTGGCAAACAAGTTTTGATCACACTTTGCCTTCAACATTGAACATGAGGTAAACATGAATGACCTTGCCAACAATAAACAATGCAACGACGAAGCCTTTTCTTCATTTACTCAACGATGGCGTAATATGGCTAGCAAACTATCATGGGAAATACCTGAGAAACAACAACTTGACATATTTGTTCAAAATCTTCATCTTGAGTTGTCATTCCAATTACAATTGCAAAGTGCTAGCACCTTTGATGAACTTGTTTCCAAAGTAATCATCATTGAACAAGCTCTAATTGCTAAGGGAACTATCAAGAACTTTCACGATAACAAAGACTCCTCAAAATTCCAACGATAAGTCTCTCTTTTGGAACAAGAACAAGAATGTTGTCAATGATGGTGTTGTAGATGCAAAGAACATCCAAACTATGAAAGCTCCCATCAACATTCAAGCAGCTTCTACACCAATGCAACCTTTTAAATGAAGGCGACAATGACAAACTTCTAACTTGCGCCGATAATTTATACCATTAGTGGAACCTATGGACGTTGTTTTTTGAAAGCTTCTCCAAGCAGGTGATATTATCTTACTGGATGCACCACCAAATGGTGAACCGCTCTGCAAAGCCCCTTGGTACAAAGAAAATTAGTATTGCGATTACCACTGAGTTAAAGGACACAAAACAAATGGTTGTATGCGCTTAAAACATGTTATCCAAGACTGCATTGATCAAGGCTTAATCAAGGTCACACCTTCAACAGCTCAGCCTGCACAACAATCAACATCAAACTATGATCTAGAGACTTTCAAGAATCCACTTCCATCTCATGATCAGACAAATAACCCTCATGTTGGAAATACTATTTAGTATAACTATGAATTGTTTACCATTGGCCGCATTGATCATGCTCGCATTTCTACCATTACCATCCAAGGAAGAGCACCTGATTGTGTTATAACCACGCGAAGAGGTTGAGTTACCATCCAAGGAGTGCCTGCTCATCCTCCTCAATTTCTCTCTAACTATAACCTCTTGGATCACCTTGGCAAAACACCCCTGCAAATATCCATTCTTGAGTTGATTCACATATCCCCTACCCATAAAGCTATCCTTGACAAAGCCTTACAAGAGTCTTCGGTGCCTAATGACATTGATATCACACAATTCCAATCTATGGTTGCTAGCATTGCAAATCCTTGTCACTTAACCTTTTCCGACAAAGATCTTCAGCCCTCCATCCATCCTTCACATAACGAAGCCCTCCATATTGAAGTCTTTGTTAAACAACACCGCATCAAATGAATCTTGGTAGATGGTGGAGCTGGTCTTAATATATGTTCTTTGAAACTTATAAAATAATTGGGATATTCTGAGAAAGATGTTGACACTTCCAAGGTTATTACTATAAGAGCGTATGATGATGCTGAAAGAGATACTGAAGGGATTATCTTATTGCCTATCCAAGTTGGGCCGGTTACTATAGAAACCCGCTATCAAGTCCTTGATATTGATCTTCCTTATAACATCATCCTTGATCACCCATGGATACATGCCCTTAAGGTAGTTTCTTCTACATACCATCAATGCCTTAAATTTCCACATAACGGTGTTGAGGTTACTATTCAAGCTGATCCCAATCCATTTGAATTTTGTCATGCCTTTCAAGATAAATATCAAAGTCTAAACCACATCCCTATCAACACTGAGGCATATCCATCTTCATCTTATATAGACTCATCCAACCTACTCAAGCCATCATCTAGCAAAGCTGTCTCCAACCTCTATATCAAATATACAGAACATGGCCTTGGTGAGTACAAATTGCAAGAATCCTGTTGTGTTGGCACCCTTCCATTATCTCCTAAATCCCATGGTAAGCCTTCTACATCCAAGCCAACTTCATCTTCCACTATCATCAAAGCCCCCCTACAGTATTCATTAAAGGTGGATTCTTGGATGATGAAGACATTGATGATATAAACTCTTGGATATTCTTTGATGAAAATGACCAAGTCTAACTTGAAGTAGAGTGATACAACAATGGGTTTCGTATCATAAAGAACATGAGCTATAAAGGACATGGTGGATTGGGATCATAGGAACAAGGACCTATTGAGCCCATTATTGTGTCTAAGAAATTTAATAAGCAAGGCCTTGGTTATCAGCCAGAGGTACCGCGACTCAAAGACATTAAGTGTATTTCTGATACTAACGCTGAACCTTCTTCAGCAGGAGAGACTTTTAATTTGGATACTATTGATGACTCCTCCCTTCACATCACCGACCTTTTTCAAGAACACTCCATCTTCATGTTTTCTGCAGCCTGTTCTAGCTATAGCAATTCCTCCATTAGTCTTTCACTTGTATATCCTGACCTCATCGATTGGGACCAATAGGGGGCACCGATATTAGATACATTTGAAAATGATGAAGCTATTGCAGAATTCATGGTTTTATGACAAGGTATTCCATTGGGTGATCATAAAGCAGGTTTCATGATGGATCTACCTAAACTAGCATATTTTGGCGGAAGTATCAAATCCTTCAGTCGCAAAAGTGAAATAAACAAAATCAAACAAAATAAGTCACTAGGTGAAAATTGAAAGGCACCTCTTGACCATGAAAAAGGAAAAATAAAGGATGTATCCAAAGGTGAAAACCTCTTTGAGGAACCTAAGAATGAGGGATTTAATCTTCTTGTTGCCACTGATTATCATGAAAAATCAACTGTGCTAGTTGAAAAATCACAAGACATGAACTTGGGAACAGTGTAAAACCCAAAGATCACTTTTTTGGCAGCATCACTATCAGAGCAAGAAAGAAGAGACTTCACAGGATTTTTTATGAGAAGAGCTATAAATTTTGCATGGACTTATGCTAACATGCCGGGTCTAGATCCATCACTTGTGGTACATCATCTATAAGTATCTCCTAATGCAAAGCCTATCAAACAAAAATTGTGCAAAATGCATCCATAAGTAGCTTTATTGGTCAAAGAAAAAATTTAGAAACTGTTAGAAGCAAAATTCATAAGGCCTATTGATTACCTAGAATGGGTTTCAAATTTGGTACCTGTAGCAAAACTAGATGGATGAGTTCGCTGCTGCACAAACTTTAGAGATCTTAACAAAGCATGTCCTAAGGATGACTTTCCACTACCAAGCATAGACAACATTGTAGATCTTACAGCATGACATGAGATGCTATCTTTGATGGATGGATTTTTAGGATATAATCAAATTAGAATAGCAGAGGAAGATCGAGATAAAATATCTTTTATTTGTCCATGGGGCACATATTGCTGGGTTGTAATTCCTTTTGGTCTCAAAAATGCTGGAGCTACCTATCAACGAGCCATGACAGTTATTTTTCATGATCTTTTTCATACTATCATGGAAGACTATGTTGATGACATCCTGGGAAAATCTAAGACAAGAGAAGGACATCTACAGGTATTAGCACAAATCTTTGATCGATTAGAAAAATACCAAGTCAGACTAAATCCAAAGAAATGTGTATTTGATGTAACATCAGGAAAACTGTTGGGATATATTATGTCTCGACAAGGGATAGAAGTGGACCCAGCTAAAGTAAAAGCTATCATAGAGATGCCTCCACCAACAAATCTCAAGCAACTCCGCAGTCTACAAGGTAGGCTACAATCTATCTGCAAATTTATCTCACAACTAGTAGATAAATGTCATCCTTTCCAGCATCTTCTTCGTAAGGGTGAACCTTTTAAGTGGGATGAAAAGTGTCAACAGACTTTTGATAAGATAAAGGAATATTTGGCAACACCTCTTGTGTTAGTACCTCCTGTACTTGATCATCCATTATTGCTCTATATATCATCAACAACCGCAACATTGGGTGCCCTTCTAGCTCAACATGATGATTCAGGAAAAGAACAAGCCATCTACTACATCAGCAAAACTCTTGTGGGATATGAACTCAATTATTCATTTATGGAAAAAGCTTGCTTAGCATTAGTGTTTGCTTCCCAAAAGTTGCGACACTATATGTTGAACCAAACAACAAAGCTCATCTCTAATGTGGATCCCCTCAAATATCTTCTTTCTAAAGCAATTCCCATAGGGAGATTAGCAAAATGGGTTCTGATCTTAAGTGAATTTGATATACAATACGTGAATCGCAAAGCTATCAAATGACAAGTTATTGCTGATCAATTAGCTGTAGGACCTATCACAGATATTCATCCAATGTATCCAGAATTCCCTAGTGAAGGATTGTTCAATCTAACTTCTCCAACACGATGGCAGCTATATTTTGATGGATCATACACACAACATGGATCTGGAGCAGGCATCTTGTTTGTTACCCCTCAAGGAGATTGTATACCTAAATCATACAGAATATCATTCCCATGTACCAATAACATAGCAGAGTATGAAGCTTTAATCATAGGTTTGCGCATGGTAGTACAATGAGCTATCAAACAGTTACAAGTTTTTGGTGATTCTTAGCTGGTTATCAAACATGTTTTAGATGAATATCAAACAAAAGATGAGAAGCTTCTTCCATACAAGCTAATGGTTGACGATTTCAAGAAATATTTTGACAATATTACTTTTGAGCAAATCCCAAGACTACAAAACAAAGTAGTAGATGCCATGGCTATGATTGGATATCTTCTTGACATGCCATCTAATACCCATAAATGTGAATTTTTGGTCGAACAACTTTTGATTCCAGCATTTGAAGTTCCACAGTCTGAGCTTATATGTGAAATTATTGGTCCCAATTCATTGTGGCATAAGGATATATACAAGTATCTTCATAATCAAACTTTTCCATTTCACCTATCCAACACCCAACGTAAAACCTTTATTCATTGAGCCTCTCATTACACTATCTTAGGAGACAACCTTTATCGCCGGAGTCTTGATGGTATCCTTCTTAGATGTCTTGATTCTGAGGAAGTGAAAGTGGCCTTACGTGAGGTACATGAAGGTGTCTGCGGCTCGCATTCCGCTGGCCCTGGCCTTGTTAAGAAACTTCTATGAGCAGGATACTATTGGCCAACTATGGAAAAAGATGCACATCAATTTGCAAAGAGATGTCTACAGTGTCAGAAACATGGAGACCTAATACATGCACCAACACATGAGCTTCAGCCTATTGTCACTCCATGGCCTTTTTTGCAGTGGGGATTTGATCTCATAGGTAAAATCTATCCTACTTCATTAACGGTCATAAGTTTATTATTACCGCCACTGAATATTTCACAAAGTGGGTACAAGCCATACCAATGACCTATATCACACGTAAACAAATATCTAAGTTCATTCTACATTATATCTTCTACCGTTATGGAGTTCCTCAAGCTATTATCACAGATAATGGTCGCCCTTTCAAGAACCAAGAGGTTAGAGATCTTTGCAACAAGTTCCATATCCAACATCGATTCTCTACACCTTATTATCCTCAGAGCAATGGTCAAGCTAAAGCTTCTAATAAAACAATCATCAAAATCCTTAAAAAGATGGTTAATGATGCTGGTCGGGATTGGCATTTACAACTCCATCCTACATTGTGAGCATATAGAACAAGTATCAGAACTCCCACTGGAGCCACACCTTATGCTCTTGTGTATGGCACTGAAGCTAATTTACCTATCGAGGTTGAGATCCCCTCTTTGCGAATATCCCTGCAACATACTATATTAGATGAAGAATATCGAGTATCCAGACTCCATGATCTTGAACTTCTAGATGAATGGCGTCTTACAGCACTAAACCATCTTCAAGTCTATCAAAGCCGGTTACACCGTAACTACAACAAGAAGATCAGAGAACACAGATTTCAAGTTGGTGACCTTGTCCTTAAAGAAAATCAAAGAAATCAACAACATCGAGAGAAACAGGGCAAGTTTGAACCGAATTGGCTTGGTCCTTTCATTATCATAGCAGTTTATGGATCAGGCGCATACACTCTTTCAACACCTGATGGCATTCCCTTAGATGAACCAGTTAACAGCGTTCATCTCAAGAAGTTTTATCCATGAATATCAGCTATCTAAACAAAAAAAAAAATCCTTCCAATAGTGAAAACCACTTTGTGGCACTTTGGATAACAAAAAAATAACATAAGATAAATAATCCGTCCTCTAGTGAAAACCTGGTAAACAGGCGCCTTGGATAAGTACCATAGTGAAAACCTGGCAAATAGGTGCTATGCGTAGTGACCAGCTTCCCTTATCTGCTTGGTTCATTTGATCATATTTCACCATCTCATCCTGCATAGTCCATATCATAATCCACATAGCATCGCCATACATAGCCTTTCCATCTTCATCTTTGTCAATGCTAGCTATCATACTTGAGACATTGTCGCAATACCTATATCTTTTGGCACCTTAGCATCTTGACCACATGCCTTCTACATAATAAACCTCATCCCACACTGGGGGCATTTGTTGAGTCTTATCTGGAAGTGGATACCGCTATCTCTAGCTCATAACACATCAAACAACTTAGCTTACGATACAACAAACTTTTTCAACTTCAACCATAGCGTTCATCCAATGACAAACGTGACGTAACAACTTGCAACCAGGATCCATATCTTTGCAATCTATTCACATTCATCCGACGACCAAAACAAACATCGTGAGCTCAATCATCCAAGTAATCAGCGACACAAGTAAGAACTACATCCAGCTCTATCGTTAACGCCTTGATCCCGTGGATACAGGGTATGTAGGCAATCTAAGATGTGAAGGAAGCACTCTGATTTAGGCTAAAATGATAGCCCCTTTCATCATCCATCTTTCATCTTTCTTCTAATCATCCTTCAATCTTTCATCTCACATTCTTCTATCTTTCATCACTTACATCATCAATAAAAACCCAGAACTACATATTCATCATGTCTCATCTTCATCGTAGATGTGCTTTGATCCCATGGATACAGGGTATGTAGGCAGTCTGGAATACAAAGGAAGTTTCTAGTACTCAAGCATAGATGATCCACCCCATCTTCTTCATCTTCTTTCCTCATCTATCTTCTTCTCTTTGATTAGCTCAAACAGGAAGCAAACCATGTGTATATTAAAAGCCCAAGCACTCTAATCAATCAAGAGTAAGCCAGAAGCTATTTGTCCACATGCCTTAAGCCAACATTTGCTATAGCAGTTTATCAACATCTTTAGCCGTCAACAGGATGCAGCTTTCCTCTTAACAAGGCGCTGGCTTGATCCATCCAAGAGCACCTAAAATTTGGCAAGAGAACGTGATGACAGTATCTTTTGTTTTATCTTTTGTCCCTTCCTATGCCTAATCAAGACTGCCTTGATCTATCTATATCTTGGCATGTTACAATGAAGTAAGGACTGGGGCATGGTCATATTGCTTTCGTATGCCATGTTTGCGGGATGATCTTATTCTCTTCCTATGCATATTGGTATCTTGTACGTGTTGGGATTATCATCTTACATATCAATATCTCTAGCATCTGAGAAGCTAAATAGTCTCTTATGCATTTGAGACTATTCTATGTTAAGACTGGCTCCATACATATAACCAGCAAGCTACCACTATGTGTAGTGGAGATAAGCTCAAACCATTGCTTGTAGCATCAAAGTCCATCTTGAAACACTAACTGTTATTCATATCTTGTGCATGTTGGTTCCACATCTTGACCTCATGTGTTTAGACAAGATTGTAGCATACTAGTTGCGCATTGGATATATCGACACTGTGGTCTTCTATACCCTGGTGCATAACATCCATATGCTATATCAAACATAAGGATTGCATTTCTTTTCATTTTGAGCAATTACTTAAAAAGCTGCCCATTATCTTACCTATTCATTCCATTTATTCATCCTATATCGTACTAAGCCAAGATCAATCATTTCCATCATCTTTTGTCCATATTCCCACTCTTGCAAAACAAGTGTGTTAGACATACATAAGTCCATCATATATCCTTTCATTACCATCTATCGATATGCATAAGCCTATACATATCATTACCATTTACATATTCACATTAACATACATTTTCCATTTATTACCATTTGCACAAACATCCATATATAATCCATAACAATATAAACACAACATGTATAACCATCATAATATCAACACAATAACCATTAAAACATCATATAGATTACCAATCCGTCATCATATATATATATATACATGTGTGTCAAAATACAAGTGTTTACAATACAAGTTGAGCCCTAAAAGACTGAATGTACAAATAGGCTCTAGGCCTCATCATGATACAATGTAAACAAGGTAGCCCTAGTGACTACTGGTAGCTCCCTCGCCTTGACCATCACCACCACCACTAGGTCCTACACCTAGTCCTCTATCTCTCGGTGGCCCCATCACTGAAGTTACTGATCGAGATCCACCTGACCTCCATGAACCTGAAGCCCTTGACCTGCTCCTGAAGCTAGGCTGCCTCTACTCTGCTGGCACAGACCCATAGTACAAGCCTCTATAATACTCAGCCTCACCTTGCACTCTCTGAAGCTCTACCTGTACATGTGTCAACTGTGTGGCCAAGTATGTCGTAGCTCCATCAGTCCCCAATGCAGCCACTGGTCTGTCTCGCTCATTGGTCATCCCCTGTAGCTGCTGCATAGTCCTATCTCTCTCTACTCGTATACCATCTCTCTCCACTTGTATACTATCTCTCTACTCATATACCATCTCTCTCCGCTTGTATACCATCTCTCTTATCTCACAAACCATCCCTCTATGCCCTCATAGCTTGTACCTGTTGTATCACAGCATCTCAGTCTAGCCTCATCATTTGCTCACTCTATCTCGCAGCATCTCTCTCTCCAATCACCATAGCTAGTGCACCATCATCCTATCCATCTCCTGCCTATACTCTCAACAGTAGCTGAGCCTGATAAGTCTATGCCTGTGCTCTTGCATGTTGCAAGCTAATCACTACTTGATGCCTATCTATCTCCACCCTCCTCAACCTCATCTGTACTCGCTGCCTCCATCTCCTCTCCTCTCTAATCCGTCTTTGCAACTACTGAATACCAACATCATCACCTGCTAAAATCTATCCCTGAGGCTGTGCTAGTATAGGAGGCTATCTTGGCATCTACCCCTACATCTGTATCCCTGGCACTGCTGGCACAACATCCTACGCTGGTGGAACCCATCGTCATCTCCTCTGAACCAGTCTCTCCATCCCAATCTCTCCAATCTCTCCAACCCATGTCAACTGAGTTGGTCTAGCTATTGCCCAGTATACATCATACTCTGGAAATGTGCCTGGATCTGTAGGACCCTGTCCCCACTGTCATACCACTAGCTGTAATCCATCTCTCTCTACCAATGCTGTGTCAACCACAACCTCTGGACCCCAATCAAAAACCTCCTATCTCGTCCTCCCAAAAATGGCATCACCAATTGGTACTGCCTGTGCTACCCTAAACTATCTCAAAACTCTCTCTGGCAAATAGCTCTCTATAATATAAATGCCACGTCCAAAAATGTATCTTGCCTACCTAGCATAGACAAGCTCTGCATACTCTTCATCCCATCGCTCACATCCTAGCTATGGCCTCCATACAAACCTATCCAGCTCATCCAATCTCCTCTGCCAGTATATCACCCCTCGACGCTATTGGTATGTCAAAGCTCCTCTGTACATCTGTGCATATGGCTCTCCCGCTACTCTTGCCACCCATCCCTCTGGTCTAGTAACTAGAATGTGCTCATAATCCCATACATGCAACACTGTAACTCCTACTGACATGCTAGCTCCGAACATATAAGCGCAATCATGTAAGAAATGATAGAGCTATCCCAATACACACTCAGCCCATGCATACCTCATACCATATGAGAACATCCCCTCCATAACTATCCCCTATCCTACCGGAAAGCCTCTTGCTCGTCTATCTCCCACTAGCCATCTGATGATAGCCACTATAACTCACTGTAATCTGTCACATAGCTCCTCCATCCTTGCCATCGGGATCTCAAAGCCCTCTACTCCAATCTCTGGTGTCCCGAATAACCTCCTGAAAGCAGCAAGACCCATATCAGGATCATAATCAACACACTCCCCATCTATCATAATCCACAAAATCTGGAACACATCCTCCAATGTGATCATGGCCTCTCCTGTCGGTAACAAGAAAGAACTGTGCTTGCTCATCCATCGCTCCACCATCTCCGTCATCAGTCCTCGATGTGCCTGCACTGGCTCCAATCACGAAACATGCTCCAACCTGAGGATCTCTAGCACTAGTCACTCCTCTGCATCCAACAATCTAACTAACCACAAATCCCTAGGATGTGGCTCCCGTGATACCAAAGGTGGTAGTATATCCTGCATCATTCCATTCATCATTGTCAGTCCATTCCGCTACTTTATTCCTATCAAAATCTGAACATTTATTGCTATCCTAGCTTCTATTTCCCATAAGCGGTTCATTTTACCATATGCGCCTATTTTCTGCTCAATAGCAACTACGTTTACCACATGCGTTTATATCTCGCCTATATGCAACTTTCTTTGCATATTGGACTACTGTTATACTATATGCGAGCTAAACTTCTACATGCGCTTCTTTTTTACCTAAACATGAGGTATCTACCATATGTGATGACTCCCCATTTCTATGCAAGTTCTACTTTCTCATGCACTCATTTTTGCCCTAGATGCGTGCTATTTACCCTATGCAAGCAGTTATCATTTATAAGCAATCCAAATTCCTATATGTGCTGACTGTTTGACCATAAGCGACTGATTATGCTCTATATGCGCCTTTCAGCATATGTTTTCCTAGACAACAGGATGCGACCTATTTTTCTAGAAGCAACCACAACGCACTTATAATATGCGATTTGTTTTCCTCCATAAGCGACTTGACATCCTTATCCTACAACCTAGTCACTTTTGGTGAAGTGTGTGCATGAATGACACTTCTAGGCTATTAAATTCATGCTTTTAGGAAAAATTTTGTAACATACCGGTACGCCTGCTCCCTCTAGTCGCCCATGTGTCCTCACTTGCTTCGTATGATGATCGTTGCATGGAATAACCATCTTGACAGTTCTCCAACTCTCGTCGCACACTAACTCTTTGGAGCTCTGGATTTCTATAGTTTTTGAGCACAAATGAGCCTATTTGCCATTGCAGAACCTTCTTATAGCCCTATCCAAGCCCTAATTTTTTCTATGCCATACCCTATTTTATCCCACCCAACCCCCATTTTCTTCATGTCAGCCTTATTTCTAGCCTTTTCTTCTATTGCGAGCCAACCTAGCCCTTCTTGGTTAGCATGGCTTACCTCTCGAGGGGGCATCACCTGCCAGTTACACTAGGGCATAACTTGTTTTCGAACGCATATCGTATCTTCTTTGACACAATGCTCTATCGAACATTGTATCAAAGAGGGGCAAATGTAGACACCCAAATTTGTCCCAAAATTGTTCATGTCTAGCAACACCTTGTCAAAAATCCCACTTAGACATCATGTAGCATTTTTTCCCAAATCCCACTCTTAATCCCATTTATCCATTAAGCCAATTAATTAAATAAAATTTATTTATTTAATTAAATCCCATCCTCATCCTACTTAGCCAATTAATTAAACAAATTTTATTTATTTAATTAAGGTCACATGCATAATTCCATTTATCCTATCCTCATCCCAATTAATTAAATAAATTTTATTTATTTAATTAATTTCCACATCATATCTTATCCCATCCTATTCATCTTTTAAATTAATTAGATAAATCTTATTTATTTAATTAATTTCCAACTCATATCCCAACTAATTCAAATATTTTATTTGAATTAAATCCTCACCTTTCACTACATTTCGACACTTGTCCATTTCTCCATTCAATCATGTGTTGTGGTACAACTTTCATTCAAATCCTTCACATGCACAACTAATGGGACCTAATTTTAGCATTTATCTACACAAGCACACACCTAAGCCTTATCTTCCTGCCACTTGTCATATACACATGCATCTATCTTTATCTTTTAATCCTAGCCATTCACATAGCCTCTGAATCTCCACCATTGATTAATTTTGGTTGAGCTCTATATAAACACCCTCTCATTCCATATGAGATCCATCCAGCATTCATATAGTGTCTGCATTATCATCTTGAGCATATTGAGCATTTGAGAATCCATAGCATCCATTGAGCTTTTATCATCCATCATGGTAGCTTTTATCTTCATAATTGTTCATTGTTGAAGAAGCAGTCCACATCATAAACAAGGAATCACATGATCTAGGTGATGTGCTTGAATTGCATTACTCTTTGATTTCATTTAGATTAGATTCTTTGATGATAGTAGGGTTAGGTTTTCATGGCTATGTTTGATCTTACAAACCTGATTTTTTACCTATCACACTTTTATTGCATGGGATACAGATGTATGGATGTATAATGGATGCTTTTCTTTTGACATCTTGATGGTGTAAGTATTTTGAAGTGCTTATTTCATCATTGGGCAATTTTTTTTGGTACTTTTTTGAAATGTTGTAAGTTAATACAAGCATCTAGGTATAATTGAATCGAGATGACCTGAGCATTGCTTACATGGTTTTGATTTAGCAAGTTAATACAAGCATCGAGGTATAATTGAACCGAGATGACCTAAGTACTTCTTGCATATCAACAGACAAGGATTGCTTCCTTTCATGTTAGACCTTGTATGTCCTCGATGATCTTTTACCAATCATGTCGTTAGACAAGGCGTTACATTACTAAAGTTTAATCCACAAACAACAAACAAAGAAAATAATCATGCCCCCATCATAGCAACTCTAGCTTTTGGTATCCTTGAGTAGCATAGAAAGGCATGATAGCAGAAATCAAGACTCCATATTTTAACCATGTTTCCAATCCACAAAACATATTTGCACTTAGATGTGTTTATTTCTTTCCATAATTTGGGTAAAATCATTGAGAATGCTTTAGGTGTTTGCTTGCTTTGCTCTGGATAGGTTAATGTCTTGCGTTAGGATTTCTACTTGAATAGAGCGGGTTTTGTTTATGTCTGCTTGCCCGGTGAGAAGATTCCACAATCCTTATTGGTGAGATGGACCCTAGGGGACTGACCTAGTGCCTCAGGGGATCATTTCTAAATGGCCTTGCCTACGTGACAACACAGAGGCAACGTAGTTCGGGGTAAACCTTAACGGACCTAAGACCTAGGTGATAGAAAGTGGTGTGGACTTAGATAGATAGAAGGACTAGACATGGGACAGATGGGACAATGAAGCCTCAGGGGCACATTTGAGAAATGGCCTTGCCTACGCGACAACACAGAGGCAACATAGTTCATGGACTTTGGACCATGCAGATACTGATGATAGATGCTATGCCAGGCTGATACTATGGATAGGATAGAGGATAAAACCTTGGTTGACAAGGCAACAAAGAGATAGAGTATCAAGCCATGATAAGTTATCATTAGGTTTTTATTATGGAATAGATATGGATTGAATGGGATGCGAGTGAAGGAAGAATGGACACAAGGTGATTGGTTTCCCAAAGATGGGGGAAGCAGTTTATCATAAGTAATGCCTATTTACCAAGTTTTCACCACTTGCTTTTATTTACATGAAAGCTAGAAAGTACGCATGATGCTTGTTTGCCAGGTTTTCATCATGATACCTATCCAAGGTGCCTATTTGCCAGGTTTTCACTAAAGGATGATTTTTTTGTGTTTTTATGATTTTTTGATTTTTTTGGTATTTTTTTGATTTTTTTTTGTATTTTTATGCCCCCCTTACATTGGGGTTCTCTTAGGTATAGAACTGGCGAAGATGCATGCTATTGATTGGGTCATTGAATAGCTCATCCTCTAATGTTGCTAACTGATATGCCCCTAATCCATAAGCAGCTATGATCACATAAGGCCCAAGCCAGTTGGGTTTGAACTTGCCTTTCTTTTCCCAATCTTGTTGATTGTGGGGGTTCTCCTTAAGTACTAGATCTCCAACTTTAAAGACTCTTGGGAGAACTCTGTGGTTATAGCTTCATGACATCATTTGTTGATATGCTTTGAGATGGTCAAAGGCTTTCTATCTCCTTTCTTCTAGCAACTCTAGTTCTTGCAATCTGGAAACTTTGTATTCTTCATCTGTTATGAGACCTTTTAATGACACCCTAAGAGATGGTAACTCGACCTCAATGGGGAGGATAGCTTCTGAGCCATAGACAAGGGCGTAAGGGGTAGCACCTGTGGGAGTGCATATACTGGTTCTGTAGGCCCATAGAATGGGATTGAGTTGGATGTGCCAATCATGGCCATCATCATTGATTGTCTTCTTGAGGAATTTCAAGATGGTCTTGTTGGATGCTTCAGCTTGACCGTTGCCTTGGGGGTAATAGGGTGTGGAGAAACAGTGTTGGATTTTGAATCGGTCACAGAGTTCTTGGACATCCTGGTTTTTGAAGGGTCTTCTATTATCCATGATAATGGATGAGGTAATTGAGGATGCATGAGGAGATTTGCTTACCTGTGACAGTCGTGAGTGGAATGGCTTCAATCCACTTGGTAAAGTATTCAGTGGCGATTATTATGAATTTGTGGCCATTCGATGAGGGTGGATGGATTTTACCCACAAGGTCAAGTCCCTATTGGCAAAAGGGCCAAGGTGTCATTAAAGGTCTCAACTCTTGAGCTGGTGCATGTATCAGGTTCCCGTGTATTTGGCACTGCTTACACTTCTTCACAAATTGATATGAATCTATTTCCATGTTCAGCCAATAATAACCCAAACGCATGAGTTTCTTAGCTGAGGGACTGCTAGAGTGTGTTCCATAGATCCCTTCATGTACATCTTGTAAGGCGGTTTGGGATTCTTCTTGTTCTAAACAACAGAGTAAAGTACCATCTGGACCACGTCGGTATAGGGTGTCGGCAATAATGGTATAACGAGAGGTTTGAAGTATAAAGGTTCGTCGTTGGTTTGAAGATAAGTCAGCTGGGAGGGTGTTGTCCTTGAGGTAAGTGTAAACTTTACCATACCAAGGTGAATCAGATCCAACTAATAGGCATATGGAATGGGTTTCAGGAAGATCATAAGCTGGTTGTTGAATTGATTCCACTAAGAACTCATACCGTGACTCATTCTCTAGGATTTTGAGAAGAGAGGCAATGGTTGCCATGGCATCTACTGCTTTGTTCTCAATGTGAGGTATCTACTCAAAAGAGATGATCACAAAATATTCCTTAAAGTCCTCGACCATCTGCTTGTATGGGACAAGCTTCTCATCCTTGGTTTGGTAATTATCATTGACCTGATTGATCACTAGTTAAGAATCACCATAGACATGTAGCTCTTTGATTTTCTACTTTGTTGTCATTTTGAGGCCAATGACCAAGGCTTCATATTCTGCTATGTTGTTTGTGCATGGAAATAATAGACGGTAAGACTTTGGTATGGTGTTGCCGTGAGGAGTTACAAACAAGATTCCTGCCCCTGATCCATGGTTTGTGTAGGACCCATCAAAGTAAAGTTTCTAGGAATGTGTTGATATATTAAATAAGGATTCATCTGGAAACTCAAATTGCATTGGTGTGGTGTCCTGTAGTGGTGCATCTGCTAACTGATCAGCAATGACTTGCCCTTTGATAGCCTTTCTATCTACATAATGTCGTATTCACTTAGGAGCATTACCCGTTTGGCTAGGTGACATGTTAGAGCTGCTTTTCTTAGTAGGTACTTCAGTGGATCTATTTTTGCAATAAGTTTGACTGGATGTGCTAGCATATAATGTCAGAGTTTTTGGGAAACAAAAACTACCACAAGACATGATCTTTCTATCTGAGAGTATTGCAATTCATAGCCCACCAATGTGCAACTTATGTAGTAGACAGCTCTTTCTTTATTTTCATAATCTTGTTGTGCTAGAAGGGCCCCAAGAGCTGTTGGTGTAGCAAATATGTATAGTAACAATGGCTTCCCTTGGATAGGAGGCATGAGAATAGGTGGATTCATAAGATACTCTTTCAGTTTGTCAAATGCCTCTTCACATTTCTCATCCCATCTGAATGGAATGTTCTTATGTAGGAGATGACTAAATGGTTGACACTTGCCTGCTAGTTGTGATATGAATCTACATATTTCTTGTAGCTTGCCTTGTAGAGATCTTAGTTGAGTAAGATTCTTGGGTGGTGGCATGTCCATAATAGCCTTGACTTTGGCAGGGTCCACCTCTATTCCATTTTTCGATACAATAAAACCTAAAAGATTGCCTGAGGTGACTCCAAACACACATTTCTCTGGGTTCAACATAACTTTGAATTGTTCTAATCTCTAAAATAATTTATCTAACACATCCAGGCGTGATTCTCTTGTGAGTGACTTTGTGAGGATATCATCTACATAATCTTCCATTGTTACGTGCATCATATCATGGAATATAGTGGTCATAGCACATTGATATGTGGCTCCTACGTTCTTTAGCCCAAATGGCATGACATTCCAATAGAAAGTGCCCCATGGACAAGTAAAATTTGTCTTATGTTGGTCTTCCAGTGCTATCCTGATTTGATTATATCCTGAGAAGCCATCCATGAGAGATAACATGGTATGCCCTGCTGTTAAGTCGACTATGATATCTATATTTGGCAACGGAAAATCATCCTTGTGGAAAGATTTGTTTAGATCTCTAAAGTCATTGCATAGTCTGACTCAGCCATCAGGTTTGGACACTGGTACTATGCTGGAGACCCATTCCGGATAGTCTATAGCTCTGATGAACCCTACATCTAGTAATTTCTTGAGTTCTTTTATAAGCAGTGCAATGTGTGGATGCATCTTTCTAAGCTTTTGTTTCACTGGTTTTACTCCTAGATCTAGTGGAAGGTGATGTAGAATCAAATCTGGATCCAACCCTAACATATCTGTGTATGACCAAGCAAAATTGACTTGCTTTCTCTTGAAGAATGGTATAAACTTAGTCTTCTCTAGTGGGGTTAGAGACTTAGCAAAGTGAATGATCTTAGGTTGTTCCTCCATTCTAATGTTAACAGGCTCTGTAGGTTCCACAGCAATCTGAGACTTCTCCTGGTGCATGTCATTGGGGAGAGTGTCAAGCCTTCCATCATCAAGTGCCACAGTTGGGTTTTTCACCATTGATGCATCCTTTTTTTTTAATGTTTTGGGATCTGACACAGCCACAGAGCAATTTTCACCATCAAATCCAGTTTTTATTTTGATATTTTTGTGACTGGAAGGCTTGGTACCCTCTCCAAAATAAGCCACGATATTGAGTTCAATAGCGAAGCCAACTTCATGATCTCCTTTAGGTAGGTGGTCCCTAAGTTCCATGTAGTCAATATAGGCATCGTCATTTTGGGACATATCTAGTTGTGGGGTTCCTCGTAGATCCTAGTCAATAAGCTCAGTATGTACAAGGGGGAGGGATGTAGGAATCAAGGGCAACATTGAGAGGGGGGGTGAATTAGTGTTGTGTGAATTTTCAAAACCTTTGTTTAAACTTCAACTTTCAGAGCTCAAAAGAAAGATACCATTGATTTGTACAATTCACATGACTGTGAATACAGAAAAAGAACAAAACTTCATAAGTAAATCAAACACACACAAAGATGATCAATATGAATCATGACACAAGATATGCACAAGTGGAAAACCCTCCAGGGGTAGAAAAACCACTCCAGAACTGCCTCACTGGCTTAAATGAAAAATCTTCTTACAAATGTCTCACTGACATATACAGAGGTCTCACTGACCACAAGCCTCATAGGCATACTGTGCCTCACTGGCAAACACAATCACTATAAACAAAACATCAAACTTTGTGTGCAAGACATGATTGCTGTTCAATTAGATTTGCACCATTGTATACAACCTTATACCTCCTGTTTGATTTTCAAATCAAGACCATTTTCTTTTACATACTTCTGCAAACAAGCTCCATATACAAATCTCTATAAACAATTTTCTCTGCAAATTAATCATGTATTCTAATCCATTCAACAACACTGCATATCAATCTTGTATTCTGTTCCATTCAACAACACTGCATATCAATCCTGTATTCTAATATGCTCAACAACACTACTTTACTCTGTATGTTTCATCTCTGCCTTACTAGTTATCCAATCAATGCACCTGAAAAACTATTATAAACAATGTGAAAAACCTTTCACATTCTACACAATTATTTTCCATCTGTGAAGAAATTAATTTTCTCTTCATGCCCATGACTGTTCATTTTCTTCTTCTTTTTAATCCTGTAAGAACAAAATCAATCTTTTCTTCTTTTTCATCCTGCAAGAATAAAATCAATCTTTCATAAGACTTTTCACATTCCTTCAAAAGTTCATTCTCCTTCTCTGCAAAATATCTTCAATCTGAAAAATGGCTCCACCAATTTGTCAATCAAGATCATATCATATTCTCTAACATTTTAATCAGGACCTGTAGGAGAAAAATAAAATCTCTTTGAATATTTAATCTTTTCATTTTCATCTCCTTCTCTGCAAATCCCTGCATTCAAACTCTTTATCCAATCTGCCTTTCAAAAGAAAATCACCTTATTTGTATCCAAATCTCAAGAATAGAAATAAATCTTCCATCTCAAAAAATCACTTTACTAGATGAGATCTCAAGGATTTAACAATTTAGGAGGAAAAAGATTTTAAGTTTCTATTTTTTAAAAAACTTATCATCTCCAAAAAATATTCGGTGGCCTTTTAATATAAATGTCATATGACATAAAAGGAGTAATTTAAATACAAAGTTTTTATTTTTAACAAAGCTATTAATATAGCTTATTCTTATCTCCCCTTTCGAATAAAACAAAAAAGCATTTAACAAAACTTATTAATCACTCCAAATGCTTTTTAAACTAAAAGAAATCGGGCTCTAACATTCTTATAAAGAATGTTTCTTTTAATACAAACCACCGGTGCTTTTCAAAAACCTTTACCTACCATAAAATTCGATGCAAATTATGGATCGGGCTAGTCAAAACTTAGACTTATTCACACCGCGGGCTCTTCACAAAGTATATTCAATAGTTTTTAAACTCATAAAAATCCTTGATGAAATCGCGCTCCAAAATCTTATGAAGAGAGTCATTTGAAATGATTTCCCGCCCGACCACTTTTAGAAGAGACCGATGGAGTCGGTTAGAAGTATGAGGTGGGCCGGTCACCACCATGACTAGGGACCCCTCCAAACGGTGGTACTTAAATGGACTGACCCGTTCTCGCAGGTCACCATTCAAATAGAACATAAAGTGTAATAGATAAATGACTGTCAAACAAGGCTGTTTAACTTTCAAGCCCATTTAAGGTATGAGAGATGTTTAGGATATTTAAAACAAATGGTGACACCTTGACCATTAGATAGCCTCCATTTTTAAAGCAACATTCTTGAAGCATATTAACACACCATATCCTCATGAAACATTTACACGATTAAAGCAAGATGCACATTGCAGATAATGCCACAAATCAAACTAAAGCTTCCACTGATGAAACTATTGCAAACATTGTAGACCACACACCTAGATATCTCATGAGAACTACTGATCAAGACATGATTCCCTTTTTGATTTTACTATCCTGAATAATATATTCCAAGGTGATTGCCAATGAAGTACTCAACCATTATTCTTAATGGCAAACAATGAACACATCAAGAACACACTGCATGAAGATGAAGTATTACTGAGGTAAGCAACATACCATATGTCAACTTTCTTTAGATCAGGAATCATGACCTCCTTGTCATGTGATTCAAACAAGAATCTTGCCCTGATTTGAAACTGTGTGCTTGCATAGTATGTGAATGTCACTGATGAGCAGACTATTCTACATAAGCCAACTGAGATCTTCTTTGAATAACAACTATGGCAACTTTTGCATTGCACCATCTCCTCTGATATGAACACACTTTTGACATCAATGACAACCTGTCACCATCAAGGGAGTCAGAGGATAGATCTGATTCATTGATAGTTTGAATGGATATGCTAGGAGTATTGGTAGGGGGAGTGTTTAGGATGGTACTTTCCTCCAAGTTGTTTATTGCGATAGAACTCAAACCTTCCTCGAAAGTCATACTCTTAGGGATAGGAAAATCACACTCTAATGGCCTATGTGGTAGCGTTTCTCCCTCATGGTAGGGGCTATAAGTTTGAATGGTATCAACCTCTTTGTTGTCATAGGAATGCTCTGTCAGCTCATCTGACTCATATTCAGTGGAATCTGTGTCACTGTCCTCTTGAAGGGTATGGATCATTTCCACAAGATAAACATTTGCTTTTGCTTTGCCTTTATCTTTATATCCTAGACCTTTTGTAGTTCTAGCCAATGAGGATGAAGAAGGTTGAATCGGTTCTATAATTCCTTCTTTTCTTAGGCCAATGGGGCCTTGTCCTTCGTAACCCATTCTATGTAGGATAGATTCACCTCGCCCATTGATTTCTGTTGGGAGCTTAGGTGGTTCCTGTTATATGTTCTCTTCTTCTTCAGTGTAAAGCCATTGTAGGATATCTCTTTCCTCTGTTTCATCTGATAGGGTCCTCCATTTTACAAAGGGAGCTGTGGGAGGTGTAGGAGGAGCAGATGGCTTTGGAAAATGCTTGGGTCAACCAAAGGATCTAGGAGATAAAGGCATCTTGGCTAGATTGAGGCTGTGCTCAATGGAGTATTCCCCTACTCCTGTTTCTTTGATGGTAATTTTTTGCTCTTTGGGCTTGGATGAGGAAGCTTCAGAGGTAGAATCATGTTGTGAGGAAGGGGATGTAGATGCTCTATTGTTTGGTATGATGCAATTAGGTGTTGAAAGGATAGAGTTATAGAGCTAAAAGGGGTCAGGGTCACCTTGGATGGTGACTTGTTTGCCATTATGAGGGAATTTTATGCATTGGTGATAGGTAGAAGGCACAACTTTCATGGCATGAATCCATGGTCTACCTAGGAGAATATTATAGGTGAGCTCCCTCTCTAGGACTTGGCACACAATGTCTTTTATCACCGGTCCCACTTGTATGGGTAATACCACTGTTCCTTTGGTAGTTCTGTCATCTTCATCATAGGCTTTGATAGTAATCTTCTTCCTTGGATCAACTACATTTTCAGAGAACCCCAATGTAAGGACTAGCTTCAACGTGCAAATATTCAAACTGGCTCCACCATCAATGAGAACCCTCTTGATGCGGTGCTTATGGATGAAGGCGACAATATGTGGAGGGGTTTCATCAGGTTGAGACACTGAGAGGTCATCTTGTTCGGTAAATGATATGGTACTTGAGGAGGTCAGATTACCTACCATGGCCTGAAACTTCTCTTGGGCCAAGTTAGTGGGTACAGTCGTTTCCACTAAGGCTTTATCAAGAATCTCCTTGTGGGAAGGAGATAGATGCAACAACTCTAAGATAGAAATGTGGGCTGAAGTCTTCTGTAGTTGGTCTATGACACTATACTGATGGAAGTTGGACTGAGAAGGTGATGACCTTGGAAGGAAGGTATTCAACGTGACCTTACCATTGTGGGTAATGATACTGCAATCAATTTTGTTGGGCTCTGATTGTTGGTTGGGCGTAACCACATTGATTTGTGGGACATACTCTGATATGCAATTGATGGTATAGTCAAATGGCACACTTGCGTAGTTGGCATTACTATTCCCACTATTCTAATTTTGCTTGTTGTGGTTGTTGTTGTTGTTGTATGGCCTGTCATGATTGAGAAGCAGATCTTTGTAAGCCATGTATGTCTCATTACTAGTATGTTGATGAGCACCTCCTTGATTTTGATCAAGCACATCTCGAATAACATGTTTGAGACAGATACAATTGTTGGTTGTATGTCCCCTTCCTCTATGATACTCACAATTGTTGGTGTCTTTCCAATAGTGAGGTTTGATTTTAGGTTCATAACCAATTGTTGGTGGTACAGAGATTTCATTGTTGGCCAATAGCTTCCTTAATGTGGATTCTTGGGACACACCCAGCGGTGTGAACTTTCACCTTGGGTTTGAATTGAACCATGGTCTTGGCTCCCAAGAGAATGTTTTGTTGGGTGTTACATTCTTGCCTCTCCTTTGAGAGTGAATATTGGTTGTTGTTTGGGAGCCGCCACCTTGGCATCAACTACTCCATCGTTGACGACATTTTTATTCTTAGTCCAAAACTTTGATTTGTCAGTTGTGTAGTTGGAGGTAGGAGTGTCCTTGTATAACTTGATTTGTCCCTTGGTGATCATAGATTTCTCGATGAACAATCCCATTTCAATGACCTTTGAAAATGAGGTAAGGCATTGAATTTGTATTTGATAGCTAAGATTGGAGTTGAGGTTATGGACAAACATCTCCATTAATTGCTTCTCTAGTACATCATATGAGCATTTTCTTGCTAGTTGTCTCCACCTTTTTAGGAAGGAGGCGAATGATTCGTCACTATTTTGCTTGGTGTTGCATAGGTCGAGCATGGAGACTTCATGTTCAATACTGTATGAGAAGTGCGTGATGAATTTGTTGACTAACTCATCAAAAGTTTTGATGCCCGGTGGAAGCCGTGAGAACCACTCCATGGCTTGACTACCTAGAGATCTAGGGAATAGTCTCATTAAGTAAGTCTCATTGTGAGCTACTTCCATGCATGCTGCATTGAATTCCCTAATGTGATCTCTAGGGTCCCCTTTCCCTTTATATTTATCAAACTTAGGAACTTCAAATCAAAAGGGAAATGGTGTCATGTTCAAACTTTTATCAAAGGGGTACGGTGCAATATCTTCCAAGGAGTAGGTTTTAGTGTTTGTACCTGTCTTGAGATCTATCTTTTGTTGTGTTAGACCCTCGATTTGTTTCCTCATTTATTCCATAGGAGTGCTTGGGTCTATGGCTTTCTTTCCTTTGTCTTCATGATTATCCTCTACAGTTTCTTGGATTTTGCTTAGATCAAATTCGACGGGGAGTTTAATTCCAAGATTTGTAAGATGATAAAAATACTTGTGAGGGTCTTCATGGAGCACTTCTCTAGCAAGTGTTGGAATTTCCAATCTTGGAGGGTTTCTTGATACTCTTCGTGAGAGATTTCCTCGTCGCTATCATGAGGGGTGATAATGTGGTTGGATGATCTGGCCATTTCAAGTTTCTTTTTGTACTAAGATCCAGTAAGAACCATGCAAGGTGATGTGGGATGAGGTGGGATGAAACTAGAGATTTTGGCAAGGTGCCAATGGAGATTGTTAAGAATAGGATACTTACGACAAGATTTGGAAAAAGGACCCTTTCAATCAATGATTCCAAGTAAGACGACCGATACAAGATGATAGACACTAGTAAGGGTACTTGATACCTATCTTACTATGTAGGGACTAGTCATACATCAAGACCACTAGCAAAGTTCTGTGACTTACTAGGGTTACTTGAATCCACAATGATACGAAAAAAGGGGCTTATGTTGATTTGATATGGGATACTTTTGACTTTAGACTAGGAAGACCTGACAGAAGGTGAATGGAATGACCAACAAAAGAGAGACTTTGACGCGAAATGGATGAAAAAAGACTACAAGGTAAGATCTAATCTCAAAACTTGGAACTAGGCTGAAATGGGTATCTAGAAATGACAATTTTTCTCTCAAAGATTGTGGAAGTGCTCACTGTCACGTATACGCCAAAACAGATGCGCCACGAAACTAGTAAATGTGCAGGAAGTCAGGATAGAAAATCCACACTGGTAAATATCAAATGCACCATATTAGGTAGTAAAAGCATTGCAATTAAGTACAAATGTGCCGTAGGTCAGCACAAATGCGCAACAGAAGAGGATGAATGCGCCACTCTGGTTTTCTTAGTATTTTTGCAATTTTTTTGAAATTTTCTGATGTTTTTGGTACTTTGGTTGCAAGAAGGTCTTTTTGATCTGATTTTCTGAAATTATGGCAAGAAGACACAGCAAACACAAAGAATATTTTTATGGTTTTTTATTTTTTGTGATTTTTTGACTCTTTTTGGACTAAAAGAAAGCAAGTACAACCCTAGGTTTCAAAGGACAGTATAAAACTGAATTCTCACTATCTCTAGTGAAACATCTTCGGGAGGTGATAATCACCCTTCCCTGCACCGAATTATAGGGGTTTTTGGTCTAATAAAACAAAGGATGAGTAATAAAGGCAACCGTTCGAGTGGTTATACATGCGGCAACACTACTCTCCGTTATGGAGTCTCCCAGCCTTCAAGGGTTGCACCTTGGAGGGTTTTGTTGATAACTGAGAGGGGGGGTGAATCAGTTATCCTAATTATTTCCCTTATTAAACTTTCCTTTTAATTGAAGCAGCATAAAATCAAACACAAAACATAAACCATGAAATAAGAAACACATGACACAGTATTTTTGACGTGGAAACCCTGTTAAGGGAGAAAACCACGGGGTGATTAACCCAAGAATTATTCTCTGTTAGAAGAATAGGAAATTACAAAAATGGCACTTGCCAATTAGGGCTCACTGCCCGAGCACACTGCTCACAAGAGGCTCACTGCCTACAAGAAGACACACTGTCTTACAAAGTGATTAGAATCACAGTCTTGAACTGATTGGAAGCATCTGCATATGCTGGAGTTCAGTTCCGGTTAGGTTCAGTATACTGATCTGCTGCACTTCATCTTTCCTCTGTTCTTTAGTCTGCTGTCCTTTCACATACCGGATCTTTCTTGTTACTTCTGCTCTACTCTGGACTTGTTCGCATATCCTCACATTCATTCACACCTTTTACCACTAAATCCATCCTCTATATATATCCGCACAAGTACTTTCATCATCTTTCTAGTCGGCATCCGGAACAGTCTAGTTTCTTACAAACTTAGTTCTGTCGGCTGAATCCTTGCTCACCAAGCAATGCGGATCAAGCATATACTTGTAGATATCATCAATTATGTCGGCCAAACATGATTCATGCCTCCGCAACCTTTATCATCATCTGTAACACATCCGGAAAGTAGTTTGATACTCAGTCAGTCAGTTCTTCCTCTGTTTTCACTGTCTCTCAGGAATCCGGTACTCAACTATTCATATCTTTTTCCTTGTCCATCTCCGGAGGCTAAATCCTTGGAATATACTACTCAAGATAGTCCTCTTGACTTCCCCAGATCCGCACTGCACCAAGACACTTCCTCTGAGAGATCCGGACCAATCTGTCGGACCTTGCCACATGCTCTGTTCTTGTTCACCGGACCACCACAATCTTCAATCTGACTTCCGGTAGAGACATATCATGACTTGCGGATATGTGGGATGACCTTTGTTGCCATCAATGACAACAACCATGAATCCATATAGTGTCTCTTGCCAACAATCTCCCCCTTTGGCATTGATGGCAACACTTAGTGAAAAATGACTAAGTGTTTACACTATGCTCCCCCTTTGCTGATGCTCTGTCTTTATATACAATTTCCGGAACTCCCCCTGAGTTGGATTCCTCATTTTTCACTGCTCCTCACTCCCCCTTTGACATCAATGGCAAAGGGTAGGGTCCGCACACCAAAATTTTCAAAAATTTTCTATATATAGCCGCATATTTACATACTCACATATACTGCAGAATGTCTGCAAAGGATGTCTGCAGTTGAACCATTTCAGTAGCCCAACTAAGCTTCATTCTGTCCAGGATTGAAATGTGACCACTCAGCAAAAATGCAAAAGCTTCTGCCCGCCTGAGATCTGTCGGATCTTTTGTATGGGCGGTGGTCTGGGCATCACTGATGGCCTCATGCATCGTTTCCAACTTAGGGACTATAATCCTTCTAAGTTCTCCCATCCGGTTGGTAATGTTCTTCCTCTCCTTCTCAAGATTCTTTATTTCATTCAAGACTGCAATAGTCTGACATTCTTGATTTATTATAGAGGAAGAGAGAGGATCAAAACTTTGAGATAAGCTTTGAAGCTTGTCCTGTTCTTCTTTTATTTTCTTGTCAATTGCTGTTGTTGCCTTTGACCAAGATATACAAAATTTGTAGATGTCACCGCCATCCTTAAGAGCATTTTCTAAGCTCTTTATTCCAATGCTTACAATCTTCCTATCCTTAGAGATTAATTCTAATATTTCAGAAAATCTCTTATCCAAAAATTCCTTCCGGACCTTGTCTTCAGCTGATTTTTCTAGAGAATTAAAATGTGTATCAATACTGCTGACTAAGGTTTTTAGATTACCGGAAGTGGAGGCAGTCGGATCTATTTGGATTGATGGCATGATCTTTACAAGTACTCCGGAAGTAGCCTCTATCAACTCACAGTCCTCCATATGAGACTTTAGGAGCTTTTCATTTGCCTTGGCATTTGCAAATGAAGCTATCTTCATTGTTTGTACCGGAGAGAGAGAGTCAAAATCAAATGGACCTTTTAGAAGCTCCGGTTCATCAATCTCTAGAGTTTCTTTGCTCAAAAATTGTTGAACAGTTTGTGCAGTGTCTCTTGCCGGAGACAGATGTTTCTTTTCTTCTGCAGTCTTAGAACTGTCAACCTCTTTGTCTGTCACCACTGCTTCCTTCTCCTGCAATTGCTCTTCTTCTTTGGATCCGGAGACTGTAGGGGAAACCGGAGGAGAGATGCTTGCTTGTTCATGGGTCACTTCTTCTGGAGCAGAGGGTCCCAAGTCCTCACTTGTCTGTTCAGGGCTCACTTCTTCCGGAACAGAAGATTCCAAGTCAGCAGCTATTTCTGCACCTAAGTCCTCTACAACAGGAAGATTGAACCTTTTGAAGGCCTTTCGGAGGATCTCTTCTGTCTCTTGTGCCACTTTGTCAGTCTCACCAAGCATGAGCTGATTCATCCTGGCTTTACTTCTGAACTCATCTCTGCAGTCCTTGAAGATCATGTTCATTGTCTTGGGATCAATTTGAGGATATAGCTGAATAGCTATCTGCTCCCGGATCTCAAGATCTTTGGCATGCGCATTATTCTTTCTTACTTCCATTTCCTTCTCTAGGCTTTTAGGAATGAGAGATATGATCTCAATGAAAGCCTTATTGTATGTGTTCAGATATTTAACTGTGGCTTCCTGCAGAGTCTTTTGGTCTGCCTCACTGAAGTCATCATAGGATTCAGTCATTGGTTGAAGGTTTCCATCCACCGTGACCGACTTGATTATGCTCTCTAGTGACAGAGTGGGCTTTTCAACAGTTACCTCTGCCATTTCCTCCTTGTCTTGGCCTGTGGAGGGCTTACCGGATCCTTTCTTTTTCTGTTTCTTTACTTCTCTTACTCCTTCATCTGATTCTGTCTCCTCTTCATCCTTTTGGCTTTCATAAGCCCTTGATGCTTTTGTCTTGGATCTTTTACCGGATGCCTGGACTTCCGGTTTTGAGCTTTTGGTTGTGGAAGGTGCAGATCTCTTTGATGATCTGGTCCGGGTGGGGGTTTCAACCGGAGCACTTTCTTTGCTTTTCTCTTCTTCCTCAGCCTTTCTCCTCTTTTCCCGGCTGGCATCAAGTGCCTCTTTTGAGATGCCTAGGCCTTGAGCAATGTGCTCTACTTCTTTTCTCACTTTTCTTTTAATCTCAGGTTCCCTGAGTTCTACATGTAATTTCACGCTCAGCTCCTCAAAGGTTCCAAACCTTTCTGCCTTAGGATCTTTGGGCTGACTTAGCATGTGTTGAACATGCAGCTCTACTATCTGTTCATCAACTTCATACCCCATGGGCATGATCCAGACAGTCCTTGGCTCCACTGCCTCCATTAGGCACTGATCAGTATCAACCATAAAACATACTGAGTCCTTGTATTTCTCAATGAGTGACTGGGGAATTCTCTCTCTTGCTTGCATCATGCTCTGAAAGTTTTTGAAGTATCCCCATAGAGCTGTATTTCTCGCTTTTGCATCCCCAAGTCCATGCAAATAGTCTCTTATCTGGACTGCAACAGGTTTGTCATTCTGCCATACCCATCCACTTGTTCCGGGTAGCTCATTCATGAAGTAAAAGAAGAGACATACAATGAGAGTACCATACTTAAAGGAGTTCTTCTTGTCTTTCTTGATTTTCTGTACATTTTCCATCAATTGGCTTAGTAGTAGTTCACAAAGATCATAATCTGCATTCTTTCTTAGCATTTCATATGCTGTGTATATTGCAGTTCCGGATACAGAATTCTCCCTGCTGGAGTGATAGATCTTGTATCCTATTATCATTGATGCATATTTGATATCCGGATCCGAAATATCTTCAATGGTCATTGCTCTCTTATCATATTTTGATCCGGTGGCCTCAGTTACAACGTTGTTCTTGACAGATTTGAGGATAGGTACCCCCCCGGAAGAGTATAGACCAGTTACTGCTCTAATTGCTTCTTTTGTGATCTTGCAGGGTCTATCTAGCCAAAGGAAGTTGTCATGCATCCTGCTCAGTACATACCGGACCCATTCATCTTCTTCAAAGCTAGGGAAATGAATGAATTGCTCAAATTGTTTCTTCTGGATACCCTTATACTCTGGTTTGAGCTCAAAAGCATTGTCTATCAGTTGCTTGTGATAGAGGTCTCTTAATTTGAATTCCCCAAATTCCTCAATGTTTGCGTGTATGTAAACCCTAATATCTTCAGTATGTAAAACTCCGTGGGGAACACTAGAGAAGGCTCCTAGTGGATCTACCTCCAACGATTTGTAGGGATGTTTCTTGAATGAGGGGCGAGGTCTATCAGAGATCTTAACTATGTTTGGAGTAGCCATTCTTCAAAGATTTGCAGTGAGGCAATGAAAAACGAAGAATACCTTATGCGCCTTCGGTTTGCACGGAGTGGTTGGATTGATTTCTTTATGCAATAGCTTCGGCAGGAGATCCTTGGTGTGCTTGATGAACCTTGTTGCAGAGCTCCACTATTCGCTTCTTCTCAAGTGTAGAATGAGCAGATAACTTTTGAGAAATCCCTTATATTGCTCCGCAAACCCTAATATCTGTCTGCAATAAATGCTTCACCTGCATTATTCCGGTTTACCATGTCTGGACAGCTTGGAGTATCCCGGATTAGTCCTGATCACTGAATATCATCCGGATCTTTAAATCATGAATAAATCTAGGTAACATATTACAAGAACATCCCAAACACTCTGTCCAATCCGCAAGACAAGATCGTGCACTTCCGGATCTCTCCGGACCTTTTTGTAATCCTTTATCATACCGGAGCACCTCCCTGAACAGGTCTAACTTAATCGAACACAGCTTCTTCATAACTCCATGCGGACCTCTGAAAACTTGACTGAAGCATCTCAGGACTTATATCTACAAACCCTTTAATCCGCATCTTGTGCCACATCCGGCACAACTTGTTTGGCTGGGGGAACAGAATCTTCTTTGAGTCTCCCCCTGAGCCTGAGCTCACTTTTTAATTTCCGGAAGAAATATCAGCACCAGAATCTGGTGCAGATCCAACCTCTACATTCTCTGAGCTTTTCTTCACCCAAATCTTGCTCATCTGATTCCTAACTTCATCCGCATTCATCTTTTGTTTACCCTTGTCTTGATTTTGATTATACACCGGACCTCTTTTGTCCTGATTCTTGTTTCTGCAGACTTTAGCATTATGACCGGACCTATTGCAGATTTGACAAATAACATTTCTTTGCATATTTAACTGATATCCCCTTGATCTGCATTGATTAGCCATATGACCTACTCTATTGCATGTAAAGCATCTACCTTTGAATGATTTGTTTACTTGCATAATTCTGCATTCATGGGATTTGTGTCCATACCTTTTGCAGTTGAAGCACTGTCCGGAGAAGGATGAATTAATCTGATTCATTCTCATTCTGCACTGATTAGCTTTGTGACCAAAATGGTTGCAGCTGTGGCAGTATCCATTGAAGGATGGATATTTTTGAGCATTTGGCTGTCTTACCGGAGGTCTTCTAGGCCTGCTCCTTGGATTTTCTGATCCAAGATTCTTCTGACCGGATCCGGAGCTTTCTCCTTTCTCATATCCCAAGCCATACTTGTCATCTGTCCTCTTTTGACTTCCAAGAAGAACTTCAAGTTGAGCAGAACTTATCTTGAATTTCTCTTTATATTCATTTGCTGTTTGAAGGTCTCTTTTGAGAGAGGCAATTTGATCCTCAAGTTTTCCTTCATTATCTTTGGAATCTTCAAGATCAGATTCAAGGTGTCTGATAATCCTGTCCATCTGGTGGCATTCTTCTGATTTTTCTTTAAGAGATTGTCTTAGATTGTCTTCAGCCTTTCTTTTTTCTTCAATCTCTTGAGTAAACTTTATAGTTCCTGATTCCATTTCATGTCTTAACATAATGACTTCTTTTGATAACTTTTCACATAACTTGGTTTGCTCAGTCAATTCCTCACTTGTATTGCTTTCTTCACTTTGTCTTGCCAACTGTTGAAGCAGCTCCTTTCTCTTTTTCATAGAGAGACTTAATTTGTCTTTTAATTCTCTCATGAATTCATCAGCCTGTTTGAGTCTTTCCTTTAATTCACTGACTTCAGAATTTGACTGTTCAAGATCCTCAAGGGCAGTCTTGAGTTGCTCCCTTAAACCATATGCATCCATTTGAAATCCCAGATCTTCCTCAAGCTGTTAGGCTCTATTAGGAGGAACTTGGCTCTGATACCAATTGTTGATAACTGAGAGGGGGGGTGAATCAGTTATCCTAATTATTTCCCTTATTAAACTTTCCTTTTAATTGAAGCAGCATAAAATCAAACACAAAACATAAACCATGAAATAAGAAACACATGACACAGTATTTTTGACGTGGAAACCCTGTTAAGGGAGAAAACCACGGGGTGATTAACCCAAGAATTATTCTCTGTTAGAAGAATAGGAAATTACAAAAATGGCACTTGCCAATTAGGGCTCACTGCCCGAGCACACTGCTCACAAGAGGCTCACTGCCTACAAGAAGACACACTGTCTTACAAAGTGATTAGAATCACAGTCTTGAACTGATTGGAAGCATCTGCATATGCTGGAGTTCAGTTCCGGTTAGGTTCAGTATACTGATCTGCTGCACTTCATCTTTCCTCTGTTCTTTAGTCTGCTGTCCTTTCACATACCGGATCTTTCTTGTTACTTCTGCTCTACTCTGGACTTGTTCGCATATCCTCACATTCATTCACACCTTTTACCACTAAATCCATCCTCTATATATATCCGCACAAGTACTTTCATCATCTTTCTAGTCAGCATCCGGAACAGTCTAGTTTCTTACAAACTTAGTTCTGTCGGCTGAATCCTTGCTCACCAAGCAATGCGGATCAAGCATATACTTGTAGATATCATCAATTATGTCGGCCAAACATGATTCATGCCTCCGCAACCTTTATCATCATCTGTAACACATCCGGAAAGTAGTTTGATACTCAGTCAGTCAGTTCTTCCTCTGTTTTCACTGTCTCTCAGGAATCCGGTACTCAACTATTCATATCTTTTTCCTTGTCCATCTCCGGAGGCTAAATCCTTGGAATATACTACTCAAGATAGTCCTCTTGACTTCCCCAGATCCGCACTGCACCAAGACACTTCCTCTGAGAGATCCAGACCAATCTGTCGGACCTTGCCACATGCTCTGTTCTTGTTCACCGGACCACCACAATCTTCAATCTGACTTCCGGTAGAGACATATCATGACTTGCGGATATGTGGGATGACCTTTGTTGCCATCAATGACAACAACCATGAATCCATATAGTGTCTCTTGCCAACAGGTTTTGGGGGAGGTTGGCTATCCGTATAACACAACTACACTCGTTGTTTGAATCTTTCACTCCAAACACAAGTTATTTATAGTGGCTTGGAAGGGCTTGGCGTCTAGCCTGTTACCACTTAGGGTCATTCCTACTTGGATGAATGGTATCCAAGAGCAGGCCCCTCTAAAGGAAAAACACATGCAAAAATGATATGTCTAGCATTTTGGTCACCCAAGATAGGGAAGAGCATAAGTCTGGTATCATTCCCAAAACATAGAATACAGTGGTTCTTTTCCCCTAGTTAAAATGAGAAAAAACTAGATGAGCTATCTACTTGGGCAAGCACAGTAATTTGTTAACTTTAAAGTGATAACAAGATAGCAATGGTCCAGTTTTACCAAGATAGCAATGATGTGTTCAATTTTATCTAGATGGCATGAATTTGTTAACTTTGAAGTGATGATCGAGATAGCAATGGTTCAGTTTTATCTAGATAGCAATGATGTGTTCAATTTTATCCAAATAGCATGAATTTGTTAACTTTGAAGTGATAATCGAGATAGCAATGGTTTAGTTTTACCTAGATAGCAATGATGTGTTCAATTTTATCCAGATAATAATGAGTTGTTAACTTTGAAAGATAGCAATATAGCAATGATTCAATTACCGCCTTCCTAGTTAAAACTATGTGAGATTTGCATGAGCATCCATTTACTTTCCCATTAGAAATCGAAGTGTGAGTTAACAAGTGCAACTATATGATTCTAAACTAGTACCTAGCCTACAAAATAGATCAAAGAGTTCCTGCAAAAAGATGTTAGCATTAGCAAAAACTTCAAGGAAACCCTAAAAATCACTACCTAAAATAGATGCGCAACTTCAGAGACTAAATGCGCAGAAACAGATCTTACAAGCGCTGCAGTACATATGCGCTAAGACAGAGGTCAAAAGCGTAGGAAAATAGTGTATATGCACCGACCTGACAGATGTGATGTATCAGAGGGTAAATGCACCATAACAGAGTCTATATGGGCCAAAAGAATGTATGTACTGGAATAGATAGTATATGCGTCAAATCAGAGACTGTATGCGCCGAAGGAACGTATGCACCGTAACAGATATTAGGTGCATCTTAGAATGTGTTAGATGCACTATTTCCTCCTGTGTACAACTTTCTAAAACACAAAAACTTAGTTTTTGGGTTAAATTTGGGGCCAGGCCCCACGATGGGCGCCAAAAATGTTATGGGAAAATTGGAGTAAACATGAATAATCAATATATCAATATCAAAATACCCAAAACTCAACGAAATACAGAAACAAAGAGATTAACTGAACAAAAGAACTTCAAAAACCTTTGCAAACCTCAAATCTTCATAGCTTCCATTGGTTGCCTATCTCAATTGATCTTGCATGTATGAATAAGGCCCTCAGAGAGTACATTTCCTTGCTATGATTCCAAGATTGTCAATGGAGAATGACTATGATAGTTTATTGCAATGAAGATGAGATTCACAACAATGATAGTAGTGTGTAGTAACGAGTGTGATCACAAGAAATGAAGGAATTGGTGCCAAAGGCTACTATAATTCCTACAAAGTAACAATACTTAAAGCTTGGATGAATGAAATGGAAGAACAGGGTTGAATTTATAGACTTGGGAAAGAGAAGCTCAATGGTATAGAACGGTTGAGGAATGTGCGCGAATCAGAAGACATGTGTCTTGCTATATTTTGCATGAGAGGAATTAATAAAATAGAAGAATGAGTTAACTGAAGAGATAAAAATTAATTAAAAGAATAGATCAATCAGTTAAGAGAATAAAACTAGAGAATAGAAATTGCATGAGGATGAGAAGATATTTTAGCCAATTAAATATTTAGAATATTCAATTGCATGTGCACAAGGATTGAATTATATTTATAAATAACTCAATTTAGAAGAAAAAGACAGCTTAAATAAATATTTGATTTATTTAAATTTAGAGAAGATATTACCGAAAGAAACAATTAAATAATTGATATTATTTAATTTAGAATGATTTTGGAAGAATAAATAAAATATTTGATTATATTTTATTTTTAGGGATTGAGAGGATTTAAATAAATTTGATTTGATTTATTCAAATTTGGAAGAATGATTTGATTTAATTAAATAATTGAGAATTATTTAATTGTTTGGAAGAAGTTTAATTAAATAAATGATATTATTTAATTTTGACTTTAGAAGAGGTAATTAAATATTTTGATATTTAATTAATTTAAAGGAATGTGAATCGAATAAATAAATTGATTTATTTATTTATTGATAGAGGAATTAGAATGGAATAAATATTAAGAATATTTATTTAAACCAAATCGTGTCATTTTTAGGTGTATACACTACTCAAAATATATCTAACCCATTCATGCTCATCACAAAATTTAGGGTAATCCTTCCATATGTCCAGTCACTTGGCCCCCACATTGGCATATTCTAGTTTGTAGACAACATCGTCATCCAACAGTTGATCTCTAAGCTCCTCAAACTTCACATGATTAATCTCATCCATCTTGGAATGAATATAAAACCTAACATCTTTTCTATACACAACATATGCTAGAATGTTTGAAGACGCCCCATCCTTATCTACCTCCATTGCTTTGTAAGGATATTTCTTATACTTTGGTTTGGATTTTTCATTAACATCCACCAATTAAGGAGTATCCATTTAAAATTTCTTCAAATTCAAAAACTAGGGTTTTATGGAATAATAACTCTGAAAAATACCTTTGTGTTATGTTGCTAGGGTTTCTCCTTCAGCTCTTTTTCTGTTGGAAATATGTGTCAAGCCGAGGTTAGGATTGTATAGAAGTTGAAGAGACTGAGAAATGGTTAGAGATAATAAAGCTGATGGATAGTGGAATATTTGAGAGAGATGATATGACACATATGAAGACATAGGGTTAGCATTCTTAGGGCAAGTTAGTTTGAAAGGCTTAGCAGATGGAGAGAAGATGTCTAAGTATAAGGACTAATGGTGAATCAGTTTGACATTTAAGTGTGATGTGGAGGTGAGTACCCTTGTTCTAACACGTTCCCTGCATACCTACATTGATATCCTACTAGGTTGGTGTACCGTACTTAGAGACAAGATGCAAAAGTTTGGCTAAGGCATTTACAGTGCATACCCTAAGGTAGAAACACAATGTTTTGGTCTGCATTTCTTCGCAGTGTAAGATCTAGTCTTGCAGTTTAGAAGAAAAGTTAATTGGGATATGAAGGTATTATATCTAATATTTTAGGCCATTACACCTTCAACAGTGAAAGTTATCTGTGATAGAGTTTTGGTTAGTGTTCAAACAGAGTAAAGCAATGATGGAGACTTGTTGGAATGCTCTGCATTCTTCTGGAAGAGAAGTTATGCCCATGTAGTTTTGAGAACATGATCCAAGATGTGTAATACATGCTTCCTTGTAGTATCAAGTGTTTTGATGACCTGCAAGGTCATTTCTCAAATGACAGAAGTAATACAGATAGTTCCATATGCCTAAGTTGTTCTCAATTCACATGTTTGAGTACTTGAGGAAGATGGAGAGTATATAGATTAGTAATATGAGTGTATGCAGAGATTCTACATATCTTTGTGTGTCTCTAGGTTGAAGCACATGCAAATCTTTCTTGTTTCTAGTACTGCACAGAGTATTTAGGTCAAATTTGTAAAGAGTTGTGTTTGATTATTCTCTGGATTACAATACAACTAAGTAAAAGTCTCTAAATTCCTTTAGAATTGATAGATATGGTGGTGTGGATCTGGGAATGTGTTCACAATAGTGCATAAGTCTATTCCTAAAAGTTTCAGATGTTTTGGTGTACCACAATGCAATATCCTAAGTCTTGGAATGTCATAGTCAGTCTGGAATGCTTTGTTTTCATCAGCTCAACATGTTTCTTGTCTTGCAGATGCATAGAATGATCAAATACTTTAGGAGAAGGGTGTAAGGATGGTGTTGAAAAGATACATTTCTCATGTCTTGGTTCACACATGTGATGTTTTTGATGTCTCCTTGGTGGTGCAAAGATGGACAGTTAGTAGTATTAGTGTTGCTTGGGCCGATAGTCTAGTTTCCTTCATGTGTGATGGATCCTGATTAGTTGTTTTGGAATTGAAGGATGAGTAGTGATGCTTCTTGGATCCTATTAAGAAGTATTGTGATCTCTAACTCATTTTTTCATTACAATGTATATGTTGAAGCCGACCCTTGAAAAATTACATGTTTCATTTTAAAGTGATTTTGGTGCCGTCATAATCAAAGTTTTGAGTTGTTGCAGAGGATATATAGAAGAACAAAGTTGTTTGTGAAGGGTGTGGAGTGATAGAACAATATGTGGAAGTATGAAGTGTGCAAAATCAATTTGATGGAGTAATTGTGCAGAAAAGAGGATTGCAACATCAACATAAGTCAGATGCTTCTTTCACAACAATTCATGGTTGTGTTATCTTTGTAATTCTCATGTATCCTGCTATTAGACAGTGAGTCTCTTTAGCAGGTCTTTGTATCTTACCCTAAGGTTGTAGCCTTAGTTTGTAAGTTAGCAGGGTGTAGTAGCTTCCTTGGGTTGTAGCCCTAAAACAAAGTTGTAGTCTTTATACTAGTGAGCATTATATATTGTGAGCTAACACTCACCGTGGTTTTCCCATTTTGGTTTTTCCACGTAAAAATCATGGTGTTATTGTGTTGATTAATGTGGTGCATTGTTTACTTTTTGTTCTCTAAGTTATTTGATTTGATCTGCAAATGAAGTATTTAAGTTTTTGTATATGCTGATTCACCCCCCTCTCAACATCTTAGTGTGTTCAACATTTTCTTCTCAAATTCACCAAGTATTCTGAAAGTCTTCTTCCCTTCTTAGCTCTTCATGGAAATACTTTGGTTTCAAATGAGATTTGATTCTAGAAATGAAGCATAAGTATCTTACATTTTCCATAACTTTCCACATTTAATGCACCTTTATCTGGTTAGGTAAACTATTCTCCTAATGCTACGTAAATCCACATAGACAAAAAACCATTCTGCAGTCCTCTGCATCTTGTGATTTTGTTCCAAAAATTTGAGGGAAAGAAACTATCTTGCCCTATCAACATCCTCATCTATCAATTTCATGCCAACTCATATGTGTGCCTAGCTTCCATTTGTAGAAGCCATAATTATTCAGTGGGGAATAAATAGATATGCAATGATTATCTCCCCCTGACCTTATGCCTTCTCTTAATAAACAATGAAGTTGTCTACACTAGGGAGAAGCACAAATTCTTCTTTCTTCTCATTATCTTGTTATGTCTTCTTTCTCCATATCTTTGTCATTTCCATCTTTTTCTGAACCAGAGTTTCCTCTATCTTCCTTTGTTGAATTGGTGGTTTCACATAACCACTTTTGTAGAATCTTTCTTTATGCCCAAACTTGTTGCACTTGTAGCAAACAACATTATATTTCAAAATCATACCATTTCTCCTTACTTTAGTTCTACATTCAAGAACCCTATGACCAAACTTATTGCATGCATAACAATAGCCATAGAAGAAATGAGAGATCACAACATCATGTCTTGTAGGCACAAATGAATTCTTCCTTGTGTAATCATTTCATCTTTCCTTAGTTCTACAATCAATAGCCTTATGACCAAATTTGATTCAAGAATAATAGTAACCATAAAAGGATTGAGAGAACCTAGAAGTAGCAGCTTGTCTAGGAGGAGATCTCTTGAAATCTTTCTTTTGATCACTGACCTATATGAAGTCATCATCATCCAACTTCTGCTCCTCATCTTTAGTCTCCTCAAACTCTTCAATGCAGGGTTCTTCCCTTTTCATTTCAAACATGCCTTCAAGTATATCTGTTTTAGAACTCTGACCTTTCTCAAATCCAATGCCCCCTTTATTCTTTAGAGGTCTTTGACTACTGATTATCTCATCAAGGATGTTGGTTCTTTTCTTCAGTTTTAGACCCTTGTCTATCTAGTCCTTTGCTTTCTCCAATGCTTTCCTGAAAGAGATAATTTCTTCTTCAAGTTTGGAGCATTGCTTTCCTAAAAGAGACAATTTCTTCTTCAAGTTTGGAGCATTCAACTAATTTGTCATTGATCTTAGCATTTAGACAATCTACAACCTTCTTACCTTCTTCAACTTAAAATTTCAATTTGACAATTGCTTCTTTTGAATCTTTGAGCTTAATCTTATATTCTTCATTTTCTCTCCATGTTGCATCCAGATCTTCTAGGGAAGAAATGAGTTCTCCTTCAAAATTAACTTCACAATCTTCTACATTAAAGGCTGTCATATCTTTATCATCTTATGGAGGATTCTTGTCATTAAACAATACTTCAGTTCCCATGTGTTCCACTCCAAGATCTACCTCAGCTATTAGACTGTATTAAGGAACCTTTCTTTGATACCAATTGTTGAACACATAGAAGTAGTGAGAGGGGGGCTAAATTAGTACTTAATAAAATTCATTTCTTCCAATGCATTTAACTAAATGTAAGCATTTAAACCATGAGAAATAAGAGAACACATAAGAACAAAACTATTACACCATATTTACATGGAAAACCATAGAAGGGAAAAACCATGGTGAGCAAGCTACTTGGATCTACTATCCAAATCTAGCCTCACAAATAAAAATAGGTTTACATTAATATTTATGGGCTGCAACCCAAAGGAAGTTACAACTCCCTCAAGTGCTACAACACTTACAATTTTACAACTGTTACAAAGAGAGGCTTCAACCTCAGCAACACTTATCTGATTCAGATGTTTCTTTCACAAAAACTGACTGCTCCAACCTTCTACTGATCTTTTAAAACTCTGCACTACATCTCTGTACATTCACATTACCAAGTTCTACAACATCAAAACACCTTCAAACACTCTTCTCCATCATCACAACTCACTCAATTACCTTTGTAGCAACATCACTTTACATAAACTAAACCTTTCCACATTTCATCATCAATACTACTTCTGCAGTTACTTTGTTCACACAAAATCAATGCTATTACACAATACACATCACACACCCATTCAACAACTTTGATCTTACATTCACTAGTAGAATTTGGCAAACAAATGACTACGTGACTAAAACTTTTAGTCATTCTACTAATAAAAACACAACTAAATAATTAGTCACACAAATAAAAATTAGACAATATGATATTAAAATGGGTATTTAGGGTAATTAAAAAATATTTTAAATTGAAAAATTATTGGGGGGAAATAACAGAAAATAAAAGAAAATATGGGCACCAAAAGTGAAATGGAGGAGGCTTTCAGTTTTGACTTTGTGAGATTCACGCATTACATTAGGGTTTCTTTATTTTGGTGTTAAAGGAGCTACAATGTTGGTGTTGCAAAAATTTAAGGGAGCTTTGGCAGGACGTTGTAGAAGCTCCAGATAGATTTCCTACCTTGTTGCAACATAGTAATCAAGGCATGTTACATAATATAGAGGAAATATGGTGCGTAGCAGAGACCAAACAAATGTAGTGGTAGTTTGGGGAAGGCTGGAGAAGTTTCATTTACACCTCTAGTTGCATTTAAATGCTTGACCCACATTGTAGAGATTTAAGGGAGTTTTGGCATGTTGCTTGCATTGAAGAAGCTCCAGGAATGCATTTCTATCACCCACGTTACTGGACTTGTGCACATTTTCTCTCATTTTTTTGTCAGGTATTCTTGTGGGTTGTCGAGCATTTAACATTGTTGAAGTATTCAAAGAGCCAGTGTGATGATTTGGGGTTTGTGAAATTTGTTCAAAATCTTTTGAGTTTAATAATGAAATCCTTGGCTAGCATAGGAGAAACCTTTGAGAGGAAAATAAAACAATGAGTTATGTTTTTAGATGTTTATTAAAATCCATAGATGTCATTGATGATACACGGTAGTCCTCAAATCCCATTTATTTATGAAACCCTAGTTGGCTACATGTTGAGACATTATGTTTACCAAGTGCTAGGAAATGATGAAGAAATCAATCACAATAGTTATCTGATATGAGACAAGAAGATTAAATATCCTATGACTACTTTCAATTGTCTTTGATTGAGTTCCAAGTTGGTGCAGGAGCACCAAGTGGGATTCATGCCTCCGTGAGGCCATTTTGTAAAGTTTTGTTTGAGTTGGTATTTGAATCGTGTAATAAGGTCTTTAAGACCATGATTAAGGTCAATGCATGTCAGTAGGATCATTAGGAGTCAATTTTGGTTAATATTGTAAACATGGCAAAAAGTTGCAAAATTAAGGAATGTGAAGGGTTATAGGTCAAAAATGGGAAGTTGAATAGTTAGGGATTTAAAAAGGTAGTTGTAATTGGTTGGTTTTGGTGGGAAAAGCATAAATACATCATGTAATGGTTGAACCAAGGTGCTGGGAGTGGTTTTTGGAAAAGTAGATCATCAATAAAGCTTGTTTTCTGCATTTTCTCATTGTAATCTGCTGCTATAGGTGGTGGTACAGCCTTGTACGGCCTAAAAGTGGCATCTAATTGATTGGAGATGATGTGGAATTGAATCTAGTTTCCAGCAAACTTGGTTTCATCAAATTTCATTTAGTTTTGAGCATTTTAGAAGCATTTTACTCCAAACCACTTGAAAACCTAGGTTTTTGATACACAAGTGATAGGGTTTGTGTAAAAGATTTTGTAGAAAATTGTTTTTGGTGATGGAAAATGTTTGTGCAGAACATATTTAACATGTTTGGGTTGCAAAAATCACAAAGTGACCTATCAAAACAAGAATATTAGACCTTGGGACAACGGGACAGTTAATTTTTGAGGGGTTTGTTCCAAAACAATCATACCTACACTCTTGATATGTTATTAAATGTCCAAAAGGGTATCTAGAACAATGATTGGTTTGTGGGTTTGAGATCTATTTTACAAATTGTGGTAGAAAAATCTTGTTTGCTGCCCTAATTAGCCTAATTCCAAAACGGGACAGTCAAAATTTGACCCCTGTATTACAAAACAACCACCCTTGATTTCCCCATATGTTGAATAACTTCCAAATGGGTATTTGAAACAGGTTTTAGATTTTGGATATGAGGTCTGTTCTGCAAGTTATTGCCATTTTATCAGTTTTGGAAGGGTACTAGGAGAATGGTGAAATTGTGGTAGAAACCCACCAAGATAGGGTTACAAAGTTTGAAAGTTTGGTTTGTTTGAGTGAACCCTCATAGCACTACATCACAAGTGACAATAAAATATTGTTATTATATATATCTAAGGAGTCTAATTGGAGTTTAAGAAGATTGTCACATAGTATATGGTTGTCACACAATGTTTTTTTCAAAATGACAAAATATGGTAATAGCATTCTTCAGGGGATTGAATTATATGGATTAAATAATAGGTTATGAGGGCAGAGAATAGGTGGAAGACAATGTTGTAAGTGGTAGAGTCATGCATGAATAGAAGGAAAGTTGTGTAGAACTCAACAAGGATCAATAACCATCATCAAACTTGTAGATAACTTCGATTGATAGAAGACAAAAACATAGTGAAATGTGTAACACTTAGACAGTAACCTTATGTTTCATGATTGTATGTGTATCGGGAAAATGTGGATAATATCAATGATTAATAATAACCCAATAACTCAATAGAAATTGTAATAATAAAGATTCAACACAAATAAAGATACCTTGCAAACCTTATTACCTCACATCTTCCATTGGTTGCCTAATCTCAATTGATCTTGTTGTATGTGAATGAAGCCCTCAAAAAGTGCACTTCCTTGCTTTGTTCTTCAAGATGACAATAGAGAAATGGATATGATAGTTCTTGTAGTGAAGAGGATCTTCAATGCAATAAAAATGGTGATCGCAAGCTATGGAATGGTGTTGTTTGCCAAAGGCGCGCTGTGAATTCTGCAGAGTAAGTTTACTAAAATCTTGGATGATTGAAATGGAGGAATAGGGTCATATTTATAGACTAGTGAGAGAGAAGATCAACGGTTGAGGAAAGATGAGAGATGTATGTGAATAGGAAGAGGACAAGTGTCCTGCTCCTTCATGCATTAGAGGAGTTAACATAAATAGATTGAAGAGTTAATTGAGTGGATTGATTAGTTAACAGGATAGACTAATTAGTTAAGTGAATTGATTGATTAGTTAACTGATTTGAAGTGAAGGATAAATAGGACAGTGGGAGAAGGAACAAATAATTAAATATTAAAATATTTAATTAAGTGTGCACATGGATTTGCATGGATTAATTTTGGTGTTAATCCATTTTTAAGAGGAAATAGATAATCTAAATAAATGTTTTGATTTATTTAAATATAGAGGATGTTAAGTTTAGAAGAACTAATTAAATAATTGGACATTATTTAATTTAGAATGACTTTAGAATTTAGAAGAGGTAATTAAATAATTTTGATATTATTTAATTTAGAGGAATTTTGGAAGAATTAATTAAATAATTTGGTATTATTTAATATAGAAGAACTTAGAGGATTTTAATTAAATAAATGAATTTATTTAATTTGGAGGAATATGAAGGTTTTTATTTAAATAAATGATTTTATTTAATTTTGTGGAGAAATGTGAATTAGATAAATAAATTGATTTGTTTATTTATTGATTGAGGAGTTAAATTGAAATAAATATTAGAAATATTTATTTAGACAGAGTCGTGTCACTTTTAGGTATATACATTTTGCCCCTCTTTGATGTAATGTCTTTTATCACGTTGTTTCAAAGAATAGAATTTTTGATAATGATACATGTCCTAGTTTGCCCCTAGTACAGGTTTAACAACCGTAGGATGCCCCCTCGGGAGATTGGATGGGAAGGAAAGTTTTGAGGGCGTGAGACAGACAATCTCACGATGAAGAAGGTGAAAAATAGGTTAGGATCACGAAAAATGGTTTGGAGAAATGGTAGGAAACGGGCGTGGGAAGTAGTCACGGTCGCCACACAGCCAGTTAGGGTTCACATACTATATATAGAAGTAGGGTTCACAATCCTAGTCATTTGTACACTTGTCATTTGGTGAGAGCTTCTAGGAGAGTTTGCAGAGCATAGGAGCTAGAGCAGTTAGCATGGTGATGGATCTTCCACATGAGGAGCACCAGTTTGAGAGGGTCTGACGGTTCAGACAGTCAGTAGAGGCAGGACCCTCAGTATGTACATCAAAATTTCTAGCATAGGGTCATTTATTAGGGAAATAAATACTAGCAAAAGTTTCCTGAATGAATGCATCATTCTATGCTTTAGTGCATTTGTTATGCAAAAATGCGCTTTTGTCCCAGATCTGCACATCTATGTCATGAGTTAGTGCATTTACCCTTAATGCACATGTGTTATCTGATTTCGTGCATCTATTTAGAAGTTGTGCATGCATGATGTCTAGTTGCGCTTTTGTTTATTCGACGCATATTTATTTAAAGATGCGCATGTGTGATAGAATTGTGCATCTGCTCAAAAGTTCAGCACATATGCATTATTCAGCGCATGTGCTCTAAAAAGGTGCATTTGCCACTTGTTATGGCGCATTTGCCTTAGGATAGTTAGTTAGCGAAATTGACTTGATTGGCATCTTGATTGATGTGACAATCGATAAGTGATCTCTGAGATTGATAAAATCTAGACAAGAGATGATATGCTTGTTTTGATCAATTTGATATGCTAAGTGAGTTTGATAGGTTTTGATAGTTGAGCAGGTTTGCAGTGATACAGTTATAGTTGATGCTTTTGCTTTTGCTTGATTGCAGGAGGATATTTCAGATATGCTGATGTCGCGGGAGCAATTTCCCTTGCTGATGTTGTGGTGATACATGCTTACAGAGGTTGATTGGTTGGTGCTTAGTGCTATGGGTTTGGAGTATGTTTGCTTCATGCCTGAGGTTCGTGCGAACCACAGTTTACTAACTGCTGTGGTGGAGCACTTCCATAGTGAGGATGGGACATTCCATCTTCCCACTAGTGAGATCATCATTACTTTCGAGGATGTCTACAGGATATTGCACCTACCTATAGTAGGTGAGCTTGTGGAGTAGATTTGCATCGTGATGCTAGACTAGAGAAGTACAAGTGGGTATTTGATGATCCTGGGCTTCGGGGGCCAGTGATCTCTTGGCAGGACATTCACGATTACTATGACTACTTCCTAGGGATTGTGGCAGGATTGATTGGGGGTGTTGTATGCCCTAATAGGCGATCTCATGGGTTCTCGATTGGCTGGGGTAGAATATTGGAGATGATGGTGATTGAGGGAACCTGTTTTGCTTGGGGTGTTTGTGTGTTAGCTCATCTGTATCATGACATGCATTAGGTAGTGTACCATGGAGTAGCTAGCTTGTCGGTAGGAGTTTCATTGCTACAATTCTGGACATGGGAGCACATTGCTTTTACATGGCCCATTTGTGCTTTTTCTAGACAGCCAGGAGAGCCCTACTCTTATGGGTACGTAGTTGTAGTTTCCCACCACAGGCTGGGGAAGCTAGAGTACTAGTGACATTAGCTGGATAATGTGGACGACGTGATTTGGCAACCTTACATGGATTGTGAGGTCTGGGATGATGAGGATGACAAGCTCCCATATGTTTTTCAGACGTGGTGGCTGATTGGTAGGACACCACATATACTGGAGTGACAGATAGTCACTCGAGTGTTGAGGTAGTTTGGGAGACTTAGGGTCAGCCACAGGGGCAGACCCTTTTTGTTAGGACCTATGCAGAGCAGTGGTGGTGGGGACCTATGGCTTCCTATGAGGAGGCCAGGATGAACTTCTTGCAGATACCTTATCAGGCATGGCTGATGAGGAGAGAGATAGTGGATACAGGCATGACTCGAGACTATGAGGATTGGTTCATAGCCCACCCGTTCCCTAGATATTCAGGACTGAGAGAGTTAGCTCCATGTCTGGAGGAGGTGGAGCCAGAGGAGGAGGGTGATGGAGGTAGATGGAGGGGGAGGAGGAGGAGGAGGAGGAGGAGAGGAGGAGATGGTGGAGGCTGAGGGGATGGAGGAGATGATGGAGGAGGGGGCCGAGGAGATGATGGAGGTGAGGGTCAGGCGAGACAGTGGCGGAGAATGGGGCAGGCCCCACCCCATGAGGAGGTACAACAACAAGTGCACAGTAGGTAGTTGTTCATCAAGTGGCGGCCCCACAGGGATCGTGGGTTCAGGTGCAGCCTGACCCAGTGCAGTAGGCATAGGGACATGCAGTGATCATGCTTTGAGGGTAGGTGAGATAGCTTAGAGCACAGTTGAGTGATGTAGAGGCCCGAAGAGATGGAGACGTAGGAGTTATTTCTAGCATCACCACAGAGAGGGATGCTGCCTTGGCCAGGGTACAAGGATTGATAGGGGAGAGAGACACAGCACTGGCTAGGATGCAGGCCTTAACAACAGAGAGGGATGTGGCTATAGTTGCCTTGGGTATAGATGTGACCACAACTTTTCTAGTTACACAAGTGACATAGGCCTAGGCCCAAGTTACATAAGTGTCGGGAGAGCTAGCCAAACCTCAGGTGCAAACATAGTACTACAGAGGATTGTATCACGGGGTGGTGTCAGCTGATTAGAGGGCACTTAGTTATAGGAGCCAGTCAGTGAGAGTGTCTCTATAGAGAGCAGGTGGATCACACTTAGGAGCATCAGTTATGAGTCCATAGTAGTTTGGGTTAGGCCGTGATGGAGAAGGAGGAGGGGATAGTGCTGGGAGTAGCATCCCACGACAGCAGAGGTAGCTGTGATCTTTCACACATTTTTGTACTTGTACATACATTGTTTTGATGGCTCATGGATAGCCTGATATATGTATATATCACTTCTATTTTGCATAGCGACTGAGACATGTATCATTATCTTTGTGTATGTATGTATAGACTCTTTTATGATGTGACTCATGGATGACAGATTGATTTTGTACACTTGGACACTTTTATTGTTTATATGATGATGTAGCTTATGACCTACATGTATGTTACTTATGTTATGATTCATGGATGCATTTTGCTTGTTATGTTTATATGTGAGGTACATGTTTATAACACTTTATATGCAATTACTATGACCTATATGTATGCTCTTTATGTGATGATCATGGATGCAGTCTACTTGTTATGCTTATATGCTATGTTTTTGATATTTTTCTAATGGGATATTATGTATGCATCTATGTTATGATGGCACAAATGTTTATGTATGATTTAAATGTACCTATATGTATGCACCTATGTGGTCACAATCTATGATGGACAATATGATTATGGCTATGTTTTTGATGTGTTCTGGTTAAATGTAATGATATGTTGACTCATACAACTATATGTATGTAAATGATTTAATCATGTTAATGACTATTTCACTTAATCCAAGATGATTATCATGTTTTTGATATGTCCAAGTGTATGCAATCAAAGTAGAAAAGACACAATAGGAGACACAAAGAGAGATAGAAAGAGAACTTTGACAGAAGAATGATTCGACAGAAGGACACACAAGCTTTTGTAAACACTGACACTGCGAACCAAATCTTTATTGATGGATGGTATGCAAAATGTAAATGGATACAAATGGATGCGGATATTTGTCACCTTGATATTGCAGGTATTTTGAAGTGCTTGTTTCATCATTGGGTGCTTTTTTATTTCTTTTCTCTTTTGAAATGTTGTAAGAAAATACAAGCATCTAGGTATAATTAAACCGAGATGACCTGAGTATTACTTACATGGATTTTTATATAGCAAGTTGATACAAGCATCCAGTCAAAATTGAATCTAGATGACCTGAGTATTTCTTGTGTTGCAACAGACAAGGATTGCCCCTTTTCATGTTTATACCTCTGGAGTCCTTGAAGATCTTTTGTTGATCATGTTGTTAGACAAAAGTCATCACATTACTAAAGATTAATCCACAAACATAAAACAAAGAAGATAATCATGCCCCCATCATAGCATCTCTAGTTTTTGACATCCTTAAGTCACGTAGAAAGACATGATAACAAAAATTAAGACTCTGTAACTTAACTTGCTCATGTTAAGGGAAAATTAGAGTAAACATGAATAATCAATATATCAATATCAAAATACCCAAAACTCAACGAAATACAGAAACAAAGAGATTAACCAAACAAAAGAACTTCAAAAACCTTTGCAAACCTCAAAGCTTCATAGTTTCCATTGGTTGCCTATCTCAATTGATCTTGCATGTATGAATAAGGCCCTCAGAGAGTGCACTTCCTTGCTGTGATTCCAAGATTGTCAATGGAGAATAGCTATGATAGTTTATTGCAATGAAGATGAGCTTCACAACAATGACAGTATTGTGTAGTAACGAGTGTGATCACAAGCAATGAAGGAATTGGTACCAAAGGTGCACTATAATTACTGCAGAGTAACAATACTTAAATCTTGGATGAATTAAATGGAAGAACAGGGTTGAATTTATAGACTTGGGAATTAGAAGATCAACGGTATAGAATGGTTGACGAATGTGCGCGAATAAGAAGAAGACATGTGTCTTGCTATATTTTGCATGAGAGGAATTACTAAAATAGAATAATGAGTTAACTGAAGAGATAAAAATCAATTAAAAGAATAGATCAATCAGTTAAGAGAATAAAACTAGAGAATAGAAATTGCACGAGGATGAGAAGATATTTTAGCCAATTAAATATTTAGAATATTCAATTGCATGTGCACAAGGATTGAATTATATTTAGAGACAACTAAATTTAGAAGAAAAAGACAACTTAAATAAATATTTGATTTATTTAAATTTAGAGAAGATGTTATCGGAAGAAACAATTAAATAATTGATATTATTTAATTTAGAATGATTTTGGAAGAATAAATAAAATATTTGATTATATTTTATTTTTCGGGATTGAGAGGATTTAAATAAATTTGATTTGATTTATTCAAATTTGGAAGAATGATTTGATTTAATTAAATAATTGAGAATTATTTAATTGTTTGGAAGAACTTTAATTAAATAAAGGATTTTATTTAATTTTGACTTTAGAAGAGGTAATTAAATATTTTGATATTTAATTAATTTAGAGGAATGTGAATCGAATAAATAAATTGATTTATTTATTTATTGTTAGAGGAATTAGAATGGAATAAATATTAATAATATTTATTTAGACTGAATCGTGTCATTTTTAGGCATATACAGCTCACAAACACAAAACATTCTTGCATTAGATGTGTTTTCTTGCCATAAATTAGGTAAAATCATTTGGAGTATTTTTTAGATCTCTATTTGTTTTTCTTTGGATAGGTTGATGTCCTACATCAAGATTTATGTTTGGAAGCTTGCTTTGTTGTGCATGTTTGTCTAGTGAAAGGTATCACAATCCTTATTGGTGTCCCCTTAGAACATGTGGCATTCAAGAATCCAACTCTGTAACTAGGTTGAGGACTTGCCCCCCGTCAGACAAAGGATCGACTTATTATGGATGAATTGACAAACAGACATGAAGAAATGGGCCCTCAGGGATTGACCTAGTGCCTTGAGGGCGTAATGCTAAATGGCCTTGCCTACGTGACAATACAGAGGCAATGTAGTTCGGGATGACAGACTTGGTGGACCTAAGACCTAGGCGATGGGAAATGCTGCAGATGCAAATGGACTATTGGATGGGTGATAAGTTATGGAATGGAAAGAAGCCTTGGGGGTACATTGATGATGGCCTTGCCCATGTGATAGCTCAAAGGCGATGTAGTTCGACAACGGTTCAATGGATTGGCTCAAGATGGATGACACAATGGATGTAAGTCTGGATTGGTAACTTGATGGTAGAAGGCGATAAGGATGAGTGGACAATCAAGCCATGGTAGGTATATGATGTGATTAGGTGGATGCTGTTAGGAGGTACAAATGAGGAACAAGGTTGGAAAAGATGGAGAAGGTGGTTTATCACAAGTAGTGCCTGTTTACCAGGTTTTCACCACTTGCTTTTATTTGGATAATAGCTAAAATACACATGATGCTTGTTTGCCAGGTTTTCATCATGGTATCTATCCAAGATACCTATTTGCCAGGTTTTCACCAGAGGATGATTTTTTTGTTGCTTTTCCATTTTTTTTTGTTTTATATATATATATATATTGAATTTTTTTTGAATTTTTTGACTCATTGAGGTTTAAGTGTAGAACTTGTAAAGATGAATGTTGTTGATGGTATCATCAAACAATTTACCTTCTGATGTAGCCAATTGATATGCACCTGACCCATAGGTGGCAATGATGACATAAGGACTGAGCCAGTTGGGTTCAAACTTACCTTTCTTTTCTCTATCCCATTGATTGTGGGGATTTTCCTTAAGCACTAGATCACCAACATTGAATACCCTGGGACGAACTCTGTGGTTGTAACTTTTGGACAGCCTTTGTTGATAAGCTTTGAGATGGTTAAAGGTATGTTGCCTCCTCTCTTCCAGTAGCTCTAACTCCTGAAGTTTGGATACTCTGTACTCTTAATCAAATATGAGGCCTTTTAATGATACTCGCAAGGATGGGATCTCGACTTCGATGGGCAAGATGGCTTCAGATTCATAGACCAGGGAGTATGGTGTTGCACTATGGGTATGCAAATGCTTATGCAGTAAGCCCATAGTGCAAGATTCAATTAGATGTGCCAATCATGGCTGGCATCATTGACAGTCTTTTTTAGGATTTTTAAGATGGTTTTATTTGATGCCTCTACCTGGCCATTTCCATTAGGGTAATATGGGGTGGAAAAGCGGTGTTGGATATGGAATTTGTCACACAGTTCTTTGACATCCTGATTTTTGAATGGTCATCCATTATCTGTGATAATGGATAAAGGGATACCATAGCAAAAAATGATGTAGTTCAGGATGAAAGAGGCAATTTGTTTGCCTGTGACATTGGCAAGGGGTACGTCTTCAATCCACTTTGTAAAGTACTCGGTGGCAGTGACTATGAATTTATGGCCACTGGATGAGGGAGGCTGGATTTTGCCCACTAAGTCAAGTCCTCATTGACAAAAAGGCCAAGGAGTCGTTAAAGGCTGTAGCTCCTGTGCTGGTGCATGTATCAGGTTCCCATGGATTTGGCATTTCTTGCACCTCTTTACAAAATGATAGGAATCTTTTTCCATAGTTGGCTAGTAGTACCCCATGTGTATGAGTTTCTTAGCTAGGGTAGGACCACTAGAGTGGGTCCCACATATACCATCATATACTTTGCTCAGGGTGGTTTGATATTCCTCATTATCGTGACATCTAAGGAGAGTACCATCGAGACCTCGTTGTTATAGGGTGTTGGCGATAATTGCATACCAGGATGCTTGTCAGATGAAGGTTCTCTTTTGGTTATTTGAGAGATCAGGTGGTAGAGTATTCTCTTTAAGATAGGAAAATACTTTTTCATATAGGGGAGAATCAGATCCTATAATGTGGCAAATTATGTGGGACTCGGGAGTGTCGTATGCAGGATGGGACACTGGCTCTACCAAGAACTCATAATGTGATTGGTTGTTAGGGATGTCGAGGAGAGATGTAATCGTTGCCATGGTGTCTGTTGCTTTGTTCTCTATCCTTGGTATCTACTCAAAAGAGATCTCAAAAAAGTACTCTTTGAAGTCATCTACCATTCGTTTGTATGGTATTAACTTCTCATCCTTTGTTTGGTAGTCATCATTCGCTTGGTTGATGACCAATTGTGAGTCACCATACACCTGAAGTTCTTTGATGTTCCATTCAATTGCTATTTTGATGCCAATGACCAGGGTGTCATACTCTGCCACATTGTTAGTGCAAGGAAAGAGTAGTCTGTATGATTTTGGAAGGGTGTCGCCACTAGGTGTGATCAACAAGATACCTTCCCCGGACCCATGTTGAGTATAGGAGCCATCAAAGTAGAGTTTCTAGGTTGTTTTTGTTATGTGAAAGATGGACTCATCTAGAAATTCAAATCTCAAAGGGTTATAATCTATAAAAGGTGCATCTGCCATCTGATCTGCAAGTACTTGACCCTTTATTATGCACCTATCTATATACTCTATGTAAAACTCATTGAGAAGCATGACCCATTTTGACAATCTATCTGTAAGAGCTGCTTTGTTGAGTAAATACTTTAGTGGATCAATTTTTTCTACTAGCTTGATGAAATGTGATAGCATGTAATGTCTCCATTTTTGTGAAGCGAAGACCATAGCAAGGCATGCTCTTTCAATTGGTGTGTATTGTAGCTCATAACCAACTAGTGTTCTACTGATGTAATAAATTGCTTGTTCTTTCCCTTCATGATTTTGCTATGCAAGGAGAGCTCCCAGAGCTATTGGTGTGGTGGAGATATAAAGTAGCAGAGGCTTACCCTAGATTGGTGGCATTAATACAGGTGGTTTCATGAGATATTCTTTTAACTATTGAAATGTCTGTTTGCATGAATCATTCCATTTGAAAGGAATGTTCTTATATAGGAGGTGCGTGAATGGGTGGCACTTATTTGCCAATTGAGAAATGAACCTTCTGATAGATTGTAGTTTACCCTGTAGAGACCTCAGTTGACTAATATTTTTGGGAGGTGGCATTTCCATGATAGCCTTCACCTTAGCTAGGTCTACTTCGATTCCATTTGCAGACATGATGTATCCTATAAGCTTGCTAGATGTGACTCCAAATACACACTTCTTTGGGTTGAGGCAGACATTGAACTATTCCAATCTTGTGAAGATTTTGTCTAATACTACTAGGTGTCCTTCTCTTGTGAGTGATTTTGCCAAGATGCAATCTACATAATCTTCCATTATGGTGTGCATCATGTCATGGAAGATTGTGGTCATAGCTCTCTAATATGTTGCCCCTGCATTTTTCAATCCAAATGGCATGACACACTAATAGTAGGTGCCCCATGGACATGTAAATGCTGTCTTGTGTTGATCTTCAGGTGCAATTTTGATCTGGTTGTATCCTAAGAAACCATCCATTAGTGATAGCATAGTGTGCCCTGCTGTGAGATCTACAATAATGTCAATGTTTGGCAAAGGGAAATCATCTTTTGGACAAGATTTATTCAGGCCCCTGAAGTCATTGCATAGTCAAACTCTTCCATCTGGTTTGGCAACTAGTACTATATTTGAAATCCACTTAGGGTAGTGTATTGATCTAATGGACCTGACATCTAGCAGCTTCTTCAGTTCTTCTTTTACCATGAGGGAGACATGTGGGTGCATCTTCCTGAGTTTTTTCTTAACTAGCTTAGCTCTTGGAGGTAAGGACAAGTGATGCATTATGAGACTTGGATCTATCCCTAGCATATCCGCATATGACCAAGCAAAGTTGATTTGTTTCCTTTTGAAGAATTTAGTGAACTCTGGCTTTTCTTGTGCAGTTAAATATTGTGTCGTATGGATCATCCTTGGATTGTCACCTATACTGATGTTGATCTGCTCTGCTGGTTCTATCAAGATTGAGGATCTCTCCTGATGTGTTAGATTGGGGAGAGGGTCAAGCCTTCCATCCTTCAGCACCTCAGAAAGGTTTTCACCATTGGATACGTCTTTCATATTTTTACTATTTCATGATCTAATACTACCGCAGAGCAGTTTTCACCATTAGATCATTCTTTCATTTTTACATTTTTGAGACTAAAAGGCTTGGCACTCTCTCCAAAATAAGCCCTGTCATTGAGTTCTATGGCATAACCAGCCCTATGATCCCTTGCGGGTATATGGTCTCTAAGCTCTAGATAGTCTATGATGGATTCATCATTTTTGAAGGTATCTAGCTCAGGGGTAGTGCCTTGTAAGTCCCAATCAATGAGTTCTAGGTGCAATAGTGGTAGAGGGTCATTGGGTTGGTCTAGTTTGAGGATATTGATGGTCAAGATGGAGGAGTTAAGGTGGTTATTATAAGCATTGACAATTCCTACGATGGTACTCTCCACTAGTTGATCTATCAAGTGCGGTATCCTTCTTTCCTCACGAATCTCACTATCATTATTATGTGGATCAAACTCTAAAGGTCTAGCCCTTGGACTTTGTCCCTCATTAGTTGCATGGGTAGGGTCATACTCATGGACCACATCAATATCTTTTTCATCACAAGATAGTTCAAAGAGACTGTCCCATTCATATTCATTGGAGTCAGTCTCATTCCATCCCTATAGTTGGTGAATTTGATCTACTAGGTTAGTAGCAAATGTTTTTGGTTGTTGGCGTTTATGCTTTTTTGGTCCCTTGGTCTTTGCTTTACCGGTGTAGCCTAGCCCTGTAGTGTCTCAGGATGTTAATGTATGAGGTTGGATAGGTTCAGTGATACCTTCTTTTCTCAATCCGATGGGCCCATGACCTTCATACCCCATTCTTTGTAGTATTGACAATCCTTGACCATACTATTCAGTTTGCACCATGGAATGATGGTCTTATTGCTTGGATAGACTATCTTCATATTTATATAACCATTGTAGGATGTCTTTTTCATCACTCTCATCTTCAAGGTTTTCCCATTTGACAAATGGCCCTTTGGTAGTTTCTACTGCTTTGGGTTTGCTCATGGAAGGCTCTCCATAGGATCTAGGTGAGATAGGGAGCTGTGATAAGCAAAAGGATTGTGCAATTGTGTATTCACCAAGACCCTTGTCTTTGACCTTGAAGCCAAATTGGGGTGCCTTCGATGTGGAAGGGAATGAAATTGGGTCAACATGGGATGAAGATGAAGTAGAGGCATGGTTATGGGGAATCACAACTTCAGGTTTAGATTGAACAGAGTTACAATTATAAAAAGGATTGGGATCACCTTGTATGGTGATCTCTTGGCCTTCATGGGGGAATTTTATGCATTGATGATAGGTTGATGGTACTGCTTTCATAGCATGTATCCAAGGTCTCCCAAGGAGAATGTTATATGCAAGCTCCATATCAAGGACTTGGCACACTACATCCTTTACTATAGGTCCCACTCTGATAGGCAAAACAACAATTCCCTTTGAAGTTTGTTCCTCTTCATCATAAGATTTGATGGTGATTTTCTTTTTAGGATTGATAGCATTCTCTAAAAACCCCAATGCAAGGATTAGCTTTAAGGTGCAAATATTTAAACCGGCTCCTCCATCAATTAGAACCCTTTTTATTTTGTGCTTGTGGATGAAGGCTTCTATGTGTAGAGACACATTATGAGGTTGAGTGATTGACATATCATCCTTTTCAGTGAATGATAATAAATGAGGAGTGGTAATATGACCTACCATGGTCTGAAACTGCTCTTCAGTGAGGTTTGTTGGGATAGTGGCTTCTGAAAGAGCTTGGTCAAGTATGGCTCTGTGGGATGGAGACAAATGCAGAAGTTCCAAGATGGAGATGTGTGCGGGTGTTTTGTGAAGTTGGTCCAGGACGTTGTACTGGTTGGATGAAGAGGATGGTTTGGATGGGACTCCCTTAAGACTAACCTTTTGACTGCGAGTGGTCACATTACAATCCAGGGTTTTATTTATAGTGATTACATTGATATGTGAATCACTCTCTGATATGTGGTTAACAACATAGTCAAATGATACGTTTGTATAATTGGCATTGTTAGCTCCACTATTGTTTCAATTTGACGGCCCTCCTTGCTCATAGTTGGGGAGAGGATTCTTGAATGCTAAGTGATCATCATTAGAGGCATGCCCATCAAGTGATACCATTTTCTAGTCCAACAAGTCTTGAATGGTGTGTTTGAGTGCAATACAGTCATTGGTTTTGTGTCCCTTGTTTCGGTGATATTCACAGAAGTCACTATCGTTCCACCAAGGAGGTTTGACCTTTGGTTCATACTCCCGCACCATTAGAAGCGTTATGAGTTTATTGGATATTAACTTTCATAGGGAGGTTTCCAATGTTTCTCCTAGAGGTGTGAATTTTCTCCTAGGTAGATAGTTTGTAAACCGTGATTTGGTGTTTCGTGGTTTGTTTTGTGGAGGGTTGTTTTGTGGGCTCGATAAGTTAAAAATTGGTTGTTTTGTTGCCACATTTTTGGAATCAACCACCCCATCATACATGATGTTCTTATTCTTAGTCTAAAATCATGGTTTATTTATGTTGACATTTGCACCTGGAGTGTCCTTGTAAAGTTTGATTTGACCTTTTGCTATTAAATCCTTTTCAATGAGTAAACCCATCTCAATGACCTTGCTAAAAGAAGCAGGGCATTGTATTTGAATTTGGTAGCTGAGGTCAGCATGGAGGTTGTGGACAAACATTTCTAGCATTTGTTTTTCTGGTATTTGATGCAGACATTTACTTTCCAATTGTCTCCATCTTTGTAAGAAAGAGGCGAAAGATTCTCCACCCTTTTGTTTAGTGTTACAAAAATCTAAAAGTGAGATGTCATGCTCAATGTTGTAGGAGAAGTGTATGACAAACTTATCCACTAGTTTGTTGAAAGTTTGAATGTCAAGAGGTAGTCGAGAGAACCACTCCATATCTTGTCCTCCGAAGCTCCTTGGGAATAGTTGCATGAGATAGGTGTCATTGTGGGAAACTTCAAGGCATGTTGCACTAAATTCTCTGATGTGGTCTCTTGGATCACCCTTTCTGTAATATTTGTCAAATTTCAAGACCTCAAACTTTGAGGGGAAAGGTATCATGATCAAGGTCTTGTCAAAAGGATATGGTGAGATATCCTCTAGAGAATAGTGTTTTGTAGATGCTCTAGTTTGAATGTCTATGAGTTGTTGCTGCAAGGCTTGGATTTGTTGAGTCAATAAGCCTAGAGGGTTTGTAAAGTCAATGGTCGACTTGTCTTTTTCTATGGTTTTTTCTTCTTGTTTTCTTTCCTCAGGGATTCTTTCTTCTTTAGTTTCCTTTAATGAATTGACATCAAAGTCTTTGGGGAGTTTTGCTTCTTGTGTCGCTAGGTAAAGAAAGAATTTCCTAGGGTTTTGTTTGAGCAATTTGTCCATCATATGTTGGACCTTTCGGTCTTGTTGAGCTTCTAGAATGTCCTCATTAGAAAACTCCTCATCATTGTTGTGAGGGGATGGGGCAATCTTGTTAGATATGCCTACCATTTCAAGTTGTTTTTGTTTTTTGGATCTAGTTAAGACCATGCAATTTGACTTGGGATGGGGTGGAGTGAGATTGGAAGCTTTGACAAGGTGCGCTAGGAGGTTGCGGTGAAGGAGATACTTGTGGTGATGAGGTTCGAACAAGGGTTTTCTCAGACCAATGGTGTCGAACAAGTTAGTTGATGGAAAATGGTAGCCAAAAGTAAGGATGTTTGGAATTTGATTACTTGATATAGACTAGTTTTGCATAAAACCCCTAGTTAAGTTCCGAGAGAGAATGATGATAGATCTTTGATAGTGGGTACTTACTAGGTTTGTTTGAGGTTGATATGATCTAGAATTACTTTGTTTCTAACCTAGTTTTGATACTTGGTTTGACTTTGGGAAGTTTTGGTGAAGTGTTTTGGTGAGATGTCCAATCAAAAAGAGGGTATGACACGAAAAATGGATGGGAGAAGTGACTGCATGGTAAATCTGATCTTGGAAACTGGAACAAAGCTAAAATGGGTATCCAGAAAGGTTGATATTTTTCTCACAAAAGGTTTGAAATTGCTCACTATGATGGATGCACAAGAATAGAAGCACACTAATAGAGGGTAAATGCGTAGTAGAAGATAACAAAAGCGCAAGACTGGTAAATGACAGATGCGCAGTAGGATTTAACAAAAGCATAGCAAGTCAAAATGTATGCGCAATAGAAATAGATGTGCTACAAAAAGTGACAAATGTGTAGTAAGAAGGTATATATGCGCAACTCTATTTTTTTTGGCAGTTTTGATTGATTTTTCACTATTTTTTTATGTTTTTGGTTTTTTCTTTGGCTGAAAATTGGTCTTTTTGATTTGATTTTTTCAACTATGGAAAGAAGACACAACAAACACAAAGAATATTTTCATGATTTTTGATTTTTTTTAGAGTTTTGACTTTTTTGACAAAAAACAACTACAAATCCTAGGATGGCAAGGGCAATATAAACCGAATTCTCACTTGGTTTTTACACCAGCTACGCTATTTCAAAGTGGATAACTTAGGAACTTGGGACATGGGCTTCCCCTTACAAGTGCACAAACTTCTTAGGCACACTAAGTTCCACGTTCCCAAGGCCCACAAACCTTAGGATTTCCCTGTTATCTCTACTATTGAATTGTAAGAACGTGAGTAGTCTTAGGAAGATGATAATTGCTCTTTTCAACACCAGTTTATATGGGATTTTGGATTCTAAAACAATGGATAAGTAGTAAGGGAAACTGTTCAATTGCTTATACATGTGGTAGAGCCACTCTCCATTATGGAGTCTCCCAGCCTTCAAGGGTTGCGCCTTGGAGGGTTTTGGGGGAGGTTGGCTGTCAGTATAACTAATCAACACTCATTGCATGAAGCTTTCACCTCAAGTACAATTTATTTATAGTGGCTAGATAAAGATTGGATTTATCTTGTTACCACTTAAGGTCATTCCCACTTGGATGGAAGGATATCCAAGGGCAGGCCTCTCTAAAGGTTAAACATGCAAAATGATAGGTTTGGCATTCTGGTCACCCAAGAAAGGGGAGAGCATAGGCCTACTATCATTCTGAAAACACGGAAGACAATGGTTCTTTTCCTCTAGTTAAAATGAAAAATACTAAATGAGTTAATCTACTTGGGCACACACATGATTTGTTAACTTTGAAAGAACCAAGATAGCAATGGTTCAATTTTATATCTTTCTAGTAGGGATTATGTTTGAGTTGTTGATGCAACAAGATCAAATTACAATCTTCCTAGTTAGAGCTAAATGAGATTTGCATGAACAATCCAATTACTTTCCTTTGGCTAATTAGATCTAAAGATGAGTTAACAAATGCAGCTATATGACTAACTAGCCCCTAACCTGCAAGAAGATCTGAGAATATTCCTGCGAGAAATGTTAGCGTTAGTGAAAAATCACAAGAAAAAACTCTAGGACCCTGTCAGAACAAATGCATAGTTATAGAGCATATATGCGTAGATATAGAGTACAGATGCACAGATCTGGTGTATGCATAGTTACAGAGAATAAATGCACTGAAAGAAAGAATATATGTGTAGTTTGTATAAATGCGCTGTTACAGAGCACAGAAGCGCAATTTCAGTGAGTAGATGCATCGAATCTCCAGATGCATTGAAACAGAGCTTAGATGCATGTTAGAAAGGAATAGATGCGCATAATATTCCTGTGTATGGAACCTAATGCACAAAAACTTAGTTTTGAGGTTAAATTAGGGTAGTGCCCCATGATGGGTGCCAGAAAATGTATCGGGAAAATGTGGATAATATCAATGATTAATAATAACCCATAACTCAATAGAAATTACAATAATAAAGATTCAACACAAAGAAAGATATCTTCCAAACCTTATTACCTCGTGTCTTCCATTGGTCACTTAATCTCAATTGATCTCATTGTATGTGAATGAAGCCCTCAAAAAGTGCACTTCCTTGCTTTGTTCTTCAAGATGACAATAGAGAAACGGCTATGATAGTTCTTGTAGTGAAGAGGATCTTCAATGCAATAAAAATGGTGATCACAAGCTATGGAATGGTGTTGGTTGCCAAAGGCGCGCTGTGAATTCTGCATAGTAAGTTTACTAAAAGCTTGGATGATTGAAATGGAGGAATAGGGTCATATTTATAGACTAGTGAGAGAGAAGATCAACGGTTGAGGAAAGTTGAGAGATGTGAGTGTATAGGAAGAGGACAAGTGTCCTGCTCCTTCATGCATTAGAGGAGTTAACAGAAATAGATTGAAGAGTTAACTGAGTGGACTGATCAATTAATAGGATAGACTAATCAGTTAAGTGAATTGATTGATTCGTCAACTGATTTGAAGTGGAGGATAAATAGGACATGTGGGAGAAGGAACAAATAATTAAATATTAAAATATTTAATTAAGTGTGCACATGGATTTGTATGGATTCATTTTGGTGTTAATCCATTTTTAAGAGGAAATAGATAATCTAAATAAATGTTTTGATTTATTTAAATATAGAGGATGTTAAGTTTAGAAGAACTAATTGAATAATTGGACATTATTTAATTTAGAATGACTTTAGAATTTATAAGAGCTAATTAAATAATTTTGATATTATTTCATTTAGAGGAATTTTGGAAGAATTAATTAAATAATTTGGTATTATTTAATTTAGAAGAACTTAGAGGATTTTAATTAAATAAATGAATTTATTTAATTTGGAGGAATATGAAGGTTTTTAATTAAATAAATGATTTTATTTAATTTTGTGGAGGAATGTGAATCGAATAAATAAATTGATTTGTTTATTTATTGATAGAGGAATTAAACTGAAATAAATATTAGAAATATATATTTTTAGATAGAGTCATGTCACTTTTAGGTGTATACAGTATGGACTGTAATGAGTGTGCAATGCAGAGTGACAGTGCCATTAAAATGATATCACAATGGACAAATTTTGCTAGCAAGAAGCAGGGTTTTAATGTGAAGGACTATGAAAATAAATAACAGTTTGAAGATTCTATGATGGCCCTCTACATAGTCACTTTAGGAAGACTACCTTGGTGAAGGGCAGGGGTCAAGTTGTAGATGGTCGTGCAAAGTGTTTGGAAACAAATGGAGTGCTTAAAGGTTCACATAGAAGAACATGTGACAAACAATAGATCACTCCAACCATAAAAAGTGAGAAAGTGGATAGTAGAATGAAGAGTTTGATGCAAGTAATAGGGGTTATGATAAACAAAGAAGCATAGGGAGATAATAAGTGCATAGAGGTAAGTTGTTCATGGTAGAGTGGAAATGGCATGGCATGAAGTTGTTTGTCCTCAAGTTCATAGACATAAGCAAAAATTATGACTCTTATAAAAGAAAAGGAAAACTTGAAGATCTACTTACTCTGAATGACCATCAATGCAATCAAAAAGATAGTAAAGTCTAGTTGAAGGTACATTGAAAGAAGACATGGATAAGGTGTAGACCTGAAATGGCAGTGATATCTTTTTCTTGTTTGCCATCTCATCTAAGAAAGATAGTTATGAAGTGACTTCGATGTTCAATATGTTGTCCTTTTAGATGCAATCTCATGGGAAGGACAGTGAAAACCACTATCAATGAATGGCAGATAAATCATAAATCTCATTTCAAGGAATACAATCAACTAAAGATAGTCCAGTGATCAAATGATAAAAGATCGTCTTATCCATAAAGGTAGTGACATTCCTATTTAGGGGAAATCTCCAAATATTGAATGATGTGTTATTTCACCTTATGAATATGATGCAACAGTCACTCCAAGAAGATCAAGGGACAGAAGAAGGAAAGGTTGTGACCATCATAAGGCAACCACCCCATAAGTGGCATTTCAAACAGGGCAGTGTGAGAAAGGAACTATCAATGCTTCATGAGTATGTTTCAATGTGAGATGCCATGATAGACCTAGTACTTGTAGGCAGAGCGGACCTTAAGTTTTCTTTGTTTGGAACCAGTCCAATTGCTAGAGTATAACAGTCATTTCTTAGATTGATGAGAGAGTGACATTAATGGTAGAAAGTAACCTTAATAGTTTGCAAGTCAACGATTTATGGAAGATGAAGGGCATTGTAAAGATGTAATGACACTCCAAGTGCATAGGGGATAGTTAAATGGAGAAGATAGTCATGGAACTGTCATAAGCAAAAGGATCATTTGTTCCATTTGGTAGTAGCTATCATTCTATTAATGGTGGACAAACTTCCATAAATAATGGTGAAGCAATATTTCATGTATTGAATTCAAGAAACCCAAAAGATTTTATCAGAAAAATTGTGATGCCTATGTATGAAATAAAAAACTTGGAAGATGGCCAAACATGAACTAGAGTCACATAAGGCGGAGTATCATCATAGATAGCTATTTTTGCCTCACAGAACATTGGTGAATCTAAGAAGTATGTTGCTTAGGATATTCTTACATCTGATAAGTGTAAGGTAGCCAAGAGTTACACAATTGTTTCCTATTTCTTTGCACTCTGCACATTATGGTACATCTACTTATCCAAATGGTTAGGCTTAGTGGGGTGTTTGTTGTGCTAAGAGGTTCCAAATTTGGTAATGCAAGAAAAGAAAAGAAGTTTAAGGATATAAGACATTTGGATTTAGTTTCATATGTGGATACAATAACTAAAAGGGTCTTGCAAGTATGGCAGCCCCATTACAACAGTGATAATGAATGCCAGTGATGACAGTCAGTCAATAAAGGTAGTTTATAGTGAAGTTGGGACAGTCATTCCAAATAATGAAGGGGAATATTTGTGGTTTGGAAAGTGCATGACAATGATCTGGAATGTATAATGGTAACAACAATATCAAAAGGGCAGAAACTACGATATTAAGTAGTCATAAAAGTGACAAATGGAGATAGTGGTGGAAAATTGAAGGCAAGAGGGGGCCATAAATGAATGAACTAAGTGGCAGCTTCAATGCTGATTTTTGAACTGAAAATGAAGTATTATATTAGGTTTGGAATAATTTACATATTACTTTGATAGCAGGAGATAAGGGTTTGAAACTCTTCCCCAACCTCCAAACTTGTCCTTGAGAAATTTTTAGTAATTCCTGTAAGAAATAGTTGGAAGTTGATAATCTATCAAGAAAATAAATGCTGTTATTTAATTTAATTTTGTTTATTTTACTTCCAGAACTATATCACGCCTTGATATTGATGGGTACTACTGGATTGTTTTAGATTTGCAAATGTATTTAGACTTTGCATGATTCTTCCTTCCCTTTCTCTTTCCTTTCATGTATTCTTTTTAATTCGTGCATCCAATTTGTTATATTTAATTTGAAGAGAGTAGTGTGATAAAGAGTGATTTTGTTATGTTTCTTTATTCTCTCATTGTGATGAAAAGGGATACTCTCCATTTTAAATCTGCAACACAAAAACTCACACAAGCCTATGCAAGAATGCTGAAAAAAAAAATAGAATAACAGAAAATGAAGATGAATCTGCAATAGGTATTTTATTATATCTAAAAATGTATTACAATCTCCTAAAGTTTATGAGCTTCCTTGATTCATACATGAAAAATCTGCAACGAAATTCTTTTACAACATCCTAGACTCAATCCGGCAGCATCTAGGTATGCAACCACAACTTATCCAAAAGCCCCCTTCACAAAATGAGCAAGCATCAATATATATAGAAATTGCGTGAGAAGAAACCACTATTTGTTTCTCAAAACAACCTCCACTAAACCACCCAGAAAACCTATCACTTTCAGCCTCACTTCTCCCTCATTTTTCCCAATTTTCTAAAAATGTTTCTGGGTTTTGTGCACCTCCTTCCCATATAATTATGCCTTTGAAACATTTATGAGAGCATAATTCCTCAAAAATTACATTTACTAATATACCTCAGGAAAATACATTTGTTGCAAATTAAAATATTAATTTCTCAAAGCCCACAAACATTATTGAAAACATATAATAGAAATTAAAATATTTTTTAGTGATGCAGGATTGCCCATACACCTTGGATGCTCCTGCATCAGACACCCAAGGTAGATTGAAATGTTTCATGAGTGAAACTCATAAACATTTGTAAATCCTATGCTTGTTCTAAATCCACTTCTCTCTTATCTACCCGAATATGCTTCACTAGTTTTCTCTGGAGTTTAATGTCTCTTCCTTCTTTCATTTTTCCTCTCTTCCTCCCTCTTTTCACATAATCCAAGTCCCACCAATATGCACTAGTAAACTATGGAAAATCATAATCTTCAATGTCATCTTCTTCAATAAAATAATCAAATTTATACCTAGTCTCCTACCTTGAAACTGCTGCAACATTTTGTCCATCATATTCCTCCTTTACAACATTGTATTCCTCTTTCACTATGTCTCCTGAAAGACAAGGTTCAACTGCAAACTCTTTCTCCTCTGCATTCACATCAATGTCAATAAAATAACCAAGGGATTTAGATTTCCCATCCTACAACAAGCTATTAGTTTTAAGATCTTCATCTTCCACAATCTCTTTATCAATCAGGAGATCATCAATACACTCAACCTTCACCTACTCATCTTCTTCTTCAATTGCACCTTCATTTTCTAGTGTATTTATTTCTACAATATCCTTCTCTTTGTTGATCTTATTATCCCCAAATAAATTAGATTCAACAAAATTCTCACACAAATCAGATTTTACCTCTTTTTCTCTTTCCACTGAAACTTCCATTCTATCCCTCTTGAATGTAATCAACACTGCTGCAACTTGCATTAGCAAATCAAAATCATCATCCTCACTCTCTTTCACTAACTTTTTAACTCCATAAGTCAAAAAATTACAAGTGTTATTACACACCTTACCCATTTTCTCTTTGAGTGGCTTCAATTTATGTCGAACTCCATCCTTCATTAGTGAGTATGTGTTATCATACCCATCATGTGTGACCTTCCTGTCAAATTGCCATGGTCTTCCCAATAACATATGGCAAACATCCATAGGCATAATATCACACAAAATCTCATCATAATAATTTCCTATATTAAATTTTACCAAGCTTTGTTCACTGACCAAAACTTTCTTGTCATCTTGTGCTAGGCTATCCTATATGGGTGTAGGTGTTTTCTCTTCTCTAGTTGCAATTTACTCACCATCTCTCCAGAAACAAGATTGTTAGTACTACCACCATCAACAATCATGTTACATGTTTTACCTTCACACTTACATCTTGTTTGGAACAATGTTCTCCTTTGATTTGGTTCTTTTCCTTCATTCATTAGGGCTCTTCTTGTAACAAGTACTTCTCCTTCTTCGGCTTCTTCAGAGTGTGATGACTCTATATCTTCCTCATTCACATTTTCTGCTCTAGCATGTTGCTCAGGTCTCCTATTGCTCCTTTATTGAATTTGAGGACATTCATATGCTCTATGCCCCTCTTCTCCACATCGATAACAGATTCCTGGAAAGCTACCTCCTCTGGATCCTCTACCTGATCTTTCTCAACCTCTTGCATTTTGATCTCTCGAAGGGTAAATTTTTTTTGATTTTTCATTTTTTCTGTTGTGGCCCTGATCTTCAAATTTATGATTTTTCTTATTATTGTCTTGTTCCCTATAAGGCCTTTCTCTATTTCTTTCACCATGATCTTGTCCTCTCTATTTTCTCTCAAACTTTTTATTCAATCTTTCTTCAACTTTCAATGAAAATTGGTAAGCATCCTCAATGGTGTTCATCCTCACCTATGCCAATTCATCTTTTATGCTTGGACTTAACCCATTTAGGTAATGAGCTAGATTCTCCTTGTTTGCTTCAAAATGTCCTGTTCTAATCAGGATCTTGTGGAATTCTTTCGTGGACTCTTTCACAGTTCTGATTCCTTGTTTCGGACTTTGCATTTTCTTTAGCAGCTCCAACTCATTATCCACTGGAACAAATTGTCTTTTCATTTTATCTACCATTCTATCCCATCTGATAATTTTATCTTTTCCCCTTCTTCCTCTTTCTAGCTAAATTTATCTCCACCAAATACTTGCATGTCCTTTTAACTTTGTTCTAGAAAATCTTACTCTGTGAGGGTCTTCAATTTCTTCAAACTCAAAAAATTCTTCCATGTCATTAATCCACTCTATCAATTCTTCTAGATTTAGGATTCCATTGAAGTTTGAAACCTCCACCTTTGGCTTCTTTCCAATCTATGAAATGACTTTCAGCAATCTACTTTCTCTAGGATCCATTGGTTCCTCTTCTTCCTCTTCAATTTCCTCTTCACTAATATCTTCTTCCTGATGCAAATCTCTTCTATGAAAATCTACTCGTAAAGCATCCAATTATCTTTGGAGAGCTCTAATCTCCTCTCTAGTTGGATCTCTTCCTCCACCACCTCTGCCTCTTCTTCTACCATGTTGGGCAAGTCTAGGAAGCATGTTGATATTCACCCACAACACACATGTCTTGCTACAAGCTGCCTCACATTCAGCGATCTGCCTACAAACTTAGGAACAACTTGCTCTGATACCACTGATGAAAATGGATACTCTCCCTTTTAAATCTGTAACACAAAAAATCACACAAGCCTATGCAAGAATGCTGAAAAATAAAATAGAACAACAAAAAAATGAAGAGGAATCTACAATAGGGATTTTATTATATCTAAAAATGCATTACAATCTCCTAAAGCTTATGAGCTTCCTTGATTCATACATGAAAAATTTGCAACAAAATGCTTTTGCAACATTCTAGACTCAATCTGGTAGCATCTAGGTATGGAACCACAACTTCTCCAAAATCCCCCTTCACCAAATGAACAAGCATCAATATATATAAAAATTACGGGAGAAAAAACCACTATTGGTTTCTCAAAATGACCTCAACTAAACCACCTAGAAAATCCATCACTTTTAGTCTATCACTTCTCCCTCATTTTTCCCAATTTTCTAAAAATGTTTCTGGTTTTTGTGTGTCCTCTTCCCATTTTCCTAGAACATTTTGAATTTTTCTATTTCAATGAGAAATGAGAAAGTTATGTCCATTTTATTGAGACTGGGTCTCAAAATTATGACCCAGACATGCAACAACATGCAAAGCTTGTGGCCAACATGCGAATGCATGCAAAGAATGCAATTGAACATACAATAACATGCATACCAAGTGGTGCCACCTAGAAATGGGATGCCCAAATGGAAGATTCCACCAATTATGCCTTGGAAACATTTATGAGAGCATAATTCCTCAAAAATTACATTTACCAATATGCCCTAGGAAAATACATTTGTTGCAAATTAAAATATTAATTTCTCAAAGCCCACAAACATTATTGAAAACATACAACATAAATTAAAATATTTTTTTTGTGATGCAAGATTGCCCATACACCTTGGATGCTCCTGCATCACGTTGCATGTGACAATATATATGGTGAAATAAAAGGTTCTTCATTATCCACATCTTTGCTATTTCAAGAAAGTTTTGGATTTGGTCTATTGTTCTATTTGCACATGAGAGGTTACCAAATCTAGAACAGATCCATCTTATATTGATCTGGCATACACAGATGTATCCAAAATACTTCATGCTGCATCCCACAAGCATATAGTTGTAAGAATACAAGGATTGACAGTATTTGGGACACCTCATAACACATGCCAGGTCTAATTTAAGATAGATATGATCTAGAAGCACATGCAGACTGTAAGGCCTGGCCTTACCCCACTAGTACATATTGATTCATTTTATATCTCTAGAATTGATGATAGAGTAAGTTGTTTATTTTGTGATATATTTACATGAAGGATATATACCTAGCTTGGTGATGCATCCTTATTGATCTAAATGTGTTGCTTCGGCTATGATTGTGTTATGGGATTTGATGTTGATTTGAGTGTGCAGGTGTTCACTAAAGGGAGGATGTGGAGGAGGAGACATGGAACCACATAACAACTGGGCCACCTCACTTTACCTAGCCTTTCGGTTGAGTATTTGACCCTCGTTCTTGGAGTATGTCATTAGATGATCTCATTCGATTTTAGTCTCTAGTGCCTAACTTCATCCTCCTTGCCTTTATTCGGTATCATTGTGAGTTTTGTTCCATGATATACGTGAACCCCTGTCTTGTGCCTAACAAGAAACGTGATCTGGTCCATACGTAAGTTTAATGATTTAGTCATGTTTTCTTCTTGGTGTTTTCTATGCCCATAAAGGATCATTTATTGATACCCTTTATGCTTTTTGTGTGGGGGTTAAAGTTTCTTAACGACCTTTGGTGGTAGGGTCCTTACTTTTGCATGTTTTTTTGTGGCTCTTCGAATGCTTGCGAGTTAATGATGATTGAGTTGGACAATAGTAGGCTAGTTAATCTAGTGATAATTTAATGCAATTGTGTTTTGCGTGTTGTCATTTAGCTTATAAATGCTCTAAGTAATAGCATGGTGTTATAGCCACCCCTTCGTGTCACTCCATTTATTTTCATGACTTTAATCTTTTCTAAAGTGCCTTTAAAATGCTATAACATGCCTTGGTATAAATAAAATTATCTAAAAGACCAAGCATATACGCATATATATATCATCGTATTAATTTAAAAAAAATAAAATTTGGAAATCCTTCTTTGATATGGCCCTCTTCTTGCGATATAATCTCTTTAAATTTTTAATTGTATTTTACGGCCAAAAGACGCCTTGAGGCTATTAAATTTATGACCAAGGAATTTATATCTATAAATATATATTTTATTTTTACCAGCATAATCCTATTTAAATGATGACAGCTTGTATATGTATATATGTATATATATATATATATATATATTATCTTTCATCATCTTCATCCTATATAAATTTTGACAGCTTGTCCAAAAATCTCTCCTTTTCTGGTGATGCGAATTGTTTCTTTAGATACTCTAAGAGTATTACATATGATGGGATTTTTTTCTAATAGTTTGGGGGTATTTTATTTTATACATTTTTGTCAATGCATCGATGGTGGTTCATAGGATGCAATCCTTTTAATACTTGGAGGGCATTGTAATTGATGCATTCCTTTTTAAATCCCTTAATTGTAATTCTTCTAGGAAAGGGAGGGTCTTCTTAATTGATTTTTATTTAATTATTATTATTTTTCTTCTGGGGGGTGGGATTAGACGGCGGAAGAAAGGGAAGGAAACCTATTTTTTTGGGCAAGAGGAAAAAGGCAGGGGAGCAGGGGGTACTGCGTGTCCATGGCAGGGGCGTAGAAAGGTTTTGGGGGCCCAATGGGGCCGGGAGTTAGAGGCAGAGGCCTGCGGCCCTTGTTGGGGTCTCTTCTATTTTTTTTGTTGTTTGGAGGTTTGCGACCTCTCCTCCCAAGCCACGGCATCTAGACAAGGGCATGACCCTCCCTGCTGCACAACAACCTCATCCTTTTGGAGCAACTACCTTCGACTTCAAACCATGGAAGTGCTCAATGCCGATGGGGAGGTATTCCCCTATTTTTTTCTTCTGCGCCTCTAAATAAACACAAAACACCTCTATTTCATGCATCCACCTAAATGAAGGCATGCAAACTGATGCAGAGTGGCACGAGGGAAGCACAGCACACAAGGGTTTACTCTATTGTCCTTTGCCCACTCACCCACTTCAACTAGCCTTCAACCAACCAACCAACCAAAGGCACATTCAAGGCATATGAAGGATTTGATGTCCAGACTATTGTCCAACCCCTAAGGCTTCTCCAACACCTTAAGACAGATCAACAAACACCTTCTATGCAGTTGGTTTGATCTCCAACTTCCCAAAACTCTTCAACCTATACCTTGACTAGTAAGGCTACTAGCCCTCCAAACTAGGTTTTCTCAACAAAACTTGACAAAATCCCAAAGGTCTAGGCAAACAAATGATGGAATTGAACACCTTTCAAGGGACCCTAACAAACCTCCAAATCTCCTGCTCCAACTCTACTCCAGCAATCCAGAACGCCTACTAGGTCTCTAGGCCTAATTGATCAATTTAGGCTAGGTTACAAAGCAAGTGCTCAAAATTGGGTGCATAGGTCAGGGGCAGGAACTTGGAATGACTCTACCATCCCCAAACAACACAAATCCACCATTCATTCACTCATCCTCTTAGGGTTTTGTCAAATACAACAATAAATTGCATAAATTCAGTCAAATACATAGAGATATTTGACCTAGGGCATCACATTAAAAATAGTAAACTGTATTTTCTCAGAAAATGCTTTTGGAATCAAGTAGTATACACCCCTAGCCTGCATTTCACCAAGTGGCATGAAATTTCATCGGTGGAAATGCATTCTAGGGCCAAATTTGTGGGACTACCTTAGAAAACAGGGTTTTTGGACCAGTTTTGAAAGAAAATTCAATAACTTTTGACTCCGACCACTTCAAGACTCAAACCAGTTGCATTGGAACCTTGACTCCAAGAGCTTTTAGAAAAATATCATTTGCACACGTGAAAAGTCCGTACAGTCTGTACACAGCAAGAAAAACAGCGAAAAATAGTCAGTTTTCTTGATTTTTGTGCCCAAATTCTGTACAAAAACTTCCTCCTCCATACTGGAGTTAGATATCCACCATATTAACCCATCCCAGTTGGTTTCCAACTTCTACAACAGCATTTAACTACCCAAAGTGGTTTTTGAACCGACCCAACACATAACACCTTTGACAACTATGGTGTTTTGCATTAACACAAGGAGGTTGATTTTTTTGGCTTATCCAATGGAGTCCAAATGATCAACACACTCCTTCCAACATACTAAAACATTAAAACAACCAAAAAAACTCGAAAACCAATCCTTAGACCTTCTAGGCCTAATTGGCACAATAAGGGTCCAAATGGACTAAGAAGGATTTGAGGTTTATATAGTCACCCCAAACCTCTTGACCATACAAAATGGACCAAACAACAATGGCTAAAAGCCTTATTACAAAACACATTGAACAAAAAAAACATAACTTCTCAAAATGTATCAAAATGCCTTTAGGAACCAAGGTGCTCCTAGGTGCCCTGCACCAAAAACAGACCCCACAGATTTCTGTAGACTACAATTTTACTTTTGCTTTTGTAAACAAATGTAGATAAAAACAATAGGAAATAAAATAGAGTAAATGGGGCACTGTAAATAGTAGGATGTCACAATGAAGATAGATAAAGCAAAACAAAAATGTTCATTTGGGTGTAGCTGTTGCCATGTGACTTTCTTGCTTAGACTACGTTTTCTTTTTTTCCCATGATCCTCTGCGCTGTTTTTTGTTTAATGCCTCCACTATTTTGCTTGAGCGTAGCAAGCCAGGGTGAGAGATGGGCATAGTGTCATGCTTGCAGTGTTAATGCCTCTGACTTCTTTTTGGGAGAGTCACCCCCGTCAAAAAGGTTAGCTATCCCTAGGAAAGCGCAGTCTCTCTGTCCTTGATGGAAGCCTCCAAATACTCACCCACATATTTGAATCTTGGACTCAGATGTACACACTTCTCCTTCCCTGGCCTATAGACCACTTTCTGTGGATGTCATACTCAGACTCTGCCAAGTTTTCAACAGAAGTAACTTTTCCCAATGGTTGTTATAATATCAGCATTCTATGATTGGCTTGGCTATTTGTTCTAAAAATTTGGGATCTTGTTAGATTCTTGATAAGGCTTATAGTTCTAATTTGTTTAATGTCTCATAATAAAATCATTTGGTGCTCTTATTTTTATAATGCATAGTTATAGATCAATAAATATATTTTGGTTAAGTATAATTTAAAATAAATTAGTGGTCGAGTATAATTAGTGTTTCAATATGATTGCAATTATTATATTTGGTTGTATTAAGGAATTAAGGTTGGACTTTTCATAGGGTTGTAATCTTCTAAATAGGGTGGTGATGACGGTATTAAATTTTGAATGTAATTTTTTTTTTTGTTTCTTTTAGAAAACAAAACTATACCTTAGAGCTTGAATTTCATAGCACATAATCTTGAGATTTCATAGGAGATATATTTATATCGATATATACTTAATGATGGATCAAGTCGTGGTTTACCCACTTAAGCATAAAATTATATTAGCCTTGTCCCTCTTGTGTTCATACTGCCTTCCGTATCCTATCCTAGAGTAATGAGTGACCTCATGGAGTTTTATGCATTTGGAAATTATTTTATTCTATTTTATTTATTTATTTGTATTTGTGTTGAGTGTTGTGTGTCGAGTAAGATTACTCCCGCTGTTACCCTTGGTGTTGAGGAGGTTGTGTGTGATGAACATGAAATACCTGTTTGGTCAATTCCAATGTCCTTTCCGAGACCCTGGTAGTGTGTGTTGCCAAACTAGCGGTGGTTCCTTGTCATTCCTTTCTCCGTAGCTCGAGGGTTGCCTAGGATGCAATAGACATCTATTGCATCCGACGATGGCAATATGGTTAGGAGGAGAGCATCATCCCCCTTGGTCTTCGTCATGGAGAAACCCTATCGCAGTCTTGGTGGAATCATGGTCTTCTTCCATTAAACAAATATCTCTTTCATAATTTTGTCTCTATTGATGTGGTCGAAGATCACTGTTGTTATTTTGATCTTGATGCTTTCAGAAGAATGATTATTGTTAATTTACTCTATTTTTGTAAAGCAAAGTATTAGACATAGATTTATCTTTTGGACATATGTAGAAGATCAAGTTTATTTAATTGTTCTATTGTGGTATAGAAAAATATTAAATGTATAATTAACGTTGGGCTACTTAGGAAAGTATGCATCAATTATTTACTCTATTTATGTAAAGAAGAGCATTAGATGTAAATTTTATCTTTTGGACATAAGTAGATCAAAGTTTATTTAATTGTTCTAATATGGTATAGAAAAGAATTAAATGTATAATTAACGTTGGGCTTACTTAGGAAAGTATGCATCGATTATTTACTCTATCTATGTAAAGAATAGCATTAGATGTAAATTTTATCTTTTGGACATACGTAGATCAAAGTTTATTTAATTGTTCTAATATGGTATAGAAAAGAATTAAATGTATAATTAACATTGGGCTTACTTAGGAAAGTATGCATCAATTATTTACTCTATTTATGTAAAGAAGAGCATTAGATGTAAATTTTATCTTTTGGACATATGTAGATCAAAGTTTATTTAATTGTTCTATTATGGTATAGAAAAGTATTAAATGTATAGTTACTGTTGGGCATACTTAGGAAAGTATTCTTTGATTAATTACTCTATTTATGAAAGAAGAGCATTAGATGTAAATTTTATCTTTGGACATACGTAGATCAAAGTTTATTTAATTGTTCTATTATGGTATAGAAAAGTATTAAATATATAGTTACTGTTGGGCATACTTAGGAAAGTCTTCATCAATTGTTTATTCTATTTATGAAAGAAGAGCATTAGATGTAAATTTTATCTTTTGGACATATGTAGAAGATCAAAGTTTATTTAATTGTTTTATCGTGGTATAGAAAAATACTAAATGTATAGTTATTGTTGGGCATACCTAGGAAAGTATTCATCGACTATTTACTCTATTTATGTAAAGAAGAGCATTTGATGCACAATTATCTTTTGGACATAAGTAGAAGATCAGAGTTTGTTTAATTGTACTTTTGTGGTATGGAAAAATGTTAAACGTATATTTATAGTTGGGCATACCTCGGAAAGTATTCATCGATTATATACTCTTTTTATGAAAGGAGAGTATTAGATGTATAATTACCTTTGGGCCTACTTTGGAAATCAAATAGTTTGGTTGTTCTATTGAGGTATAGAATAAAAAAAATGTAATGTATAATCATCCTTGGACATACTTAGGAAAATTACATGTCATATATTATCCTATTGATGCATAGTTGAATAATAGATGTATATTTATCTTGTGGACATGATTAGGAGGATTAAACATTGTTGTTAACCTAACGATGTATAGAAGAATAATAGATGTATAATTATCCTCTTGGCATACTTAGAAATTTAATTATATTGTTATTTAATGTCTCTGTTGGTGTAAGCAAAATAAGTAGTAGTTGACTATCTCTAATGTTGTATAGGATGATAAGTATTGTTATGTGTATCTGAAAGGTTGTATAGTCTAGACTGATTGATGGGTCCCTCTCACTTAGTTTTGTTGTCAGAGTAGGATTTAGTTCTAGATCCTAGCCTTATCGAGAGTACCTCTAATGCTCTTACAACTTGGAAGGTCTGAATTCTATCTCTTTTGCTTGAATGACATAGCCCGTCTTGTTGCTTGGGAGTTGAGTTATCCATTCCTGTATGGTTGTTATTTTTCATCCAGTAATGTTATTTTTTTTTACGAGGCGTTTTGGATGTTTCATCCATGCCCCGTCTTTCCTTCCCCGCCTTGTGCGACAGGGATTTGGGGGTAGGGAAATTTTTTTTGGTGGTTCGTGTCATGACCACATGGGAGATGTGGGCATGACATGTGTTTTCTCATGTCGTGGCCACTTGTACATGTGGGCATGACACAGACATTGCAAAATATAGATTACATCGCAAAATGCTATTTCTATACATCCATCACACTGCATAAAATATGTTTCATGTTGTTTTCCTTCCATCAGAGGGACCTTAAAACTTCTTATCCCAATATGTTATATTCTCCTCGATGATGTTCTTTTATACAAATTATTTTGTTGAAGAGACTTTAGAACAACTCTTACTGATATGGTATGGTGTCTTCGATCATGTTTGTTTTATCAAGGAGACTTGAAAGTAGCTCCTGCCGATACAGTGCAGTCTCTTTGATGATGCTTACAATCTATCATGCATATTAGTTTATAAGTGATTGTATGCATTTTTTATCTTTCATATTCTTGATCTATCTTGTTACTAATTTGAAGTTTCTCCTTTTCTATTTTGCCTCAACAGGGCTTACAACAGGAATTGCAAACACAATCATCTTCACTTCCTTTTGACAAGGTATGTAATTTGCATCTTTCATATTCTCAAGGCATTTTTTATCACGTAATTTTAGTGACCTCAAGAAGCAATCTTGTTTCAACACTTTTCATTGCTTGTATGGACCAGCCACTTAGCCAGGATTGAATCTTTGATTTGCATAGTCTAATTATGTGTCTTTCAATTGAAACTAGAATCTAATGCTACTCCGTTTGTTTATTTTTGGAATCATCCTTCTAGATATCTCTTACTATCTAATTCTTTGTTGGTTTAGAAATCATCTTATTATAAGGATTAATTTTGTTGAAAATTTATTGATATATTATATGTGTATACTAAAATTATTAGAGGATGGGATTGTGGTCTTTCAATGTAATGTTTTGACCATTTCAAACCTTCCTCACACATGCCCTATAAACATGTTTGTGCAAAACTACATCAGTTGGTGAGCTGGAAGTAGTTGAGAAGATGTAGTAGATAGTTTGTATGACCTGTAACAGTAGTTCCAAATATCTAGCAGCAATTTTTGCATCATTTTTAATCATAGGATAGTCCAATTATAAAGTGACATTCCCAAAGATGAGATAATTTGCACAAAAGGAAAAGATGGTATTGAGTTTTATCTCTACAATCAATATTGCAAATCAGGGGCATAATGATGGTTTTTACTGGTAGGAGAAGAAGTTATTGCATTGAGATTTTGTATTCTAATACCAAGGAATGCTCCAAACTACAAGATGAATATGGTCACACATTGAAGGTTTTAGGCTGTGATTTGAGACAAAATTCTTTAGCTAGGAGAAAGAGCAGAATATTTTTTAGTCAAGTCACCAAGAGATGAAGTCTCTTCAAGACAAAAGAAAAATCATTAAAGATAGTCACCTTTTTTCAAAATATGATAGTCCCAAAAGGCATTGAAAGTCCAAGATGCTTGATTGTATAGAAGGCACACTACCCAAACTTTTAAAGAAAGCTACAATCTAAGTGACACATGCTAATAACTCAATTGGATAGTTTGTTGAGAAGCACCAACCCTAGTTTCTTATGGACTACACAATATAGTTCTTGCAGATCACAGAATGGTGAAAGTACTAAGTCCAGTGAGATAGGAGACTATTGCAAATGCCAAAGTTTAGTGCTCACTGAGATTCAAATTGCACATGCTGATGAAGCAATGTTAAAGAGGGTAGCTGATAGAGTTAAGGTGTGCACTTAGTGAAACCAAATGGTATCAAGGCAAACACTTAAGAAAGGACATTATACAGATCATTCAAGCTATAAATAGGAAAGAGTAGTTTCAATTAGCTCATGAAGGATTCATAGAGGCATGAAAGATAGCTTTTATGTGAAACTCAATAGTTAAGTTGATTGACAGATGGAAGAAACTTGAAGTACAATGCTAGGAAACTCTTGGTATGTGGTGTTAATAGATGCAAAGATATAGTGAATAAGGGCATGCAGTCAACATAGTGATAATGCCACAATGAAGTTCACATGAATGAAGTGAGGATTACTATGTTATTAGCAACTTTCAAAGGGATTGTTGTGCATGTAAAGGTCATGAGGGTGTTAGAAATATAATGAGCACAATTCAAACAAATTGTATAGGTATGCAAGAAGGACAACAATCAACTTGATGTAGGGTAGTATTCATACATGTCACAGTCCTTTAACAAGAAAGGCAATCATGAGTCCTAAGGGTAGTCTTAAGAATGATGAAGAAACCAATCTTCCACACATTCATCTTTGATGTTGAGCCAATACAATGATGGGTTGCAACTCCTGAAGAATCTGGTATGTGGTATGTTCACTGCCGGCATTGCAAACTTTTAGTGGTCAAGGTGTATTGGCCCATAAAACTGCATTTCCTCCCTGGCGTGACTGGTACAGGGTGTATATTGGTAATATTCACACAAACTCCATTATTTTCATCAAGTATTGAATCAAGAACTTAAATATTTTTATATACATTATTGCAACATTATTTCATTGTCAATTTAATACCTTTTAGAGTTGATGTATGCTCTAGTTCCTCACTAATGCCGACCTCTTGGTATGCTTCTTTTAGCTAAAGAAGGCTCCTACCCGAGTGAGCTACTAACTACATTTGTTTGAAAGTTTCTAAAGCCTTCTAAATAAATCCATTTTGTGTTGTTTAGGGTTAAAAAGGGGGAAATGTTTTGGTTTAAATTTCAAAGGCAAATCCTCCCTTCTCACCAAACATTCAAGGGAATATCAATCGAGTTGAATCTCCACTAAGTGAGAGAAATCACCTATAGGTTGGGCCACCTCTTGGAATGATGTGGAAGCTCAGATGTATCAAACAATATCTCAATTTAATTCTCAATTACTCTTAAAACCCTAAATAAGCAAAGCAATAAGCAAATTAATGAATTACAATAAATCCTTTTAGGCTAAGGTGAAGGGTAGAGATTGTTAACTCACTATTTTTTGAAATCTAGAATGCGGAATAGTTAGGGATATTGGCACTAGCACCCCTATCCAAGGTGCTATTTTCTACACAGAATCTAGATCTCCTCCTGACACTGATCTGTAATGTATCTTTCATTTTTACCTCAGAAAAAGTGGAGGGCACTGGCACTAGTGCCCTTGTCTTGAAATGTTGAACTCCATCCTCTTTCTTCTAGATCTGAAATCCTTGTTGTCTGTAACCTCCTTTCTGTAACTCCACTCCACAAAACTTGGTACCTGTAATCTGGAATCATAAAGGAGTGTGGGAGCAGGTTGTGGTGTTTAGAGGCTTGCCCCAAAGTGAGATTCAAGTCTTTGTAACATTGTTGTTAGATGAGAGTGTGTATCCCTATGGGATAGAGGCAAAAATCCAAATGATAAATGATTGAAAACACAATAGATATCACCTTGAAGTGTAAATCTCATGGAAGGAAGATGCTCTTCATGCCATGAGGAGATGGAGTCAAAATCTACAAATATAAACACAATAACAACAAAATATTGCTCTACAATGCAATGAATGCCTTGAATCACTTTCACATAAGGCTACAAGTCCACCATGTCATCTCATTCCCATCTAGTTTGCACATGAAACCTAAACATGCTTATATATGCAACTACAAAGATTCCCGCTAAGAATTTCGTAATTCAAACTTGAGATGTTGGCATAGGACCTAAATAATGGTCATAAAACTGATATTTAAATTTAGAGCAAACCTAAAATAGGGTAGGACTAAGGTGCTAGTGCCCAAGTCCACCCTCCCATTTTTGTCTACGGATCATCAAAATAGCACCCCCTAGGTCCTATTTACCATAAGACTTTAGGGTTTTCTCATCGGGAGTCAAAATTAACATGCAAGATACTCTAAATGCATTCTAAGGACTTGTGAGCTAAACCTTAAGAGGGCAAAGCCCCCAAGGGGACATTTTCTGACATAACATTTAGCCCCCACTTTAATGTATGTATAAACGCAAGGCCAATACACGCACTAAAGTAAGGTCAACAAACATAGTAAACATGCCAAGCATGGTGAAGACATGCCAAAAACAATGAAGATAGTAACAGGCACACAAAACACAGAGAAGATAGTTAGAATCACGCAAAACACAGAGAAGAAAACATTGAAGACATGCAAGACACAATGAATATATTAAATGCAATGTTTTTTTTTTTTTTCATTTTCTCATAGATGAAATGCAAATGCAAGTGCAAGGAAAGTAAATACGCAACCCAAAATGCAGGAGGGACTCATTGCCACATGTCTTTAGATTGCATATGGGGCAGCAAACATTCAATACAAATCTCAGAGTGTAGGAGGGACTCATCACCACACGTCTTTAGACTACACTTGAGAACAAACATGCCATAAAAATCCCAAAGCATAGGAGGGACTCATTGCCACTGGTCTTTAGACTATGCTTGGGAACAAACACACTATACACACACATGGAAGACACATACAAAACACGGCAAACAAGCGATAAAAGAAACCTATTGCTAGGTTCACAGCCATCTCAGGCACATTACAGGCACACACCGACGATTGGGCTTCACCACAACAATCACCGAAGACACGCTTAAGGGTTAGGATAGTCTTAGGTCTGCTCCTCACCTGCTCGGAGGACTTTTAAAAAATGACAAGATGTGCAATCTCCTCGAGAGATGTACCGTCCCTGCCTCTGCAGAGGGCTTAAATGATTGCAATATAGAAAAGAAAGATGTGCACTCACTCAGAGATACAATATCTCGCCTCTACAGAGGGCTTCAAACATACTTTGTTAGTACCAAAATCATCAGACAACTTACCTTATATGCCCCCATCTTAAGGTGGTTGATGTTGTGTATTGATATCAAGCACGTTAAGGTAGAGAGAAAACACACAAGGGAACATGAGCTCTTGTAAATCCCATACCCCCCAGAGGGGACATGTACTTTATGATCACCAAATGTTCCCACAAACACATAATTTCCTAAAAGAAAAGGTGTTAGCATCCATATAATCAACAATGCATGTAATCATCCACATAGAGAACCGAGGAAAGTAAGATCCAATATAAACAAAGTGCACAGAGTAGTAGTATTGTTATGTTTTGTAAGTGCGATAAGACAACATCAAGATATCACACAAAGTGATTCTACTAGCCAAGCGTCAGATAATATATATCAACCCCATCATCATGTATGGACTAGGTCCTTGTTTTTTAATTTCTCACTAAAGGGACACTAGGTTCACATCAGTATAATATGTTTTTTGTCATCTGCCAGCTAGATAAAACCACTAGAAGAAGGTAAACAATAAATCAAGAGAAGAAAAACAAGTGCCTTAGGGACAGTCACGTAGGAGGGTGCCCCCAAGTCACCAACCGCAATGCTATGTCCATAAGACACAATGCACAACAATGAAAATAGAGGAAAAGCAATATAGAAGAATGATGATACAAATAGAGGAAGGGTCACAACAAAGGCAGTCTCCCGGTATCCTTAACCTTACAAGAGAATCAAGGTTCATCCTAGGAGGCCTAAACAACACAACACATCATGGGGGAAACACATCATGGAGGTAAAGGGTTAGAAATACTTACCTGCGAGTACAATCGTACTTAAATTTATAACTTGCGAGCCTCTTGGAGAGATGCTCCATCAAGTGTTGTGTGAAGCTTGAGTGGTTCTTATGAGAGTTTTGTTTGTTGTTAGGAAGTCCATTTGATGCTTGTTTCTCAAATCCTTGTGTATGTGAAATCTTTTGTTGCTTATGAGGAGGAGAACCACTATTATTACCAACTGACGATAATCTTTTTACTCTTTTTTGATCCTTAGCTTTCTTTCTTTGTTGAGTTCATCTATCATAGTGACAAGGGCTATCTTGTACTATTTTAATCTTTTCATTTGTCATGATCTCTTGCTTTGGTTGTTCTAGTTGTTTTTCTAATGTGTTTTGATTATTTCTTAATCCTTGAAAGGATAACAGGGGAGGAACCTCAGCATAAATACCACTCCTTTGTGGGTGAGGTAATACTTCAGTATTTTCCTTATCTACTTCTATTGTAGCAATTATCTCATCATAGTTCAGATAGTCATCTTCTACTTCAAGTGTATTTTGTTCCATCATGTTATTATCGGTATGCTTAGGAAAGGGATTAGTAAAGATTTGTAAATTCTGATTTGGTGGAGAAATTGTCTTATTTCCATTGTCATTCACTCCTGATACTTGTATAACATTTGAGTCGATGAGGTCTTGTATTTCATGTTTAAGACACATACATCGTTCAGTATCATGTCCTTGTTACCGATGGTAATGACAAAAAACATTAGCATCAAAATAAGGTCCTTGCATTCTACTAGGATCCAATGGTTTAATCGAAGGAAGCTTCAAGATGTTGTTACTCACATCTAAATTCATGATAGAGTGATAGGATTTAGATATCAGAGTAAACTTTTTTTGTTGAAGGGTGAGTGCAGGATCATGATGGGCCAAACACTACCCCTAAGTGACAATGTAAATGTGAAAAACAGACTTAAGTAACTTCATATCAAAAATTGAATGAGTTATGATCTACACAATCTAGAAATAAGGTAGTAATAAAAGTTGTAATAAATTGAATGTAGTTTATGGGTTACTATTTTAAAAAAAAAAAAAATTTAAATAGTTTGGTGAAAATTGGATATTTCAATGAAGCACTACTAAAATTTTCAGAAAAAATGTAAAAAATATGTGTCATTTTGGCCAACTTAAGTATGAGAAAAAGATAATATTTTTCCTCCATGATTTGGATTTAAGTAAAGGACACATGAGCGGATGTGATGCATATTTTTTTGAATTTTTTAAGTAAATAAATAATTATTTATGAATTTTTCACTGTGACTTTTTAAAAATATTAAAAATTAATTTTCCAGCCAACCTATTTTGGTCAAAAATATATGAAAATCAAAAAATTTAAATTTTAATGTATACCCAATAAATCCTAGAATGTGATGCATCTTTTGGACATAAAAAGGATTAATATGTTGAAAGTTATGGATGTTTTTCAATATGTATATCTATTAGGAAATCAGATATAGTGTATGTAGAAAATTAATAATAATTACCTATTAAAATTATTATGAGGCATATATTATATTTTTAGAATCTTAATAGCTTCCTCTATAAACCCTTTTCATTTGATTAAATTTAGTTACAAAAAAGTTTGTCAGCTTCAAGGATGAAATTGTGGAAAATTTTAGGATAACACTAAATGGTGGTTTTGCAAGTTTCTTTGGCAAGTTTTGGAATCCCCACTTGCCTAAATATGAGGTAATCCTAAGGCATTTTTGGAGGGAATCCATATTTGAGCTAGAAATATTAACACTCCTTCCATCCAAATCTAAATATTAGTCTAAATGTTAGCACTTTTTTAGCCAACAAGTTTTTTCTCCATTGCCACTATTTGGCCCATCATAATCTCACACTCACCCTAAAATGGTGCCTTCTTCAGATTAGTGATAGCAGACACTTGTGAGAAATCATTTGAATTTTTTCCATTAACCTTGATGAAAGTATTATTATTCCTCTTAAAGTTGTTTTGTGATAGGCCACCCATGGATTGACCAACTTGAGCCGATGAGATTTGGTTTTCATACTGACTAGATGAAAGTTGATAATCACAAAGGGTAGTACATAAATATTGAAAGGAGTTATACTTCATCAAGAGAATCTAATCAAGGATATTAGGTTGTAGATTTGTAAACACCTTCTGAACATCCTCATCTTTCATCTGATATTGAATTTGTGCATAGAGAGCTTGATACTGACTAATAAACTCAGTTAACTTCTCTTTCAGATCATGTTTGCAATGAACTAGATCAATCAAAGAGACTTGAGATTCAATGTTTGCTTGGAAATGTTGTAAAAATTGATCAACTAACTATGAAAAACAATGTATTGAATTCAGAGTTAGGGAGCAAAACCATTCTAAAGCAGTAACTTTGAGAGATCACAAGAAAAGTTTTGCTAACAAATCTTCTTCAAAGTAAAAATCACTACACATACCTGTGAATGTTGCCACATGAGTATTAGGATCAACTTTTCCACCATATTTTTTAAGCAAGGAGTTTCAAACCTCTCATGCATGGGAGTTTTCAAGATTGCATAAGATAGGGGATTACAGGCATGATAGGTTGGTATATTAGGTTGTGAAGAATTTGCCAAATTTGTTACTTTTTGTTGTAAAGAAGTCATGCCCTGCAATAGTTGGTTTAGGATGGCATCATTAGGAGATGTGGTTTGTTGTGATGAATTAGAACTGAAGTGTGGTGGTGATTGAGGATGGATAGTGATAAGCGGAGGTTGTGAATAAGTGAGTGGCTGTTGAACATAGTGATAAGTGGAAGGTGGTTGGGAATAAGTGGGATGTATAGGTGGTTGAGAGTAATTATTCATAGAAGAGGTCACCTTAGATACCAAGTTCTGATAGTTAAATCCCATAGCTTTGTAAGTTTGTTAATTATTTCCATTAGATACTCCAATACTAGTGGTATCATTACTAGAAGCATTTGCATTGGTGGTTAAAATTGTTGATGTAAATGTAGATATTCATGTAGTTGGTATAGGTGTCGATACTTGCATATGAGTCAGTGATGACATGTTATTGATAACTTTTGCGCATTCAGTCACCAGTATAACATTAGTTTGTACAATATGTGTTAAACATTGAATAACATTAATACCATCTTGTCCTTCTTTTATCATTTCTCTTATGTTGTGAATCACAGGAATAGCTTCTTCCACTATCCTTTCATTTTCAACAAATGCTTGAAAATCAACTAGCTCTTTATCAAGTTTGTTTATTTGCTCATTAGGTAAATGTGCTACTACCTCAATAGTGTCGTCAATATCATGAAATATTTGATCTTCCATAGTGGTTGTATGAGCTATAGTGTCTTGCAAAATTTGCGTTTCTCCTTTTGTAAAGAAGGTGTTCAATAGATTTTTAGAGGTAGGAATATCATTTTCTTTGGGAGCACTAGATCCCATGAATCTTCTACTTCTTCTTAAAGGGATATTTCTATTAGGGTAGAGGGTTAAAATACTAATACAAAAGCATACAACACTCAATGCACAAACTAATAGAACAAACCCAAGGAGCAAGATATGTTTAAGATCCAAAATGCTTGATTTTTTAACTTTTTCAATGCAAATGAATGAAAGAAGAGGTGTTGTAAGGAATTTCAAGAGGGACAAAGAATAATATTCCTACGAACAATCCAATGATGCAAAAATATCCTTCACAACATGCCTTTGATGTAAGTCTAGAGTGATGACAAGTCAAAACCTAGTGAAAATACACCTAAAATATGCAAATTTTCACCAATTTTCAATGTACAAGACAAATAGAAAGGGTGTTGTAAGAAATTTGAGTAGGGGAAGAAAATAATAACCCTAATATCAGTCAAATAATGCAGCAAAATCCCTCACAACATGCTTGTAATGCAATTCTAGAGAGACGATAAGGCCAAATCTAGTGAAAATGCAAGATTTTCAAACCCTAAACATGAAATTTTGCAAGAAAGCCACTATGATGCAACACTACAATTAGAAATCAGTCCTAATGAGTTTTTTAAAAGGGTAGTAAAATTTGAAACAAGATTTTGACTACAAACCCTAGCTTATGCAAAACTAGTTTTGATGCAGGAGCATCTAGTGGTGTAAGGGCAATCTTGCATCACCCAAAAAAAAGATGTGTTTCAAAATCATTGATGTTCTTTCCATTTATTTTTAAAATTTGTGATTCTGGTTCCATAATCACTTGAATAATGATGTAGAACTTTTAGTTTTTCCAAACTGCTAAAAATAGCAACCTGCTATTTTAGGAATGTTTGCATTTGGGCACGGATCCAAGCAAAAACTTACAGGAAGCTTCATAACTAAAAAATAAGACCTTTGGAAAAGGAATCACGCAAAGCTCATTTGTGAGATGAAAGATAATAAAGTTTCCATTTCCCAAAAAATACCTAAAAATTATTCAAACTCAAGTTTGAGGCATTAAACGGCCCCGTATGGGCCCGAAAATGGTCGAAACTAGCAACGCGAGTTCTTAGCGAGTAGAGCACTCCGCGAGATTTATGATGCATAAAACAGTTTGTTAATCAGACACCTAGATCAAAAGTTATGGCTCCCAGAAGTGGACCTATTTTTGGAGGGAAATGCAAATTTAGAAATTAGGTTGTTGGTAGCTAAAAAGGCTATTAATAACCATTTTTGGGAACCTTGCGCAGTAGTAGAGTTAAGGAGGAAAGTGTAGAGTCAATAGTAGATGGGAAAATAGAAACCCTAGCAGATTTGGGGTTACATATGATTCCAGAGTCTTGTGAGAGGAAGCTGTAATGTGTTGCAACCTGTGGAGGGTTGATTCCTCTAATTGTATTTGAGCTTCTGTAATGTAATAAGTTGTCTAAATCAATAAAGAAAGTTCTATTTTCTGTGTGGAATTTCTATTGTTGTGTGTTTTATGATTTACCTCCTTCATCAAGTGGTACCAGAGCTAGGTTTCCTAAGTGTGTAGACAGATCACCGACCGTGAGGCAGTTTGCACCAGGACATGAGGTTGTGGGTTTGCTACAGAGATCAAGATGCCTCCATGAAGAAATCATATTGGGCAGAATGCTTTGATGGAAGAGGGTTTTAGAGCCCTACAAAGACCAATCGATGCATTACAAGAGGAGCTACGAAGAGGGTTTGAGCCAAGAACAAGAGAAGAAAGTGAGGATGAAGCAGAAGAGGAGCTATCTGAGGAAGAACAAGAAGTTGTAGGAGATCTTGCAGAAGTTAGGTTGTTGAGGGCCATTTCTAAGATTGGAAAGAGGCCCTGGATCAAAGTTTCTACATATTCTAGAGATTTGAATCTAGAATAACTTATTGATTGGATCAATCACATGGAGGAATATTTTGAGTATGAAGATGTGGAAGACCCAGATCGGGTCAAGTTTGCAAAAACAAAATTGAAGGGCCATGCTAGTATTTGATGGAAGGAGATCTAGTTAGAGAGGAATAGAAGAGGAAGAGGAAAGATCACTAGATGGGATTAGATGGTGGAGAAACTAAAGAAGTAGTTCATTCCTGTGGACTATGAGATGGAGTTGTTGAAGAAGCTGCAAGGATTGAAGCAAGGCAACAAGTTTGTTAAGGAGTATACATAAGAGTTTTATAAGATTACTATAAGAACCAGTCATGTAGAGGCCAAAAATGAGAAGGTAGCCCATTACATTAATGGGTTGAGGCCAAGTATTTAAGAGGAGCTAAGCCTGGTCAAAATGACCACCATAAAAGATGCATACCAATTTTTCCTGAAGGTGGAAGAGAAGATGAATAAAATATTTGAAAGGAAGTAAAGGGGAATAGGTCAAGGCGGAAGGACTGGTGGAAGACCCTATGGGGGCCAAAATGAAGATTCAAAGAAAAGTGAAGAAGTTGGCACCAGTCAAAATCAGAGAGGAGATAATACCTACCGCCCTCGTGACTAGAACAATGGTGAGTAAAGAGGAAGTGGAAGAGGCATACCTGGGCAAGGACTTGGAAGAGGAGGTTTCAGAGGAACCTCTTTCCAATGTGGAGAAGAAGGACATCGAGCATATGAGTGTCCACAACATCAAGGAAGGACAAATAGAAGCCCTGAAGGTAATGCACGAGTTGCACATGTCGATGAAGATGTGCAATCAGAGCTCTCTGAAGATACTGAAATGGGAGAAACCCTAGTTGTCAGAAGAACTTTGTTGAATGAGGAGAAATAACCAATTAGAGGAAGAGTTTATTCCACACAAGGTGCAAATGTGAAGGTAGATGTTGTGATATTATTATTGACAGTGGAAGCATTAACAATCTTGTTTCAGATGAGATGGTTGACAAGTTGAAGTTGACAAGAAGAAAGCATCCACATCCATCTTGGATTGCATGGTTACAGAAGGACCACAGAGCTTTGGTCAATGAGAAGTGTTTAGTGAAGTTCAAGATTGGGGACTACCATAATGAGGTGTTGTGTGATATAATACCGATGGATGTATGTCATATGTTGTTGGGGAGGCCATGGTAGTATGATAGGAGTGATGTCCATGATGGCCGTGCAAACACATATTCCCCAACAAAGGATGGAGTTCGTCATAAGTTAAAGCCCTTGAAGGAGATGGAAGAAAAGGTATGTAGTACTGCCAAAATTTGTTTGGTAGATGGCAGGAAAATTTTGGAGGGTATGAAGCATGAGCATCATTGCTTTGCATTGATTCCTAAGATTAGTCAAGAGAAATGTGAAGATGTACCAACAGAAGTTTTAGATATGTTGGAAGAATTTTAGGACATTATCTCTAATAATGTACCAAAAGGTTTACCACCAGTAAAGAAGATAAGTCATCAAATGGATTTGATACTAGGAGCCAATTTGCTGAATAAGGTAGCCCACAGAATGACCCTTGCAGAGAATGTAGAGCTGAAAAGACAAGTTCAGGAGTTGTTGAGGAAGGGATTGATAAGGAAGAGCCTAAGTCCATGTGCACTACCTGAAGTACTAGCACCGAAGAAAGATGGAGAGTGGAGGATGTGTACAGACTCTCAAGCAATCAATAAGATAATGATCAAGTATAGATTTCCATGGCCGAGAATGGATGACATAATGGATTGCTTGAGTGGAGCCAAGTACTTCACAAATATTGACTTAAAGAGTGGGTATCACCAGATCCGTATCAGAGAAGGAGATGAATGGAAGACAACGTTCAAGACAAAGGAAGATCTATATGAGTGGTTAGTCATGCCATTTGGGCTAACCAATGCATTGAGTACATTCATGTAGCTCATGAATGAGGTATTGAAAGAATTTTTGCAATGTTTTGTTGTTGTCTATTTAGATGATATTTAAATTTTTAGTAAGACTTGGGATGAGCATCTGATGCATATTAGAAGCATTTTAGAGAAGCTGAGGGAGGAGAAGTGGCTGATTAATCTAAAGAAATATGGTTTTGCAAAGAAGGAGTTGGTATACCTGGGATTTGTTGTCTTAGAGGAAGGTCTTAAGATGGACCCAGAGAAGGTGAGAGCTTTCCTTTAATGGCTTATTGGTGCAGGAGCACCTTGGCAAATTAATGTTGCCCTAAACAAATCTTTGATTTTGAGTAAATTTGTAATGATTTAACATTGTTATGAGGTGAATCAAGTCATTTTTATGTGTTTAGGTCATTAGGAGTTTCAAATATGCAAAATAGTGCATACTATGTAAAGGTTGCCAATGTAAAATGCAAAAAAAGAACAAATAGGGGAATACCAAAGGTCATTCACTTAGAGGAAGTTAGAAATCAGTTGGAAACTAAAAAGTCTTGATGAGATGCCTTTAAAAAGGCCTTGTAACCTTTAGAAATTTGTGGGTGGTTGATTAGAAGATTTTGATAAATAAAAGAACACTATTTTTTATGCATTCCTTCAGAAATTTGTTGTCTTCTGGTATTGTACAGCCCTGTACAAGCATGCATGGATGTATAATTTATTGTAAGTGTTAGATCCTTCAACCACCTTCCATTTGCAGTTGGTCTCATGCATTTTGATGTTGTTTTGAGAAAGATATTGCATTTTTTGTGAAAACTATCAAAACCCTCTGTTAGGGTAAACAGTGACATTAAGAATTCGTGTTTCTTGCACTTTACTTGGTGACATCCCTCAATATCTCGTGTAGATACTCCTTGTGGCATGTAATTTCATATTCCAAAGGCCACCAATCAAATGGTAAAGGCTAAGGTGTAGAAAAGCAAAGTCTTATGACTGCATTTCTTTGTACAGTCCAGAAAGTAGAGTTTAGGGATAGTGCCCAGTAGATATTTTTGTGTTTTGGATAATGCAAGGGGTATCCTCATTTGGTGACATTTATTTGGAAGGGTATCTTATTCATTTGGAGCCCTCTCTAAGTAGTGGTTGGTGAATTAAGAAGGTCTTTGTATCCATTTATTCACTGATTTGTGCATGGCAGTTTTGTGGACAGTCACTGTTAGAGTTTTGTTAATGAAGCCTAGAACCTAGGGTTTGTTAAGAGGCCTTTCAAATGAGATTTCTAATGAAGGAATAAGCATGAATGGAACTAACCACACATGATCCTAGTGTTGGTTTTTGGAGTGAAGGTTTGGAGATAGAAGAATCAATAAGCCCTTGTGGTGACAAGGCCTAATAGGCCTAATTTGCATGTTGTTAGTCCATTTTTGGACAGTCCTTTTCAAAGAAACCTATAGTGATTTATTGATATGGTTTAAAACACCTTAATGGGTACTCAAAACACCCATCATAGTCTTGAGAAGGGCCCTGCAAAAAAAGTTATGCATTGACAGTCCTTAAAACAGGGCTACTAGGAGTTATGACAGCCAATGAAGAGATAGTTGAATGCATGATGAGACAGTCCTTGGTAAATGATTATTTTGATTGAGTTAATGTCCTTGAGGGATGAGAAGGCCTTGTGAGGTCTTTTTTGGGTCAGAAGAGTTATAAACTCCTAATGGTGCCTTTGTGGAGATCCTTGTCTTAAGAAGTTTTTTTGTGAAACTTGAAGCATCAAAGTGATTGTAACACATTGTTATGCAAAATGCTAGTATGAAGTTGATTTGTTCTTTTTCCTTGCATCACCTATACCAAGGAGTGCCATAGACGTATGATCTTTTCATGGTTTGGAAATTTTTTATAGAAAGTTTATTAGAAATTTTAGTAGCATTTGTGCACCCCTAACTGAGACAATGAGAGGGGATAGAAAAGAGTTTAAATGGACTAAAGGAGTAGACAAAAGCTTTGATACATTGAAGCAGACAGTCATAGAGAAACCTATTTTGGCACTTCAAGATTTCAATAAGGCATTTCAGGTAGATTGTGATGCTAGTGGTAGTGCTATAGGAGTTGTTTTGAGCCAAGAAGGTAAGTCCATTGCCTATTTTAGTGAGAAGCTTAATGATGCCAAGAAAAAGTATTCCATTTATGATTAGGAATTTTATGCAATAGTTCAGGCTTTGAAGAAATGGAGACATTATTTGTTGCCAAAATAGTTTGTTTTATATACTTATCAACAGGTTTTACAGTATCTTAATAGTCAAGGAAAGTTGAACTAGAGGCACTTAAAATGGGTTGATTTTTTGCAGAGCTATACTTTTGTTTTTAAGCACAAGAGTGGGAAGTCAAACAAAGTTGCAGATGCCTTGAGCAGAAGGCAAAATTTGTTGATAGAAATGAAGATAGAGGTTGTTGGGTTTGATGAGCTCAAAAGTTTGTATCTTGCTCAAGATCTAGATTTTGCAGAAGCTTGGAAAGCTTGTTTGGAACCTGTTATTTTGGACAGGACAAAATGGTTAGATTTCATAATCCAAGATGGCATGTTGTTTAGAGGAAGCCAGTTGTGCATTCTGAGGAGTTCCATGAGAGAGAATCTGATTAAGGAGAAGCATAATGGGGGATTGGCTGGCGTCTTTGGTTGAGATAAGACCATTTCTATTGTTGGTGAGAATTATTATTGGCCACAGTTGCAGCAAGATGTGAGGAAATTTGTGCAGAGTTGCAGAGTGTGTTAGATGGCAAAAGGAACAAGTCAGAATATAGGACTCTATCAGCCATTACCTATACCAAAGAAGCCATGGGATGATATTAGTATGGATTTTGTTCTTGGTTTACCAAGGACACAGAGAGGACATGATTCTATTTTTGTGGTGGTGGACAGATTCTTGAGGATGCAACCATTTATTCCTTGCAAGAAGACTAATGATGCAGTTCATATTGTAGAGTTATTTTTAGGGAGGTGGTGAGATCACACGGTCTACCAAAGAGCATAGTTTCAAATCAAGATACCAAGTTTGTTGGTTATTTCTTGAGGACATTGTGGAAGAAGTTGAAGATAGATTTGAAGTTCAGTTCTGCACACCATCCATAGATTGATGGATAGACAAGAGTGGTGAATAGGAGTTTGGGTAACCTACTATGATGCTTAGTAGGAGATAAGCCCAAAGGATGAGATTTGATTTTACCACAAGCAGAATTTGTTTAGAACAATTCTATCAATAGGAGTACTGGTAAATCACCATTTCAGATTGTATATGGCAATAGCCCAAGAAATGCTTCCAAATTAAGGAAGCTAGACAAGGGAGAAAAGACAAGTGTTGAAGCCAAAGACTTTGCATAACATCTAAAGAATTTACATGAAGAGGTGAGAAAGCACATTAATCAGATGAATATTCAGTACAAGGCTAAGGCAGATTAGAAGAGGAGATATAAGGAGTTCCAGGTAGGAGATGAAGTCATGGTTCACTTGAGAAAAGAAAGGTTCCCAATTGGAACTTATAATAAGTTTAAAATGAAGAAATTTGGACTGTGCAGAATCCTGAAGAAGCATTATTCAGGAAATGTATATGAGGTAGAGCTGCTGAGTGGGATCAATATTTCTCTTATTTTCAATATTGCTGATTTATCAGAATATCATGAAGGTGGAACAGAGGATGGACAAATAGAAGAATAGTAGAGTATTCTGGCATCTACTTCAATGGAGGAGATAGAAGAGATCTTGGATAGCCATGTGGAAAGAAGTACTCAGAACAGGTAATATGAAGAATATCTGGTGAAATGGAAAGGAGGGCCTATTGAAGATTCTTCTTGGTTGCTAAGGCAGAGGTTGACCATTTGGGTTTTCCTCACACAAACACCTGAGACGTGACAGGGTCACTTCTCAAATTACCATGGGTGTCTGATGCAGGAGCATCCATTGGTGTAAGGGCAATCTTGCATCACCCAAAAAGAAGATGTGTTTAAAAATCATTGATGTCCTTTCCATTTTTTTTCAAAATTTATGGTTCTTGTTCCATTATTGCTTGAATAATGATGTAGAACATTTATTTTTTCCAAATTGCTAAAAATAACAACCTGCTAATTTAGGAAAGTTTGCATTTGGGCACAAATTGAAGCAAAAATTTACAAGAAGCTTCATAACTGAAAAATAAGACCTTTGGCGAAGGAATCACACAAATTTTATTTGTGAGATGAAAGATATTAAAGTTTATGTTTCCTGAAAAATGCCTAAAAATTATTTAAACTTAGGTTTGAGGCACTAAACGGCCCCGTACAGCCCTAAAAATAGCCGAAACCAGCAAAGTGGGTGCTTAGTGCATAGATTACTCTGCAATATTTCTGATGCATAAAATGGTTCGTTAATCAAACTACTGGATCAAAAGATATGGCTCCCAGAAATTGACCTATTTTTGGAGGGAGATGCAAATTTTGAAATTAGGTTGTTGGTCACTAAAAATGTTATGAATAACCATTTTTGGGAACCTTGGGTAGTAGTAGAGTTAAGGAGAAAAGTGTAGAGTCAAGATAAAATAGAAACCCTAGCAGATTTGGGGTTACATATGGTAGATGATTCCAGAGTCTTGTGAGAGGAAGCTATAATGTGTTGCAACCTGTGAAGGGTTGATTCCTCTGATTGTATTTAAGCTTCTGTAATGTAATAAATTGTCCAAATCAATAAAGAGAGTTCTATTTTCTATGTGCAATTTCTGTTGTTGTGTGTTTTATGATTTACCCCATTCATCAAGTGGTATTAGAGCCAGGTTTCTTAAGTGTGTAGACAGATCACCGACCATGAGGTAATTTGCACCAGGACCTGAGGTTGTGGGTTTGCTGTAGAGATCAAGATGCCTCCATAAAGAAATCGTATTGGGAGGAATGATTTGATTGAAGAGGGTTTTAGAGCCCTACAAAGACAAATCGATGCATTGCAAGAGGAGCTATGAAGAGGGTTTGAGCCAAAAACAAGAGAAGAAAGTGAGGATGAAGCGGAAGAGGAGCTATTGGAGGAAGAACAAGAAGCTGCAGGAGATCCTGCAGAAGTTAGGTTGTTGAGGGCCATTTCTAAGATTGGAAAGAGGCCTAGGATTGAAGTTTCTACATATTCTAGAGATTTGAATCCAGAACAGCTTATTGATTGGATCAATGACATGGAGGAATATTTTGAGTATAAAGATGTGGAAGACCCAGATCGGGTCAAGTTTGCAAAAACAAAATTGAAGGGCCATGGTAGTATTTGGTGGAGGGAGGTCCAGTTAGAGAGGAATAGAAGAGGAAAAGGAAAGATCACTATATGGGATCGAATAGTGGAGAAACTAAAAAAGTAGTTCATTCCTGTGGACTATGAGATGGAGTTGTTGAAGAAGCTGCAAGGATTGAAGCAAGGCAACAAATCTGTTAAGGAGTATATAGAAGAGTTTTATAAGATTACTATCAAAACCGGTCATGTAGAGGCCAACAAGGAGAAGATAGCCCATTACATTAATAGGTTGAGGCCAAGTATTCAAGAGGAGTTGAGCCTGGTCAGAATGACCACCATAGAAGATGCATACTAGTTTTTCCTAAAGGTGGAAGAGAAGTTGAATAAAAGATTTGACAGCAAGCAAAGGGGAAGAGGTCAAGGTAGAAGGACTGGTAGAAGACCCTATGGGAGCTGAAATGAAGATTCAAAGAAAAGTGAAGAAGTCAACACCAGTCAAAATAAGAGAGGAGATAATACCTACCGCCCTCATGACTAGAACAATGGTGAGCAAAGAGGAAGAGGTAGAGGAAGACTTGGGCAAGGACCTAGAAGAGGAGGTTTCAGAGGAACCTGCTTCCAATGTGGAGAAGAAGGACATCGAGCATATGAGTGTCCACAACATCAAGGAAGGTGTTTACAAGAAAATTGGATTTGTTAATGTTCTATTGTTTAGATGTTTAAATCTGCCTCTCCACTATACATTCAAGGATTTAGGGTCAAGTGACGAGCACTATCATACCCTAGGTCACTTGTAGATGTAGGGAAACTTGGATTAGGGAATTTAATTATTAATTTTCCTTCTCTTATGTCCAATTAACCATTAAAATTCTAATTATGTAAATACACCAACAAATTGACAAAAAAAGCTCTTCCAAACAGGAGTAAAATACCAAATCATAGAATACCTATTTTTGGGGTTCTGAGGTAGAACAGTCAGGGACACTAGAGTGGGCACCCAAGCCCAAGGTGCCATTTTCTTTGTAGGATCTGGACCTCCTTCTGACATTGATCAACCCTGTAACTTTTGTTTTCTAAAACTCAGATGTGGAGGACACTAGAGTGAGCACCCAAGTCTTGGAAGTGATCCCGTGTCCTTTCCTTCAGATCCTGAATCCTTGATGCCTGCCAATCCTTCCTACAAGTCCACTTTTCCCAAATGCGACACCTGTAACTTGCAATCACAAGACTTGGTTTGGGGGTTGTGGTGTTTAGAGGCTTGCCTCAGTCAAGCCCTAAAGAACACTTAAGTCTTTGAATACCATTGTCAAATAAAGAGTGCGTGCCCTTGTGAGGCAGAGGCAAAAACAAAAAGAATCAATGATGAAAACACAATATTATGTCACCTTGTAGTGAAGCTCTCATGAGAGGAAGATGCTCTTCATTCAAGAGGAAATTGATACTCAAATCTACAAATATCAACACACAAAACACACAAGTCTGCTCTTGCAACATAATGAAAGCGTTGAATCACCTTGAGAACACAATAGCTTGCTAGTAATCATCTAGTTTACAAATGAATGCCTAAGCATGCTTATATATGCAACTACAAGCACTCCCGCCAAGATTTTAAAAATCAAAACTTACCATGTTGGCAAAAGGACCAAATAACAGTCATAAAATGACACCCAGAAATTAGGGCTGCCTCAAAATAGGGCAAGACTAGGGAACGGGTGCCTAATTCCTTGCCCCTATTTTGGGTAGGGTACAACTCAAGGGGTCCACCTAGGTCCACTCTCCCATTAAACCTAGGTCTCATTCCATCAGGATGCCAAAATATGAACTAAGATGTCCTAAATGCATACAAAAGACTTGGGAGCTAAACCTTATGAGAGAAAAACCCCCAAGGGGACATTTTTTGACGTTACATTTAGCCCCCACTTTAATGTATGTATAAACATGAGGCCAATACATGTATTAAAGTAAGATCACAAACACAACAAACACATCAAGCATAGAGAAGACAGTTACAATCACATAGAACATGGAGAAGATAGTCAATGCATAGAAGACACATTAATGCATGGAAGACAGAAATTGTATCTTTTCTTTTCTTTTTCTCATATATATGAAATGCAGATGCAAGTACTGGAAAGTAAAAAAACCTCCCATAATGCAGGAAGCACTCATCGCACTAGTCTTTAGACTACATATATGGGGCAACACGCACACAAGACAAGAAAAACCTACCTCCCAAAATGCAGGATGCACTCATTAAGAAAGTCTTTAGACTGCATATGGGGCAACAAACACGCCACACAAAACAAGCATGCCAAAACACACACACTTGAAGACATAGAGAAAACACGGTAGACAAGCGATGGAGTGTACCTGTTTCTAGGTCCAAAACCATCTTAGACACATTGCAAGCACACACCAACGATTGGGCTTCACCACAATAATCACCAAAAACACGCTTAAGGGTTGAGTTAGTCACAGAACCGCTCCCCACCTCTGCAAAGGACTTTTGAAAATGACAGGATGATGCAATCTACTCTGAGAAATACACCATCCCCACCTCCATAGAGAGCTTAGGATAAAAAGGATATATGCAATATCTTGCCTCCATAGAAGGCTTACATGATTTATTGAAAATAAACTCAAGATGCAGGATACACTCATCGAGCAAGTCTTTAGACTGCACATAAGGACAAGCACATAGCTAACATCTACAACAGACAACTTACTTTATATATGCCCTCACCTTAAGGTGGTTGATATTAGCTATCGATATCAAGCATGTTAAGGTAGGAAGAAAACATACAAGGGAACACCAACTTTTGCAAAGCCCATGCCCCCTGGAGGTGACATGTACTTTACGATCACCAAATGTTCCCACAAACACATCCCTGCAAGAAACATGTTAGTGTCTACAACATCATGATAAACAAGAACATCAATGCATATGATTAACCACACAAAGAGCCAATGTTATACAATGAATTTGGAGTTTGAGGATAACTATGGGGCTATATCATGAAACTCTCTGAATCAAGTACCGCCAAGGCTAGATTCAAAGGCAAACAAAGGTGCGTAGAGCAACAGTATTATTAAGGTTTGTAAATGCAACAAAAACATCATGAAATTCACTATGCAGAAAGCATGAGTGCTTCCACTAGCCACGCGTTAGATAAGATATACAACCCCATCATCATATTAGGAACTAAGTTCATTTTTTGATTGCTCTCAAAAGGAACACTAAGTCTGCATCAGTATAAATGTTTGTCATCATCCGCTCGCTAGGTGGAAACACTAGAGGAAGGGAAATAATAAATAAGAGAGGAGAAACAAGTGTCTTAGGGATAGTCACATAGGAGGGTGCCCCCAAGTCACCAACCATGATGCTATATTTGTAAGACACAACACACAACAATGAAATTAGAGAGAGAGCAATATAGAAGAATGATGATACAAATAGAAGAAGGTCACAATAGAGGAGGTCTCTTGGTATCCCAAACCTTATGGGAGAATCCGAGGTCATTCCAGGAGGCCTAAACAACATATAACACATCACAGGGGAAGCACATCACGAGAGAGATAAAGGGTTGGAGATACTTACCTGTAGAGGCCCTTCTGGGCTAGAAGTTGTCTATAAGCAAATCATCGTCATCATCTTTCCACTCCCTAATGTTGGAGGATAGTGGGAAATAAGGTACCATAGCCATATTCATATCTTTCTCATCATTTTGTTCATCGTTAGGATCATTATTATTTGGTTGAATTTTGGGATCGATGTTTTCTTGTTGAGAGGCAAGGTTTATAGCATATTCTTCTCTTCTTTTTCTTCTTTCTCTTGCTTTTCTATTTCGTCTTCTTTTACCACTTATATCTTGTAAGATAGGGCTATCCTCTTTCATAGGCTTGTGCAAATTAGAAGATGAAGCACCGGGATCAAATCTCATTTGTCACAGTGGAACACTTTATTGTTGACAATGACCTCCTGATCCTTGTAAGGATTTCGAGGGAGGAACCTCAAGATAGGGACCTTGTCCTTTCGGTCTAAAGTTCTCTTCACATGTAGGTTGTTTATCTTTTGTCATTTCTTGTGTAGGAGGACTAGGTACTTCAGTTTTATCCCAAAAGTAATTCAACTTGTTATGTTTTTGTTGAACCAAAGGTTTATACTTGTTTAGAGGGATAGTGATTATACGACCATCTAGAGGGAATTTCAGACAATGGTGTATTGGTGAAGGGATAGCTTTCATTTATTTTAGCCAAGGATGTCCCAATTTAATGTGAAAGAGGTTAGAAACAGGGACAATGTCAAACCATTGTTTGACATGTTTTCCAGATAATGTTACTAACAATGATATATTATCCAAAGGCCTAATAAAAGTTCCCTTATGTGTCTTAATCATCATGCTCGAGAGGTCATAAGAACCTTGCATTAGTTGATGTGAGAAGAGGAATTCTTCAGTGGAAAAATTAGTAATGCAATTAGGGTCAATAAGAGTTCCATTCATGGGATTTCCCATTATTTTCATAGTGATGTAAAGAGGTCCTTCAGAATTACCAATTGTTCTATCATGAGATGTAAAGACAATTTCAGGTTTGGGAGCCTTTCTTTTCATGTAAGTTCTAGGAGGGAACCTATTTTTGCCATTGTGATTAGAGGCCATGTTTATATTCTCAAATTAATTCCAAATCAGATTTTGAAAGCTTTCAAAATTGGTGCAAAAGATAAGAGCGAAAATAGCCTAAAATGCTTGATTTTTCGATACTTTTTCAATGCCATTGAATGAAACAAAGGATGTTGTAAGGATTTTGATCAAGGGAAGAAAGTTATATGTCTAATATCAGTCCAAAATAGTAATATAATCACTCTCAACACACTCATGATGCAAATCCAAGATAATGCCAAATCAAAATATGGTGAAAATATGTCAAAATAGACACTTTTTCACCAAAATTCAATGCAAAAGAGCATAACAAAGGGTGTTGTGAGGAAAATGATGATGGAAAACAAATAATTTCAGTAATAATATCCACTTTGTGCCAAAATATCGAACACAACATGCTTTTAGTGCCACTTAAGGTAAAACCCTAGTGAAAATATAGCAAAATATGTAATTTTTCACGATTTTTCAATTCCAAGACCTAGCAAAGGAGGTGTTGTAATGAATTTCAGGAGGTAAAAAAAATAATATAAATAATATCAATCACCTCAATCCATAAAATTTGTCACAGCACGCTTGGAGTGCAAACTAGGTCAAACCCTAGGGCAAAAATAGCTAAAATGTGTAGTTTTTCACCGAATTTTCACTACAAGAGCCCGTTAAAAGGGTGTTGTGAAAATTTTTATGAGGGGAATAAAATGATTACCCTGATAACAGAAAAATAATGCCAAAATACCTTCCACAACACACCTATGGTGCAATTTTGGAGAGTCGATAAGGCCAATTTTAGTGAAAATCATTGTTTTTGAAGCCCTAGGTTTGAGATCTTGAGAAAAAATACTATGTGAATGTTTTGAAGTCTAATTTATGATGAAAATAACTTACTCTCAGACCTAAAAATGATTTTCAAGCTTGAACATGCAAAATACCCATGCAAATTTAATGAAAATGCATCAAAATTGCTAGTTTTTGTTAAAATTTTCTATGCAAAAATGCAAATATTTAAATCTAAATGCAAATTCACACTAAAATGCAAGAATAAAACAAAATTTTAATTTGAATGAGCCTCTAAAATTAGTAGAAAAATTTGAGAAAAGATTTTGGCCTACTAACCCTAGATTTTTGAATTAGTAGGTTATATAAAATTGTCAAAATTTTCACAAAACCCTAGCAATTAGATGATAAAAATGCAATGCAAATTTCTGAATTTTTAGATTTTCCTATAGTTTATATCAGATCTGATGTAAAAATCATGAATTAGGAAAATTTAGAAAGAATTGATGCAATTTAGTAAGCCACACAATGCAATTTATTTGTATTTTTCCAATTTTTCAATTTTTTTAAATTTTTCTTAATACAATAAAATGAATGACTATATGAAGGAATGAAATCAATCCAAATCTAAAGAAAAACACTCGGCAAGTTGTAATTTAAGTCCAAAAACATGGGTTCACCAAAATGTTTAGGGGAAAATTAGATTTGTTAATGTTCTAGTGTTTAGATGTTTAAATCTGCCTCTCCACTATACATTCAAGGATCTAGGGTCGAGTGACGAGCACTATCATACCCTAGGTCACTCGCAGATGCAAAGAAACTTAGATTAGGGAATTTAATTATTATATTTCCTTCTCTTATGTCCAATTAACCATTAAAACCCTAATTATGCAAATACGCCAACAAATTGACGAATGATAGAAAAAGCTCTTGCAGACAGGAGTAAACTACCAAATCATAGAATACCTATTTTCAAGGTTTTGAAGTGGAACAGTCGAGGACACTGGAGCAGGCACCCAAGTCCAAGGTGTCATTTTCTTTGTGGGATCTGGACCTCCTTCCGAGAGTGATCAACCTTATAACTTCTATTTTTCAAAACTTAGATGCGAAAGACACTAGAGTGAGTGCCCAAGTCCTGGAAGTGCTCCTGTGCCCATCTTTCATTCAGATATTGAATCCTTGATGCCTGCCAATCCTTCTTGCAACTCCACTTTTCCCAAATGTGACACCTGTAACTTGCAATCACAAGACTTGGTTTGGGGGTTGTGGTGTTTAGAGGCTTGCCTCAGTCAAGCCCCAAAGGACACTTAAGTCTCTGAACACCGTTGTCAGATAAAGAGTGCATGCCCTTGTGAGGCAGAGGCAAAAACCAAAGGAATCAATGATGAAAACACAATATTATGTCACCTTGTAGTGAAGCTCTCATGGGAGGAAGATGCTCTTCATTCCATGAAGAAATTGATGCTCAAATCTACAAATATCAATACACAAAACACACAAGTCTGCTCTTGCAACACAATGAAAGCCTTGAATCACCTTGAGAACAGAATAGCTTGCTAGTAATCATCTAGTTTGCAAATGAATACCTAAGCATGCTTATATATGCAACTACAAGAACTCCCACCAAGATTTTAAAAATTAAAACTTACCATGCTGGCAAAAGGACCAAATAATGGTCATAAACTGACACCCAAAAATTAGGGCTGCCCCAAAATAGGGCAGCACTAGGGCGCAGGCGCCGAAGTCCTCCCCCAATTTGGGTAGGGTATAGCTCAAGGGGTCCACCTAGGTCCACTCTGCCATGAAACCTAGGTCTCATTCCATCGAGATGCCAAAATATGAACTAAGATGTCCTAAATACATACTAAAGACCTAGGAGCTAAACCTTATGAGGGAAAATCCCCCAAGGGGACATTTTCTGACATTATAGAAGGATAAATAGAAGACCTAAAGGTAATGCATGAGTTGCACATGTCGATGAAGATGTGCAATCAAAGCGCTCTGAAGATGCTGAAAGGGGAGAAACCCTATTGTCAGAAGAACTTTGCTGAATGAGGAGAAAGAACCAATCAGAGGAAGCATTTATTCCACACAAGGTGCAAACATGAAGGTAAGTGTTGTGATATTATTATTGACAGTGGAAGCACTGACAATTTTGTTTCAGAGGAGATGGTTGACAAGAAGAAAGCATCCACATCCATATCGGATTGCATGGTTGCAGAAGGACCACAGAGCTTTGGTCAATGAGAAGTGTTTAGTGAAGTTCAAGATTGGGGACTACCATGATGAGGTGTTGTGTGATATCATACTGATGGATACATGTCATATGTTGTTGGGCAGGTCGTGGTAGTATGATAGGAGTGTTGTCCATCATGGCCATGCAAACACATATTCCTTAACAAAAGATGGAGTTTGTCATAAGTTGAAGCCCTTGAAGGAGGTGGAAGAAAAGGTATGTAGTACTACCAGAATTTACCTGGTTGATGGTAGGAAATTTTTGGAGGGTATGAAGCATAAGTGTCATTTCTTTGCATTGATTCCTAAGATTAGTCAAGAGAAATGTGAAGACGTACCAGCAGAAGTTTCAGATATGTTGGAAGAATTTCAGGACATTATCTTTGATAATGTACCAGAAGGTTTACCACCAGTAAGGAAGATAAGTCATCAAATGGATTTGATACCAGGAGCTAGTTTGCTGAATAAGGTAGCCCATAGAATGATCCCTATAGATAATGAAGAGCTGAAAAGACAAGTTCAGGAGTTGTTGAGGAATGGACTGATTAGGGAGAGCCTAAGTCCATGTGTGGTACCTACAGTACTAGCACCGAAGAAAGATGGAGAGTGACGGATGTGAACAGACTCTCGAGCCATCAATAAGATAATGATCAACTATAGATTTCCATTGCTTAGAATGGATGACATAATGGATTGCTTGAGTGGAGCCAAGTACTTCATGATGATTGAACTGAAGAGTGGGTATCACCAGATCTGTATCAGAGAAGGAGATGAATGGAAGACAACTTTCAAGACAAAGGCAGGTCTGTATGAGTGGTTAGTCATGCAATTTGGGCTAACCAATGCACCGAGCACATTCATGCGGCTCATGAATGAGGTATTGAAAGAATTTTTAGGAAGTTTTATTATTGTCTATTTAGATGATATTTTAATTTTCAGTAAAACTTGGGATGAGCATTTGATGCATATCAAAAGAGCTTCAGAGAAGTTGAGAGATGAGAAGTTGCTGATTAATCTAAAGAAATGTAGTTTCACAAAGGAGTTGGTATACCTAGGATTTTTTGTCTCAAAGGAAGGTCTTAAGATGGACCTAGAGAAGGTGAGAGCTATCCTTGAATGGCCTACACCAAGGAGTGCCACAAAGGTACGGTCTTTTCATGGTTTGGCAAGTTTTTATAGAAAGTTTATTAGAAAATTTAGTAGCATTTGTGCATCCCTAACTGAGACAATGACAGGGGATAGAAAAGAGTTTAAATGGACTAAAGGAGCAGACAAAAGATTTGATACATTGAAGCAAAAAGTCAAAGAGCAACATGTTCTGGCACTTCCAAATTTCAATAAGATATTTCAAGTAATATTGTGATGCTAGTGGTAGTGCTATAGGAGCTGTTTTGAGCCAAGAAGGTAAGCCCATTGCCTATTTTAGTGAGAAGCTTAATGATGCCAAGAAAAAGTATTCTATTTATGATCAGGAATTTTATGCAATAGTTCAGGGTTTAAAGAAAGGGAGACATTATTTGTTGCCAAAAGAGTCTTTTTTATATACTGATCATCAGGCTTTGTAGTATCTTAATAGTCAAGGAAAGTTGAACCAGAGGCACTTAAAATGGGTTGAGTTTTTGTAGAGCTATACTTTTGTTTTTAAGCACAGGAGTGGGAAGTCCAACAGAGTTTTTAGATGCCTTTAGCAAAAGGCAAAACTTGTTGATAGAAATGAAGATAGAGGTTGTTGGGTTCAATGAGCTCAAAAATTTGTATCATGAAGATCTAGATTTTTTAGAGGCTTGGAAAGCTTCTTTAGAACCTATTACTTTGGACAGGACAAAATGGTTAGATTTCATAATCCAAGATGACATGTTGTTTAGAGGAAGCCAGTTATGCATTCCAAGGAGTTCCATGAGAGAGAACCTAATTAAGGAGAAGCATAGTGGGGGATTGGCTGGATACTTTGGTCGAGATAAGACCATTTCTATTGTTGGTGAGAATTATTATTGGCCACAATTGTAGCAAGATGTGAGAAAATTTGTGCAGAGTTGCAGAGTGTGTCAGATGGCAAAAGGAACAAGTCAGAATACATGACTATATCAGCCATTACCTATACCAGAGAAGCTATGGGATGATATTAGTATGGATTTTATTCTTGGTTTACCAAGGACACAGAGAGGACATGATTCTATTTTTTTGGTGGTGGACAGATTCTCAAAGATGGCACATTTTCTTCCTTGCAAGAAGACTAATGATGTGGTTCATATTGTAGAGTTATTTTTTAGGGAGGTGGTGAGATTACATGATCTACCAAAGAGCATAGTTTCAGATCAAGATACCAAGTTTTTTGGTTATTTCTAGAGGACATTATGGAAGAAGTTGAAGACAAATTTGAAGTTAAGTTCTACACACTATCCATAGATTGATGGACAGATGGAAGTGGTGAATAGGAGTTTGGGTAACCTCCTATGATGCTTAGTAGGAGATAAGCCCAAGGGATGGGATTTGATTTTACCACATGCAAAATTTGCTTACAACAATTCTATCAATAGGAGTACTGGTAAATCACCATTCCAGATTGTATATGGCAATAGCCCAAGAAATGCTTCCAAGTTAAGGAAGTTGGACAAAGGAGAAAAGACAAGTGCTGAAGCTGAAGACTTTGCAGAACATTTGAAGAATTTGCATGAAGAGGTGAGAAAGCATAATAATAAGATGAATATTCAGTACAAAGCTAAGGCAGATCAGAAGAGGAGATATAAGGAGTTCCAGGTAGGAGATGAAGCCATGGTTCAATTGAGAAAGAAAGGTTCCCAATTGGAACTTATAATAAGTTGAAAATGAAGAAATTTGGACTGTGCAGAATCCTGAAGAAGCATGATTCAGGAAATGCATATGAGGTAAAGCTGCTAAGTGGGATCAATATTTCCCCTATTTTCAACACTGCTGATTTATCAGAATATCATGAAGGTGTAACAGAGGATGGACCAATAGAAGAATAGTGGAGTATTCTGGCATCTCCTTCAATGGAGGAGATAGAAGAGATCTTAGATAGCCATGTGGAAAGAAGTACTTGGAAGAGGCAATATGAAGAATATATATTGAAATGGAAAGGAAGGCCTATTGAAGATTCTTCTTGGTTGTCTAAGGTAGAGGTTGACCATTTGGGTTTTCCTCACACAAACACCTGAGATGTGATAGGGTCACTTCTCAAATTATCCTGGGTCTCTGATACAAGAGCATCCGGTGGTGTAAGGGCAATCTTGAATCACACACAAAAAAGATGTATTTCAAAATCATTGATGTTCTTTCCATTTCTTTTCAAAATTTGTGGTTCTGGTTCCATAATCGCTTGAATAATGATGTAGAACTTTTAGTTTTTCCAAACTACTAAAAATAGCAACCTCCTATTTTAGGAAATTTTGCATTTGTGCATGGATTCAAGCAAAACTTTATAGGAAGATTCATAACTGAAAAATAAGACCTTTGGGAAAGGAATCACGCAAAGATAATTTGTGAGATGAAATATATTAAAGTTTTCATTTCTTGAAAAATGCCTAAAAATGGCTAGAACTAGCAAAGCAAGTTTGCAGCATGTAGAGTACTCTGTGAGCTTTCCGATGCATAAAACAGTTCATCAATCAGACACCTGGATCAAAAGTTATGGCTCCTAGAAGTTGACCTATTTTTAGAGGGAGATGCAAATTTTAAAATTAGGTTGTTGGCCACCAAAAAGGCTATTAATAACCATTTTTGGGAACTCTGGGTAGTAGTAGAGTTAAGGGGGAAAGTGTAGAGTCAAGAATAGGTGGGAAAATAGAAACCATAGTAGATTTGGGGTTACAAATGGTAGATGATTCCAGAGTCTTGTAAGAGGAAGCTGTAATGTGTTGTAGCCTATGGAGGGTTGATTCCTTTGATTGTATTTGAGCTTCTACAATGTAATAAGTTATCCAAATCAATAAATAAAGTTGTATTTTCTGTGTATAATTTTTGTTATTGTGTGTTTTATGATTTACTGCCTTCATCAAGTGGTATGAGAGCCAGGTTTCTTGAGACAGATCGCTGACTGTGAGGCAATTTGCACCAGGACCTGAGGTTTTGGGTTTGCTACAGAGATCAAGATACCTCCATGAAGAAATTGTATTGGGTGGAATGCTTTGATGGAAGAGGGTGTTAGGACAGTAAAATTTTTAAAATTTTACTGTTTTTTCACTCCATCATGTTTGAACATAATCCTAAAAATATCCCAAAATTATAATAAATTTTTTTCACAAGGTGTCTATGGATGAGCAGTGTTAAATTATATCAAGGCTAATCTATCAGCAAGATGTTGTGTTGTTTACACCGATACATAAGGGATCATTTGGAAATAACCATCGGCATGAGAATAGAGATCGGAAAGAGATTTATAGAAGTCACCGATGGAATAAGTGATACCGATGACTTTACATCGGCAAGAAAAGTGAGTGGTCATACCGATCGGTATGACAGACAACTGTCGGATGACCTTTTAAAAGTTGCCCTGACAGTATATATCATATCGATAAAGTATTTCGGCAAGAGTCTCACCGAACATCCTGCGGAGGTAATGAAGCAAATGACCATTGGCAAGAAGTAAACTATCGGGATAAGATACAAGGAAGTTTCCGATACTAAATGTCTTGGCGATAAGAGAGCTTTCAGCAAGACTCACAGCGATACTATTATCTGTCGGGATGACTCAACATATCGGAACAAGGGAATTAGGTCTCGCCGATTCACAAGTCACAGCGATCAAAAGGTATCGGTGATACTTTGACATACTCTACCCGATAAAGAATATGAAAGAACCATCGGTGAGATGATTCAGATCGGATTATCTTTTGAAAGCTATCCCGATAGTATGTTTCACTCCGATGGGTATGCTCTATCGGCAAGACATTAAAATAGTCATTCCGATCTAAAGTAATATGACTATCGGTGGGACAACAAGAGTTGGGGAAACATAATTATGTTATCTCGATAGTATTAATCATCTTGATAAACAAATCATATCGGTAAGACTCATTACATCGGAGTGAAATCTAAATCATATGGCGATGAAGGAAGTCATGCCGATGGTCGCGCCCACTTGAAGATATGACATTTCATAGCGTCGAGAATACAAATAAGGGGTCACGCCGATTGATTGTTCGCACCATAAAAACATTAAGGTCGCCCAGACATTTCAAAATTCACGCCGATAAGAGGAGTTATGGCGATGTGACATTTCACAGCGATGAACATTGAATTGATCAGATGATTAAATACAAACGGCTACGAAATTTCTATAATCATTATAGTTGCAAAAAATTGTCTGAGAAGAGAATACAGAAGAACTCTTAAGGCGAAAGCAGAGGATTCCAATTCCAGCCACCAAACGACAGGTACATATACCAAACCACTGTATAGCCTGTGTTTAAATTCTTTGCCAAAGTTTTAAAATGGAAACTCCGAGGAAGGGAAAAGGCAGAAAGTTACAAGGGGAAACCAGTAAGCCCAAAAAACAAAAAACTGAACAAACCCCTAAGGAGAAAGTAAAAGAAAGAAAACTAAACCAGGACCTAATTGACCAATTGCCTGGGTCAACTCCCAAGACCAGAAGGTCTGCCCAACTCAGGGCAGAAGTGGAGAAATTAGAGGATAAACACAAATGCCTGGGAGATATCTGGACCCCAATTCGGGGATATGAACTTTTCAGATTCTACTACAATAGAAGGTTTAGGAATGCTCCTGTGTCAAACCCATGGCACATGAATTTAGGAAAACTGGTTGTACCCAATGTATTCCTGAATGTGGAACTCCTTCGTTACTTGCCAGATATTATAATTCAAACCTGAGAGCCATTTGCAATCCACAGGGAGAACCACTTGTGCATTTGTCAAAAAATGCTATTTGTGAGGTTTTTGATTTAGATGATTTATGCACTGTCCCTATCATATATGAAGATCTGGATAAGGAGTATTGGAGAATGGACACAACTTACAATGGATGGAGGTTACCCATTCATAGGCCCAGGGTTGAAGGAGAAGTGATGCCCTTAACTGAAAATGATGGCCCTCCCTTTCATGTAGCCATATTTGAACCATATATACAATATACCTATTATTCTGTAGGCCAAATCCTGAGTTCAGAGGTTCCTGAGTTCATGACTATTCCTCTGATGGTCATAGCCTCTAACATTCAGTGTCATAATGCAAGGCAATTTGATTATGCTTCCTATATTGCTAATAGAATGGACTCTGGTCTATCTGTAATAAAAAACAGTGCTCCAGCATGCTCTTTTGAGCATTACTCAATGCTTATGCACATGGTGTTATATTATGGCCAGGAGGTAGGGTTGTGGCCAAATGAGTTTCAAGTTGTTGCTGCAGATAAGAAAGGGGAAAAGATACCTGTACAACTGTGGACCAGAATTTGGCAAAGTAGATATGCCCATTCCAGCTATGCTCAATTTGAAGAGCATTGTGTAAAAGTACTGTATAGGTATTTTAATCACCCCTGTGAATATTCAATTTCAACTGAGATAAAAAGATTCCTCAGACCAAAAGATTTTGGTGGCCCCCCTACTATCACTCATAATTGGGGAGACTAGTATTGTTTTGAGGATGCTACTATGATCAGAGTTTATGGTTTTGAAGATGCTCCATTCATATTGCCCAAGACTGTCCCTGACAGGCTTGCATATCTGGAGATAATCAGACAAATGCATTGTTCAAATGTGATGCATTTGAGTTCACATGACAAACAATCATTTATGCCCAGTACTTTATGTTTTGGAGATTTTACTGTAGTTTCTAAAGAAGGTTACAATCTCATTCTGGATAAATTAATGCATTATAACATGAAGACTGCTGAGATGAGAAAAGGATTTGACCCTGAAGGCTTTATTGATTCTGCAAGAAGAAAATAGAATCTCAGTGGATACATGCACATACATTATCCACATGATGATGTCATTAGAAATTTAGAAGAAGCAGAAGTCGAATTGGTGGTAGAAAAATATAACAGGGATTTGGATGAAAAGAAAAAGCAGTTAGCAGTAGTTGAGGTTGTATCCTCTGAGGATGAAGAACTGACAGGGCAAGAACAGCCACCAGATGAAAAGGTAGAGATGTCCAAGAGGAAAATGCAACAATATCAGCCTCCTGTCGTACTACATGATGAGGAGGGGTCTGCTGATGAGGATCCACACCAGACAGCCTATGATTCTTTCATTGCAGATGATAAGTTTATTCAATCAAAAGAATTTAAATCATTTTTATATAAATAAAAAGGGAAAGAAATCAGAGAGTCAGTAGATGATGTCTCTGCTGATAATGAAAGACAATTATTAGATACGCTGAAGGAAACAGTAGATAAAGAGATGCAAGACATGACACCTAGCAAGGGTAGACAGTTACTTAAAGATGTAGGGGTCATGATTTTTCCTGGTCTAGATTTAAATTCTGCTTTGGTTTTTGACAGTTTTTTGAATAACACAGATGATAAGTATAAACTTACTCCAGAAGGAGTTAATGAAGTATATATGGGAACAAGGTATAACAATGATGAAAATTCCCTGATGATATGGGCGTTATACCCTCCCCACAAGAAGACGGCCATCATTGATACTGAAAAGACTTTTGGCCACGTGATGACTTTGAAAGCAGGGGAAACTGACCCTATAATTACAGCAGACATTTGTATCAATGTTGCCAAATTGAATAAAGCACAAGCTCAAATGTTGATCAAAGAAAGAGATGCATACAAATTGAATTGTGAAAGACTGACAAAAGAAAATGATTACTTGAAGGATGTTGTTAAGAGTACTTTTGGCCAGTCCACAAAAAGAATAACTCAAGGTGAGAGCTCACAGGGCATTCAAGTGTTATCCCCTGATCAGGCAACCCAAATTTAGATGGATGCATTTGTTACAATACTGCAAAGCAGGTATGCCAACATGGTGCGGTGGTTAAACCAATTTTTGGATAACTTCTCAGAGAATCATAAAGCAGTTCAAGAACATGAAAGACTTGAAAAGAGAATACGAGAAAAATTGACTGAGATACAAAACAGAAGTACTGCTGATAGTACAGATATCTCTGATGCAAAAGCATTTCTCAAACAGCATCAAAATTATTATGACAAACTTAAAGCTGATGCTAAGGAAGGAGATGATGCCTCAAACGCAGGAGTGCCCAGGATATTTAAAGACAATGGAGAGGTGAAGAGTAAGGAAGAATGGATTATTGATTGTCAAAGTATATTACACAAAGCCACAGGAGCTCTGAAAGACAAAGCCTCTGCATCTAAAGAAGTTTGCAAACAATTGGAGAGCATGATTACACTTGACATAATTACCAGAAGTGTTGTTCACCTTACTGATTCTCATCGTGAGCAGGATTACTTGGATTACTTGGCAAAAGTCTACTTGTGGCTAAATAGAGCCTAATCATAATTATGTTATAAATTGTTAATGTTTGTTGAAGTTCCCAAAAGACTTATTGAAGAGTCATGTCTCTTCATAGAAACATCTATATAGGCTCAAACAATTAGTGCTGAAAAATCATCAGCAGTAGAATATATTCAGATATATCATATATACAATGTTTCAAAATGACTATGTTGCATATTTTATTTGAAGAAGAAGTTTGAAGTTCTCTGATTCAGTGGTCCTGCTTTGGTATCAGTTGTTTGTTAAGATTATTCATTTGTGTGGCTGTCTCCATTTCTGCATTTCCTTGATATTCAGATTAAACATATCAAGTATATATTTGATCTGTCAATACACATTTGCTGTATCTATGTGATTAAATAGGTTGGTATCCATTTGAGGAATTAAACCCTTCTGATTTAATTACAGTAGCCTGGAAGTATTAAGCTTGGATTACTAAGTAGGGCCATACAATTAGATTGCCATTCTGTCTCCAGTAAATATTATCTGTTAATCTTGTCTATTCATTTCATTTGGTTCCTTCAAGTAAGGATTAAAGTACCTTCTAGTGAATTATAAGATATCTAATTTTATTTGGTTGGATTATCAAGAAGAGTCTGTAAGTCATTTACTTGCACGTTTATACAAGCTATAAACTAAAACTGTGCCAAACAATTAGAATTATTACCATTAGGAAACCATTAGTCCTGGTCCTTCAAACTGACTATGTTACCCAACAAGGCACTAGTCTTATTTTATTTAAAACCTTTTACCTTGATATTGCTTATACAATTCTTACCAGTCACTCATTAGACATTAAACCTAAAATCAGTCAGCAAGCATTTCATCTATCCTACATCTTGTGCCATTGTAGATAGATTTAGTTAGTCCAAGCATTCACATTCAATCTACTTTAATTTTCCAAGGTTTACCCACCTAGGTGTAGCAGGACCTAAAGTGAAGGAAATCATCTAACCTTAACGTTCGATTTCATCAAGTTAGTTCAGAAACGTTGCCAATCTAAACATAGAGCTTGGCATCCCCTTAGGATTGGCAACCTGCATATCTGAGACCTAACAAATTGGTGACTCTACTGGGGAACTAGTAAAAGACCTTAGAAATTAATCCTTTCTTTCATAGAGTCATTTCAAATTTAAGTTGGTAACTCTGCTGGTGATAGGAACCCTACAGATAAAATATAAATTGTTCCTATTTAATAGGTGGCGACTCTAGTTACAATTATAAAGAATTCAAATGGATGGCAGGAGATCCAAGATGGAAGGTAGAAATTTGCAGTCATCTCCACCACTTAGAAACATTTCCAAAAGAAATGTGAATCCAAAGCATTCCCACCAAGATAATAATCTAGACATCCAAGACAATGATTCAGAACAAAATATATCAATTCACAACAAATTCACACCTCTACATGATTCAAACGAGAACCTCAGTGGAGCAACTGATGATATTTTGGCAAGGTACAGACCCACTCCTCAAGCACAGCGAGATCATGATGCAAAGGTCATGAGGGATATTGATAGGAACCAAGCTGAACATGATTTCATGATATCATTTGATCAAGGAGAAGAGATAGGGTATGAATTCTCAAATCAAGGAATGAATGATAATCCAGAACATCAGGAAATAAATAATCAGGACATGAGTGAAGAGCAACAAGAAATACTCATGCTCCGAAAGGAACTTGAAAGGTACAAGATACATGAAGAAAGGGAGTTGTTGCAGCAAGAAATTCAATAGAGGAAAAATAAAGCCAAAATAGCTCCCCCAAAATATGTACCCCCGTATAGAGGGAATATTTCAAGGAATACACAGCAAAATACAAGTGGTGCTCAAAACTCACATGCTTCCGGAAGTCATCAGAACACTATTCCCCAAAACCCTAGACCACCTCCCATACGTAATGTATCTCAACACATAGTAAATACCTACCCACCCCCTGGTCAACAATACTATAGACCACAAAATCATCACACAAACCCCCACATGAACCAACATCAACAATATGCATATCATCAACCACCAGGTGGATACAATTATTATCCCAATCCACCACCTTTAAATTTCCCACCCCAAAACCTTGCAAATATATGCAATCAATTTGATTTAACTGGATATCAGTTGTATCCATATCCTATGGATAGTACTTGGAGAAATATGGTTCCCAAGTTTACTGGAAATAATGCAATATCTGCGGAAGATCATATCAGAAGTTTTAATGCTTTTGTACAGGATATTGGTATGGATTGGGAAGACATTAGAATGAGGTTATTTATGATGTCCCTCACTGAAGATGCCAGCGATTGGTTTAACAACCTACCTGATGCATCAATCAATTCAATAACTGATTTCCATAACCAGTTCAAGGATCAGTATGGTAACCAATATGCTCCTGAGTTTGCACTACATGAATTAATAAGTATACAGAAGTATTAAAATGAGTCAGTATTTGATTTCAACTTGAAGTTTTCCAAGCTACATAATAAGGTACCACATGGGGCTAAGTTATCTGACCAGGCAGCACTAAGTATCTATATGAAAGCATTTGACCCTAAAACAGGGTATGAACTTAGAAACAGGTGTCCTGCAACCTTGGGCGAAGCACAGAAAGTGGCCATAACTATTGAAAATAATAGGAAGGCTACATGAATGGTCAGTAAGAGGGATAATCATAGAAATCCTCAGAATCCAAATGTTCAACAAACTAAACCAAAGGGTCAGCATAGACATGATAGACCTAGGTTACATGATATGCCCTACAATACAAACTGGAAGGATGGAAGGCCTATCGATAACAACAGAAAGCGACCATATGGAAAAGATACTCCTGATCCTTTGAAAAGAAACATGGCACACATGGCAGAAAATAAGCCTTGGTGTTTTGTGTGTAATTTACCGCATTTACCTGAATACTGTGAGGTAGCTAAATCTATACAGCAAGAGGAAATGCTATACAACTATAATAGGGATAATCATACCATCAATATGATGCAGGATACACCATGTGTGGTGACAGAAGATTATTCTTCTTCAGAAGAAGAAGGATATGAGTATGATGTAGGGAACCATAAGTATCATAACAACATGGGAGAACAAGAGGTATTCTCAGACCAAGAAGATAGTTATAACAATAAGTCATATGGTCAATGGAGAAAACCTACTGAGGATGAAAGAGAAGCTCTCACAGTGGCTGCAGTGGCTCAAGCTCGAAACACTTATAACTTAAGGAATAGAACAACAAATGTTGGGCAAGGAACTCCTAGAAGTGTATTTATAAAAGACCAGAATAACAAAGGAAATAACACAAAATCATCATCTAAAGAACCAGAAAAGGGGGATAAAAGTAAAATGAAAGAAAATCAAGAAAAAGAGAACACAAAAACAGAAAAGAATGACCAGATCATAGCCCATTCTTTTGATATTGCACATGCAGTGTCTCAGGTGAAGATATCAGTCCCACTTCTAGAGATGATGAAAATAGATAAATATAGGAGTACAGTTGTCAAGATGATTTCTGATACACCAAATCCAAAACATAAAGGGTTTGAAAAAACAACAAATAATGTGCATCAGGAAAATTTCAAGATGCCTGAGGTATACCTTGGCGACACACTTACAAAAAATCCCTCGCAGGTAGACCCATTCTATACCACATTAGTAATCAAGAACAGGATAGTCAGAAATTGCATGATCGATTCAGGTGCTGCTATGAATATCATGCCTATAGCAGTTATGAAAGAATTGGGAATGTGGGTTGATACTACGTATGGCCAGTGTTATGCAATGGATAACAAATCTATTCCAGTAGTTGGTATCATGAAGGATGTAGAGATAAAACTTTCCTCACATCCTGAAGCCACTTATAACATTGACATAACTGTGGTTGACATCCCACCGTATTATGGGATGCTTTTATCAAGGCAATGGGCTGCCATGGCAGGAGGCAATGTTCAATTAGATTTATCATATGCAACCATACCAGTGGGTGACAAGGAAATCAAATTGTGCAGAGAGCCAAGGTATGACAATATCATAGAAAGAATGGACCGGCATCAGGTGAATTTCTTTTGTGACACAGATTTGGGAGTTTTCAAAGTTGGAGAAACTACACCAGAGTTGCATAACACTGACCCAATACACACTGAATCTATGAAAGAAGAAAATGAGTTGTGGAAAATGTATTTTGATGGTGCATGCAGCAAAATAGGAAATGGGGCTGGAGTAATTTTCATTTCACCAGGAGGTAAAACTTTTAAATACTCTTTCCTATTGACATTTGAATGTACAAATAATGTAGCTGAGTATGAAGCCCTGCTCATTGGCCTAAACATAGCCACCAAACACAAAATAAAAAAGTTGGCTGTCTATGGTGATTATGAATTGGTCATCTCCCAAATAAGAGAAAAATACTTATCTAAAAATAAAAGATTAAGACAATACAGAAATGCAGTTTGGGATAGTGTTGAATTATTTGATGCCTTTTCAATCAGCTGGGTTGATAGGTCTAAAAACATTATGGCAGACTTTTTAGCAAACATTGCATTAAAGAGAGATGATGTCACATTGGGAGGAATCACAGAAGTTGAATTTAAAACTAGACCTACCATCCCTGAGAATATACAGAACTAGCAAGTATTTGATAGTGATGCTGATATAATCAATTTCTTGCATTGTGCTGATTATTATGAAAATCAAGAAATTGATTTCAGTGCATTTGTGGAGGAACATGATGGGAAGGAAACCCTTTTTGGCCAAGAAGTGGTCCAATTGAAAACGAATAAGATACCCAAAGGACTTATTGCATTAGAAAAGACATTTGATGGCCATGATAGGTATAAAGAGGAAGACACACCAGTGGTACCTAGTAACCTTGAAGAAATCAATTTGGGGACACAAACAACTCCAAAAAATGTGTATATTAGAAGTCTTGACCCAAAAATCAGAAGCAGACTTATCAACCTGCTCAGGAAGTACAGGCATGTGTTTGCTTGGTCATATGATGACTTAAAAGCATATAGAGAGGATCTATTTCAACATGAGATACCACTGAAGCAAGATGCTAAACCATTCAGACAGAAGCAAAGACCGATTAATCCTACACTAGCCCCTAAAATGTTAGAGGAACTTACAAAGTTAAGGGATGGAGCTATAATCAAACCTATTAGACACTCTTCCTGGGTTTCAAACTTGGTGCCTGTCAGGAAAAAGAATGGTGACATTAGACTGTGTGTGGATTTCAGAAATTTGAATAAATCTTCCCTCAAAGATAATTATCCTCTTCCCAATATGGAGGCAATATTGCAGAAAGTCACTGGATGCGAATTATTGTCAATGATGGATGGTTTCTCCGGTTACAATCAGGTAAAGGTTAAGGAGTTTGAACAATTTAAGACTGCATTCACCACTCCGTGGGGAACATATGTGTATTTGAGAATGCCATTTGGATTAACTAATGCTGGAGCAACATTCCAGAGAGCGATGGATGTAGCTTTTGCTGAATTGATCAATAAGATTATGATAGTATATCAAGACGACTTGACAGCATATTCTAAAAGGGCCGAAGATCATTGCACACATTTAGAACAAGTATTTATCAAAGCCCTAGAATATGGGATATCATTGAACCCTAAAAAATGCCATTTTGTAGTGACAGAAGGAAAATTGCTTGGCCATATAGTCTCGAAGGAAGGAATCAAAATAGATCCTGAAAGGGTAAAAGCAATTGATCAACTCCCTATTCCAAAGAATGTAAAAGCCATACAATCATTTTTTGGCCAGATAAATTTTGTCAGAAGATTTATACCAAACTCTGCAGAAATTGCTTGTCCTATATCAAGAATGCTGAAGAAGAACTCAAAAATAAAATGGACAACAGAAACACTAGAAGCATTTGGTAATATTAAGGAGGCAATCAAGCAAGCTCCAGTCTTAGTGTCCCCTGACTTCAGTAAACCTTTCCAACTTTTCTCATTTGCTTCCTATCATACAGTAGCAGCAGTGTTATTACAGAAAAATAATGATGGATATGAACAGCCTATCTCATTCTTCAGCAAGTCCCTTCAGAATGCAGAGTTGAAGTATGACATTATTGAAAAACAAGCATATGCATTGGTAAAAGCAGTTAAAAATTTTAGACCATATTTGGTGGGAGCTAAAATCACAGCATATGTTCCTAATGCTGCAGTGAAGGATGTATTGGTCCAAACTGAAGTCACCGGCAGGAGATGTAGGTGGATCAATAGGATTCAGGAATTCAACATTGAAATCCAAATCACTAATTTGGTAAGGAGACAGGGTCTTGCCAAATTGATGACTGAAAGTAACCTAGAAGCCTCTCAGATATGTAATATTGATGCAAGTACTAGTATTGAACACACTCCATGGTATACTGATATAATATATTATCTAAATCATATGAAATGTCCTGAAGGATATGATGATAACAAAAGGAGGACACTCAAATTACAAGCTTCAAAATATGTACTCATCAGTGGGGATCTTTATTGGAAAAATAGAGATGGGATTCTACTATTATGCTTGGATGAATATTAGTCAAAACGTATTATGAAGGAGCTGCATGAAGGCATGTGTGGAGGTCATTTCTCAGCGAAAACTACAGCCCACAAAATCCTGAGGGCAGGGTATTATTGGCCTAAAGTTTTTAATGATTCATACCAGTACACTAGAAAGTGTGAAGCATGCCAGAAGTTCTCAGGCAAGTTAAAATATCAAGGAGCACTACCCTTAAAACCTATGCAGGTTGAGGCTCCATTTTATCAATGGGGTATTGATTTTATAGGTGAAATCTCAGAAAAATCAAGTGGAGGGCACAGATGGATTTTAGTGGCTACTGATTACTTTACAAAATGGGTGGAAGCAATCCCTACCAAACAGGCTACAAGTAAAGTTGTGATCAATTTTCTAATGGATAATATTATATGCAGATTTGGTACTCCAGTAAGATTGATTATAGATAATGGGATGTGTTTTAGATCTGATGAATTCAAAGATTTTTGTAGTACACATGGTATCACTGTTTCTTATGCTGCTCCCTACCATCCACAGGCCAATGGACAAGCTGAATCAAGTAATAAGAGCCTCTTGAAAGTCATAAAAAGAATGCTGGATAGAAATAAGAAAGCTTGGGATTCAAAATTGAGAATGGCAGTATGGGCTGATAGAATTACTATAAAAAGGGCAATTGGGAGATCACCTTATGAGTTGGTATATGGAACACAAGCAAGATTACCATTGGACAATCTTATACCAGTGTATAAATTCATTCTCCAGGAAGACTTGAATATTCATGAACCAATGGAGGAAAGGTTAGAACAATTGGCAGAGCTTGATGAAACAAGAAGAATAGCTCAGAGGTAGAATATTAAACTACAATCATAGGTAAAATATCTCTTTGACAAGAAGGCCAAAGACAGGAAGTTTGAAATAAATGATATGGTACTAATGTGGAATGCAAGATGTCAGGACAAAGGAAAACATGGAAAATTTGAAGCCCTGTGGTTGGGTCCTTTCGTCATCACTGGCAAGGGAGGTGATGATTCTTAGTATGTAAAGAATATGTCAAGAGAGGAGTAGGAATTGCCTGTACATGGGCAATATTTGAAGCAGTTCTTTTCATAAACATGTACAAAGAGAACTGAGCGTTGCTAGTGCATGGACAACCCTCAAATAATTCTCAAAATATTTTATTCCATGCACAGTAGTCTAGGAATCATTCCCGATCCCCATCATTTGTTACTTTCCTTTTCCCATTTTTGTAAAAACATCACCCCCAAATAAATAAAACATGTGGTCTACTTTCCCAGGAGGTCTGGATCCTTGTCATACTCACAGGGAGTATACATCCCAGACAGAGCCACTGTTAGGACAGTAAAAATTTTAAAATTTTACTATTTTTTCACTCCATCATGTTTGAACATAATCCTAAAAATATCCCAAAATCATAATAAAAATTTTTCACAAGGTGTCTATGGATGAGCAGTGTTAAATTATATCAAGGCCAATCTATCGGCAAGATGTTGTGTTGTTTACACCGATACATAAGGGATCATTTGGAAATAACCATCGGCATGAGAATAGAGATCGGAAAGAGATTTATAGAAGTCACCGATGGAATAAGTGATACTGATGACTTTACATCGGCAAGAAAAGCGAGTGGTCATACCGATCGGTATGACAGACAACTATCGGATGACCTTTTAAAAGTTGCCTCGACGGTATATATCATACCGATAAAGTATTTCGGCAAGAGTCTCATCGAACATCCTGCGGAGGTAATGAAGCAAACGACCATCGGCAAGAAGTAAACTATCGGGATAAGATACAAGGAAGTTTTCAATACTAAATGTCTTGGCAATAAGAGAGCTTTCGGCAAGACTCACAGCGATACTATTATCTGTCGGGATGACTCAACATATCGGAACAAGGGAATTAGGTCTCGCCGATTCACAAGTCACAGCGATCAAAAGGTATCGGTGATACTTTGACATACTCTGCCCAATAAAGAATATGAAAGAACCATCGGTGAGATGATTCGGATCGAATTATCTTTTGAAAGTTATCCCGATAGTATGTTTCACTCCGATGGGTATGCTCTATCGGCAAGACATTAAAATAGTCATTCCGATCTAAAGTAATATGACTATCGGTGGGACAACAAGAGTCGGGGAAACATAATTATGTTATCCCGATAGTATTAATCATCTCGATAAACAAATCATATCAGTAAGACTCATTACATCAGAGTGAAATCTAAATCATATGGTGATGAAGGAAGTCATGCCGATGGTCACACCCACTTGAAGATATGACATTTCATAGCGTCGGGAATACAAATAAGGGGTCACGCCGATTGATTGTTCGCACCATAAAAACATTAAGGTCACCCAGACATTTCAAAATTCACGCCGATAAGAGGAGTTATGGCGATGTGACATTTCACAGCGATGAACATTGAATTGATCAGATGATTAAATACAAACGACTACAAAATTTCTATGATCATTATAGTTGCAAAAAACCGTCTAAGAAGAGAATACAGAAGAACTCTTAAGGCGAAAGCAGAGGATTCCAATTCCAGCCACCAAACGACAGGTACATATACCAAACCACTGTATAGCCTGTGTTTAAATTCTTTGCCAAAGTTTTAAAATGGAAACTCCGAGGAAGGGAAAAGGCAGAAAGTTACAAGGGGAAACCAGTAAGCCCAAAAAACAAAAAACTGAACAAACCCCTAAGGAGAAAGTAAAAGAAAGAAAACTAAACCAGGACCTAATTGACCAATTGCCTGGGTCAACTCCCAAGGCCAGAAGGTCTGCCCAACTCAGGGCAGAAGTGGAGAAATTAGAGGATAAACACAAACGCCTGGGAGATATCTGGACCCCAATTCGGGGATATGAACTTTTCAGATTCCACTACAATAGAAGGTTTAGGAATGCTCCTGTGTCAAACCCATGGCACATGAATTTAGGAAAACTGGTTGTACCCAATGTATTCCTGAATGTGGAACTCCTTCAGTTACTTGCCAGACATTATAATTCAAACCTGAGAGCCATCTGCAATCCACAGGGAGAACCAATTGTGCATTTGTCAAAAAATGCTATTTGTGAGGTTTTTGATTTAGATGATTTATGCACTGTCCCTATCATTTATGAAGATCTGGATAAGGAGTATTGGAGAATGGACACAACTTACAATGGATGGAGGTTGCCCATTCATAGGCCCAGGGTTGAAGGAGAAGTGATGCCCTTAACTGAAAATGATGGCCCTCCCTTTCATGTAGCCATATTTGAACCATATATACAATATACCTATTATTCTGTAGGCCAAATCCTGGGTTCAGAGGTTCCTGAGTTCATGACTATTCCTCTGATGGCCATAGCCTCTGACATTCAGTGTCATAATGCAAGGCAATTTGATTATGCTTCCTATATTGCTAATAGAATGGACTCTGGTCTATCTGCAATAAAAAACAGTGCTCCAGCATGCTCTTTTGAGCATTACTCAATGCTTATGCACATGGTGTTATATTATGGCCAGGAGGTAGGGTTGTGGCCAAATGAGTTTCAAGTTGTTACTGCAGATAAGAAAGGGGAAAAGATACCTGTACAACTGTGGACCAGAATTTGGGAAAGTAGATATGCCCATTCCAGCTATGCTCAATTTGAAGAGCATTATGTAAAAGTATTGTATAGGTATTTTAATCACCCCTGTGAATATTCAATTTCAACTGAGATAAAAAGATTCCTCAGACCAAAAGATTTTGGTGGCCCCCCTACTGTCACTCATAATTAGGGAGACTGGTATTGTTTTGAGGATGCTACTATGATCAGAGTTTATGGTTTTGAAGATGCTCCATTCATATTGCCCAAGATTGTCCCTGACAGGCTTGCATATCTGGAGATAATCAGACAAATGCATTGTTCAAATGTGATGCATTTGAGTTCACATGACAAACAATCATTTATGCCCAGTACTTTATGTTTTGGAGATTTTACTGTAGTTTCTAAAGAAGGTTACAATCTCATTCTGGATAAATTAATGCATTATAACATGAAGACTGCTGAGATGAGAAAAGGATTTGACCCTGAAGGCTTTATTGATTCTGCAAGAAGAAAATAGAATCTCAGTGGATACATGCACATACATTATCCACATGATGATGTCATTAGAAATTTAGAAGAAGCAGAAGTCGAATTGGTGGTAGAAAAATATAACAGGGATTTGGATGAAAAGAAAAAGCAGTTAGCAGTAGTTGAGGTTGTATCCTTTGAGGATGAAGAACTGACAGGGCAAGAACAGCCACCAGATGAAAAGGTAGAGATGTCCAAGAGGAAAATGCAACAATATCAGCCTCCTGTCGTACTACATGATGAGGAGGGGTCTGCTGATGAGGATCCACGCCAGACAGCCTATGATTCTTTCATTGCAGATGATAAGTTTATTCAATCAAAAGAATTTAAATCATTTTTATATAAATACAAAGGGAAAGAAATCAGAGAGTTAGTAGATGATGTCTCTGCTGATAATGAAAGACAATTATTAGATATGCTGAAGGAAACAGTAGATAAAGAGATGCAAGACATGACACCTAGCAAGGGTAGACAGTTACTTAAAGATGCAGGGGTCATGATTTTTCCTGGTCTGGATTTAAATTCTGCTTTGGTTTTTGATAGTTTTTTGAATAACACAGATGATAAGTATAAACTTACTCCAGAAGGAGTTAATGAAGTATATATGGGAACAAGGTATAACAATGATGAAAATTCCCTGATGATATGGGCGTTATACCCTCCCCACAAGAAGACGGCCATCATTGATACTGAAATGACTTTTGGCCACGTGATGACTTTGAAAGCAGGGGAAACTGACCCTATAATTACAGCAGACATTGGTATCAATGTTGCCAAATTGAATAAAGCACAAGCTCAAATGTTGATCAAAGAAAGGGATGCATACAAATTGAATTGTGAAAGACTAACAAAAGAAAATGATTACTTGAAGGATGATGTTAAGAGTACTTTTGGCCAGTCCACAAAAAGAATAACTCAAGGTGAGAGCTCACAGGGCATTCAAGTGTTATCCCCTAATCAGGCAACCCAAATTCAGATGGATGCATTTGTTACAATACTGCAGAGCAGGTATGCCAACATGGTGCAGTGGTTAAACCAGTGTTTGGATAACTTCTCAGAGAATCATAAAGCAGTTCAAGAACATGAAAGACTTGAAAAGAGAATACGAGAAAAATTGACTGAGATACAAAATAGAAGTACTACTAATAGTACAGATATCTCTGATGCAAAAGCATTTCTCAAACAGCATCAAAATTATTATGACAAACTTAAAGCTGATGCTAAGGAAGGAGATGATGCCTCAAATGCAGGAGTGCCCAGGATATTTAAAGACAATGGAGAGGTGAAGAGCAAGGAAGAATGGATTATTGATTGTCAAAGTATATTACACAAAGCCACAGGAGCTCTGAAAGACAAAGCCTCTGCGTCTAAAGAAGTTTGCAAACAATTGGAGAGCATGATTACACTTGACATAATTACCAGAAGTGTTGTTCACCTTACTGATTCTCATCGTGAGCAGGATTACTTGGATTACTTGGCAAAAGTCTACTTGTGGCTAAATAGAGCCTAATCATAATTATGTTATAAATTGTTAATGTTTGTTGAAGTTCCCAAAAGACTTATTGAAGAGTCATGTCTCTTCATAGAAACTTCTATATAGGCTCAAACAATTGGTGCTGAAAAATCATCAGCAGTAGAATATATTCAGATATATCATATATACAATGTTTCAAAATGACTATGTTGCATATTTTATTTGAAGAAGAAGTTTGAAGTTCTCTGATTCAGTGGTCCTGCTTTGGTATCAGTTGTTTGTTAAGATTATTCAGTTGTGTGGCTGTCTCCATTTCTGCATTTCCTTGATATTCAGATTAAACATATCAAGTATATATTTGATCTATCAATACACATTTGTTGTATCTATGTGATTAAATAGGTTGGTATCCATTTGAGGAATTAAACCCTTCTGATTTAATTACAGTAGCCTGGAAGTATTAAGCTTGGATTACTAAGTAGGGCCATACAATTAGATTGCCATTCTGTCTCCAGTAAATATTATCTATTAATCTTGTCTATTCATTTCATTTGGTTCCTTCAAGTAAGGATTAAAGTACCTTCTGGTGAATTATAAGATATCTGATTTTATTTGGTTGGATTATCAAGAAGAGTCTGTCAGTCATTTACTTGCACGTTTATACAAGCTATAAACTAAAACTGTGCCAAACAATTAGAATTATTACCATTAGGAAACCATTAGTCCTGGTCCTTCAAACTGACTCTGTTACCCAACAAGGCACTAGTCTTATTTTATTTAAAACCTTTTACCTTGATATTGCTTATACAATTCTTACTAGTCACTCATTAGACATTAAACCTAAAATCAGTCAGCAAGCATTTCATCTATCCTACATCTTGTGCCATTGTAGATAGATTTAGTTAGTCCAAGCATTCACATTCAATCTGCTTTAATTTTCCAAGGTTTACCCACCTAGGTGTAGCAAGACCTAAAGTGAAGGAAATCATCTAACCTTAACGTTCGATTTCATCAAGTTAGTTCAGAAACGTTGCCAATCTAAACATAGAGCTTGGCATCCCCTTAGGATTGGCAACCTGCATATCTGAGACCTAACAGAGGGTTTTAGAGCCCTACAAAGATGAATCGATGCATTGCAAGAGGAGTTGTAAAGAGGGTTTGAGCCAAGAACAAGAGAAGAAAGTGAGGATAATGCAGAAGAGGAGTTATCTGAGGAAGAACAAGATGTTGCAGCAGGTCCTGTAGAAGTTAGGTTGTTGAGGGCCATTTCTAAGATTGGAAAGAGGCCTAGGTTCAAATTTTCTACATATTCTAGAGATTTGAATCTAGAACAAGTTATTGATTGGATCAATGACATTGAGGAATATTTTGGGTATGAAGATGTGGAAGACCCAGATCGGGTCAAGTTTGCAAAAACAAAATTGAAGGGCCATGCTAGTATTTGGTGGAAGGAGGTCCAATTAGAGAGGAATGTAAGAGAAAAAGGAAATATCACTAGATGAAATCAAATGGTGGAGAAACTAAAGAAGCATTTCACTCATGTGGACTATGAGATGGAGTTGTTGAAGAAGCTCCAAGGATTGAAGCAAGGCAACAAGTTTGTTAAGGAGTATACAAAAGAGTTTTATAAGATTACTATCAGAACTAGTCATGCAGGGGCCAACAAGGAGAAGGTAGCCCATTACATTAATGTGTTGAGGCCAAGTATTCAAGAGGTGCTAAGCTTGGTCAAAATGACCACCATAGAAGATGCATAGCAATTTTCCCTAAAGGTGGAAGAGAAGTTGAAGAAAAGATTTGATAGAAAGCAAAGGGGAAGAGGTCAAGGCGGAAGGACAGGTGGAAGACCCTATGGGGGCCGAAATGAAGATTCAAAGAAAAGTGAAGAAGCTGGCACAAGTCAAAATTAGAGAGGAGATAGTACCTGATGCCCTTGTGACAAGAATAATGGTGAACAAAGAGGAAGAGGAAGAGGAAGAGGCAAACTTGGGCAAGGACCTAGAAGAGGAGGTTTCAAAGGAACATGTTTCTAATGTGGAGAAGAAGGACATCAAGCATACAAGTGTCCACAACATCAAGGAAGGACAAATAGAAGACCTAATGGTAATGCACGAGTTGCACATGTCGATGAAGATGTGCAATCAGAGCACTCTGAAGATGTAGAAAGGGGAGAAACCCTAGTTGTCAGAAGAACTTTGCTGAATGAGGAGAAAGAACCAATCAAAGGAAGAGTTTATTCTGCACAAGGTGCAAATGTGAAGGTAAGTGTTGTGATATTATTATTGACACTAGAAGCACTAACAATCATGTTTTAGAGGAGATGGTTGATGTGTTGAATGGAAAAGAAGAAAGCATCCACGTCCATATCAGATTGCATGGTTGTAGAAGGACCACAGAGCTTTGGTCAATGAGCAGTGTTTAGTGAAGTTCAAGATTGGGGACTACCATGATGAGGTGTTGTGTGATATCATACTGATGGATGCATGTCATATGATCCTGGGGAGGTCATGGCAGTATGATATGAGCACTATCCATGATGGCCATGCAAACACATATTACCTAACAAATGATGGATTTCGTCATAAGTTGAAGCCCTTGAAGGAGGAAGAAGAAAAGGTATGTAGTACTACCAGAATTTGCTTGGTAGATGGTAAGAAATTTTTGGAGGGTATGAACCATGAGTGTCATTGTTTTGCATTGATTCCTAAGATTAGTCAAGAGAAATGTGATGACATAACAAAAAAAGTTTCAGATATGTTGGAAGAATTTTAGGAAGTTAGCTCTGATAATATACCAGAAGGTTTTCCACCAGTAAGGAAGATAAGTCATCAAATGGATTTGATACTAGGAGCCAATTTGCTAAATAAGGCAGCCCACAAAAGACCCCTCCAGAGAATGAAGAACTGAATAGACAAGTTCAGGAGTTGTTGAGGAAGGGACTGATAAGGGAGAGCCTATGTCCATGTGTGGTACTTACAGTCCTAGCACTGAAGAAAGATGGAGAGTGGAGGATGTGTACAGACTCTTGAGCCATCAATAAGATAATGATCAAGTATAGATTTCCATTGCTGAGAATGGATGACATAATGGATTGCTTGAGTGGAGCCAAGCACTTCATGAAGATTGACCTAAAGAGTGGGTATCACTAGATCCATATCAGAGAAGGAGATGAATCAAAGATAACCTTCAAGACAAAGGAAGATCTGTATGAGTGGTTAGTCATGCCATTTGGGCTAACTAATGCACTGAGAACGTTCATGTGGTTCATGAACGAGGTATTGAAAGAATTTTTGGGATGTTTTGTTGCTGTCTATTTAGATGATATTTTAATTTTTAGTAGGACTTGGGATGAGCATCTCATGCATATCAGAAGAGTTTTAGAGAAGCTGAGGGAGGAGATGTTGCTGATTAATCTAGAGAAATGTAGATTTGCAAAGGAGTTGTTATACCTGGGATTTTTTTGTCTCAAAAGAAGGTCTTTAGATGGACCCAGAGAAGGTGAGAGCTATCCTTAATGGCCTACACCAAGTAGTGCCATAGAGGTATGATCTTTTCATGGTTTGGCAAGTTTTTACAGAAAGTTTATCAAAAATTTTAGTAGCATTTGTGTACCCCTAACTGAGACAATGAGAGTGGATAGAAAAGAGTTTAAATGGACTAAAGGAGCAGAAAAAAGCTTCGATACATTGAAGCAGATAGTCACAGAGCAACCTATTTTAGCACTTCCAGATTTCAATAAGGTATTTTAGGTAGATTGTGATGCTAGTGGTAGTGCTATAGGAGCTGTTTTAAGCCAAGAAGGTAAGTCCATTGCCTATTTTAGTGAGAAGCGTAATGATGCCAAGAAAAAGTATTCCGTTTATGATTAGGAATTTTATGCAATAGTTCAGGCTTTGAAGAAATGGAGACATTATTTGTTGCCAAAAGAGTTTGTTTTATATACTGATCATCAGGCTTTACAATATCTTAATAGTCAAGGAAAGTTGAACTAGAGGCACTTAAAATGGGTTGATTTTTTTCAGAGCTATACTTTTTTTTAGCACAAGAGGGTGAAGTCCAACAAAGTTGCAGATGCCTTGAGCAGAAGGAAAAATTTGTTGACATAAATGAAGATGGAGGTTGTTGGGTTCGATGAGTTCAAAACTTTGTATCCTGAAGATCTAGATTTTGCAGAGGCTTGGAAAGCTTGTTTGGAACCTATTACTTTGGATAGGACAAAATGGTTAGATTTCATATTCCAAGATGGCATGTTGTTTAGAGGAAGCGTGTTGTGCATTTTGAGGAGTTCCATGAGAGAGAACTTGATTAAGGAGAAGCATAGTGGGGGATTGGCTGGACACTTTGGTCAAGATAAGACCATTTCTATTGTTGGTAAGAATTATTATTGGCCACAGTTGCAGTAAGATGTGAGGAAATTTGTGCAGAGTTGTAGAGTGTGTCAGATGGCAAAAGGAACAAGTTAGGATATAGGACTATATCAGACATTACCTATACCAGACAAGCCATGGGATGATATTAGTAAAGATTTTGTTCTTAGTTTTCCAAGGACACGAAGAGGAAATGATTCTATTTTTGTGGTGGTGGACAGATTCTTGAAGATGGTAAGTGTGATAGGTAAAAATTAGGTTAATAAGATCAAGCATATAAATAAAAACCTAATCCTACCACCATCAAAGAATCAAATCCAAGTGAAATCAAAAGCATGTAATTCAAGAATAAAATCACCTAGATTGTATGATTCCTTGTTTATGATGTGGATTGCTTCTCAACAATGAACAATTATGAAGATAAAAGATGCCATGATGGATGGATGATAATGATAATATGTTAGATGGATGCTAAAGTGCTCAAGATGATAATGTAGACTCTATATGAAAAATGATGGATAGATGTATGGAATGAGAGGGCGTTTATATAGACTTCAACCAAAATCAATCAACAATGGAGATTTGGTGGCTATGTGAATAGCTAAGATTAAATGATAATCATAGGTGAATGTGTAAATGACAAGTGGAGGGAAGATGAGGCTTATGTGTGACCGTGTACATAAAAAGTACTACATGTGAAAGATTTTAAATAAAAGATGTAGTACCACACATGTTTTTAAATGAAAGAGGCACACATGTCAGCTCATGAAGATAAATGATAAGAGAAATTAATTAAATAAATAAAATTTATTTAATTAATTGGAAAGTGGGCTTATGGAGGGAATTTTATTAAATAAATAAGATTTATTTAATTAAAATAGATAGAAATAGAGATAATTAAATAATTAAAGATTATTTAATTATAGAATAGAAGAAATAGATAATGAATTAATTAAATAAATATAAATTTATTTAATTAATAGAAGAAATAAGTGACTTAGATAAAATAGGGAAATTGCTCAAGTGTGTTAGACAAATGCAGATGATAGCTAATGCGATATTTTATATTAATGATAACTAGGTTAATTTTGGGTGTCTATATTTTGCCCCTCTTTGATACAATGTTCAATAGAACCTTGTGTGAAAGAAGATACGATGATTCACTCGATAAACAAGGTTATGCCCCAGTGTAACTGGCAGGTGATGCCCCCTCGAGAGGTAAGCCAGGCTAACCAGGAAGGATTGGGTGAGCTCACGATAAGATGAAAGGCTAGAAACAAGTTTGACACGAAGAAAATGGGGGTTGGGTGGGATGAATTGGGATGGTTTAGAAGAAAAGAGGCTTTGGTATAGAAGAATTAGGGTTTCGAAAAGGGGCTATAAGTAGGTCCCTCAAGGGCAAATAGGCCCATTTGTGCTTGTTGGATTGAGAAAATCTAGAGTTCCCTAGTGTGTTGGTGCTTTGAGTGTTGGAGAGATATCAAGATGGTAATTCCATGCAATGATCATTGTGCCGAGCGAGTGAGGACACATGGGTGACCAATAGGAACAAGCTTACCGGTATGTACAAAAACTTTTGCTAAATGCGTGATTTTTTAATGTTAAAAGTGTAATAAATGCACACACGTCACCAGAAGCAAGGAAGTTTAAGATAGGAAGTTTAGGTCACTTATATAGGAAAAGTAATCGCTTATGGTAATGTAGGTCGCCTATAAGTGCAGACTAGTCACTTAAGGTAAAATGAGGTCGCTTCTAGTCGACTAGGTCAAGTAGAGAAGCAGAATGTGCATATGGTAAATGCAGGTCGCTTGTAGGCAAAAAGTGAGCATGTATGGTATTTCAAGTCACTTTTAACTAGTAGTAGCGTGCATATAGTAAATGAGTCACTTATAAGAAAAAAGTGTTTACTTGCAGTAAAATGGCTCGCTTATAGTCAAATAGGTAGCGTATGTAGAAAAGTGGGTCGCTTTTAGTAAAGATAGGTAGTGTTGAATAGTAAAAATTAATTTTTAGCACAAGAGACTAATATGGTTAGCGAAATGATGCAGGATGTACTACTACCATTGTTATCACGAGAGCCACATCCTAGGGATTTGTGATTGGTCAGAGCGTTGGATGCAGAGGAGCGGCTATTTTTAGATATCAATGGTTTATAGCACGAGATTAGAGCCAATGAAAGCACATCGAGGATTGATGATATCGATAGTTGAGCGGTGGAGGAGCGAGCATAGTTCATTCTTGTTGCTGATGGGAGAGGTGACAATTACACTGGAGGATGTGTTTCAAATTTTGCGCATCCCGATTGATGGAGACAGAGTAGATTATGATCCTGACTTGGGTCCAGCTACATTTAGGCGATTATTTGGGACTCCAGATATTGGGGCTGAGGGCTTAGAGATTCTGATAGCGAGGATGGAGGAGCTCTATGATAGGTTACAGTGGGTAGTGGTAGCTATTATTAGATGGCTGGTTGGAGACAGATGGGTGAGAGGATTTCCAGTCAGATGGGGGACTATGATGGAGGGGATGTTCTCATATGGGATGAGATATGCATGGGCCGAGTGTGTATTGGGATAGATGTATCATTATTTGCATGATTGTGCATATATGTTTGGAGCTAGCATGTCTGCGGGAGTCACAGTATTGCATGTATGGGCTTATGAGCACATTCTAGTGATGAGACCAGATGGATGGGTGGCTAGGGTAGCAGGAGAGCTGTATGTGAGGATGTATAGGGGAGCACTTACCTATCAGCAACGCAAGGGGATAGTATACTAGAGGCAGACTTTGGATGAAGTGGATAGATTTATATGGAGGCCATGGCTTGGTTACGAGAGGTGGGAGGAGGAGGATGCAGAGCTTGTCTATGTTATGCAAGCTAGATACATTTTTGGGTGGAGGATATAATTATAGAGCGCTATTTACCCGAGAGGGTGTTGAGGCAGTTTGGAGTACCACAGGCAGTACCAGTAGGTGATGTCATTTTTGGGAGGACTCAATAGGAGGTTTTTGATTGGGGGCTAGAGATAGTGGTAGATACATCTTTGGCAGAGAGAGAGGGACTACAGCCAGTTGTGTGGCAGTAGAGACAGGGTCCTGTAGATCCAGGGACTTTACCAAATTATGATGTACACTAGACTACAGCTAGGCCGACTCGGTTGACAAGGCCTAGGGAGATAGGAGAGATTGGGATGGAGAGGCCGGTTGGGTAGAGGTGGCGATGAGCTCAACTAGTACAGGTAGTAGTACCAGTGGTGCTAGAGATTCAGGGACAGGGACAGGCTCAGGTACTTGCAGAACCACAGGCACAGGTACTAGGAGGTGATGATGTTGGGATTCAATAGTTGAGGTGGAGGATTAGAGAGGAGAGGAGATGGAGGCAGTGGGCTCAGATGAGGCTAAGGAGAGTGGAGATAGATTGACACCAGGTGGTCGTGGGCTTAAGGCATGCTAGAGCACAGGCTTAGGCTTACCAGGCATAGCTATAGACTAGAGGACAAGGAGGTGATGGACAAGATGATGGTACACTGGTGAGGGTGACATGAGAGAGATATGCAATTGTGTAGCAGGTGTAGATAGTTACAGTAGAGAGAGATATAGCTTTGTAGTAGATGCAGGCTATGAGGGCTGAGAGGGATGCAGCTATACAACAGGTGCAGGTGGTGAGGGCTGAGAGGGATATGGCTATGCAACAAATGCATGCAATGAGAGTAGAGAGAGATAGAGTAGTAGCTACATTGGGGACAGATGGATCTACTACGTATCTAGCTACGCAGTTGACATAGTCATAGGGAGAATTGAGGAGAGCCCAGGGTGAGGCTGAGAATTACAGAGGCTTGTATCATGGAGTAGTACCAGCAGAGCAGAGGAAGCCTAGCTATAGGAGCAAGTTGGGGGCTTTAGCTTCATGGAGGACAAGAGGATCATGGTCTGTAGCTTTAGTTATGGGGTCTCCTAGAGATGGTAGACCAGGTATAGGACCCAGTGGTGGTGGACAAGGTGAGGGAGCTGCTAGTAGTCACTAGGGCTTCCTTATATATTGTATATTGTGATGAGGCCTTTGAGTTGATTGTACATATAATTTTGATAGCTCATGGATAACTCATGTTGTATATTGACTTGTATATATATGATGGCTTTGATTATTGGTTTTCTATGTGATATTATAATGGGGATGGATGCACTTATGTTATGATGTTTATGCATTTTTTTATTTTCATGGTTTATATGGATGTTTATGCAAATGATAAGAATATGCAAATGGTAATAATGGAAATGGATTATCCTAATGGTATTATGATAATGGAAATAGATGATAATGGTTAATAATGAGGTTATGATAATGATATGGACCTATATATGCCTAACACACTTGTTTTACAAGATGAAGACAATGGAAATAACAAAAACGGAAAGGATGATAAAGGAAAAATGATTGATCTTGGTTGAGGACTATATGGCATGAATAAATGATATGACAACTTTTGAATTAATTGCTCAAAAGTAAAGAAATGCAATCCTTATGTTTGATATGGCATATGGATGTTATGCTCCAGGGTATAGAAGACCAAGGTGTTGAGGTATCTAATACATAACTAGTGTACTACAATCTTGTCTAACACATGAGGTCAGATGTTGAACCAACATACACAAGATATGAATAGTAGCTAGTGTTCCGAGATGGACTTTGATGCTACAAGCAAAGGTTTGAGCTTATCTCCACTACACATAATGACACCTTTGTGGTTAGATGTATGGAGCTAGTCTTAGCATAGAATAGTCTCAATGCATAAGAGATTGTTTAGCTTCTTAGATGCAAAAGATATTGATATGCAAGATGCTAATCCCAACACATACAAGATACCAATACGCATAGGAAGAGAATAAGATCATTCCACAAACATAGCATACAAAAGCAATATGACCATGTCCCATTCCATACTTCATCACAATGTACCAAGATATAGATAGATCAAGGTAGTCTTGATTAGGCCTAAGAGAGGGACAAAAGATAAATCAAAAAGATAAACCAAAAGATACTATCATCACGTTCTCTTGCCAAATTGAAGTGCTCTTGGATGGATTAAGCTGGCACCTTGTTGAGAGGAAAGCTGCATCCTGTTAAAGGCTAAAGATGTTGATAAAATGCTATAGCAAATGTTGGCTTAAGGCATGCAGACAAGTAACTTCTGGCTGATCCCTAATTTGTTAAAGTGCTTGAGCTTTCGCTGATACGCATAGTTTGCTTCTTGCTTGAGCTAGTCAAAGAGAAGAAGAGGGAAGATGAAAGAAGATGAAGATGGAGTGGATTGTCTGTGCTTGCATACTGGATACTTCATATTCCAGACTACCTACATACCCTGTATCCATGGGATCAAAGCACATTTACAATGATGATGAGACATGATGAATATGTAGTTCTGGGCTTATTGATGATGTAAGTGATGAAAGATAGAAGAAAAGGAAATGAAAGATTAGAGGATGATTAGAAGAAGTCCATGAAAGATGGAAGATGAAGAGAGAGGCTATCATCTATTCCTAAATCAGAGTGCTTCCTTCGCATCTCAGATTGCCTACATACCCTGTATCCACGAGATCAAGGCTTTGAACAATAGAGATGTGATCTAGTTCTTGCTTATTATGTTGATGGTTGATGTCAAAGAATCAACTTTATTGCTTGGATTTTTGATGTTTTGGTTTTTTTGACATGTTTTGATTGTGTTTTGAAAGTTTGTTGTGCTTTGGTTTGGATGGTTGTTGTGTTTGGTTTGGGTAGTTGCTAAAATGATATGTGCTAGAGCTGTGAGTATCCACTTCCAAAAAAGGTTCAACAAGTGCCCCTATGTGGGATGAAGATTGTTTAGGAAGATGTTGTGATGAATGTGGTCATGCAGATAGTATGCTAAGGTGTCAAATGATATCTTAACCTCAACGAAGTCCAAACTATGAGAGATAGCATGGCAAAGATAAGGGTAAAAATGCTTTTATTATGGATGGATAGAGGATAATGGCTTGTGATGTATGGATAGGAAAGATAGTGGATTATGATATGGATTATGGAGGCAAGATAGTAGATGGATGTTATGGAAAGCTATGATCAATTAAACAAAGTAAATGATAGAAGCTGGTCTCTACACATAGCTCTTGTTTGCTAGGTTTTCACTATGGTACTTATCCAAGGTGCTTGTTTACCAGGTTTTCACTAGATGATGAATTATTTATCTTGTACCATTTTTTTTTGTCATCCAAAGCTCTACAAAGTGGTTTTTACTATTGGATGGATTTTTTTTTGATGGGATATGCTGAGACTTATGGGTAGAACTTCTTGAGATTAATGCTATTGACTGGGTCATCCAAGGGAATACCTTCAGGTGTTGAGACAGTGTATGCTTCTGATCCATAGACTGATGTGATGACAAAAGGACCAAGCCAATTAGGTTCAAACTTGCCCTATTTCTCATGATGTTGATTCCTTTAATTTTCTTTAAGGACAAGATCTCCAACTTGAAATCTTTGTTCTTTGATCTTTTTGTTGTAGCTACGGTGTAGATGATTTTGATAGACTTGGAGATGATTAAGTGCTATAAGACATTGTTCATCTAATAGCTCAAGATCATGGAGTCTAGATACTCTATATTCTTCATCTGAGATAGTATGTTGTATGGATACTTGTAGTGAGGGGATCTCAACCTCAATAGGTAAAATAGATTCAATGCCATACATAAGAGCATAAGGTGTAGCACCAGTGGGAGTTTAGACACTTGTTCTATAAGCCCATAATGTAGGATTAAGTTGTAAATGTCAATCACATCCAGCTTCATTGACTGTCTTTTTAAGGATCTTGATGATTGTTTTGTTAGAAGCCTCAGCTTGGCCACTACTTTGAGGATAGTAAGGTGTAGAAAATCTATGTTGGCTATGAAACTTGTTGGAAAGATCTCTAACATCTTGGTTCTTGAAAGGACGACCATTATCAGTGACAATGGCTTGAGGAACTCCATATCAGAAAATGATATAATGTAAGATAAACTTGGAGATTTGGTTGCCACTAATGTAAGTCATCAGTATTGCTTCCACCCACTTTGTGAAGTATTCAGTGGTGGTGATAATAAACTTATGACCATTGACGAGGTAGGATGGATTTTTCCTATGAGATCAAGTCCCCACTGCGAGAAGGGCCAAGGAGTAGTGATAGGCTGAAGTTCATGTGCTCGTGCATGTATTAGATCCCCATGTTTTTGACATTGTAGACATCTCTTTGCAAATTGTTGTGCATCTTTCTCCATAGTTGGCCAATAGTATCCAACTCATAGAAATTTATTAACAAGACCAGGGCCAGCAGAATGCGATCCATAGACACCTTCATGTATTTCACGTAAGGCAACTTTTTCTTCCTCAGAATCAAGACATTTAAGAACGATACCATCAAGACTCTGGCGATATAAGGTGTCTCCTAGGATAGTGTAGCAAGAGGCTTGATGGACAAAGGTTTTTTGTGGGGTATTAGATAGGTGAAATGGAAAGGTTTGATTGTGGAGATACTCATATATATCCTCGTACCAAGGTGAATTGGGACCAACAATCTCACATATAAGCTCAGACTACAGTACTTCAAATGCTGGGATCAGAAGCTATTCAACCAGAAACTCACACTTATGTGTATTGGATGACATGTCTAGAAGAGATCCAATCATAGCCATGGCATCTGTTGCTTTGTTTTGTATTCTTGGGATCTGTTCAAAGGTGATACTATCAAAGTACTTCTTGAAATCATCAACCATTACCTTGTATGGAAGGAGCTTCTCATCTTTTGTTTGATACTTGTCTAAGACCTATTTGATGACTAATTAGGAATCACCAAAGACCTGTAACTATTTAATAGCCCATTATACTACCATGCATAATCATGTGATTAAAGCTTCATATTTTGCTATGTTGTTGGTACATGGAAATACAATTCTGTATGACTTTGGGATACAATCTCCTTGAGGGGTGGCAAACAATATCCCTGCTCCTCATCCATGTTTTGTGTAAGATCCATTAAAATATAGTTACCACAATGTCGGTGAAGTTAGATTGAACAATTCTTCATCAAGGAACTCTAGATGTATTGGATGAATATCTGTGATAGGTGTTGCATCTAACTAATCAGTGATAACTTATCCTTTTATGGCCTTACGATCCACATATTGTATGTCAAATTCACTTGAGATCATAACTCATTTTGCTAATCTTCCCGTAATGATTGCTTTGGAAAGAAGATATTTGAGTGGATCAACGTTAGATATGAGTTTTGTTGTTTGGTTCAACATATAATGTCGTAACTTTTGGGAAGCAAACACCAATGTAAACATGCTTTTTCCATAAGTGAATAGTTAAGTTCATATCTCACAAGAGTTCTGCTGATATAGTAAATGGCTTGTTCTTTTCCTGAATCATCATGCTGAGCTAAAAGGGCACCCAATGTTGCTGCTATTGAAGATATGTAAAACAATAGTGGTTGATCATGTACAGGAGGTACTAACATAGGAGGTGTTGCTAGATATTCCTTGATTTTGTTGAATGCCTGTTGACATTTTTCATCCCACTTAAAAGGTTCACCCTTACGAAGGAGATGTTGAAAAGGATGACACTTGTCTTCCAGTTGTGAGATAAACCTGCGAATGGATTATAACCTTCCTTGTAGACTATGAAGCTGCTTTAGATTTGATGGTGGAGGCATTTCCATGATAGCTTTTACTTTGTTAGGGTCCACTTCTATTCCTCATTGAGACATAATGTATCCCAACAATTTACCAGATGTTACACCAAACACACATTTCTTTAGGTTCAGTCTGACTTGATACTTCTCTAATCGATCAAAGATCTATGCTAGTACTTGTAGATGCTCTTCTCTTATCTTGGATTTTCCTAGAATATCATCAACATAATCTTCCATGATAGTGTGGAAAAGGTCATGGAAGATAACTCTCATGTTGATAAGTGGCTCCAGCATTCTTGAGACCAAAAGGCATTACAACCGAGTAGTATGTACTCCATGGACAAATGAATGATGTTTTGTCTTAGTCTTCCTCTGCTATTCTTGTTTGGTTATATCCTAAGAATCTGTCCATCAAGGATAGCATTTCATGTCCAACTATGTTTGTCTATTCTTGGTAATGGAAAGTCATCTTTAGGGCATGCTTTGTTAATGAATATGTGCAACAGTGAACTCGTCCATCAGGTTTTGCTATAGGCACCAAGTTTGAAACCCATTTTGGATAATCAATAGGCCTTACAAACTTTGCTTCCAACAACTTCTGAATCTCTGCCTTAACCAAAAGAGATATTTCTAGGTGCATTTTGCACATTTTTGTTTGACAGGTTTTGCATTAGGAGATACTGCTAGATGATGTACCACAAGTGATGGATCTAGACCTAGCATGTCAGCATAAGTCCATGCAAAATTGATAGTTCTTTTTATGAAGAATACTGTGAAATTTCTTCTTTCCTGCTCTGATAATGATTCTGCCGAATATGTGATCTTCAGATTCTGTTATGTGCCTAAGTTCAAGTATTGAGATTTTTCAACTAGCAATGTTGATTTTTCATGATAATCAATGGTGACCGGAAGATCAAATCTCCCATCCTTGGGTGCCTTGAAGAGGTTTTCACCCTTGGATACGTCCTTTATTTTTACTTTTGCATGGTTAAGAGGTGCCTTTCAGTTTTCACCTAGTGACCTATCTTTTTTTATTCTATTTATTTCACTTTTGCGACTGAAGGATTTGATACTTCTACCAAAAAAAGGCTAGCTTAGGGAGTTTCATCATGAAACCTGCTTTGTGATCACCCAATGAAATGCCTTGTCATAATCCCATGAATTCAGCAATACCTTCATCATTTTCAAATGTGTCCAATATAGGTGCCCCTTGTTGGTCCCAATCGACGAGGTTAGGATAAATGAGTGAAAGGGTAATGGACAAAGGGTTACAGCTAGAGGAATTGGTAGAGATCATGAAGATGGAGGTTTCTTGAAAAAGATTAGTGATATGGAGGGAAGAGCCATCGATGGTATCTGAATTAGAAGTCTCTCCTATCGAAGAAGGTCCGGCTTCCACATCAAAAATTCACTTAATGTCTTTGGAAGGTGGTGCCTCCAGGTGAAAGCCAAGGCCTTACTTATTAAACATATTAGACACAATAATGGGTTCAATAGGTCCTTGTTCCTATGATCCCAATCTTCCATGTCCTTTGTAACCCATGTTCTTAATAATGTGGAACCCATTGTTATATCTCTCTACTTCAAGTTGTACTTTATCGTTCTCATCATAGAATATCCAAGAGTTAATGTCATCAATGTCTTCATCATCAAGGAATCCACCTTTGATGAATACTGTTGGTGGAGCTTTTATGATAGCTGTGGATGAAGATGCCTTGGATGTAGAAGGTTTTCCATGAGATTTGGGAGATAAGGGAAGAGTTCCAACACAACAAGATTCTTGCAATGTGTGCTCACCCAGACCATGTTCAATGTACTTGATACAGAGATTTGGAGTGGCATTGCTAGATGATAGCTTGAGTAGGGTGGATGGGTCTACATAGGATGAAGATGGATATGCTTTGGTGTTGATAGGAATACAGTTGGGGCTTTGATATTTAGCTTGAAAGGCATGACGAAACTCAAATGGATTGGGATCGGCATGGATAGTGACTTCAACACCGTTATGTAGAAATTTGAGACATTGATGGTATGTAGAAGGAACTGCTTTGAGGGCATGGATCCATGGATAGCCAAGGATGATGTTATATGGAAGCTCAATATCAAGGACTTGACAATAGGTGTCAGTAGTGATAGGACCAACTTGGATAGGCAAATGGATAATTCCTTCAGTATCTCTCTCAGCATCATCATATGCTTTGATAGTAATGACCTTGGAAGTGTCAACATCTTTCTTAGAATATCCCAATTGTTTTATTAGTTTTAAAGAACATATATTAAGACCAGCTCCACCATCCACTAAGATTTATTTGACACGACGTTGGTTTACAAACACTTCTATGTGGAGGGCTTCATTATGTAACGAGTTGATGGATGGTCGAAGATCTTTGTCAGAGAAAGTAAGATGGCAAGGGGCTACAATGCTAGCTACCATAGACTGGAATTGTGTAGTATCGATATTATTAGGCACTAAAGATTCTTGCAATGCTTTATTAAGGATAGCTTTATGGGCGGGGGATATGCAGAGAAATTTGAGGATGGAGATATGTGTGGGCGTTTTGCCAAGGTGATCAAGGATATTATAGCTAGAAGATGGTCGAGGAGGATTGACAGGTGCTCCTTGGATGGTAACGCGGCCTCTTCTAGTAGTTACAACGTAATTGGGTGCTTTGCCTTGGATAGTAATGGTAGAAATACGAGCTTGGTCAATGTGGCCAATCATGGATGACTCATAATTGTAATGGATAGCATTCCTAGTATGAGGGTTACTTGTCTTGTCATGAGATGGAAGTGGATTCTTGAAGGCATCTAGATCATAGTTCGATGTTAGTTGATGTGCGGGTTGTGATGTTGGCAGTGTGATTTTAATTAGACCTTGATCGATGCAATCTTGAATGACATGTTTTAAGCACATACAACCATTTGTTTTATGTCCTTTGACTCTATGGTATTCACAATATTCATTCTCTTTATGCCAAGGAGCTTTGAAGACCAGTTCACCGTTGGGTGGTGCATCTGGCAATGTGATATCTCCCGCTTCGACAAGTTTTTGAAAGATTACCTCCATAGGTTCTGCTAAAGAAGTAAATTGTCGTCGAGGTGCTGGATTTGTTCTTCATTGATTTTGTTGAAAAGGTTGATTTGTTGTAGATGCAGTTTGGATGTTAATAGAAGCTTTCACTATTTGTATGTTCTTTGTATCCACAATACCGTCATTAACGACATTCTTGTTCTTGTTCCAAAAGTAGGATTTATCATTGGAATTTTGAGGATTGTCTTTGTTGTCTCTAAAAATCTTGATAGTGCCCTTAGCAATTAAAGCATGTTCAATGATGGTTCCTTTGGAAACAAGTTCATCAAAGGTGCTAGCACTTTACAATTGTAGTTGGAATGAAAGATCGGGATGAAGATTTTGGACAAAGATATGAAGCTATTATTTCTCAAGTATTTGCCATGATAGTTTGCTAGCCATGTTACGCCATCATTGAGTGAATAAGGAGAAAGATTCACCATTGTGTTGTTTGTTGTTAACAAGGTGATTCATGTTCACCTCATGTTCAATGTTGAAAGTGAAATGAGATTGAAATTTATTTTCTAATTATGCAAAAGTCTTAATTCCCAAAGGTAAGTGAGAGAACCATTCAAGAGCTTGTCCCACTAAGCTTTGGGGGAATAGTCTCAAAAGATATGTATCATCTTGAGTGACATCGAGACATGCTACATAGAATGCTCTAAGATGGTCATCCAGATTTCCTTTCCCTTTGTATTTGTCAAATTGTGGAATTTCAAAGTGTGGCGGAAAAGGTGTCATATGAAGTGACTTGTCAAATGGATAAGCACATATGTCTCCCAAGGAAAATGTCTTCTTGTTTTGTCCTATCAACTTATTAATAATTTGTTCAACATCCGCTTGAGATAGTTGCTGTTGTTACAAAGGGGGTTGATGGTTCGGAGGTGAAATATAATATGGTGTATATTGTGTTTACTGTCGTGAGATGTATGAGGGCATGACCATTTATTGAGGTTGCGTGCTCATAGTATATGTCAAAGGATTAGTATGTGACACATACATGTTTGAGGAGTGATGTCCTTGAGACACAAGTGGTGGTTGGGTATAGTGCGATGGATTAGCTCCAAGATTTTGCATCACATGGGAAGTAGAGGTTTGATTGACATTGGTCAATGGTTGTGGATTTAGAGTTGGATTTGTAATATGGTAAGTGATGGAAGGATTGGTGGATGCAGAAGAAGGATGGACATTTGAGTTTGTGTTTTGGACAACATGAGGATTGGTATATGTCATGTGTTGGGTGACGATGGGTAATCCTTGGGTTGCATAAGATGGATTTATTGTTTGTGAAGGATTATATGATGGTGGGGAAAGTGATGTAAGTTGATCAACATAAGAGACAGCGGAACTAGGATTGGCTTGTGATACAATAGGCGGGTCACTCATGTCAATGAGACTAACATTGGGATTATATGGTGTATTGGATGGATTCATGGAAATTGTGGAGACCATATTAGCGGTGATAGGAATATGAGTGTGGGATATGGTTTCCACATGTGATGCAATAGAAGTAGAGGATTGTAATGGTTGTGAAACTTGTATAGTTGGTGGTGTTTGGATAGCTTGCGAAACTTCCAGAGTTTGTGATATTGGGATAGCTTGTGATATTTGGGGGGTTTGCACTTGTGCAACATGGACAGCTTGTGATACTTGAGGTTGAGATACGGTCATGGTAGGAGAAGAAATATGTTGTGGAACATGAAAAGGTAGAAAGCTTAGATTTTGTGAAAGGTATGGAAGTACCTCAGTTGGAGTTATCAAAGGTTCTAGAGTGTACTTCGAGCGTGGTGGGTTTGATGGGGTAGAAATAGGCAATGAAAGAGATGGATTGGAAGGTGGATTTTGTAGCATGGACATGGTATGAGACAGTGTGGCTATAGTGGATGGTCCCTTTGCAACAACAACGGGAATGTTTGGATTGTGTTGTCGAATAGTGGATATGTCAAAGTCACTTGGTAATTTGGCTCCCATACGTGCTAATTGAAAGAAGTAGGGATTAGGATCAGATAAAACAAGCTTTTCAATTTGATCCCTTACGTGTATGTCTTGAAATTCTGATAAGTCATCTTGGGATTACTCTTCACAAGTCTTTGAAAATGTTTGAGGCTACAATTGTTGTGAAGATGATAGTCCAGCAGTGTATCCTTTGGGCACAAACATGTAAGAAGGCATACCAGTTGTGAATTGAGTTGCATCTCTAAGGGGCATTAATCGAGATTGCTGCATTTTGGCTTCCATCTCAACTCGCAATTTTGCTTCCATTTCATCTCTATATTGGCTCCTAGTTTGAGGCATGATGGTTGATATTTTAAATTGGACTTAGCTTGTCAAGGTTGAGACCCAAAAGGTGATGGTTGGTTGATTGTTTGGTGTTGGTTTGTTTTGCTAGTTTGTTGGTTGCTTGATTGTTTTTGTTGGTTAAACTTCCCTAGAGGATAGCTCACACACTCAAGGGAAAGGCTGGTTGTTGATGTTGTTTGCTAGTTTTGCTAAGACTATGTAAAGCCAAAAGGACAATGTTTGTTTGCTAGTTTTGCTGGTTGGTTGTTGTTTTCGAGTCTCAAAAGGATGAAAGCTCAAAAAAGTATAATGGATTGATATGCTCAAGATAGAAGACAATGCTTAGGTTGCTGTAGATGATCAGAGGACTATTTAAAAGCTGATGATAGAGCTAAGAAAGTTGAAAAATGCAACTGATTTGGTTGAGTTGATATTGATTACTGATATCTGATTAGAAGCAATAGGAAATAGCTCAAAAGTGATCTGGTTTTGTTATAGGTAACAGGCTACAATGTTAACCAGAGGCAATCAGTTTCAAGCTAAAAGTGACACAGATTGTGCCAAAAGTGAGGGGTTGTCATTTAAAGGTGATGTAAATTTTGCCAGAAGCAAATAACTGTTGTTTAAAAGTGATCTAGTTTGGCTAAAGGTGAGCAGTTATGGTTCAAAAGTAGTCTGTGTCTGACAGAGGGTGTGTTTGCATGATGTTTTTGATAAGAAAATAGTAATTTCAGTCACTCACACTCACAACAATCACAAACTTGTACAGCCTAGGCTAGGAAAGGACTATATTTGTTGAGGCCCTTACCATGCCTATTCAAAGTGGATAGCTTCAGGATCTTGGTAGCATCGGCTCCCCTCCATGACACTCACTTCTCACTCATACTAAGATCTAGGTTTCCCAAGGCTTGTCCCCCCACCAAACCTTAGGATTGTCCCTGCTATCTCTACTAAGAACCACAAGAATTGGGGTGGCTTCAAAGGTCCCACCTTTTGCATCAATAAATAGAAGGATTTTGGCTACTACAAAAGGTTGCTAGTAAGGGCATCCATTTGGGTGGTTATACGTGGGGCAACACTACTCTCCGTTATGGAGTCTCCCAGCCTTCAAGGGTTATGCCTTGGAGGGTTTTGGGGGAGGTTGGCTGTCGGTATAACACAGCAACACCCGTTGTTTGTGGCTTTCAACAAAAACACTTTTTTATATAGTAGTTCGAAAGGACTTGGCTTTAGCCCATTACCGCATGGGTCGTACCCCTTCTCACACTGGGAAGGCAGACCCTCTAAAGATAATAACAAGTTCTCATGCACCCAAGATCTATTTGATAGGCAAGGGGAGAGGATACTTTTTCTATTAAATTTGGGTTACAAACATGCACAACAAGCAATCCAAAAATAATAAATCAAGCACGGAGCAAATAATAGTTATTTTTAAGCACTAAGCCCAAATATTCCTAAATTAGTGATAAAATGCAATGTCTTGGACTGATTGGAGCTACAACAGATATGTTAGTAGTTTCACAACCTCCTTTTCTTAGACAATCGATAAGATGCTACACAAATAACTGATTAGTATCCAACAAAATTGAACTGTAAATGATAAAACTAAAAGCGGCACATAGTTACCAGAGGTGACTGACTGTTGCTCAAAAGTGATTTGTTTTTTTCTAAAAGCAAACTGTTACTAGTCAGAAGTGATGAAAATAGACCGAGATACGAACCATTATTACTTAGAAGCAATCTGGAATAGGCTGATGTGAACTGGTATTGCTCAAAAGTGACCTAAATCTACCAAATGTGTAAAAATTCCCTGCAAAAAGTTAGATGTTACCAAAAAACCCTAAACTATAGGAAGTGATTGGTTTTAGATTAAAAGATATGTGAATTATGATAGACAGGACCAGGATCTGATTAAAGGTGATGCGGATTTAACAGGAAGCAACCACTGTAGGCTTAGAAGTGACCTAGAAAATGTTGAAAGCGACAGAGTTCAGCTTAAAAGCAATGCATATGTTTTGTAGGCAGCTGGTTTTCTCTTAGAAGCGACTAAAACTTGTTGTAAGCACTCCAAAAAATCTAAACTTCATGAAAAACAACATCAAACAACAAAGTTAATCAAGGACGTGAGTCCCACGAGGCGTGCCAAAATGTGACAGGTAAAAATTAGGTTAATAAGATCAAGTATATAAATGAAAACCTAATCCTACCACCATCAAAGAATTGAATACAAGTGAAATAAAAAGCATGCAATTCAAGAATAAAATCACCTAGATTGTATGATTCCTTGTTTATGATGTGGATTGCTTCTCAACAATGAACAATTATGAAGATAAAAGCTACCATGATGGATGGATGATAATGATAATATGCTAGATGGATGCTAAATTGATCAATATGCTCAAGATGATAATGTAGACGCTATATGAAAAATGATGGATAGATGCAGTATGGAATGAGAAGGCATTTATATAGACCTCAACCAAAATCAATCAACGGTGCAGATTTGGTGGATATGTGAATAGCTAAATATAAATGATAATCATAGGTGAATGTGTAAATGACAAGTGGAGGGAAGATAAGGCTAATGTGTGATCGTGTACATAAAAAGTACTACATGTGAAAGATTTTAAATAAAAGATGTAGTACCACACATGTTTTTAAATGAAAGAGGCACACATGTCAGCTCATGAAGATAAATGACAAGAGAAATTAATTAAATAAATAAAATTTATTTAATTAATTGGAAAGTGGGCTTATGAAGGGAATTTTAATTAAATAAATAAGATTTATTTAATTAAAATAGATAGAAATAGATATAATTAAATAAATATAAATTTATTTAATTAATAGAAGAAATAGGTGATTTAGATAAAATAGGGAAATTGCTCAAGTGTGTTAGACAAATGTAGATGATAGCTAATGCGATATTTGATATTAATGATAACTAGGTCAATTTTGGGTGTCTACAGTGAGATTACGCTGTCTACCAAAGAGCATAGTTTCAGATTGAGATACCAAGTTTGTTGGTTATTTCTGGAGGACATTGTGGAAGAAGTTGAAGACAGATTTGAAGTTTAGTTCTACACACCATCCACAGACTGATGGACAGATGAAAGTGGTGGATAGGAGTTTGGGTAAACTGCTGCAATGCTTAGTAGGAGATATGCCCAAGGGATGGGATTTCATTTTACCACAGGAAGAATTTGCTTACAACAATTCTGTCAATAGAAGTACTGGTAAATCACCATTCCAGATTGTATATGGAAATAGCCCAAGAAATGCTTCCAAGTTAAGGAAGCTGGACAAAGGAGAAAAGCCAAGTGCTGAAGCTGAAGACTTTGCAGAACATCAGAAGAATTTACATGAACAGGTGAGAAAGCACACTAATAAGATGAATATTCAGTACAAGGCTAAGGCAGATTAGAAGAGGAGATATAAGGAGTTCCAGGTAGGAGATGAAGTCATGGTTCACTTGAGAAAAGAAAGGTTCCCAATTGGAACTTATAATAAGTTGAAAATGAAGAAATTTGGACCATGCAGAATCCTAAAGAAGCATGATTCAGGAAATGCATATGAGGTAGAGCTGCCAAGTGGGATCAATATTTCCCCTATTTTAAACATTGCTAATTTATCAGAATATCATGAAAGTGGAACAGAGGATGGACTAATAGAAGAATAGTGGAGTATTCCGGCATCTACTTCAACAGATGAGATAGAAGAGATCTTGGATAGCCGTGTGGAAAGAAGTACATGGATGAGGTGCTGTGTGATATCATACCGATGGATGCATGTCATATGCTCTTTGGGAGGTCGTGGCAGTATGATAGGGGCACTGTCCATGATGGCCATGCAAACACATATTCCCTAACAAAGAATGGAGTTCATCATAAGTTGAAGCTCTTGAAGGAGGTGGAATAAAAGGTATGTAGTACTCCCAGAATTTGCTTCATAGATGGTAGGAAATTTTTGAAGGGTATGAAGCACGAGTGTCATTGCTTTGCATTGATTCCTAAGATTAGTCAAGAGAAATGTGAAGATGTACCAGTAGCAGTTTCAGATATGTTGGAAGAATTTTAGGACATTATATCTGATAATGTACCAGAAGGTTTACCACCAGTAAGGAATATAAGTCATCAAATAGATTTGATACTAGGGGCTAGTTTACTGAATAAGGCAGCCCAAAGAATGACCCCTACAAAGAATGAAGAGCTAAACAGACAAGTTCAGGAGTTGTTGATGAAGGAACTGATAAGGGAAAGCCTAAGTCCATGTGTGGTACCTACAGTACTAGCACCAAAGAAACATGGAGAGTAGAGGATGTGTACAGACTCTCGATCCATCAATAAAATAATGATCAAGTATAGATTTCCATTGCGGAGAATGGATGACATAATGGATTACTTGAGTAGAGCAAAGTACTTCACGAAGATTGACCTGAAGAGTTGGTATCACCAGATCCGTATTAGAGAAGGAGATGAATGGAAGACAACCTTCAAGACAAAGGAAGGTATGTATGAGTGGTTAGTCATGCCATTTGGGCTAACCAATGCACTAAGCACATTCATGCAGCTCATAAATGAGGTATTAAAAGAATTTTTGGGAAGTTTTGTTATTGTCTATTTAGATGATATTTTAATTTTCAGTAAAACTTGGGATGAGCATCCAATGCATATCAGAAGAGTTTTAGAGAAGCTGAGGGAGGAGAAGTTGATGATTAATCTAAAGAAATGTAGTTTTGTAAATAAGAATTTGGTATACCTAGGATTTGTTATCTCAGAGGAAGGTCTTAAGATGAATCCAGAGAAGGTGAGAGCTATCCTTAAATGGCCTACACCAAGGAGTGCCACAGAGGTACGATCTTTTCATTGTTTGGCAAGTTTTTACATAAAGTTTATAAAAAAATTTAGTAGCATTTGTGCACACCTAACTAAGACAATGAGAGGGGATAGAAAAGAGTTTAAATGGACTAAAGGAGTAGACAAAAGATTTGATACATTGAAGCAGAAAGTCATAGAGCAACATGTTTTGGCACTTCCAGATTTCAATAAGGTATTTCAAGTAGATTATGACACTAGTGGTAGTGCTATAGGAGCTTTTTTGAGCCAAGAAGGTAAGCCCATTGCCTATTTTAGTGAGAAGCTTAATGATGTCAAGAAAAAGTATTATGTTTATGATCAATAATTTTATCTAATAGTTCAGGCTTTGAAGAAATGGAGACATTATTTGTTGCCAAAAGAGTTTGTTTTAGATATTGAACATCAGGCTTAGTAGTATCTTAATAGTCAAGGAAAGTTGAACCAGAGGCACTTAAAATGGGTTGAGTTTTTACAGAGCTATACTTTTGTTTTGAAGCATAGGAGTGGGAAGTCCAATAGAGTTACAGATGCCTTGAGCAAAAGGTAAAATTTGTTGACAAAAATGAATACAGAGGTTGTTGGGTTCAATGAGCTCAAAAGTTTGTATCCTAAAGAACTAGATTTTGCAGAGGATTGGAAAGCTTGTTTGGAACCTATTGCTTTGAATAGGAAAAAATGGTTAGATTTCATAATCCAAGATGGCATATTGTTTAGAGGAAGCCAGTTGTGCATTCTGAGGATTTTGATAAGAGAGAACCTAATTAAGGAGAAGCATAGTGGGGGATTGGCTGGACACTTTGGTCGAGATAAGACCATTTCTATTGTTGGTGAGAATTATTATTGGCTACAGTTACAGCAAGATGTGAGGAAATTTGTGTAGAGTTACAGAGTGTGTTAGATGGAAAAAGAAACAAGTCAAAATACAGGACTATACCAGCTATTACTTGTACCAGAGAAGCCATGGGATGATATTAGTATGGATTTATTTCTTGGTTTACCAAGGACACAGAGAGGACATGATTCTATTTTTGTGGTGGTGGACAGATTCTCAAAGATGGTACATTTTATTCCTTGTAAGAAGACTAATGATGTGGTCCATATTGTAGAGTTATTTTTCAGGGAGATGGTGAGATTACATGATCTACCAAAGAGCATAGTTTTAGATTGAGATACCAAATTTTTTGGTTATTTCTGGAGGACATTGTGGAAGAAGTTGAAGATAGATTTGAATTTCAATTCTGCACACCATCCATAGACTGATGGACAGATGAAAGTGGTGAATAGGAGTTTGGGTAATTTGCTACGATGCTTAGTAGGATATAAGTCCAAGGGATGGGATTTGACTTTACCACAGGCATAATTTGCTTACAATAATTCTATCAATATGAGTATTGGTAAATCACCATTCCAGATTGTATATGGCAATAGCCCAAGAAATGCTTCCGAGTTAAGGAAGCTGGACAAAGGAGAAAAGACAAGTGCTGAAGCTGAAGAATTTGCATGAAGAGGTGAGAAAGCACATTAATAAGATGAATATTTAGTACAAGGCTAAGCTAGATTAGAAGAGGAGATATAAGGAGTTCCAGGTAGGAGATGAGTTCATGACTCACTTGAGAAAAAAAAGGTTCCCAATTGGAACTTAGAATAAGTTGAAAATTAAGAAATTTGGACCATGCAGAATCCTGAAGAAGCACAATTTAGGAAATGCATATGAGGTAGAGCTACCAAGTGGGATCAATATTTCTGCTATTTTCAACATTGCTGATTTATCATAATATCATGAAGGTGGAATAGAGGATGGACCAACAGAAGAACAGTGGAGTATTCTGATATCTACTTCAACAGAGGAGATAGAATAGATCTTAGATAGCCATGTGGAAAGAAATACTTGGAACAGGCAATATGAAGAATATCCAGTGAAATGGAAAGGAATGCCTATTGAAGATTCTTCTTGGTTGTCTAAGGCAGAGGTTGACCATTTGAGTTTTCCTCACACAAACACCTGAGACATGATAAGGTCACTTCTCAAATTACCCTAGGTGTCTGATGTAGGAGCATCTAGTGGTGTAAGGGCAATCTTGCATCACCCAAAAAAAAGATGTGTTTCAAAATCATTGATGTTCTTTCCATTTATTTTCAAAATTTTTGGTTCTGGTTCCATAATCACTTGAATAATGATATAGAACTTTCAGTTTTTCTAAACTGCTAAAAATAGCAACTTGCTATTTTAGGAAAGTTTGCACTTGGGTACGGATTGAAGCAAAAATTTACAGGAAGCTTCATAACTAAAAAATAAGACCTTTGGCAAAGGAATCACGCAAAGATCATTTGCGAGATGAAAGATATTAAAGTTTCTGTTTCCTGAAAATTATTCAAACTCAGGTTTGATGCACTAAATGGCCCCGTACAGGCCTGAAAATGGTCAGAACTGGCAAAGTAGGTTCTTAGCACATAGAGAACTCCGCGAGCTTTTTGATGCATAAAATAGTTCATCAATGAGACACCCGAATCAAAAGTTATGGCTCCCGGAAGTTGACATATTTTTGGAGGGAGATGCAAATTTTGAAATTAGGTTGTTAGCTGCCAAAAAAGCTATTAATAACCATTTTTGGGAACCCTAGGTAGTAGTAGAGTTAAGGAGGAAAGTGTAGAGTCAATAATAAGTGGGAGAATAGAAACCCTAGCAGCTTTGAGGTTATAGATGGTAGATGATTCTAGAGTCTTGTGAGAGGAAGCTATAATGTGTTGCAGCCTAAGGAGGGTTGATTCCTCTAATTGTATTTGAGCTTCTATAATGTAATAAGTTGTCTAAATCAATAAAGACAGTTCTATTTTTTGTGTGTAATTTTTGTTGTTGTGTGTTTTATGATTTACCTTCTTCATCAAGTGGTATTAGAGCCAGATTTCCTGAGTGTGTAGATAGATCATCGACCATGAGGCAGTTTGCACCAGAACCTAAGGTTGTGGGTTTACTATGGAGATCAAGATGCCTCCACGAAGAAATTGTATTGGGAGGAATGCTTTGATGGAAGAGGGTTTTAGAGCCCTACAAAGAGAAATTGATGCATTGCAAGAGGAGTTGTGAAGAGGGTTTGAGCCAAGAATAAGAGAAGAAAGTAAGGATGAAGGGGAAGAGGAGCTATCTAAGGAAGAACAAGAAGTTGCAGGAGATCCTGCAGAAGTTAGGTTGTTGAGGGCCATTTTTAAAATTGGAAAGAGGCCTAGGATCGAAGTTTCTACATATTCTAGAGATTTGAATCCAGAACAACTTATTGCTTGGATCAATGACATGGAGGAAAATTTTGAGTATGAAGATGTGGAAGATCTAGATCAGGTCAAGTTTGCAAAAATAAAATTTAAGGGCCAAGCTAATATTTAGTGGAAGGAGGTCCAATTAGAGAGGAATAGAAGAGGAAAAGGAAAGATCACTAGATGGGATTAGATGGTGGAGAAATTAAAGAACCAGTTCATTCCTGTAGACTATGAGATAAAGTTGTTGAAGAAGCTGCAAGGATTAAAGCAAGGCAACAAGTCTATTAAGGAGTATACAGAAGAGTTTTATAAGATTACTATTAGAACTGGTCATGTAGAGGCCAACAAAGAGAAGGTAGCCCATTACATTAATGGGTTGAGGCCAAGTATTCACGAGGAGCTAAGCCTAGTCAGAATGACCACCATAGAAGATGCATACTAGTTTTCCCTAAAGGTGGAACAAAAGCTGAATAAAATATTTGACATCAAGCAAAGGGGAAGAGGTCAAGGCAGAAGGACTAGTGGAAGACCCTATGGGGGCTGAAATGAAGATTCAAAGAAAAGTTAAGAAGCTACCACCAGTCGAAATCAGAGAGGAGATACTCATGACTAGAACAATGGTGAGCAAAGAGGAAGAGGAAGAGGCAGACCTGGACAAGGACCTAGAAGAGGAGGTTTTAGAGGAACCTGTTTCCAATGTGGAGAAGAAGGACAACTAGCATATGAGTGTCCACAACATCAAGGAAGAACAAATAGAAGACCTAGAGGTAATGCACGAGTTGCACATGTCAATGAAGATGCATAATTAGAGCGCTCTGAAGATGTTGAAAGGGGAGAAACCCTAGTTGTCAGAAGAACTTTGCTGAATGAGGAGAAAGAACCAATCAGAGGAAGAGTTTATTCCATACAAGGTGTAAATGTGAAGGTAAGTGTTGTGATATTATTATTGACAGTGGAAGCACTGACAATCTTGTTTCAGAGGGGATGGTTGACAAGTTGAGGTTGATAAGAAGAAAGCATCCACATCCATATCGAATTGCATGGTTGCAGAAGGACCACAATGCTTTAGTCAATGAGCAGTGTTTAGTGAAGTTCAAGATTGGGGACCAACATGATGAGGTGATGTGTGATAGCATACCGATGGATGTATGTCATAAGTTGTTGGGGATGTCATGGCAGTATGATAGGAGCACTGTCCATGATAGTCATGCAAACACATATTCCCTAACAAAGGATGGAATTCGTCATAAGTTGAAGCCCTTGAAGGAGGTGGAAGAAAAGGTATGTAGTGATGCCATAATTTGCTTGGTAGATGGTAGGAAATTTTTGGAGGGTATGAAGCATGAGTGTCATTGCTTTGCATTGATTCCTAAGATTAATCAAAAAAAATGTGAAGACATACCAGCAGAAGTTTTAGATATGTTGGAAGAATTTTAGGACAATATTTTTGATAATGTACCGAAAGGTTTACCACCAGTAAGGAAGATAAGTCATCAAATGGATTTGATACCAGGAGCTAGTTTGCTAAATAAGGCAGCCCATAGAATGACCCCTGCAGAGAATGAAGAGATGAACAAACAAGTTCAGGAGTTGTTGAGGAAAGGATTGATAAGGGAGAGCCTAAGTCCATGTGTGGTACCTACAATACTAGCACCGAAGAAAGATGGAGAATGGAGGATGTGTACAAACTCTAGAGCCATCAATAAGATAATGATCAAGTATAGATTTCCATTTCCGAGAATGAATGACATAATGGATTTCTTGAGTGGAGCTAAGTACTTCACGAAGATTGACCTGAAGAGTGGGTATCACCAGATCTATATTAGAGAAGGAGATGAATGGAAGATAGCCTTCAAGACAAAGGAAGGTCTGTATGAGTGGTTAGTTATGTCATTTGCGCTAACTAATGTACCGAGCACATTCATGTGGCTCATGAATGAGGTATTGAAAGAATTTTTGGGAAGTTTTGTTATTGTCTATTTAGATGATATTTTAATTTTCAGTAAGACTTGGTATGAGCACCTGATGTATATCAGAAGAGTTTTAGAGAAGCTAAGGGAGGAGAAGTTGCTAATTAATCTAAAGAAATGTAGTTTTGCAAAGAAGCAGTTGGTATACCTAGGATTTGTTGTCTCAAAGGAAGGTCTTAAGATAGACCCAGAGAAGGTGAGAGCTTTCCTTGAATGGCTTACACTAAGTAGTGCCACAGAGGTACGATCTTTTCATGGTTTGGCAAGTTTTTACAAAAAGTTTATCAGAAATTTTAGTAGCATTTGTGCACCCCTAACTGAGACAATGAGAGGGGATAGAAAAGAGTTTAAATGGACTAAAGGAGTAGACAAAAGGTTTGATACATTGAAGCAGAAAGTCACAGAGCAGCCTATTTTCACACTTCCAGATTTCAATAAGGTATTTCAGGTAGATTGTAATGCTAGTGGTAGTGCTATAGGAGCTGTTTTGAGCCAAGAAGGTAAGCCCATTGCCTATTTTAGTGAGAAGCTTAATGATTCCAAGAAAAAGTATTTCGTTTATGATCAAGAATTTTATGCAATAGTTCATGCTTTGAAGAAATGGAGACATTATTTGTTTCCAAAAGAGTTTGTTTTATATACTAATCATAAGGCTTTACAGTATCTTAATAGTCAAGAAAAATTAAACCAGAGGCACTTAAAATGGGTTGAGTTTTTGCAGAGCTATACTTTTGTTTTGAAGAACAAGAGTGGGATGTCCAACAGAGTTGCAGATGCCTTGAGCAAAAGGCAAAATGTGTTGATAGAAATGAAGATAGAGGTTGTTGGGTTTGATGAGCTCAAAAGTTTGTATCCTGAAGATCCAAATTTTGTAGAGGCTTGGAAAGCTTGTTTGGAACCTATTACTTTGGACAGGACAAAAAGGTTAGATTTCATAATCCAAGATGGCATGTTGTTTAGAGGAAGCCACTTGTGCATTCTGAGGAGTTCCATGAGAAAGAACCTAATTAAGGAGAAGCATAGTGGGGGATTGGCTGGACACTTTGGTCAAGATAAGACCATTTCTATTATTGGTGAAAATTATTATTGGCCATAGTTGCAGAAAGATGTGAGAAAATTTGTGCAGAGTTGTAGAGTGTGTCAGATGGCAAAAGGAACAAGTCAGAATACAGGACTATATTAGCCATTACCTATACCAGAGAAGCCATGGGATGATATTAGTATGGATTTTATTCTTGGTTTACCAAGGACACAGAGAGGACATTATTCTATTTTTGTGGTGGTAGATAGATTCTTGAAGATGGCACATTTTATTCCTTGCAAGAAGAGTAATGATGCGGTTCATATTGCAGAGTTATTTTTCAGGGAGGTGGTGAGATTACATGATCTACCAAAGAGCATAGTTTCAGATCGAGATACCAAGTTTGTTGGTTATTTCTGGAGGACATTTTGGAAGAAGTTGAAGACAAATTTGAAGTTCAGTTCTGCACACCATCCACAGGATGATGGATAGACGGAAGTGGTGAATAAGAGTTTGGGTAATCTGCTACGATGCTTAGTAGGAGATAAGCACAAGGGATAAGATTTGATTTTACCATAGGTAGAATTTGCTTACAACAACTCTGTCAATAGGAGTAATAGTAAATCACCATTCCAGATTGTATATGGCAATAGCCTAAGAAATGATTTTGAGTTAAGGAAGCTAGACAAAGGAGAAAAGACAAGTGCTGAAGCTGAAGACTTTGCAGAACATCTAAAGAATTTGCATGAAGAGGTGAGAAAGCACATTAATAAGATCAATATTTAGTACAAGGCTATGGAAGATCAAAAGTGGAGATATAAGGAGTTCCAGGTAGGAGATGAGGTCATGGTTCACTTGAGAAAAGAAAGGTTCCCAATTGGAAATTATAATAAGTTGAAAATGAAGAAATTTGGACCGTGTAGAATCTTGAAGAAGCATGATTCAGGAAATGCATATGAGGTAGAGTTGCCAAGTGGGATCAATATTTCCCCTATTTTCAACATTGCTAATTTATCAGAATATCATGAAGGTGGAACAAAGGATGGACCAACAGAAGAACAGTGGAGTATTCTGCCATCTACTTTAATGGAGGAGATAGAAGAGATCTTGGATAGCTGTGTGGAAAGAAGTATTCAGAATAGGCAATATGAAGAATATCTAGTGAAATGGAAAGGAAGGCTTATTGAAGATTCTTCTTGGTTGTCTAAGGCAGAGGTTGATCGTTTGGGTTTTCCTCACACAAACACCTAAGACGTGACAGGGTCACTTCTCAAATTACCCTAGGTGTCTGATGTAGGAGCATCCAGTGGTGTAAGGGCAATCTTGAATCACCCAAAAAAAAGATGTGTTTCAAAATCATTGATGTTCTTTCTATTTCTTTTCAAAATTTGTGGTTCTGGTTCTATAATCGCTTGAATAATGATGTAGAACTTTCAATTTTTCCAAACTGCTAAAAATAGCAACCTGCTATTTTAGAAAAGTTTGCATTTGGGCACGGATTGAAGCAAAAATTTACAGGAATCTTCATAACTAAAAAAATAAGACCTTTGGCGAAGGAATCACACAAAGATCATTTGCGAGATGAAATATATTAAAGTTTTTGTTTCCCAAAAAATGCCTGAAAATTATTCAGACTCAGGTTTGAGGCACTAAATGGCCCTGTACAGGCCCAAAAATGGCTAGAACTGGTAAAGTAGGTTCTTAGCGCATAGTGCACTCCACAAGCTTTCTGACACATAAAATGGTTCGTTAATCAGACACTCGGATCAAAAGTTATGGCTCCCAGAAGTTGACCTATTTTTGAAGGGAGATGCAAATTTTGAAATTAGGTTGTTGGGCACCAAAAAGGCTATTAATAACCATTGTTGGGAACCCTGGGCAGTAGTAGAGTTAAGGGGGAAAGTGTAGAGTCAAGAATAGGTGGGAAAACATAAACCCTAGCATATTTGGGGTTACAGATGGAAGATGATTCCAGAGTCTTGTGAGAGGAAGTTGTAATGTGTTGCCGCCTGTGGAGGGTTCATTCCTCTGATTGTATTTGAGCTTCTATAATGTAATAAGTTGTCCAAATCAATAAATAAAGTTCTATTTTCTGTGTGCAATTTTTGTTGTTGTGTGTTTTATGATTTACCCCCTTCATCAAGGTTTTTATGAAAAATGCACAATTTCAAGCAATTTCTAACAATTTAAGCATGAAAATGCATTGCAAATAAATTCTAAATCATGAATTTCTGCAATTTAAATTAGATCTAATGAAAATAATAGAAATTTAATGAAATTAAATGCCACTTAATTCAATTTATGCCAAAATGCAAGACTAAGATGCTAATTTTTTTAAATTTTCTAAAATTTTCAATTTTTCTTGTAATTTTTTGAATGCAATAAGATGATTGAATGCAAATCTATCACACAACACTCAGCAAGGTGCAACAAGTCCAAAAACATGGGTTCACCAAAAATTTATGGGTTAAAAGGGGGAAATATTTTCATTTAAATTTCAAAGGCAAATCCTCCCTTCTCACCAAACATTCAAGGACATATCAACCGAGTTGAATCTCCACTAAGCAAGAGCAATAACCTACAGGTTGGGCCACCTCTTGGAATGATGTGGAAGCTTAGATCTATCAAACAATATCTCAATTTAATGCTCAATTACTATTAAAACCCTAAATAATCAAAACAGTAAGCAAATTAATGAATTATGACAAATCCTTTTAGGCTAAGGTGAAGGGTAGAGATTGTTAACTCACTGTTTTTTAAAATATGGAATGCGGAATAGTCGGGGACACTGGCACTAGTGCCCCTATCCAAGGTGCTACTTTCTTCAAACAATCTGGATCTCCTCCCGACACTAATCTGTACTATATCTTCTATTTCTACCCTAGAAAAAGTGGACACTGGCACTAGCACCCTTGTCCTGAAATGTTGAACTATGTCCTCTTTCTTCTAGATCTTGAATCCTTGTTGTCTACAACCTCCTTTCTGCAACTCCACTCTACAAAATTTAGTATATGTAACTTGCAAATACAAAAGAGTGTGGGAGGGGTTATGGTGTTTAGAGGCTTGCCTCAGTCAAGCTCCAGAGAGGCATTCAAGTCTTCCGAACACCATTGTCAAATGAGAGTGCATATCCCTATGGGATAGAGGCAAAAATTCAAATGATAAATGATTGAAAACACAATAGATATCACCTTAAAGTGTAGATCTCATGGAAGGAAGATGCTCTTCATGCCATGAGGAGATGGAGTCAAAATCTGCAAATACAAACATAATAATAACAAAATACTTCTCTGCAACACAATGAATGCCTTGAATCACTTTCACATAATGCCACAAGTCCACCATGTCATCTCATTTCCATCTAGTTTGAAAATGAAAACTAAACATGCTTATATATGCAACTATAAAGATTCTCTCTATGAATTTTGTAATTCAAACTTGAGATGTCGGCATAGGACCTAAATAGCAGTCATAAAATTGACATTTAAATTTAGGGCAGACCCAAAATCAAAATAGCACTCCTAGGTCCTATTTGCCATAAGACTTCATGGTTTTCTCATCCAAAGTCAAAATTAACATGCAATATACTCTAAATGCATTCTAAGGACTCGAGAGCTAAACCTTAAGAGGGAAAATCCCCCAAGGGGACATTTTTTGACATAACATGTGCAAATTGTGCAATCATATAGTCCATGAGAGATCATATTTATTTGAGGCATTCTATCAAACAATTCATGTGGCTTGTCTATGCCTTCACATTTTTCATCCATGTTTACCAGTACATTTCCAACTATTATGTCTAATGAAAAATCCCCCTTCCATTATGCTCTGATGGATCTCTATATCCTATTCCAAAGCTCCCATTTTTTGTAGTCCATAATATCACATTTATTTGAGTCATTCTATCAAACAATTCATGAACCTTGTCTATACTTCCACATCGTGCATACATGTCTACCATAACATTTTCAACTATTATATTTGACAAAAAAATACCTTCTATTGTGTTTTGATGGATCTCCATACCCTGTTCTAAAGCTACCACCATTTTGGCATAGACAGGGAGGATGCTATCGAAGGTTGTGGATTTTGGATTTATAGATGCTAATTGTGTTTACTTGAAAGTTTCTAAATCTTTTTAAACATATCCAAATTGTGCATATCCTACAATCATTACAGGTGATTGATGAAATTGATGGGGCCCTTGGTGATGGGAAGGGTGCTGTTGAAGTTCTGCTAAAGATGGTACACACTTGTAGAGGTTCTTGACATTTTATGTTAACATTTGTTTAATCTGCATGCTTTTTTGTGGATTCAAATCTTAAATATTTCTCACATCTATGATTGTTTGATTCAAATCAATGAATCACTTAGTTGACCTTGCCTTTCTGAACTTGTCATTTTCTCTAATATTTGACAGTTGATTTTATGACTTTTTTCATGAGTAAGAGAAATACTCACAGGAGTCGTAAACCTAGGTTTTTGGAGAGTGTTGATTAAGGTTTAGCCACACTCTCTCTAATCTAAGTTAACCCTATATCAAAATATTCTATATAAAGGGCTACATGTTTTTTTCCTTTTTTCTTTTGGTTGAATATATTTCTCAATTTTTAACATGGCTTCTTTTTACTCATTGATCATTTTGAGTTGATGTTGAGTATGAGTCATGCTAATATGCTAGAGTCCAGTCCTTTGGACATCAGTACCTCCAAAATGCTAACTAAATACAAATTATCTATAGATATTTCTGTATTATTAAATTAAAATGTCTCTAATGATCGAAGAAAAATTTCGATTGAGCATTTTATACAAGTTGTGTCGCTAGACCCATTTCTTTGGTCTACATATGAAGTGTTGTGCATCCTAGGTAATTGCCAACATTGCAATAATCATAATATTCCTTATTTTTTTCAAATTGCACTTGTTGTTCTCTATCAATGAAGTTGACACTTTTTAAAAGACTTGGTTTTCTTTTGTTTTCATATCTAGTGGTTTTTCAAGAGAATTAGATTGAATGTTAGTGATTTGTATTATAGCAAAAAATTCAGTCTCTAGATTATTTATCGAAGACCATAGACCTGGTGATTTTATATCATTGTTCTAAGTCTGCAATCACCATATAACTTGAATTGCTTTCTATTGCTCTGTCTACACTGAGGTTATATTCAGTGCATGGTTTCACTTGAGATGTTAACTATTAATAGTCCAGAGTTCAATCATTCTTTAGGGAATGCATTCTACAGTCTTAGAATTTAACATTAGCATTTTCCTTTCTATTTGTCTAAACACATTTGTTGTTTGCTTTGCTCAAGGCAAGGAGATAAAGTCCATATGTTTAGCTATAGGGGAATTAGTACTTTCACCATTATGTGATCTACAAGCACTATACTGTGCATTCCATAAGAAACTAGGGTTGGTGCTTCTCAACAAACTGTCCAATTGAGTTATTAACATGTGTCACTTAGACTATAGCTTTCTTCAAAAGTTTGGGTAGTCGGCCTTCTATACAATCAAGCATCTTGGACTTTCAATGCCTTTTGGGACTGTCATATTTTGAAAAAAGGTGACTATCTTTAATGATTTTTATTTTGTCAATCTCATAAATGAATGGGCAAGATATCATCTTGTGAACCATGAATACCATAACACTAGTTTCTCCTTTGCATATGACACCATGGAAAATTCCTCAATGCTGAGATGAATGAATATGTATCTCAGACATCAGTAACACACCAAACCAAGTATCTTTGACATCAATGACAAACACACCAACAAACTCCCCCTTTGTCATTGATGGCAAATTCAACACCATCAACCAACTCTTTCCCCCTTTGACATCAATTGAGAAAGGAGCACGTACTCTTACTCACCCTGTCAAGAATAGGTTATAGAAATCATTCTCAAGTTGAGAAAGAGATTGACAAACTATTCTAAGATCAAGAGACTGAGCAACTGCATATCAATACTATATATCAAGTCAACTGCCACTAACCATAGAAAAAGCTATGTGGTACTAGGAGCACACCTCTTCAATAGATGCTTCACAATGAAAACTAGAAATTGAAGTACCATTGAATTCAACTAGATGTGTAAACAATGAATTTGCTATAGGAAAGCACATTGCCCATTCAAAATGTAGAGACACTGTTAAAGCACTAGCACTATCACAATACATCACTATCTCAAAGCAAACATTACTGTCAATATGATGGCAATCACTTTTGCACCAACTAACAACCCTATCATATAGTTGATATCAAACTCCTTTAAGAAGGAATAAGTAATGAAACACAAAGTACCTTTGAATTTTGCATCAAATACATTTGACTTTTCAACATATATCAAGTATCAACATCACGAAAGCACTGCATTTTGGCAAATCCACACCACTGTCACTGCAAAAATTAGATAGGGGATTGCTTACAATCTCTATGTCATGCATACCCACTGTCAGTTCTATCATTACACTTGCATTGTTACCATCAGTTTTACCAAACACACATTACACATTCAAGTACTAAAAACATGCATAGAGATCATTGGAAAAGCATCATAGTCTTGAGCAACAGTGATTGTAGGCACAGACAAATAGTGACCAAGAGAAGCATCATTTCATTGTCTATTATCACTTGTGAAAACATCTCACAATGTTGTAAAACACAGAGATACATTGTCCATGCAAAGTGAATAGCATTGTCAAGATGGAACTTGTGATCTACAAAGGCACTTGTATTGCACTGTGACTAAGATCACCATCTAAGAATCAAAGAATTATTTAAAAACCATTGTCCAAAATCTATATCATACTACAAATAATAAACATGAATGCCACTAACACTTTAACCATATCATTGTCCATTATCAATAGAAACTAGATCAACTGTGCATTTGCAAGTTCTAACACCACAGATAGTGAATTGCAAAAACATGTTACAAAATGAATGGATAGCATTACTTCCCCTACAAACCACTGTCAATATTTTGCATATCACGGGCTTCTTCAAGGGCTGAAAGTATTTTGGCTTTGGACTCCTTTTCTTCTTGAAGCTGCAACTTTAATCTCTAATTACTTTGTGGTAGAAGCACAGTCAATATCTCCTAACCATGATATGTAAAGGTTATTTCAATTATGAGTACTATTATTTTATAGCTTGATGGTTGCTATGTTGCATGAATCCCATAGAATGGGCTTGCTACTAAGGTGGAGAAGTCTAAGAAGCAATTGAAAGAGAGGAAGAATAGATCTAAAGATTCATGGAGTCAAGAAGGTAAATATTATTTCAAAGAACATGTTAAAGCAAGTTACTTATTTTCTTTCTGTTACAAAGGGGCAATTTACTTATTGCGTTGGTGGGTTCTGTTTGTACAGACCAAGGCAGGAGATGCAACAAAAAAGAAGAATTAATGCAACAATTAGCAATATTAAGTGAGTTTTGATACATTTATTTAGATTTTGAGATGGAAAAGCCCATGATGAAATATTACTTGGTTGAGCATATTAATTGTGATAGCATTGCAATTCAGGAGTGATTCTTAATGTGAACTAAGTTTTCTTTAAGTTGTATTTCATGTTTTGTTAGTTAGCTATTAAATTTTTGAATGAATATTGGGGCAGATTGGTATTTGATGCACATTTTCATGGTTGCATTCTTTTTGTGTATACTTTCATTCCTGAAACGAAAGGTCTAAGTTGTGAAGAAGTAAAAATAATAAAGGTGGAAATGAGAAACTAAGTGATGAATCCATTGAAGACATTATGGAGAAGGTGGTAAAGCTTCTTGCATACATTGTGATAAAAAATATCTTTGCAGATTTCTATTAGGATGATAAGGACAACAAGTTAAGCTTTTCAAGGGGGAGTTTGAGCATTCATGAAAAAGGTTTAATAGTTTGGTAGTTCTATGAGCAATCAAAGACATCATGAGAGCATCTAGGAGAGGATTACAAAAATAGTAAAGGCAAATATGGTGGCAAGGACAACAATTTGAGCTTCTTGGGGGCAGTTTGAGGGTATCTAGGAGCTTCACAACCAGTTGGAGCATGTTTTTAGGAGCCAGGGGAGACCAAGTCAAGCAAGAAGACCTCTTGGGCGTGTGAAACATGTTTCCCTATTTTTAAGCATGAGAACTTAGTCAATTTTAGTTCTTATATGCTCTCCCATGCTTGGGATGAGATATAGGACCATTAGGCTACATTTTTCAAGTAGTTGTTTCATGTTTTGGAGTTGTATAAGCAAATAATAGAGCATTGTAACCCAGTTTTCGTAGTCACAACACTGATAAACACACTTTGTAACACATTTTTCAAAGCAAAGACACATATTTAAGTCTTGTATCTACTGTAAGAACACCTTTTCTCAATAAAATTTTAGTATTTTGCTCTCTTAATAGCTGTTTCATTATGTGCAAATGAATGATTGATTATGTTTTTTTGTGTTTTATGTTTAAACCTCAAAAGCATTGTCTCATTTCCAACACTTTTAGGTAAAACTTAGTGAACAAAAAAAATTAAATAAACTACCAAAAGATGGCAATTAAAAATTAAAATGACTAAATTTACTACCAATTAATGGAAATTAGTCAATTAAATGACTAAATATACTACTAATTGACATCAATTAAATTGACTATGTTAAGGGAAAATTGGAGTAAACATGAATAATCAATATATCAATATCAAAATACCCAAAACTCAATGAAATATAGAAACAAAGAGATCAATCAAACAAAAGAACTTCAAAAAACTTTTATAGACCTCAAAGCTTCATAGCTTCCATTGGTTGCCTATCTCAATCAATCTTGCATGTATGAATAAGGCCCTCAGAGAGTGCACTTCCTTGCTATGATTCCAAGATTGTCAATGGAGAACGACTATGATAGTGCTTTGTAATGAAGAGAAGCTTCACAACAATTGGTAGTAGTATGGTAACAAGTGTGATCACAAGCAATGAAGGAATTGGTGCCAAAGGCGCACTGTAATTCCTGCAGAGTAATAATACTTAAAGCTTGGATGAATGAAATGTAAGAATAGGGTTCAATTTATAGAATTGTGAGAATGAAGATCAACAGTATAGAAAGAATGAGAAGATCAATGGTATAGAATAGTTGAGGAATGATGGGGAGTGCACAGTAGGAAATGCAGGATGGGCCTAGGTCCTTTCAATTGGCAAGACTTCACATATGAGCCACCGATACATCACCATTGGCCAGATAACCGCCGGTCGGAAAGACTTACTAAAGTCTCTCCATCAGTCCACCTTACGCCGATGATTCCACTTCACTCTACCTTCGGTGAGACCCACCTCATCGGTGAGCACTTATAGGCCCTAGCCGATGCACTGATGAAATAACATCCCTCAGCAAGACTTTCACTATCGGTCGGGCTTTCTCCAGAGTTGCCGATAAACTGATCACTCTGATGTCACTTTTGACTTCTGCTTGTCAGTGTGACAATTGCTATCAGCTCCCTTAGGGTTTGTTACGTCGATACACTGTCACACAGTCTACCTTCTCCAAACCCTAGCACATGGAGATGCTAGGTCAACCTACTGTGCGAAACGCACTATCTGGATCCTCTGCACCGCTAAACAATGGAACAAAATAGAAAATGAAAGCAAATATTTATACAACGAAGCCATTCCACTGATTTTGACATAAATCTCACCAGTGGAATGCTTCACAATGACATATAGCAACAAAATGGAAAGCACAGAGAGAACAGAAATCTACAGCTATACAAATTGTAATTATAGGAAGTAGAAATCGAATTGACAGAATAGAATGATTCTATTTCTCCTTAGCACAATCATAATTACATTCGATCACACTCTTTCTTCGATCTGATTACAATATGATCATTTGGTTCATTCCTTTGGGTTTATAAACTCACCCTGAGGGAAAAACCAACCAATTCCAAGCAGCTGGGAGAACAACCAACTGATTCCAAGTAGCTGGGATACAACCATCTTAACTTCCCTACTATCCAAATTTGGCATTATGCAATTCCAATTTGACAAAAGTGTCCTAAGTCACTTGGGACTTACAAAATGAACCTAGACACAAACTAAAATGAAAATGCATTGGTCAAATAGACCTTATTACAAAAGAAAACATGATTTTCTAGGTGCTCCTGCACCATACTCCTCGGGTGAAAGTTGTCTCAAGTCCTCTTAAAGACTAATTGCTGCAAATCACCACCCTACTTTTTGATGTCTTCTTCCAGCATCCATGTGGCCTCTGAGTCTGGAAGTCCTTGCCATTTGACTAAGTGCTCAAAATAGGTCTAATTTCTTGTCTTCTTGGCTATCTGGCTATCCAAGATGCACTCCATCTACGGTGGTTCCTTAGGTGGTAAATACTGCATCCACTCTGTATTGTCTTGGACAGAATCTATTGTACCTTCTCCTATATCAGGACTCTTCTATAATGTCAAATCAGCAACATTGAATATAGGTGAAATAACAATATCATCAGGGAGTTCAATTTTGTAAGCATTAGAACCATGTTTCTCTAGAATCTGACAAGGTCCAATTTTCCTCATCATCAACTTGTTATGTTTTCCTATGGGTATTCTGTTCTTGTTGAGATGAACCATGACCATATCTCCTATGTGGTACTGCACATCCCTTCTTCTTTGATCCACTCTAGCCTTGATCTTCTAACTGTTCTGGTGTAGAGTATCTCTGACTTGTTGATGGATCTCTTTCATAGCCTCTACAAATGTATCAACATGTCCACTCCTTTTGTTCAATCCTTGAACATCTCACAATTCAAAAATTTCTCTAGGATGACTACCATAAACAACTTCAAAAGGACTTAGACCTATACTTCTATTTGTACAATCATTATAGGCATACTCTGCTTGTGGGAGTACCACATCCCAACTACTACCATGTTCTCTTGTCAAACATCTCAGCAGATTGCCTAATGACCTATTGACAACCTCAATTTGGCCATCAGTCTGAGGATGATAGGATGAACTAAAAGACAAATTTGTACCCAATATTTTCCACAAGGTTCTCCAGAAATGTCCCACAAATTTGTTGTCTCTGTCAGATACAATACTCAAAGGTAACCCATGAATCCTAACAATTTCTTTAAAGAACAAACCTGCAATGTAACTAGCATCATTTGTGGTTTTACAAGGAATAAAGTGAGCCATTTTGCTAAACCTATCTACCACAACAATCACACTATCATAAAATGTCTTTGTCTTGGGCAATCCCATCACAAAATCCATACTCAAACTTTCCCAAGGTCTGTTTGGTATGGGCAAAGGTTGGTACAGTCCTCCATTGGTTGAGAGCCCCTTTGCTTTCTGGCAAATCATACAACTCTCAACAAACCTTCTGATATCAGATTGCATCCTTGGCCAAAAGTAAAACCTTCTTACAAGATCTAAGGTCTTATTGAGACCAAAATGTCCTAAACCACCACTATGTTTCTCCTTCACTATATTATCCCTCATTAAACACTTAGGGATACATAGTTGACTCCCTTTAAACAAAAGTCCATCCTGCAATGTATAATCTGAAAATTCACTGTGGAAAGCATTGGCAAACTCACTGCATACCTTTTAAATCTCCTTGAAATCTTGCACTATCAACACCCTTCTGCTTAATGCATCAACAACCTTATTGGTTATCTCTTTCTTATGTTTGATGATGAAGGTGTATGCTTGAGGACTTTCCACCCATTTCATGTGTCTATGACTGATCTTTTCCTGTCCATTCAAAAAACTGAGAGCATGATTGTTAGTGTATACAATAAATTCTTTAGGAAGCAAATAGTGCCTCCATTTTTTTAGAGCTTGTACCATAGCATACAACTCTAAATCATAAGAGGAGTACTTCCGCTTAGCTTCATTCAATTTTTCACTGAAAAAGGCTACTAGTCTACCTTCTTGGCTCAACACTGCTCCTATGGCCAACCCACTTGCATCACATTCAATGGTAAAAACCTTATTGAAATCAGGAAGTACTAAAATAGGATACTTGGCAACTTTCTATTTCAGACTTTCAAAACTCTGATCTGCCTCTTTTGTCCACACAAACTTCATCTTTCCTCCACCCTTGATGGTCTCTAACATAGGTGCACAAATATCACTATAATTCTTAATAATTTTTTTGTAAAATGTGGCCAAGCCATGAAATCTTTTGACCTCTCCTGCTGTCCTAGGTGTAGGCCAATTCAAAATAGCCTCTACCTTGGAAGAATCCATTTTCAAATCACCCTTAGAGATGACAAAACCTAGGTACACCAATTCTTGTTTCATGAAGTCACAATTTTCTAAGTTTATTAGTAACTTCTGATCTTGTAGCCTCTTCAAGACTATCTCCAAATGTTTCAAGTGTTCTTCCTTGCTCTTACTGAACACCAAGATATCATCAAGGTAGACTACCACAAATTTCCCTATGAATTCCTGCAACACCTCATTCATCAGCCTCATAAAGGTGCTAGGGGCATTTGAAAGACCAAAGGGCATCACAAGCCACTCATACAATCGTTCATTGGTTTTGAAAGCTGTCTTCCACTCATCCCCTTCTCTTATTCTTATCTGATGGTACCCACTCTTCAAGTCTATCTTAGAGAAATAGGTACCACCTCCCAAATTGTCCATTAGGTCTTCAATTCTAGGAATAGGAAACCTATACCTGATGGTTATCCTATTTATTGCCCTAGAATCAGTACACAGTCTCCATTTTCTATCCTTCTTTCAGGCTAAAATAGTAGGTACTACACATGGGCTAAGGCTCTTCCTTATCAGCCCTTTGTTTAGGAGTTCTTGAATCTGATTTACTATCTCTTCATTTTGCCGAGGGGTCATTTTATATGTTGCCTTATTAGGAAGTATTGCTCCTGGTATGAGATCTATCTGATGGCTAATGTCTCTGATAGGTGGTAGGGAATCAGGTATATCTTTTGCAATCACGCCTTTGTAACTCTCAAGCAAATCTCTGGCCTCTTTAGGCCCTACTTCTCTCACACTTTTCTTCTTTTCCCCCTTAGGCTTCACAATCAAAGCAAAACCTACTCCATCACCTTCCTTTAATGTGTCCATGAATTCTCTCTCCTACCATCATTACACTAGACCCTCCATGTTGTGGATCCTCTTCTACCAATGACTGTATCCTATAAGTCACACCATCCTTAAGGAAAATGCAGAACCTTAAGTAATTAAATATTTCATTATTTAATTAATTTAGAGGAATATGAATCGAATAAATAAATTTGTTTATTTATTTATTGATATAGGAATTAGAAGGGAATAAATATTAAGAATATTTATTTAGACTGAATCGTGTCATTTTAAAGCGTATACATTTTACCCCTCTTTGATGTAATGCAGTTTACGGCATTGCTTCAAAGAATAAATAGTCTGATAATGATACATGCCCCAGTTTGCCCCTAGTACAAGTTATTACAATAGGGTGCTCCCTCGGGAGATTGGATGAGAAGAAGGCAGAAGGCATGAGACGGACAATCTCACAAAGATGAAGGGAAATCTTGGTTAGGATTGAAGAAAACAGGATTTGTTTCTGAGAAACAGGAAGAAAACGGGAAGAAACGGATGCAGGAAGTAGTCATAGTCACCACATAGCCAGTTTTAGGGTTTGCATGCTATATATAGGAGCTGGGTCCACATGACAAATCATTTGCACACTTGGCTTTATTTGATTTGCTTTTAAGAGCTTAGGAGAGCATAGAGCATAAAGAGTCAGCACTAGGATGGATATTCCACACGAGGAGCACCGTTTTGAGCGAGTCTGACGATTCGACCGGCTAGCAGAGGCAGGACCCCTGGTATGTATCCTAAAAAATTTCCCCTAGGGTCAATTTTGAATGCAATAAATGCTAGGAAAATTTAGGCTAGACAAATGCGCCAGATTGCAGTTCGGCGCATATGACATGTGAAACTGTGCATCTATCATTCTGCAGTGCATATAGGATATAGAATGGCGTATGCATAATTTGGTGGCACATTTATGGTATGAGTCAGTGCATGCAACTGGGCGATGCATTTAAAGTATAGGATGGTGCATGCATGAAATATTGTGGCACATGCATCAGAAGTGGTGCATTTGATAAGAAATGGTGCATGTACCTTTTGTTATGGCACATCTTATATACAATAGTCAGTTTACTTAACAGAATTGACTTGATTGGCATCTTGTTTGATGCGTCAATCGATAAACTATCTCTGAGATTGTAGTAATCTAGTCAAGAGATGTAGTGTGTTGTCTTGATCAATTTGATATGTTAAGTTAGTTGATAAGTTGAGCATGGTACTTGTAGCTTTAAGTTGACGCCTTGCTTTGCGTGCTTGCAGAAGGACATACACGATACATTGATGTCGAGGGAGTAGTTTCCCATGCCGATGTTGCAGTAACATATGTTGACCAAGATGGATTGAGAGGTGCTCGGTGTGATGGGATTAGACTACGTGTGCTTTATGCCTAAGGTTTGAGTGAACCACGACTTACTAACTACAGTAGTGGAGAGATTTCACAGTGAGGATGGGACCTTTCACTTCCCAACAGGTGAGATGATGGTGACCTTGGAGGATGTATATAGGATACTCCACTTGATGATTTAGGGAGAGCTTATGGATTATGATCCACAGCTAGATGCAGGACTTGCAAAGTACAGGCGGGTATTTGACGACCCTGAGCTAGTAGGACAGGTTATCTCTTGGCAAGACATACATGATTACTATGACTATTTCCCTAGGATAGTTGCAGGATTGATCGGAGGCGTAGTATGCCCCAATAGGAGATCACATGGGTTCCTGATTCGATGGGGATGGATCATGGAGAGGATGGTCACATAGGGCACCTTTTATGCTTGGGGTGTCTACGTTTTGGCACACCTATACCACGACATGCATCAGGTGGTATACCATAGGGGTGCTAGGCTATCAGTAGGTGTCTCACTGTTGCAGTTTTGGCTATGGGAGCACATTGCCATCACTAGACCGACATGTGTTTTTCAGAGACAGAGAGGAGAGCCTTATAGCTATGGCTACACAGGAGTGATTTCCCAGCATAGATTGGGGAAGCTCGAGTATTGGAGGCATGCACTAGATGTGGTAGATGTGGTCGTCTGGCAACCATATCTAGACTGCGAGCCTTGGAACAATGAGGTAGACAAGCTATCATTAAAGAGATAGATTGTCAGCTAGGTTCGGAGGCAGTTTGGGAGGAGATAGGGCATGCGACAGGGGTAGGCTCTATTTGCATGGACGCATGCAGAGAGATTTAGATGGGGGCTAGTGGCGTCCTACGAGGAGGTAGTGGTAGATTTTTGACAGATTCCTTATGCTACTTGGCCAATGAGGAGAGAGATCACAGATGCAGGGATGACACTAGACTATGAGGAGTGGTTTGCTACTCATCCATTTATGAGATACTCAGGGCCTGGAGAGCTGGTTCCTCGTATAGATGAGGTAGATTCAGAGGATGAGGGCCAGGTTGGCAGGAGGAGGAGGAGGAGAGGAGGATGGGGAGATGGAGGAGATGATGGATGAAGGGGAGGTGGTGAAGATGGAGACAGACCTAGGTAGAGGAGGAGAGCTAGGGAGGGACCTTCCCATGCTCAGCAGGTAGTGCAGCTGTAGTTTGCATAGTAAGCTACACAGTAGGCACAGATGTCGCCACCTTAGTAGGTGGTGCAACAGTAGGGACCCCAGCCATAGGGGTAGGGACAGGCACAGGCCTCTCAGTATCTAGCACAGTCGGATATCCAGGAGAGAGCCATTGCTATGTTGAGAGGGCAGGTTCGGAAGCTATAGGAATAGCTCAGGATGGCAAAGGCTTGGCAGGAGACAGATGCAGAGGTTATCTTGGGGCTCACTAGAGAGTGAGATATGGCAGAGGTGAGGATATGAGTTATCTAAATAGAGAGGGATACAATAGTGGCAGTCCTTAGGACAGATGCTACTAACATCTTTTTGGTTGGACAGGTGCACCAAGCCCAGGCACAGCTAGCACAAGCACAGGCACAACTAGCATAGGCATAGGCATAGTTAGCACAGGTGTAGGGGTAGTTAACACAGGTGTAGGGTGAGCTTGCCAGAGTGCAGGCTCAAACACAGTACTATTGGGGTTTATACCATGGTGGTGTTCTAGTTAGTCAAAGGGCTCTGAGCTATAGGAGCTAGTCTATGGCCTCTCAGAGAGTAGGTGGATCAAGGTTGGGAGCCTCTATGATGGGCCCATAGCAGTCTGGGGCCAGCGGAGGAGGGGACTCAGGAGACACTGTTGGGAGTAGTGGTTCACAGCAGCAAGGTTAGCAGACACTCACATAGATTTTGTATTTTGGGATATGTATCACTATCCCTGAGATGTATACATTGTATATGACACTGACTCAGAGATGGACCTTTTGATATTGTACATTTGGACATGTTTATGATATTTATATGATGATGCATCTATTTGATTATCTCCACACTTATGAGTTATGGATGCATTTCTATTGTATGATGGTACTCATGTGATGCATATTTTGACTATGTCTATATGATGCTTATCTAATGCAGACTTTTATATAATGTTATGTGATGTTTATCTAATGCAGTCTTAGATATTTATAATGCTATGTGACCTAATGCAGACTTTAGATGTGTTTACTTGATATGCCTCTAATGTGCAAATGCAAATGGTATCTATATGATTATGCAGTTTATGCGATGCACTTATCTATGTTTTTGATTTTTTTCTTGTTGACACTATGTGATGATTGCAAAAATGTATATGGATGACCTGATGCACTTATTATGCATGCAACTGATTTAATGATGTAAATGACTATCTCATGTGATATGATATGCAACTGTATGCTATGTTTTTGTGATGTCCAAATGTACTCTATCGACACAAAGATGACATAATGGTAGGTAGACGATTGATTGAAAGAATGACTCGATAGAAAGACTCACAAGCTTCAATTTGTATTGTTACTCTACATTGTTTGGATCTTTATTGCATGGGATATAGATGTATGGATGTATAATGGATGTATGAAGGATGCTTTGCTTTTACCATCTTGATAGTGCAAGTATTTTGAAGTGCTTATTTCATCATTGGGTGATTTTTTGGTACTTTTTCCAAATGTTGTAAGTTAATACATGTATCTAGGTATAATTGAACCGAGATGACCTGAGCATTGCTTACATGGATTTTGATTTAGCAAGATAATACAAGCATCTAGGTATAACTAAACCAAGATGACCTGAGTATTTCTTGCATATCAACATATAAGGATTGCCCCCGTTCATGTTAGACCTTTGATGTCCACGATGATCTTTTGCCGATCATGTCTTTAGACAAGGTTTCACATTACTAAAGTTTAATCCACAAACAACAAACAAAGAAAATAATCATGCCCCCATCATAGCATCTCTAGCTTTTGGCATCCTTGAGTAGCATAGAAAGACATGATAACAGAAATCAAGACACTGTAACTTAACCATGATTACGACCACAAAACATTTTTGCATTTAGATGTGTTTGTTTCTTTCCATAATTTAGGTAAAATCATTTTTGAGTGCTTTAGGTGCTTGCTTGTTTTCTTTGGATAGGTTAATGCCTTGCATTAAAATTTCTACTTGAAAAGAGTGGGTTTTTGCTTGTGCATGCTTGTCTGGTGAGAAGATTCCATAATCCTTATTGGTGAGATGGCTCCTAAGGGACTGACCTAGTGCCTCGGGGGCTCATTGCTAAATGGCCTTGCCTACGTGACGACGTAGAGACAATGTAGTTTGGGGTAAACCCTAATGGACCTAAGACCTAGGCGATAGAAAGTGGCATGGAATCAGATAGATAGAAGGACCAGACATGTGATGGATGGGATAGTGGAGCCTCGGGGGCACATTGAAAATGGCCTTGCCTACGTGAAAACGTAGAGGTAACGTAGTTCATGGACTTGGACCATGTGGACTAGAGGATAGATGACAAGATACGGGATGGATAGGGAAGCCTCAGGGGCTCATTGAAAATGGCCGTACCTATGTGATGACACAAAGGCAGTGTAGTTTATGGATTTGGTCCATGTGGATACTGACGAGAGACACTATGCTAGGTTGACACTATGGATAGGATATGGGATAAAACCTTGGTTGACAAGGCAACAAAGAGGTAGGGTATCAAGCCATGATAGGTTATTGTTAGGATTTTATTATGGAATAGATATGGAGTGAATGGGACATGAGTGAAGGAAGAATGGACATAAGTTGATTGGTTTCCCAAAGATGGAGAAAGCGGTTTATCACAAGTAACGCTTGTTTACAAGGTTTTCACCACTTGCTTTTATTTGCACGAAAGCTAGAAAGTATGCATAATGCCTATTTGCCACGTTTTCATCATGATACCTATCCAAGGTGCCTGTTTACCAGATTTTCACCAAAGGACGATTTTTTTGCATTTTCTATTTTTTGATTTTTTTTCTACCCCCCTTATATTGGGGTTCTCTTAGGTATAGAACCAACGAAGATGCATGCTGTTGATTGGGTCATTGAACAGCTCACCCTCCGATGTTGCTAACTAATATGGCCCTGATCCATAAGCAGCTACGATCACATAAGGCCCAAGCTAGTTGGGCTCAAACTTGCCTTTCTTTTCCCGATCTTGTTGATTGCGGGGGTTATCTTTAAGTACTAGATCTCCAACCTTGAATACTCTTGGACGGACTTTGTGGTTGTAGCTTCTTGAAATCATTTGTTGATATGCTTTGAGATGATCAAAGGCTTTTTGTCTCCTTTCCTCTAGCAACTCTAGTTCTTACAATCTAGAAACTCTATACTCTTCATCTGTTATGAGACCTTTTAATGACACCCTGAGAGATGGTAACTCAACCTCAATGGGGAGGATAGCTTCTGAGCCATAGACAAGGGTTAAGAGGTAGCACCTATGGGAGTACGTATACTAGTTCTATAGGCCTATAGAGTGAGATTGAGTTAGATGTGCCAATCATAGCCAACATCATTGACTATCTTCTTGAGAAGTTTCAAGATGGTCTTATTGGATGCTTCTGTTTATCCATTGCCTTGGGGGTAATAGGGTGTGGAGAAACAGTGTTGGATTTTGAATTGGTCATAGAGTTCTTGGACATCCTAGTTTTTGAAGGGTCTTCCATTATCCATGATAATGGATGAGGGAATTCTGTATCTACAGATGAGGTAATTAAGGATGAATGAGGAGATTTGTTTACCTATGACGGTGGTGAGGAGAATGGCTTCAATCCACTTGGTAAAGTACTCAGTGGTGGTTATTAAGAATTTGTGGTCGTTGGATGAGGGTGGATGGATTTTACCCACAAGGTCGAGTCCCCATTGACAAAAGGGCCAAGGTGTCATTAAAGGTCTCAACTCTTGAACTAGTGCATGTATCAAGTTCCTATGTATCTAGTACTGCTTGCACTTCTTCACAAATTGATATAAATCTATTTCCATGTTCATCCACTAATAACCCAAATGCATGAGTTACTTAGCTAAGGAAGGACCGCTAGAGTGTGTTTTGTAGATCCCTTCGTGTACATCTTGTAAGGCAGTTTGGGATTCTTCTCATTCTAAAAAATAGAGTAAAGTACCATCTAAACCACGTCGGTATAGGGTGTCGGCAATAATGGTATAACGAGAGGTTTGGCATGTAAAGGTTCATCATTGGTTTGAAGATAAGTTAGGTGGGAGGGTGTTGTCCTTGAGGTAAGTGTAAACCTTACCATACCAAGGTGAATCAGATCCAATTACTAGGCATATGGAATGGGTTTCAAGAAGATCATAAGCTGGTTGCTAAATTGATTCCACTAAGAACTCATACCATGACTCATTCTCTGGGATTTTGAGAAGAGAGGCGATGGTTGCCATGGCATCTGCTCAAAAGAGATGATCACAAAGTATTCCTTGAAGTCCTCAACCATCCACTTGTATGGGACAAGATTCTCATCTTTGGTTTGGTAGTCGTCATTGACCTGATTGATCACTAGTTTAGAATCACCATACACATGTAGCTCTTTGATTTTCCATTTTGTTGCCATCTTGAGAGCAATGACTAAGGCTTCATATTTTGCTATGTTGTTTGTGCATGGAAATAATAGACAATAAGACTTTGGTATGGTGTCGCCATGAGGAGTTACAAACAAGATTCCAGTCCCCAGATCCATGGTTTGTGTAGGACCTATCAAAGTAGAGTTTCCAGGAATGTGTTGATATATTTAATAATGATTCATCTGGAAATTCAAATTTCATTGGTGTGGTGTCCTGTAGTGGTGCATCTGCTAACTGGTCAGCAATGACCTACCCCTTAATAGCCTTTCTATCTACATACTCAATGTCGTATTCACTTAGGAGCATTACCCATTTGGCTAGGTGACCTGTTAGAGCTACTTTGCTTAGTAGGTACTTCAGTGGATCTATTTTTGCAATACATTTGACTGAATGTGCTAGCATATAATGTCAGAGTTTTTGGGAAGCAAAAACTACTGCAAGACATGATCTTTCTATCTAAAAGTATTGCAACTCATAGCCCACCAATGTGTGACTGATGTAGTAGACAACTCTTTCTTTATTTTCATAATCTTGTTGTGCTAGAAGGGCCCCAAGAGCTATTGGTGTAGCAGATATGTATAGTAACAATGGCTTCCCTTGGATAGGAGGCATAAGAATAGGTGGGTTCATAAGATACTCTTTTAGTTTGTCAAAGGCCTCTTTGTTAGATTTAGGGCAGACAACTGAGAGGGGGGGTGAATTAGTTGTACAAAACTTTCTTCTAATTAAACACTTAAATCCACTCAACAATTCAGTAGTATAATGATAAATCAATCATGGAAATATAATGCATGAAATTAAGAGTAGAAACACGTTAACACATAGGACACCAAGATTTTGACGTGGAAAACCCGGTTAAGGGAAAAAACACGGGGTGATTAACCCAAGATTGTATTCTCTATTAGAAGAATAGAAAGAACAAAATGGCACATGCCAATTAGGGCTCACTACCAGAGCACACTGCTCACAAGAGGCTCACTACCTACAAGAGACACACTGTCTACAAAATAGTAAGTATCACATAGATGAACTGGAGTATAGCATCTTCACCACGCTTGAATCAATTCCATTTAAGCCCAAAACTTCTGCTCTACCTTTCGCTTTCCTCCTCACTACCACACTCTCATCTCCATAAGGACTCCATTGAAATGACTTCACAATCCCTTATTTATACAAGACATCAACTTAGGAATAATCATCTAAGTTGGCAAACATCTACAAGAACATCTGCAAGATGTGTAACTCATCTGGTCGGCCAGTCTCAGGAAGAACACCACCATCTGGAAGTTATTTTTCAATTGCAAGCTCTAACTCCAATGCGGACCACCAACATGAAATGGACATGATCAAAAGACCTCCACAAGCTTGCTTGAATCACCAAGAACATCCACACTTTATCTGCTTACTGAAATCCTTCTCTCCTTCATCTGGAAACTTAAGAACATAGTCTGTCATCACTGTTACAAAGGAATAGATGCTTGTGGATCTTCAAACCATGAACCAATTTAGTTGACACTTCACAAAGACTTCCTTAACACTCCTCAAATCTACAGAATAGGATAATGCATTTCTAGATCTCACCGTACCTGTCTGTATCATTCTGTCACCACTGAACACCTGTCGGAACCGGTTTTAATTAAACACCCACAACTTCTTTAGATCTTCATGCAGACCTCTGAAATCTCTACTAGATCACCTTAAGACACATATCTACAAACCCTTTAAACCATATCCTCTGATCCTCATCTTATCTTAGACTTTTACCTTGTTGTCTTCATTGTTCTTCACTGTTCCTGTTATGACCAATTTTCTCAATATCCTCAGCAAACAGTTCATTCAATCCTTATCATTAATACAATAGGAGTATGTTGACATCAATGACAAGACTGGTTAGGCCCATACTTGCAACAATCTCCCCCTTTGTCATTGATGGTAACATATGATATGAAAAACTATTTTGACCATCAAGACAAGAACTTCTCCTTACTGTCACAGCTCCCCCTATCAACAACAACCATTCACATGTCTTTTCTCCCTTTACTGCTTCCCCTTTGATCAGTAACTACTTATTTTTTCACATGTCTTCTCTCCCCCTTTGACATCAATGGCAAAGGGCACATACTTGCAACTTCAACACTTCTTACCAGCTACTCCCTCTAAGTAGCAGCTCCCCATCATCAATTCGGACCACAAGATATGACTGTGATATCCATTGGATTGATGCACATCAGTGCACCTTAGTTCATTTTCAGAGGGGCAATAACCCCTAACTTCTCCCTGAGATATTCAAAAGAGTCCTTAGGTAGAAGTTTAGTAAGGATATTTGCAATCTAATCCTTGGAAGGCACAAATTCTAATCTAACTTCATTCTTGTTCACTTGCTCTCTCAAAAAGTGAAACTTGATGGATATATGTTTAGTCTTTGAATGCAACACTGGATTCTTAGATATATTTATTGTAGTTGAATTATCACAGAAGATTGTGATAGGCTCCTCATACTCCACTCTGATGTCTCTTAGCATCTGCTTCATCCACAAAACTTGAGTTCAACTACTTGCTGCTGCAATATATTCTACTTCTACAGCGGACAGAGATATTGCCTCTTGTTTCTTGCTCAGCCAAGAAACCAATCTCTTCCCCAAAAGGAATGCTCCATCACTGGTACTCTTCCGGTCATCAACATCTCCTGCCCGATTAGCATCTGTATATGCATGAAGAGAGAATTCATGATCTCTAGGATACCACAGAGCATACCCAACTATCCCTTTTAGATATCTAAAAATCCTCTTGATTGCCATGACATGAGATTCTCTAGGATCAACCTAGAATCTAGCAACAAGACCAACAGCCTGCATAATGTTTGGTCTAGTTTGAGTAAGATACAACAGTCCTCCAATCATTGACCTATAGTTTTTCTGATCAGTCTTGGGAGAGTCATCATCCTTTCTCAACTTACATCCAGTTGCCATGGGAGTACTCATTGGCTTTGAGTCTTCCATCCCAAATTTCTTCAACAATTCTTTCACATATTTGATCTAAGAAATGAAGATTCCTTTCTTTGTTTGAGTGATTTGTAGACCCAAGAAAAAATTTATTTCCCCAAGCATGGACATCTCAAATTCACTTTTCATTTGATTTGCAATGGTTTTACACATACTATCTCTTCCTCCAAAAATGATATCATCAACAAACACTTCAACAATCAAAATATTTTCATGATCAATTTTGAAATACAAATTACTGTCAGTAGTACCTTTGTTGAAACCAATCTTCAAAAGATGTTTATCCAATCTTTCATACTAGGCTCTTGGGGCTTGCTTTAGTCCATACAGTACCTTCTTCAACTTGCAGACCATATCACCATGATCAGACAATTGAAATCCATCCGGTTGCTCAATGTACACTTCTTCTTCCAAGTCACCATTCAGGAAGGTAGACTTGACATCCATCTGATACACTTTAAAATCTTTGAAGGCAACAAATGCAAGAAATAATCTAACTGCTTCAATTCTTGCCATTGGAGCAAAAGTTTCTTCAAAATCAACTCCTTCTATTTGAGAATAGCCCTTGCAGACCAATCTAGCTTTATTTCTGATTACTTCACCAACTTCATTCAGTTTGTTCTAGAAGATCTATTTGGTTCCAATCACATTCTTGTTTCTAGGTCTAGGAACAAGATCCCAAGTGTGATTTTTTGCAATTTGTATTAGCTCTTCCTCTATTGCTTTAGTCTAGTTTTCATCATTGCAAGCTTCATTCACTTTCTTAGGTTCAATCTTTGAAATTAGACAATACTTATCTGACTCTTAAGCAATTCTCCTTCTAGTTTGTACACCTTTGCTTTTGTCACCTATGATCTGATCTTCAGAGTGGTTCAGTCTTACATACCTTGGAACTTTGGAAGTTTCTTGCACTTGTGATTCTTGATCAGGCTCATTAAAACTCATGTCTTCTTCCTAATTTACCAGATCGGTTTGAATCTGACTTTCAGAAGAGACTTGGGCCCCTTGAATCAGAACACCATTCTGATCATCTTCATCATACTCATAAAACCTTGAGGGTTTTTCAACTCCTTCATCAACCTTCACATTTGTACTTTCTATCATCTTTCTCAGTCTCTTGTTGTAACACCAGTATGCTTTACTTTGAGTAGAGTAACCCAAGAATATTCCTTTCACTTCTAGCATCAAACTTTCCTAGATCTTCATCTCTTTTAATGTAACATTTGCTACCAAAAGCTCTAACATACCTCATAGTAGGAATGATGCCAAACCAAAGTTCATAAGGAGTCTTACTAGTATTACTTCTGATTTGTACTTGATTGAGAGTATAGACTACAATGCTAACAACTTCTCTCCAATAGATCTGAGGAACATTTGCTTCCATCATCATTGTCCTAGATGATTCCTGGATGGTCTGGTTCTTTCTCTCAACTAGTCCATTCTACTGTGGAGTCCTAGGAGCAGACAACTATCTCTTAATTCCATGTTTCTCACAGAAATCTATGAACTCACCGGATGTGAATTCTCCACCTCTATCAGACCTCAGACATTTCAATCTTAATCCAGTTTCATTCTCTACCATAGCCTTGAATATTTTGAATTTCTCAAGAGCTTCTAATTTCTCTTTCAGAAAGGTTACCCACATCATCTGGGAATAGTCATCAATTAGTAACATGAAGTATCTATCACCTTGCACACTCCTGATTCTTTCCGGACCATAAAGATTAGTATGAACTAAGTCCAATAATCTGGTAGAGGATTGTTCCTTGCTTTTAAATGAGACTCTACTTTGTTTTCCCAACTAACATTCTTTGCACAAACTATTTGTAGCTTTCACCAGTTTTGGAAAATCTTTTACAACTTGAGTATTGTTTATCTTGATGATATTATCAAAATTCACATGACACATTCTCCTATGCCACAACCAACTTTGATCAACTTGAACAAATAAGCAACTTTTACTAGTACCAACCAAGTGGAAGATATTACCTTTAGTTTGAGTACCGGATGCAATTATGTTCTGAAACTTTCAAAGATCTTGCATTTTCCATTCTTGAATCAGAGATCATATCCTTTGTCCACCAACTAACCAACACTGAGAAGATTGTGCTTCAATCCTTCAACATACAGTACATTACCAGTTTTGTTCCTTCCATCAAAATAAATAGTTCCTCTACCTCTGATTCTACTAGCAAAATTATCACCAAACTTTACCACTCCTCCTTCATATCTTTCCAAATCTATGAACTTGTTTTTGTCACCAGTCATATGGTGAGAGCAACCACTGTCAATGACCCAATCATCCTTTTCTTCAACTTGGGCAGCCAGAGCTCTTTCTTCAACTTTATGATTGATAGATTTAGAGGACAATGGTTCTTCTTCCTTGATGGAAATAAACACCCAATCACTTCTGGATTTGTTTCCTGTCTCTGATTCATCATCTGTTACTCCTTCATTATCATCTTCCTCATGAACATAGTAGCAGTTCTTTTAGAACCTTGATCTGTTAGGATTTGGCCTTGAAAATCTTTCCAGACACTTTGAGGCAAAATGACCAATCTTATTGTAGTTAAAACACTTAAAAGGAAATTTTCCTTCATACTTACCAGATCCTCTTGGCAGTGTTTTTGCAATAAGGGCTTCAAGTTGAGCAGTTTTAGCTTCTTCTTCTTCCAGGTCTTTCCTTCCTTTTTCATACCATGATAGTTTCCTTGAAGAGTTCTCTCCTGGATCAACCTTTGTTTACCTTTTACAGATTCTCTAGCTTTGAATGCTGATTCAGTCTTGGGGGGCATCTCCAAACTTGGTCATTTCAAATGCAGCCAATTTACCAGCCAATTGATCTCTTGTGACAGTTGTATGGGCTCTGAATTCTTCAATGGTAGCAGCCTTGATTTTATAAGAAGTAGGAAGGGATCTGAGAATTTTGCCAAAAATCTCATCTTCATCCAAGACTCTACCAGCATTTCTAATTCCACAAACAATCTCATTTACTCTTGGCATAAAAGTAGTAGTATTTTCATCATCTCTCATCTTTAGATTTTTAAATTTCCCTTTCAGACTCTGTAACCTTGCACATTTAACATACTTGTCTCCGTCATGCAGAAGTTCTAGTTTTTGCCAAATCTCAAAAGTAGTTGGTAGGTCAACAACATTTGAAAGCTCTGAATTAGACAGTGCACTTAGAAGAGCTTCTATAGTCCGCAGATTGTTTTCAGCATCTATGATTTCATTTGGGGATTTTAGACCACCCTGAGGAGGAGTATACTTTGTTGAAGACATGTTCTAGTACTGCATTCCCATACATTGCAAGTGATATTTCATGCGACATTTCCAAAGATTAAAATTGGTTCCATCAATCTTTGGACTATCCTTCTTGTAGGACGACATGCTGGATCTCCTCAAGCGGTTAAGCTCTTTTTAGAGGAACTTGGCTCTGATACCAATTGTTAGATTTAGGGCAGACAACTGAGAGGGGGGGTGAATCAGTTGTACAAAACTTTCTTCTAATTAAACACTTAAGTCCACTCAGAAATTCAGTAGTATAATGATAAATCAATCATGGAAATATAATGCATGAAATCAAGAGCAAAAACATGTTAACACATAGGACACCAAGATTTTGATATGGAAAACCTAGTTAAGGGAAAAACCATGGGGTGATTAACCTAAGATTGTATTTTCTGTAAGAAGAATAGAAAGAACAAAATGGCACATACCAATTAGAGCTCACTGCCTACAAGAGACACACTGTCTACAAAATAGTAATTATCACATACATGAACTAGAGTATAGCATCTTCAACATGCTTGAATCAATTCCATTTAAGCCCAGAACTTCTACTCTGCCTTTCAATTTCCTCCTCACTACCACACTCTCATCTCCACAAGGACTCCATTGAAATAACTTCACAATCCCTTATTTATACAAGACATCAACTTAGGAATAATCATCTAAGTCGGCAAACATCTACAAGAACATTCGCAAGATGTGTAACTCATCTGGTCGACCAGTCTCAGGAAGAACACCATCATCCGGAAGTTATTCTTCAATTGCAAGCTCCAACTCTAATGCGGACCACCAACACAAACTGGACATGATCAAAAGACCTCCACAAGCTTGCCTAAATCACCAAGAACATCTACACTTCATCTGCTTACTAAAATCCTTCTCTCCTTCATCCAGAAACTCAAGAACACAATCTGTCATCATTGTTACAAAGGAATAGATGCTTTCGGACCTTCAAACCACAAACCAATCGAGTTGACACTTCACAAAGAGTTCCTTAACACTCCCTCAAATCTGTAGGACAGGATAATGCATTTCTGGGTCTCACTGAACCTGTCTGTATCACTCTGTTACCACTGAACACCTGTCGGAACTAGTTTTACTTGAGCACCCACAACTTCTTCATATCTTCATGCGGACCTCTAAAATCTCTATTGGATCACCTTAAGACACATATCTACAAACCTTTTAAACCGTATCCTCTAATCCTCATCTTATCTTAGACTTTTACCTTGGTGTCTTCACTTTTCTTCACTGTTCCTGTTATGACCAATTTTCTCAATATCCTCAACAAATAGTTCATTCAACCCTTATCATTAATGCAACAAGAGTATTTTGACATCAATGACAACACTAGTTAGGCCCATACTTGCAACACTCTTCACATTTCTCATCCCACCTAAATGGAATGTTCTTATGTAGGAGATGACTGAAGGGTTGACACTTGTCTGCTAGTTGTGATATGAACCTCTGGATTGCTTGTAGCTTGCCCTGTAGAGATCTTAGTTGAGTAAGATTCTTGTGTGGTGGCATGTCCATAATAGCCTTGATTTTAGTGGGGTCTATCTCTATTCCATTTTCTGATACAATGAAACCTAAGAGCTTGCCTGAGGTGACTCCAAACACACATTTCTTTGGGTTCAACCTGACTTTGAATTGTTCTAATCTCTAAAAGACTTTCTCTAACACATCCAGGTGAGAATCTCTTGTGAGTGACTTTGTAAAGATATCATCTACATAGTCCTCCATGGTGATGTGCATCATATCATGGAATATAGTGGTCATAGCACATTGATAGGTGGCTCCTGCATTCTTTAGCCCAAATCGCATGACATTCTAGCAGAAAGTGTCCCATGGACAAGTAAAAGCTATCTTATGCTGGTCTTCTAGTTCTATCCTGATCTGATTGTATCTCGAGAAGCCATCCATGAGAGATAACATGGTATGCCCTGCTATTAAGTCAACTATGATATCTATATTTGGCAACGAAAAATCATCCTTGTGGCAAGATTTGCTTAGATCTCTGAAATCATTGCATAGTCTGACTCAGCCATCAGGTTTAGACACTGGTACTATGTTGGAGACCCATTCCAAATAGTCTATAGCTCTGATGAACCCTACATTTAGTAGTTTCTTGAGTTATTCTTGTACAAGCAGTGCTATGTGTGGATGCATCTTTCTAAGCTTTTGTTTCACTAGTTTCACTCCTGGATCTAATGGAAGGTGATGTAGAATCAAATCTAGATCTAACCCCAGCATATCTGTGTATGACCAAGAAAAATTGACTTGCTTTCTCTTGAAGAATGGTACAAACTTAGTCTTCTTTGGTGGGGTTAGAGACTTAGCAAAGTGAATGATCCTAGGTTGTTCCTCCATTCCAATGTTAACAGGCTCTGTGGGTTCCACAACAATCTAAGACTTTTCCTGGTGCATGTCATCGGGGAGGGTGTCAAGCCTTCCATCGTCAGGTGCCACAATTGGGTTTTCACCATCAGATGTGTCCTTTCTTTTTACTATTTTGGGATCTAACACTGCCGCAGAGTGGTTTTCACCATCAGATCCCATTTTTATTTTGATATTTTTCTTACTGGAAGGCTTGGCACCCTCTCTAAAATAAGCCACAGTATTAAGTTCAATGGTAAAGCCAACTTTATGATCTCCTTTAGGTAGGTGGTCCCTAAGTTCCATGTAGTCAATATAGGCATCATCGTTTTGGAACATATCTAGTTGCAGGGTCCCTTGTAGATCCCAGTCAATAAGCTCAAGATGCACAAGGGGGAGAGAGTCAGAGGATAGATTTGATTCATTGATAGTTTGAATGGATATGCTAGGAGTATTGGTAGGGAGAGTGTTCGGGATGGTACTTTCCTCCAAATTGTTTATTGCGATAGAACTCGAACCTTCCTCGAAAGTCATATTCTCAGGGATAGGCAAATCACACTCTAACGGTCTATGTGGTAGCATTTGTCCCTCACAGTAGGGGCTATAAGTTTGAATGGTGTCAACCTCTTTATTGTCATAGGAATGCTCTATCAACTCATCCCACTCATATTCATTGGAATCTATGTCACTGTGCTCTTGAAGGGTATGGATCATTTCCAAAAGACAAGTATTTGCTTTAGCTTTGCCCTTATCTTTATATCCTAGACCTTTTGTAGTTCTATCCAATGAGGATGAAGAAGGTTGAATGGGTTCTATAATTCCTTCTTTTCTTAGGCCAATGGGGCCTTGTCCTTCATAACCCATTATGTGCAGGATAGACTCACCTCACCCATAGAATTTTGTTGGGAGCTTAGGTGGTTCTTGTTGTGTGCTCTCTTCTTCTTCTATGTAAATCCATTGTAAGATATCTCTTTCCTCTATATCATCTGATAGGGTCCCCCATTTGACAAAGGGAGCTGTGGGAGGTGTAGGAGGAGCAGATGGCTTTGAAAAATGCTTGGGTTGCCCAAAGGATCTAGGAGATAAAGGCATTTTGGCTAGATTGAGGTTGTGCTTGATGGAGTATTCCCCTACTCCCATTTCTTTGATGGTAATTTTTTGTTCTTTGGGCTTGGATGAGGAAGCTTCAGAGGTAGAACCATGCTATGGGGTAGGGGATGTCGATGCTCTATTGTTGGGTATGATGCAATCAGGTTTTGAAAGGACAAAATTGCAATGCTAAAAGGGGTCGGGGTCACCTTGGATGGTGACTTGCTTGCTGTTATGAGGGAATTTTATGCATTGGTGATAGGTAGAAGGTATAGCTTTCATGGCATGAATCCATGGTCTACCTAGAAGAATATTATAGGCTAGTTGCCTATCTAGGACTTGGTACAAAACGTCTTTTATCACCAGTTCCACTTGTATCGGTAATACCACTGTTCCTTTGGTAGTTCTCTCCTCTTCATCATAGGCTTTGATATTTATCTTCTTCCTTGGATCCATTGCATTTTTAGAGAACCCCAATGTAAGGACTAGCTTGAGCATGCAAATATTTAAACTGGCTCTTTCATCAATGAGAACCCTCTTGATACAGTGCTTATGGATGAAGGCGACGATATGGAAGGGGGTGTTATGAGGCTGAGACATTGAGAGGTCATATTGTTCGGTAAATGATATGGTACTAGAGGAAGTGAGATTTCCTACCATGGCTTGAAACTTCTCTTGGGCCAAGTTCGTGGGTACAGTCATTTCCACTAAGGCTTTATCGAGAATCTCCTTGTGGGAAGGAGATAGACACAACTCTAAGATAGAAATATGGGCAGGAGTCTTCTGTAGTTGGTCTATGACACTATACTGATGGAAGTTGGACTGAGAAGATGATGACCTTAGAGGAATGGTATTCAACATGACCTTACCACTATGGGTGATGATACTGCAATCAATTCTGTTGGGCTCTGATTGCTGATTGGGCATGGCCACATTGATTTGTGGTATGTGCTCTGTTATGCAATTGATGGTAAAATTGAATGGCACACTTGCATAATTAGCATTATTATTTCCATTATTCTAATTTTGCCTGTTGCGGTTGTTGTTGTTGTTGCCATTGTTGTTGTTGTATGGCTTGTCATGATTGAGAAGTGGATCTTTGTAAGCAACATGCGTCTTATTAGAAGTATGTTGATGAGTTCCTCCTTGATTTTGATCAAGTACATTTTGAATAACATATTTGAGATGGATACAATTGTTGGTTGTATGTCCTCTTCCTCTATGATACTCACAAAAGTCAGTGTCTTTCCAATAGTGAGGTTTTTTTTTGTGGTTCATAATCACTTGTTGGCTGTAGAGTGATTTCATTGTTGGCCAATAGCTTCCTTAATGCAGATTCTTGGGACTCACCCATCGGTATGAACTTTCACCTTGGATTTGAGTTGAACCATGGTCTTGGCTCCCAAGAGAATGTTTTGTTAGGCATAGCATTGCTTGCCTCTCCTTTGAGAGTGAATATTGGTTGTTGTTTAGGAGCCGCCACCTTGGCGTCAACTACTCCATCGTTGATGACATTTTTATTCTTAGTCTAAAACTTTGATTTGTCAGTCATGTAGTTGGAGGTAGGTGTGTCCTTGTATAACTTGATTTGCCCCTTGGTGATCATAGCTTTCTTGATGAACAATCCCATTTCAATGACCTTCAAAAATGAGGTAGGGCATTGAATTTGTATTTGATAGCTTAGATTAGAGTTGAGGTTATGGACAAACATCTCATTAATTGCTTCTTAGGTACATCATATGAGCATTTACTTGCTATTTGTCTCCACCTTTGTAGGAAGGAGGCAAATGATTCACCACTCTTTTGCTTGGTATGTCATAGATTAAGCATGGAGACTTCATGTTCAATATTGTATGAGAAGTGCGTGATGAATTTGTTGACTAACTCATCAAATGTTTTGATGCCCAGTGGAAGCTGTGAGAACCACTCCATGGCTTGACTACATAGAGATCTAGGGAATAGTCTCATTAAGAAAGTCTCATTGTGAGCTACTTCCATGCATGTGGCATTGAATTCCCTAATGTGATCTCTAGGGTCCCCTTTCCCTTTATACTTGTCAAACTTAGGAACATTGAATCAAAAGGGGAATGGTATCATGTTCAAACTTTTATTAAAGGGGTACGGTACAATATCTTCCAAGGAGTAGGTTTTAGTGTTTGTACCCATCTTGAGATCTGTCATTTGTTGTGTTAGACCCTCGATTTGTTTCCTCATTTCTTCCATAGGTGTGTTTAGGTCTATGACTTTCTTTCCTTTGTCTTCACCCTTGTGATGTTCATGATTATTCTCTACGGTCTCTTTGAGTTTGCTTACATCAAAGTCAGTGGGGAGCTTAATTCCAAGACTCACAAGATGATAAAAATACTTGTGAGGGTCCTCATGGAGCACTTTCTCTAGCAAGCATTGGAATTTTTTATCTTGGAGGTGTCCTTGATAATCTTCGTGAGTGATTTCCTCATCACTATCATGAAGGGTGACAATATAGTCAGATGACATGGCCATTTCAAGTTGCTTTTGGTATTGATATCTAGTAATAACCATGTAAGGTGATGTGGGATGCAGTGGGATGAAACTAGAGATTTTGGCAAGATGCCGATGGAAACTACTAAGAATAGGATACTTCTAACAAGATTTAGACAAGGGACTTTCCGATCAATGATTCCAAGTAAGACAGCTGATACAAGATGATAGCCACTAGTAAGGGTACTCGATACCTATCTTACTATGTAAGGACTAATCATGCACCAAGACCACTAGTGAAGTTCTGTGACTTACTAGGGTTGCTTGAATCCAAACTGATAAAAAAAGGAGCCTATGCTGATCTAATATGGGATATTTTAACTTTGGACTAGGGAGACCGAATAGAAGGTGAATGAGATGACCAACAAAAGAGAGACTTTGACGTGAAATAGATGGAAAAGTGACTGCAAGGTAAGACCTGATCTTAGAATTTGGAACTAGGCTGAAATGGGTACCCAAAAATGATAAAATTTTTCTCTCAAAGATTATGGAAGTGCCCACTGTCACACATGCACCAGAACAGATGCACCGCATAAACTGGTAAATGTGCAGAAAGTTTGTGTATAAGCGTAGCATTGGTAAATATCAAATGTTCTATAATAGGTTGTAGAAGCATAGTAAGTTATTACATATGCGCCACAAATCGGCACAAATGCACAACAAAAGAGGACGAATGTGTAGCTCTGGTTTTTTTAGTTATTTTTGCAAGTTTTTGTCAATTTTTTGATGTTTTTGGTATCCTTGTTTGCAAGAAGGTCTTTTTGATCTGATTTTCTAAAATTACGTCAAGAAGACATAGCAAACACAAAGAATTTTTTTATGGTTTTTTTATTTTTTGTAATTTTTTGACTCTTTTTGGACTAAAAGAAAGCAAGTACAAACCTAGGTTTCAAAGGACAGTATAAAACCAAATTCTCACTATCTCTAGTGAAGCATCTTCGAGAGGTGATAATTTCCCTTCCCTGCACTGGATTATAGGGGTTTTTGGCCACTAAGAACAAAGGATGAGTAATAAAGGCAACCGTTCGAGTGGTTATACATGTGGCAGCACTACTCTCCGTTATGGAGTCTCCCAGCTTGCAAGGGTTGCACCTTGGAGAGTTTTGGGGGAGGTTGGCTATCAGTATAACACAACTGCACTCGTTGTTTGAAGCTTTTGCTCCAAACACAATTTATTTATAGTGGATTGGTAGGGCTTGGCGTCTAGCCTATTACCACTTAGGGTTGTTCCTACTTGGACGAACGGTATCCAAGAGCAGGCCCCTCTAAAGGAAAAACACATGTGAAAATGATATGTCTAGCATTTTGGTCACCCAACATAGGGGAGAGCATAGGCCTGGTATCATTCCTAAAACACAGAAGACAATGGTTCTTTTTCCCTAGTTAAAATGAGAAAAACTAGATGAGCTATCTACTTGGGCAAGCACAAAAATTTGTTAACTTTGAAGTGATAACAAGATAACAATGGTTAAATTTTACCAAGATAGCAATGATGTGTTCAATTTTACCCAGATAGCAATGAGTTGTTAACTTTGAAGTGATAACAAGATAGCAATGGTCCATTTTTACCAAGATAGCAATGAGTTGTTAACTTTGAAGGATAGCAATATAGCAATGATTCAATGATATGCAAAATAGCAATGATTCAATTACTGCCTTCCTAGTTGAAACTATGTGAGATTTGCATGAGCATCCATTTACTTTCCCGTTAGAAATCCAAGTGCGAGTTAACAAGTGCAATTATATGATTCTAAACTAGTACCTAGCCTGCAAACAGATTAAGAGTGTTCCTGCAAAAAGACGTCAGTGTTAGCAAAAACTTCAAGAAAACTCTAACAATCATTGCCTAGATCAGATGCACAACTTCAGAGCTTGAATGCGTAGAAACAGAGCTCAGAAGCGCCTTAGTACATATGCACTAATATAGAGGTCAAAAGTGTAGGAAAATAGTATATATGTGCCAAACTGACAGATGTGCCGCATAAGAGGACAGATGTGTCGTAACAGAGTCAATGTGCACCCAAAGGATGTATGTGTCAGAATAGACGGTAGGTGTGCTGGATCGGAGACTGTATGTGCCGAAGGAATGTATGTGCTAGAACAGATAGCAGATGCATGTTAGGATGTGTCAAATGTGATGTTTCTTCTTGTGTACGGCTTTCTAAAACACAAAAAAACTTAGTTTTTGGGTTAAATTGGGGCTAGGCCCCATGGTGGGCACCAAAAATGTTAAAGGAAAATTGGAGTAAACATGAATAATCAATATATCAATATCAAAATACCTAAAACTCAACGAAATATAGAAACAAAGAGATCAATCAAACAAAAGAACTTCAAAAAACTTTGCAAACCTCAAAGCTTCATAGCTTCCGTTGGTCGCCTATCTCAATCAATCTTGCATGTATGAATAAGGCCCTCAGAGAGTGCACTTCCTTGCTATGATTCCAAGATTGTCAATGGAGAATGGCTATGATAGTGCTTTGTAATGAATGGAAGCTTCACAACAATTGGTAGTAGTATGGTAATGAGTGTGATCACAAGCAATGAAGGAATTGGTGCCAAAGGTGAACTGTAATTCCTGCAAAGTAACAATACTTAAAGCTTGGATGAATGAAATGGAAGAATAGGGTTTAATTTATAGACTTGTGAGAATGAAGATCAATGGTATAGAAAGAATGAGAAGATCAATGGTATAGAACGGTTGAGGAACGTACGCAAATAAGAAGAAGACAAGTGTTACCCAAAAGCTACTTTATTTGAGTTAACTACTTTCTTTTCTAAAGATAAGACATGTTTTTCATAAATTAAAAAGTTTTTTTCTAATTAAGAGATATTGATAAAAACAAGATTGATTGAATAGATAACTCAACTTGAGATTTGATTTTGCATGATTTCAAAGAAGTTAAATAATAAATTATTTAATTTTGTGTACATGAAGAAGAAGACTTATTTTTAGAAGATTTGGAAGATATTTGAAGATTTTAAAGATAAGAAAGTAAATTAAATAAATAAATTTATTTAATTGTTGTGCATGATTTGGAAGAATAAATAAAATATTTGATTATGTTTTATTTTTGGAGATTGAGAGGATTTAAATAAATTTGATTGATGTATTCAAATTTGGAAGAAGAATTGACTTAATTAAATAATTAAGAATTATTTAATTGTTTGGGAGAATTTAATTAAATAAAGGATTTTATTTAATTTTTACTTTAGAAGAAGTAATTAAATATTTCGGTATTTAATTAATTTAGAGGAATATGAATTGAATAAATAAATTTGTTTATTTATTTATTGATAGAGGAATTAGAAGGGAATAAATATTACGAATATTTATTTAGACTGAATCGTGTCATTTTTAAGCATATACAGACTAAATATACTACCAATTGATAGAAATTAGTGAATAAATATGACTAAATTAACGACTAAATATACTACCAAATTGATCAATCAAAACAACCAATAAATGACTAAAAATGGTTTAGTCATAAATTTGGTCGTGTTATAAATGACCGGCTATAAACTACTAATGGTCATGTGAACAAGCTTAGTCATTTATATGCAATTTTCAGTAGTTTTTTTAGTCATTTATTGCTATTTTTCTACTAGTGATTTATACCCTCCACAAGCTTAAAAAATTTTCTCATTTGTTAGGTAAGATGAAATGTCTAACATGAAATGTACAACGGCCACAATAGTTAGCTCCCAGACATTTGCATGATAAGTAGAAATCCAATGCGGTTCAAAAACAAGAGTTAATTAGGACCTAATTTACCTTAGTATACTCTTCCATGCTGGCATACACTTCCAAACACACGGCATAATCATCAGCATACACCAAGTCAGCCCAACAAACACTTATCCTTCCTTGCATTTAGCTCTAGACCTAAAGCGGTCCCTGAGGAGACAAAATTACAACATGCGGACCACTCAAAAAATATTTTATGACTTGCAAATCATCCCTATACAATCCTTTTATCATTTCAGGCTATTTCATGCTGGCACAAACATTTGAACTTTGATGTTGATAACCTTAATATACTCTGCTTACATAGTCTTGATTTAAAACATTGAAATCATACTTGCAGTAAATAAAAACTATTGAAACTTGAACTAAGCATACCAACCTGCCATATGAACTTATCATTTAATCAAAAAGGCCAAATACCAATGTGTGGTGATCTGCAGTAGCATCCACTATCTCCCTCTACTTACCATAACTATCAACAAGACTTGTATTCACACAACTTATAACTTCAGAGACACTTTTGTAGTACATATTATTACTTGAAATATGCATACCTTATACTCATATGTACCTGCATTCCAAATTGTAATGTCAAATATTCATCTGCCAAGAAGTACAGAGCAATCTTTTGTGTCTTTGTGATTGCACTTACCCTGTTTCATTATTGCCTTCACTCTTCTGACTCTAAAAACACTTTACGGTAGACTCCATTATCTTAGATTTGAACCATAGATGCCTTGGAGAAATATCTAGCCATATGTTTAATCCACATGCTCATATCTTCAAATGTGGTAGAATGTGGTACATTCTTTCAAGCCTGTGACACCTTTCCTAACTGAACCAAAACTTAGACATTATTTCTTCAAACTTTCTTCATCCAACACCAAACAATATGACTTCATATCATCCAAAGGACAACATATGCAACCAACATAACCTCCATGACATTTATTATTAACACAACACATCAAGGATAATGGAAACATACACTTATCATGAACTTACATATGAACTTTAAAAGATAAGGTATGATTGTGTATAGATGATATTGATCCTTTGTCTCCCATCATCACCATTCCTCTGACTTGTTCCTCTAACTTCTCAGCATATTCACATTTTCCTTTTCTTTCCACATTGCCACTCAATTGAAATCAATGACAATACATATGCAACAAGCTTGTGAACTGAGCAAACCAACCCACCATATGAACTTATCATTCAGTCAAAAAGGCCAAATACCAGTGTGTGGTGATCTGCGGTAGCATCCACTATCTCCCTCTACTTACCATAACTATCAACAAGACTTATCTTCACACACCTGAGTCCAGAGACACTTTTGTGGTACATATTATTACTTGAAACTTGAAACATGCATACCTTGTACTCATATCTACCTGTCCTCCAAACCATAATGTCAAATCTTCACCTACAGAGAAGTGCAGAGAAATCTTCTGTCTCTTTGTGACTGTACTTACCCTATTTCATTATTGCAACCTTCACTCTTCTAACTCTAAAAACACTTTGCGATAGACTCCATTATCTTAGATTTGAACCATAGATGCATTGGACAAAAATCTAGCCATATATTTAATCCACAGGCTCATATCTTCAAATGTGGTAAAATGCGGTACATTCTTTCGAGCCTGTGACACCTTTCCTAACTGAACCAAAACTTAGACATTTTTTTTTCAAACTTTTTGCAACTTTCTTCATCCACCACCAAACAATATGACTTCATATCATCCAAAGGACAACATATGCAACCAACATAACCTCCGTGACATTCATTATTAACACAACACATCAAGGATAATGGTAACATACACTTATCATGAATTTATATATGAACTTCAAAAGATAAGGAATGATTGTGTATAGATGATATTGATACTTTGTCTCACATCATCACCATTCCTTTGACTTGTTCCTCTAACTACTCAGCATATTCACATTTACCTTTGCTTTCCACATTGCAACTCAGTTGACATCAATGACAATACATATGCAACAAGCTTGTCATCCTTTGTCTTGTATTCATTATTTACCTACTTTATGACCAATTAGGAGTCACCATAGACCATGGACTTTTCTATTTTCCATTGGATCACCACGTGGAGCCCTGTGATGAGTGCCTCATATTCTGTTACGTTGTCAATGCAAGGAAATATTATTTTGTATGATTTCAAAATGCAATCTCCTTGAGGGGTGACAAATAATATTCGTGCCCTTGATCCATGATGTGTGTATGATCCATCAAAATACATTTCAATTCCGATGTGGGTGTTACTATGAAGATGGACTCATCTAGAAATTCTGAAAGAAGTGGATGTTCTGTTGGGATAGGCACATCTGCTAGCTAATCTACTATGATTCATCATTTGATAGCCTTTGTTTCTATATATTCGATGTCAAATTCACTAAGGATCATTAGCCACTTAGCCATACAACCTGTGAGAGCTACTTTTGACAATAGGTACTTTAGTGGGTCTATTTTTGCTATGAGCTTAGTTTTATGATTAAGCATGTAGTGTCATAGTTTTTGGGAAGAAAAGAGAATCGCAAGACATGCCCTCTCAATAGGTGTATAGTTAAGCTCATATCCCACTAAGGTACGACTGATGTAGTATATGGGTCTTTATTTTCCCTGATCATCATGTTGTGCTAGCAAGGCCCATATTGCTATTTCTGTTACTGAGATATATAATAATAGAGGTTGTCATTGTTTTGGTGGCATGAGAATTGGTAGTTTTGCAAGGTATTTCTTCATCTATTCAAAGGCTTTTTAACAATTTGAATTCCATATAAATGCCACATTTTTGTGAAGGAGATGTTGGAATGGTTAGTATTTATCGACTAGCTATGCAATGAAGCATCAGATGGATTGAAGTTTGTCTTGGAGGCTATGTAGTTGCTTCAGAGTCTTAGCTAGAGGCTTCTCAACTATAGATTTGACCTTTGCCAGATCAACTTCTATGCCTCATCAGGATACATTGTAGCCTAGGAGTTTTCTTGAAGTAACTCCAAAGACACACTTTTTTGGATTTAGACACACTTTATATTCTTCTAGTCGATCAAAGATTTTAGCTAGTACATCTAGGTGTTCTTCTCTTATCTTTGATTTTACCAACAAGTCATCCACATAATCTTCCATGATGTGAAATAGATCATGGAATATAATGGTCATGGATCTTTGGTATGTTGCTCCTACATTTTTGAGGCCAAAAGGCATGACAACCAAGCAGTAAGTTCCCTATGGACAAATAAATGTCATTTTATGTTGGTCTTCTTCAACAATCCTGATTTGATTACATCATGAGAATCCATCCATGAGTGACAACATTTCATGCACAACTATCAAATCAACTATGATGTCGATGTTGGGTAAAGGGAAGTCATATTTGGGGCATGCTTTGTTTAGGTCTCTAAAATCTATACATACGCAGAAGCCCCCAATGACTTTTTCTACATGCAAAAAATTTGATACCCATTTTGGATAATCAATGGGTTGAATAAAACCCACATATAGGAGCTTTTTGAACTCAGCTTCGACTAGCAATGCGACTTGGGAATTTATTTTTCTAAGCTTTTGTTTGACTAGCTTTGCATCAAGATGCACTATGATATGATTTACCACTAATGTTGGGTCTAGCCCAGGCATGTTGGCATATGTCCATGCAAAGTCATGGCTTCTTTCTTTGAAGAATACCAAAAAGGCCACTTGTTATGTTGATGTGAGGGAGGCTACTTGAAAAGTGATCTTCGGTGACTCTTCTGTGACAAGGTTCATCTCTTGAGATTATTCCATAGGTATAGGTGATCTTCCTTGGTAGAGTGTTGGGACTTTGGGGATGTCCATTATCTCATCTCCTAGTGCCTCAAGGAGGTTTTCATCAGGAGATACATCCTTTATTTTTACTTTTTTATCATCCGAAAGTGCCACATGGTGGTTTTCACTAGGGGATGTATTTTTTATTTTTATATTTTTGTGACTAAGAGACATGGAGGTTTCCCTGAAGTAAGAAGACATGTTGAGTTCTATGACATATCTAGCTTTATGATCTCTTAGGGGTATATTTCTCTAACCCCCATCAATTCAAAAATGGCTTCATCATTTGAGCGACATCTAGGACTAGAGGTCCTTGTTGGTCCCAATCGATGAGTTGAGGGTAAACAAGAGGAAAGTCTTTAGATGGTTATAGAATGGTTGAAAGGATATAGGTGGTGCAAATGGATGATTCAAATAGCTCAACAAAATATTTGAAAGAGTGATGCAGGAGCATCCGCAGTCAATGGAAATCCTCATCAAACAAAAAGAATATATTTTAATTTCCTATAGTTTGGTAATTTGGAAGCTAGAAAATAAATGAAATATTAGGCCTAAATAATATATTAAATAAATTGTCCTTATTATAATATTGCAAAAATAATAATGTTACAAAAAAATCTAGGACTAGGATATGGTTATGGAGACAATTTTGGAGTGTAAAATTAATAAAGGCAATTTGAAGTGGAAATTCAAAAAGGGAATCTTGGCATGGATTTTTGGGGAGTTACACTTGAAGACAACTCATTAATGCTCCTCAAATGTAGCTGGAGGATTTGGGCATCCCATTTCTAGGTTGGACCACTTGGTATGAATGTTATTGCATGTTCAATTGCATTCTTTGCATGCATTTGCATGTTGGCCACAAGCTTTGCATGTTGTTGCATGTATGGGTCGTAATTGTGAGACACAGTCTTGGTAAAATGGGCATAACTTTATCATTTCTACTCAAAATAGAAAAATTCAAAATCTTTTGGAATTTTGGGAAGGAGACACAAAACCCAGAAACAGTTTTGAAAAATTTGGAAAAATGAGGGAGAAGTGATAGGAGAAAGTGACAGGTTTTCTTGGTGGTTTAGTGGAGGTTGTTTTGAGAAACCAATAGTGGTTTCTTCTCATGTAATTTATATATATTGATGTTTTCTCATTTGTTGAAGGAGGGGGACTTTAGAGTAGAATATTTTGAGATAGCCAGATGTTGTTGGAATGAGTCCAGAATGTGGAGAAACTTATTTTTTGTAGGTGTTGCATGTATGATTCCAGAAGCTTATAAGCTTCATATTGATGTAATGAATTTTTAGATTTAAATAAAATATTGTGTTGCATATTTCTCTTCAATTTTTAGCTGTGTTACTTCATTTGCAGCTATCTTGCATTATATTTTGTGTTAGTATTCATTGCAGATTTGAAAGGGAGAGTATCCCTTTTCATCAGTGGTATCAGAGTAGGTTGTTCTTGAGTGTGTAGGTAGAAGCGTTAATGTGAGGCAGTTTGCACCTGGACTTGTGGTGGTGTCTATGATTTATGTGTAGACAGATCACCGAGTGTGAGGTATACTATACCTGAGAGGTTGAAAATTGAGAGTGTGTGGCAAGTGTTTGACATAATACTAAAGAAGAAAGGAAAAAAGTTTGTCATAGTTGTGTATGCAGGTGAATAGAAAGGAGAAAATATTGCAAAAATATGCTTTGAGGAAGGCATAGAGAAAGAGAGTGAGAATGAAGATAAAAGTCCAGCATATCATGAGGTTGCAGCAGTAGAGAATGAACATGAAGAAGATGGGGCAGCAAACAACGGTGACCAAAATATTGCAAAGAAAGGGGTAATGCATAATATGTTCTATTTTTATGATGAAGATGAGAGTGGAGTGTATGAAGATGTAAAAGTTGTAGCAGATAGTGAGAAGATAGATGTTGTAGTAGTAGTGATAAAGGAACATGTGAAAGAGGTAAATCTATACCCTTCTGAATTTGTGAAAGTTGATTTGGATGTTGAAATGAATAATATAATAAGTGTAGAAGAATAGTTGGTATTGGTAAATGCAGAAGAGATGGTACAATTGGATTTTGTTAGTGCTGATTTGTATGTAGAAAAATATTGGTGTGATATTGCAGAGGATAGTGCAGATGCATATTGGTGGAGGTTGGATTATAGTGATTCCATGTTGAGAAAGAGGAATGCAGAGCAGAGTTGGTGGAGTATGGAAAGTGTTCTAGGTAGATGCTGGAAAAAGAGGAAAAAGAGAGCATTGTTGTGCACATATTTGTGAGTATATGCTCACAAACTTCTTACCATGGGTGTCTAATGCAAGAGTATCCACAGTCAATGGCAATCCTCATCAACCAAAAACAAAATATTTTAATTTCCTACAGTTTGGTAATTTGGAAGCTAGAAAATAAATGCAATATTAGGCCTAAATAATATATTAAATAAATTGGCCTTATTATAATATTGCAAAACAATCTAGGAGTAGGAGATAGTTATGGAGACAATTTTGGAGTGTAAAATTAATAAAGGCAATTTGAAGTGGAAATTCAAAAAGGGAATCTTGGCATGGATTTTTTGGGAGTTACACTTGAAGACAACTCATTAATGCTCCTCAAATGTAGCTGGAGTATTTGGGTATCCCATTTATAGGTTGGACCACTTGGTATGCATGTTATTGCATGTCCAATTGCATTATTTGCATGCATTTGCATTGTTGGCCACAAGCTTTGCATGTTGTTGCATGTCTAGGTCATAATTGTGAGACCCAGTCTCCTTACAATGGGCATAACTTTCTCATTTCTAATTAAAATAGAGAAATTCAAAATGTTCTAGAAAGATGGGAAGGAGACACACAAAACCCAGAAATAGTTTTGAAAAATTTAGGAAAATGAGGGAGCAATGATAGGCAAAAGTGACAGGTTTTCTTAGTGGTTTAGTGGAGGTTGTTTTGAGAAACCAATAGTGGTTTCTTCTCACTCAATTTCTATATATTGATGTTTGGTCATTTGGTGAAGGAGGGGGGCTTTACAGAAGAAGATTTTGAGATAGCCGGATGCTATTGGAATGAGTCCAGAATGTGGAGAAACTTATTTTTTGCAGGTGTTGCATGTATGATTCCAGAAGCTCATAAGCTTCATATTGATGTAATGAATTCTCATATTTAAATAAAATATTGTGTTGCAGATTTCTCTTCAATTTTCAGCTGTGTTACTTCATTTGCAGCCTTCTTGCATTGTATTTTGTGTTAGTATTTGTTGCAGATTTGAAAGGGAGAGTATCCCTTTTCATCAAAGAGTCTTGATGATCCTCTTCATTAGTGTTCTCAATTGCAGGAAAGGATTTAGCAACCTCACTTAAGATATATTCTAGTTATGTAGGGGTAGGTGTCACACCCCAAATTTTGACTATGTTTTACTTTTGACTTGTATGTAATTAGTAGATAATTTTGCATGGTTTAATGATTTGATGTTTAGTGGAAATGTCAGGATAAATCAATGATTTCTTGAGTTTGAGTTATATGTATATAATTTAGACATGTGATTATATGATGTCAAGATTATTTATTCATAGGGTTTATGGATCGACTAACGATGCACTAATCCTAGTTTGGTGAATTTTCAAGTTGTAACCAGGAAATAGGTTTTTGCCCTCTGAGAAAGAGAGGGAGAGCATCATTGGAGAGAAGTGAATAGATGTATGGAAAGGAATATTTTGTTTCCATCTAACTCTTGTGCTTGCAATGTTTAGTGAACCCCCACCGAGATTTGGTAAGTTGTGTTTGACCTATTTGGTCAGAGTTTGGGTTTTGACTCGATAATCGTCGATTTGATGTCAAGATCCAATAGTATAGATTTTGTCAAAGACTAAGTCATGATAAAATGACCATCGACAAGATTTGTTCGATAGTCATTATTTTCCTTATGCACTATGATTATAGTTTATGTTATTATAATGATTTAAATTAGAGGTTAAATTATTTTATTATCAATGATTTCTAGTAAGTGTTATGTTATGGTAACTTATCCATTCTCTAGTGTTTTTGCAAGATAGAGAGGGGGAGAATACCTCAACCCCATTCTTGTATCTTTACGAATGTTAGAAACAACATAAGTAATATTTGGGTGCTTTTTAATTCACCTTGTGGTTATGTTTATATATATATATATATATATATATATATATATATATATATATATATATATATGATTTAAGGAGTTAAACCTAATGAGGTGGTCAATAAACTTCTTTTTGAATGTAGCTAAGATTTTATGGTATTGCAAACAACTTTTATGATAAAGTGACTCGACTCCTTTACTCCCTAACTAATTTAGAGAGTAAGGAGGAGAAAACTAACTGTCTTTTGGATTGGTCTTTTATGACCATCACCTCCACTAATTTTCATGCCTATGAGGAATTATTGTAGGCTATGTTGTAGGAGAAAGGATGCAGTTATGGCTAGTATTTCTATTAATCACCGCAGGATATTTCTCACTGGGGAGAGACATCAAGAGTTGAGAAAGAATCATTATAGTGGAAGGATATTGATGGTGGGTAGAAGGAATCGAAGTTTGTCATAGGAAAAAGAACAGAGACTTTGGAAAGAACATCATTCGATCTCAATATATGTTATCTCCATTGTTTGAAAACTTTAAGAATAGCATAAGAATCTTAGTTTGCTTTTGGTTCTGTAGCTGTGTAACTAAGGCTGACATACTTAGAATATTTCTGTGTTATATGGCTAATAATCTTAAAGTATCTCTATGTGTTAAATGGCTGATAGTCTTTGATTATTTATGAGTGTAAATGGATGATAATCTTAAATTATCTCTATGTGTTAAATATCTGATAGTCTTTGATTATCTCTGAGTCTAAATGGTCGATAGTCTTTGATTATCTCTGAGTGTAAATGGATAATAATATTTGATTATTTTGAGTCTTATGAGGCTGATAGCCGTAGATTATCTCTATGTTTTTATGGTCAATGAACCAAGTTTATCTCTGCAAATATATAAAGCAAGTAAGCCTAGTTAAATGCTATGTGTATAAGGCTGATAACTTACCACAACAATGTGCGAGTACACAAGTGATAAGCTTGTATAAGACTGTGTAAACCTAAGGCTGAATAGCTTTTGTTCTCTTTGTGTTATGATAAACATTAGCTAAGTTTTGTATTTTTTTAGTATATAGAGATAGATGTATATCTATTTACTTCCAGGGATTGTATTCTTTTACCTTATTCCATGAATGAGAACTCAGTGGTTTTTCTTTAGTGCATACTATGTTTATCTATGTAGGTTGAGATAGCTACTATTGTAATTAGTAAAACCTCTTCTGAGTAATTTGTTAGACTCTGAGATGTAGCATAAATGTTTGTTTATTTTGAGAGCTCAAGATATCTATTACCTACATTTGCATTCAAGTTGACATGGGGTGCAATTCTTGTCTCCTTATTATTAAACTATGAAAATTATATCTTTTTGTAATCAAACCGAGCCTCTAGATAACTCAAATTGGACAAAGGAGTCAAGAGCAATAAGTAACTTTAGATAGAGTTGTATCCTATTTATCTCTACAATACATTCAAGGTTTAATGTTTTCATTCAAATACTTAGTGATAGGTCTCATTTTATTCTAAGTAAATATGAATGATATTGGATATCATAGGAACACCCAAGATGTGATTTATATTATTATATATGCACACTTCTTTATAGAAAGTTTTTTCATTATGTGCAAGGATGATGTGCACAAGTGCTTAACCTTTCTATATCTAGAGTCAATGGACGAAAGGAGACCATTAGGTCAGAACTTTATTTATTATTCTCTTTAGACTCAAAACCTATTTTGAAGAACAAACTTAGTTAAGAGTATTTATGTTATTAAAAATATTTATTAGATCTTATTTATGTGTTCAGATAGAAATTCGTGTTCTATATTTTCATGAGAAACGTGAAGTTGAATAGAGCCTAAGTAGTCTAAAGAAGACTAGAGGCTATTATAATCATGTAATATTATTATACTTTCTTATCTTGGATAACAAAAGTTTTGATGTTATGTTTATATTGGGTTAGAGAAGATAAACCCCTAGGGTCAACCTTGATGGGTCTAGTAAACTTAAATCTCTCAAAATAGTTATAAAATTGAATCAATCTAGTGTATTTGTGGTCAACAATGAATAGTCAAGAATCCATAGATCAAAACAATTATAATTTAGGAAGAGTCTAAGATGTTTTTTGATTAAGTTTTAATGATTTCTTGATAGAATCAAAACATGACATAAAGCACAAGAATGCTTAAATTTGAGTCAATGAGTAGAATGATATAAAATCATAGACTCTGATATTTGCAAGAATGCAATAAAGGACTTTCCAAAAGGTTAAGTCTTCTAAACATATACATTGTATATATATCCTAGAAATCAGGATTAAATTCTAAGTTAGATTGACTAGGAATTATGCTTAGTCAAGACATTTCATTTCTAGTATTACTAGTCAAACAAATCAAACTATAGGATGAGATAGTTTCCAAGTCAAATTAGAGGTGTGTGAACACATGACTATGTCTTTGACAAACATTTAACTATATAGAAACTTTGGCCAAAGTGACGCATTTGTCTCTACATGCATTAGTCGGTTCACAGTGTCTAGATGGCATAACCTGTCAGTATGATCATACTTAGCTAGAAGATAGTCTAGAGTTGTATGATAGATTGTGTTATGTAGGAAATAGCATTAGGACTTAGATTGGAAAACAATTGGTTCCTTATTTCTATACTCTTCGTGAAGGGTAGAGCCACTTCTAGGAAGGAAGGTATGTGGGGGACCACCGGTTTGTGGTTGGAGGTAAAGCACTCGGATGATGCTCTCCCTCTGTAGCATAAGACTAATCGAGACTTGAGCGATGAATATCAAGATTCCAGATGTAGTAATCTTTATGTTATGATGTAAAATTGTTCTTATTGCCAAGTGCAATTGTAACGTTAGAAAATGTTCCCTTGGGGGCTTTTCCCTCTTTAGGTTTAGCTCCCAAGTCTTTAGTGTGCATTTAGGACATATTACATCATATTTAAACATCTCGATGAGAAAACCCCCAAGTGTCTTGGCAAATAGGGCCTAGGGGGACTACTTGAGATAACCCCTACCCAAAATAGGGGGGGAGGACTTGGGCACCCACGGCCTAGTCCTGCCCTATTTTGGGGCAGTCCCAATTTTTGGGTGTCGACTTGTGACCGTTATTTGGGTCCTATGCCAACACGGTAAGTTTAAATTATGAAATTCTTGGCAGGAGTGTTTGTAGTTGCATATAAAAGCATGTTTAGGCATTCATTTAGAAACTAGATGGCAATTGTGATATTCATGCATTCTCAAGGTGATTCAAGGGTTTCATTGTGTTGCAAGAGTAGATTTGTGTTGTCTATGTGTTTGTGTTTGCAGATTTGAGCATCCATTTCCTCATGGAATGAAGAGATTCTTCCTCTCATGAGATCTTCACTACAAGGTGACATTTGTTGTGTTTGTGATCATTTATTTATTTGGATTTTGCCTCTGCCTCACAAGAGCATGCACTCTCTATCTAACAAAGGTGTCTGGAAGACCTAAGTGTCCTTCTGGGGCTTGACTGAGGCAAGCTCCTAAACACCACAACCCCCTCCCAAAGTTTTTATGGTTGCAGGTTACAGGTTGATGATGTAGGCAAAGTGAAGTTGCAGGAGGGCATATTGGAGTGTCAGAATTGCATATCAGAGAAGAAAAGAGCACCCTAGACTTGGAAAATCTTTGAAACAACAGAAACAAGTTACAGACTAAGTTTCCAGATCCTAACAAAAAGCAGGGTCTTGGACTTGGGCACCCACTCTTTTGTCCCTGACTTTTCTGCCTCAAAACCCCAAAAATAGGTGCACAGTTATTTGTTATTTTACAACTTTCTACATAAGCATTTTCCATTATTCATCTATTTACTGTCATTTTCACATAATTAGGGTTTTGATGGATAATTAAGCATAAGAGAAGGAAAATTGATAATTAAATACCCTAATCCAAGTTTCCCTATATCTCGTAGCAACCTAGGGTAGGATAGTACATTGCAACTCGACCCTAGGTCTTTGAATGAAAGGGTGAAAGGAGGATATACACCAAAACTACCAAAAACTCAAACATCCAAATTTTACCCTTTACATTTTGGTGAACCCATGTTTTAATTATATTTGACACCTTTCTGATTGAATCCATCTGCACTCCTTTTGTAATCACAATTTTATAGCGATCCAAAATAATTATAGTGATAACATTACATCTTCTGCTATTATCAGTAGGAATCTTGTCCTTTGTATGCCTCCTTTCAGAAACATCTTTTGCAAAAATAATACCCAATGAAGGCTTTAGAAGTTTTGGCAGGATTTCTTCCATAGGCAAGTTTACTTCACATGAATCATTAGGCTATTCATATGAGCACAAATTATCTTTCTCTAGAATAAAAGTGATCTACTTCAAAAGTAAGAGCATGAACAATGGTAGCCCGATGAGCCTTGAAATGCTTTGGTGGATGACCAGGCATTGTATGTGACTAACAATGTATTCTTGTTGGCTTTAGAAGTAGATTGATAAAGTTTTTGTACCATGTCTTCTTTTTCATAAATTGGTTTATTTACCAATTGTCAATGATCCAAAATCTAGGGATGTATCTTTGCTGGCAACCATAGTGATACAAGTGTATGAACACATGGGTTTTGTGTAGCTACTACAAACTGGTGAAATAAATAATTTTGCAATAAACACAAAACTAAACCTTGAATCTTCACAAAGCCATGCAATCCTTCTGGTATATATATAAATAAATCTGTGACATGGAAGACAGAGAATGGTAGTAGCTCATGGCTATCAGAAGAGTTTTCTATGCCTCAAACTATTCTTCAACATTTGCATAGCAACATCATCTAATAAAAATATGCTTCCCTTTATAATTTGATGGATGTCTATAGCCTCTTCCAAAGCTATATATCTATATATGTGTGGAAGTTGGAAAACGTTAAGGGATGTAGCTTTCAATCTGCCAAGTATTTTTGATTGAAAGTTTCTAATGCCTTTTCAACAAATATATCTTCCACGTACTCAGAGTATGTGCAATGATAATATCTGACAAAAACTCTCATTCTGTTATGCTTTGATAGATGTCAATACCCTATCTAGAAACTCCTATACGGGCACAAGCAGAGAGGACGTTTTTAATGATTGTAGAATCTGGTTTTATATTTGTCAGTTGCATTTGCTTCAAAGCATTTAAATCTTTCTAAGAAACCCATTTGTTGCATATTACACACCGTGAGATTACATCCTTTGAGGCATTTTGTTAAACATTCTATGTATCCTTCCACCTTTTGCATACATGTTTATCATAGATTCTACAACAGCGAGGATGAACAGAGAAACTTTACCCCAACCAATTGCATTTTCTTGAAATTTTCTAAAGTCTTTTAAATGGGCCCATTTTGTGCATATTCATATGGGCCGAATAGTAACAAATGTTATGGAGCTTGGCTGGGTGCCAATTAAATGCAGTTGTTTGAAAGTTCTCAGACCCATTTCAACATATCCATTTTTTGTGTATTCCGTGCATGGTGTATTCCATGAGACCATAGTTCTTTGAGTGCCTTACAAGATAATCCTGATGCCTTGTCTATGCCTCCACAAATGCATACATGGGCACCAAGGCAGCTGAAAGTATAATAAATGATAAAAATCTCACTTCGTTATGCTTTGATAGTGTCACATGCCTTGATGAGGGTTTTAGATTGTAAGTAGTTATTATAACTACCTTTCCGTTTAACCATTGGCACACTTTGAGTGTTCTTAAAACTACTCACAATTTTTGAAGTTCAAAACTTATTTCTTTTAACCGACATCCACTCGCATTTGGAAAGACTTTATCGGCAACTGATGAGCTTTTCAAAACTTCATGGGAGGTAAAGTGATACTTTCAAAACTAATAAACTTTTCTGATAATAAAAGCATGAGTTTGCTATTTGTAAAACATTATATGTGCCTATAATGGTTTTGAAACTAACTTTCACACTTGGCATATATATTAAAAATTCAACTTTTCTAACTTCCTGACGTATATGGGCACTTTGGGTAGTTATGGAGACCAATGTATCTATTGCCCATCATATGCCAGATCACATGCAGAGTAAAGAGAACATTGGGAATTCTTTCCTTAATTATAGATGTTATTAGACATGGGAGAACGGGCTTCTATTTTGCCACAAATAGAGGTGAAGTATTATTCCTTCGAAAACAAGGCCAACACCTAGTAATTCCAAAATCTAGGGTTTGTAGGCAAAATCTTCTTTCAGATTTTTCTACTGATTTTAGAGACACATTCAAATTTGAATTTGTCTATAGTCTTGCATTTTGGTGTAAATTTGTATTTAGATTTCAAATATTTGCATTTTTGCATAGAAAATTTCAACAAAAAAACTAGCAATTTTCATGCATTTTCATTAAATTTACACTTGCCTTTTGCATCTTAGGCTTTGGAAATTATTTTCACATCTGAGTCTATTAAATTTTCATCATAAATCAGATTTCAAAACATTCATATAGCATTTTGTGTCAAGATCTCAAACCTAGGGCTTGAAAAACATTGATTTTCACTAGATTTGGCCTTATTGACTCTCTAAATTTGCACTATAGGTGTGTTGTGAAGAATCTTTTTGCATTAATTTTCTGATATAATTGCTATTATTTTTTGTACCTCTTAAAATTCTTCACAAGACCCCTTTTCTAGGTATTGGAAGTGAAAAACCGTGAAAATTTGCATATTTTGCTATATTTTCACTAGGGTTTGACCTTGAGTGGCACTAAAAGTGTGTTGTGATGGATATTTTGGCATTAAGTGGCTGCCATTACTGATATAATTTGTTTTCCATCATCATTTTCTTCACAACACCATTTGTCATGCTCTTTTGCATTGATATTTGGTGAAAAACTGCTTAGTTTAGTGTATTTTCACTAGGTTTTGGTCTATCATCATCTTAGATTTGCATCAAGAGTGTGTTGTGAAGGATATTATTGCTGTATTGGACTGATATTAGACACATAATTTGCTTTCCCTGATCAAAATCCTTACAACACCTTTACTTTCACTTATTTGCATTGAAAAAGTATTAAAAAAATCAAACATTTAGGTCATTGTTGCATATAACTTTACATTTGTCTTTTACAAGCTTGCAAAATCTGATTTAGCACTCATGGCTTCATCCTCTCAATGCTCTTTGGAATCTTTACATGCATACATCACAAAATTTGAAAATCTCTACAAATTTCTTAGCATGCATCCTCATGTCATTACCTATATACAAGCTATGTACAACAAGGATATATTTGTGTCCTCTTCCTTCGAAATCCTTGACTATGTATCTGATCTTAACAACTTCATATCTCTCATCAATACATACCCTTGGGTAGTAGAAGAATTTATAAAAGACACTTTGAAGGAAGAGCATGACACTTCTCTTAATAATTTGGGATTGATAGCTAAAACATATGGAGATGATATTGACAAAGACTATGAGAGCAATGATGAATTCACAAGCCACCCTACTTCTCCTACATCTGAGCATTCAAATAACTCAAACAAGAAGACTAGGGATAGCTCTAGTAATTTGAATAATCCTCCCAACCAAAATGAAGCATTAATTGAGGACATCATGACAAGACAAGATTATTTTGATTATCCTGACCTATTTGAAATGATTGATGTCGATAAGGAACAATTTCATAACCCACCTAGTCCACTAAGAGATGATATTCATGTTGAGGTCCACCCTTCGTTATCCCATCAGGGATCAGGAGATGATCAAAATACATTAGACAGAAAAATGGAATAACCTATACCTCTTTCTAGCATTCAAATTTGGGAAGATGACGACCTCCTTGATGATTTACTTTATGATGAGACTTAGCACGAAGACCCTCTCTCGTGATGTACCTCCCCTGTGATGTGTTATGTGTTGTTTAGGCCTCTTGGGATGACCCCTGATTCTCCTATAAGGTCTAGGATACCAGGAGACTGCCTATGTTGTGAACTTCTATTTGTATCATCATTCTTCTATATTGCCTCTCTCCTTGATTTCATTGTTATGTGTTGTGTCTTGCGGACATAGCATTGCGGTTGGTGACTTGGGGGCACTGTCCTATGTGACGGTCCCTAAGACACTTGTTTCTCCTCTCTTATTTATTGTTTCCCTTCCTCTAGTGTTTCTATCGAGCGGGCAGATGATGAAAAACATTTACACTGATGCAGACCTAGTGTCCCTTTCGAGAGCAATCAAAAAATGGACTTAGTTCCTAATATGATGATGGGGTTGTATATATTATCTGACACTTGGCTAGTGGAAGTAGTTATGCTTTCTGCATAGTGATTATTATGATGTTTTTATCTCATTTACAAACCTTAACAATACTACTGCTCTGTGCACCTTTGTTTGTCTTTGAATCTAGCCTTGGTGGTACTCTATTTGGAGAGCTTCATGATATAGCCTCACGGTTATCCTCAAACTCTAAATTTGTAGTATAACCTTGGCTCTTTGTGTGGTTAATCATATGCATTGTTGTTGTTTATCATGATGTTGTAGACACTAACATGTTTCTTGTAGAGATGTGTTTGTGGGAACATTTGGCGATCATGAAGTACATGTCACCTCCGGGGGGCATGGGCTTTGCGAGAGCTTGTGTTCCCTTGTGTGTTTTCTTCATACGTTAACGTGCTTGATATCAATACATGATATCAACCACCTTAAGGTGGGGGCATATATAAGGTAAGTTGTTTGTTGTAGATGTTAGCAATGTGTTTGTCCTCAGGTGTAGTTTAAAGACCTGTGCGATGAGTGCATCATGCATCCTAAGTTTGTTTGCAATCAATCAATCAATCAATCATTTAAGCCCTCTGTAGAGGTGGGATATCATGTATATCCTTTTTATTTTCAGCCCTCTACGGAGGCGGGGATGGTGTATTTCTCAGAGAAGATTGCATCATCTTGTCATTTTCAAAAGTCCTCTACAGAGGCGAGGAGCGGTTCTGTGACTAACTCAACCCTTAAGCATGTCTTAGGCGATTGTTGTGGTGAAGCTCAATCATCGGTGTGTGCTTGTAATGTGCCTAAGATGGTGTTGAGCCTAGAAATAGGAACACTCCATCGCTTGTCTGTCATGTTTTCTCTATGTCTTCAAGTGTGTGTGTTTGGTGTGCTTGATTTGTGTGGCGTGTTTGTTACCCCATATGTAGTTTAAAGACTTTTGTGATGAGTGCATCCTACATTTTGGGAGGTTTTGCATGTATTGCATGTGTATTGCCCCATATATGTAGTTTAAAGACCTGTGCGATGAGTGCATCCTACATTATGGGAGGTTTGTTTACTTTCCAGTACCTGCATTTGCATTTCATATATATGAGAAAAAGAAAAGAAAAGAAATCATCTCTGTCTTCCATGCATTAATGTGTCTTCTATGCATTTACTGTATTCTTCGTGTTTAGTGTGACTGTAACTGTCTTCTCCATGTTTTGTGTGCCTATTACTGTTTTCTATGTGATTGGCGTGTCTTCTTCGTGCTTGGCATGTTTGCTGTGTTTGCGACCATACTTTAATGCATGTATTGGCTTTGCGTTTATACATACATTAAAGTGGGGGCTAAATATAACATTAGAAAATGTCCCCTTGGGGGCTTTTCCCTCTTTAAGTTTAGCTCACGGGTCTTTAGTGTGCATTTAGGACATATTACATCATATTTCAACATCCCGATGAGAAAACCTGTAAGTGTCTTGGCAAATAGGACCTAGGGGGACTACTTGAGATAACCCCTACCCAAAATAGGGGGAAGGACTTGGGCACTCATGCCCTAGTCCTACCCTATTTTAGGGCAGTCCCAATTTTTAGGTGTCAGCTTGTGACCGTTATTTGGGTCCTATGCCGACACAGTAAGTTTGAATTATGAAATTCTTGGCAGGAGTGTTTGTAGTTGTATACAAAAGAATGTTTAGGCATTCATTCAGAAACTAGATGGCAATTCTGATGTTCATGCATTCTTAAGGTGATTCAAGGCTTTCATTGTGTTACAAGAGCAGATTTGTGTTGTTTATGAGTTTGTGTTTGCAAATTTGAGCATCCATTTCCTCATGGAATGAAGAGCTTCTTCCTCGCATGAGATCTTCACTACAAGATGACATTTGTTGTATTTGTGATCATTTATTCATTTAGATTTTTCCTCTACCTCAGAAGGCTACGCACTCTCTATTTGACAAAGGTGTCTGGAAGACTTAAGTGTCCTTCTGGGTCTTGACTAAGGCAAGCTCCTAAACACCACAACCCCCTACCAAAGTTTTTATGGTTATAGGTTACAGGTTAATGATGTAGACAAAGTGAAGTAGGAGGGCATATTGGAGTGTTAGAATTGCAAATCAGAGAAGAAAAGAGCACCCTAGACTTGGGCGCTCACTCATTAGTCCTTAAAGTTCAATGAGAGGAAAATCTTTGAAATAGTAGAAACAAGTTACATACCGAGTTTCTAGATCTTGACAAAACGTAGGGCCTTGGACTTGGGTACCCACTCTTTTGTCCCTGACTTTTTCGCCTCAGAATCTCAAAAATAGGTGCACAGTTATTTGTTATTTTATAGCTTTATACAGAAGCATTTTCTGTTATTCATCTATTTATTGTCATTTTCACATAATTAGGGTTTTGATGGATAATTGAGCATAAGAGAAGGAAAATTGATAATTAAATACCCTAATCCAAGTTTCTCTACATCTCACAGCGACCTAGGGTAGGATAGTACATTGCAACTCGACCCTAGGTCCTTGAATGAAAGGGTGGAAGGAGGATATACACCAAAACTACCAAAAACTCAAACATCCAAATTTTACCCTTTACAACAACATATTGTAAATGTAAATTGAAATGTTTTTCACTATGATTTATCTTTGAATATATTAAATTTCAAGGCTGAAAAATATTCATAAAAGATATGTATTTATTTCCTTGTAATTATGCAAATGATAAAAATAATTCACTCATGTTTAGCATGTTCTTTTACTTTCTTAGTAATTGTGTGTGTGATTCCGAGTAATATGAGATGGCATGTTATAATAGGATCCTATTTTCTATACCCTAAACCTTGATGATAAGGATTCTTAGTAGCTTGGATCGAGAATTCCTTGTTCATGAAAGATCAAACCACATTGTCCTTGTTAGCCCATATTCTTGGAAATATCTATACAACCAAGATGACATCTTCCAAGATATCTTGTTCCATTAGGTGTTTGTAGTAAAAAATTGGAGATGGTTTGCATTTTATGACAACCATAGAGATTTCCTTTGAATTGGGTTTGCCAAATGATTTGGGGGATGTTGGAAGTTGTCCTACACAAAATGAAACATGTAAGTTGTATTCTACACATCCCATATCACTAACCTTGATCTTGATATCAGGTGGTGGTGAGGGTTGAGAGGTGGATGCGATGTTGGATGGATCAATGTATGAAGTGGAGGGTTTTGGATTATTGTTGGAGGTGGATGGTTTAGTGGCATTGTTGTATGGGCAAGAGGTTTTATCATGTCCTTCCAAGAAACTGTAATATTGGAAAGGATGAGGATTGGCATATATGGTAACCTCAATCCCATTGTATGGGAATTTGATGCATTGGTTGAAAGTGGATGGGACAATCTGTATGGTATGGATCTATGGGTGGCCAAGGAGGATGTTAAATGGGAGATCAAGATCTAGTACTTGACATTTTGTCTCCAAAATATTTTATCCAACTTGGATTGGAAGTTTGATAGTCCCTTCAAATTGTCATTCTGTGTCATCATATCCCTTGATGTTTATACTTTCACTTGAGTCCACAACCACATCAGAATATCCCAAGTGTTTTATTAATTTTAGAGTGCAAAGATTTAGGCTAGAACCAACATTGATTAAGACTCATTTGATAGTGTGTTTATTGATACAAAATTTGATATGCAAGGCCTCACTATGAGATGGGTTGGAGGTGAGGAGATCTAGTTCACAAAACACTAGATGGTGAGGTGAAGAGAGGTGTCCCACCATGGCTTGGAATTGATTCACATTCAAGTCATTAGGGGCATAGGTTTCCATTAATGCTTTGTCGAGGACCTCTTTGTGGAGGGGTGATGTTCGAAGAAATTCAAGAATGGATATTTGTGTAGGGGTTTTTCCAAAGTGTTCAAGGAGATTATATTTGTTGGTGGGTGGGTGATTTGTGGGTACAAAAATGGTAGCTTGATCCTCAGTTGGGGCTCCTTGAATAGATATGTTGCCACAGAAAGTGGTGATGATGTAATTGGGGGTTTTGGTCTGTATGGTGATAGTGGCCACACGGTTAGGACATTCTTCTATATGACCCACAATGGAGTCAAAATAATAAGGATGGGGAACGAAATTAGATGCTTGATTGGAGCTAGAGGCTTTTGTTGCAAGTATGTGCTTATCAATGTAGTCATTGATGTCAACATAAATGTGTTGTCATTGGTGTCAACTATGCTCTTGTTTTGATGCTTATTTGTGTTGAGTTAGTTGCTTTGTAAGTGTTGAAGATAATGAGAAAGTGTTCCTGATATTGAGTTTCCAAGTGCTTTTGAGAAAATTTGCTCTCTTAGTGGATACAGTGTGTTGTAGAGTATTTTGGCTTGCTGAAGAATAGTGCAATGTTTTGCTCCGCATATCTTATTGTAATGTCAAAAAATGTCCCCTTGGGGACTTTTCCCTCTTAAGGTTTGGCTCATGGGTCTTTGATCTGCATTTAGGACATCTTGCATCATATTTTGGCATCCTGATGAGAAAACCCCTAAGTTTCATGATGAATGGGACCTAGGGGGATCCCTTGAGACAGACCCTACCCAAAATAGGGGGAGGACTTGGGTGCTCGTGCCCTAGTCCTACCTTATTTTAGGTCAGGCCCAAATTTTAAGTGTCGATTTATGACCGTTATTTGGTCCCTATGCCGACACAGTAAGTTTGAATTACGAAATTCTTGGCGGGAATGTTTGTAGTTGCATATATAAGCATGTTTAGGCATTCATTTGTAAACTAGATGATTATTAGATGGAAATTTCATGAGCATTGGCATTCTAAAGGTGATTCGAGGCATTCATTATGTTGTAAGAACAGATTTTGTGTTGTTTATGTGTTTGTATTTGCAGATTTGAGCATCCATCTCCTCATGGCATGAAGAGCTTCTTCCTTCCATGAGATCTTAACTACAAGGTGATATCATTTGGTTTTTGCCTCTATCCTCCAAGGACATCCACTCTCTATCAGACAACAGTGTTCAGAAGACTTGAATGTCTCTCTGGGGCTTGACTGAGGCAAGCCTCTAAACACCACAACCCCCTCCCCATTTTTTCGTGATTACAGGTTATAGGTTGAAGAAGTAGGAAAAGTGGAATTGCAGGAGAGTGTTGCAGAGTGTTAGAATCACAAATCAAAGATGAAAATAGGGACCTAGACTTGGGTGCCCACTCATTAGTCCTCCAGATCCCACAACGGAAGAATCTCTAAGACAGCCAAAATAGGTTGCAGATAAAATTCCCAGATCTTGTAAAAAATTAGGGAATTGGACTAGGCCGCCTGCTCATTAGTCCCTGACTGTTTCACTTCCTAAATTTTGAAAACTAGTACACATTTGTTTGTTATTTTACATCTTTTTGTAGTAGCATTTTCAGTAATTTGTCTATTTGCTTCAATATTTGCATAATTAGGGTTTTAAGCATAATTGGGCATAATTAAATAATCAAATCACACAAATCCAATTTTCCCAACATTCTAAGTGACCAAGGGCATGATAGTAGATTCTTACTCGACCTAAGGTCCTTGAATGTTTTAGGGTGAAAGGAGGATACACATCACAAATCAAACCAGATAGCATTAGCATTTGTGGCTTTAATAATGTTGGACAACAATCTGTGGGCACTATAACTCTACCTATACAAGTAGGACCTATGATTGTGCATACCTTGATTCATGTCATGCCTTGTTCTCTATCTTACAACATTATTCTTGGGAGACCTTGGATTCATGCATTGGGGGTAGTTCCCTCTACTTTACATCATTCAATTAAATTCATATTCAAAGATAAGTTGCACACTATTCATGCCGATCCTGAACCAGATAACTATTTACATATTGAAAAGTAGAAACCAATTTATAATCATATGAGCTTAAATAATTTGTGAGATGACCCATCAATGCCTCTTGCCATGGATAATGTTGTGCAAGACTCTAAACAATCAAATGCACTTGTTGGTGATGACTGGAGTTCATTAGATTTTACTCCTTCCTTTAAGGGGGAATAAAAAATTAATAACTCTGACACATCCAAAGTTGCATCGATCTCATCTAAGAGGTCTTTTGAAACATTTGAGAAATGTAAAGTCTCCTTGGTAGAAAATAAAGATAGTACTCTCACTTACACTACAAATTATGATACACACGAAGCTTCACCTTCTTCTAAAGAACTGGACTCTCTATATAGTCGTGGATTTCAAATTTTGTACAAAAATAATGACTATGTAGGTAATGATTATGGTGTAAATCAACAAGAAATAAGAGTACCTTTACAAGTTGCTGGAATTCACTATACAACCGGTATTGGATACTTCTCTTTGAAACCCACCAAAGCCTCTCATCATCCCAAACTCAATGTTAACACAATTTCAACAAGACCAAAACAACATGAGAGATATCCTAGATATGTATGCTCCTAACATTGGGATGAAATAGGTAAGTATTCCTAACCCTTTTTCTCTTGTGATGTGTTTCCCCCATGATGTGCTATATGTTGTTTAGGCCTCCTAGGATGACCCCTGATTCTCTTGTAAGATCCAAGATACCAGGAGACCGCCTTTGTTGTGACCTTCTTCTATTTGTATCATCATTCTTCTATATTGCCTCTCTCTATTTTCATTGTTGTGTGTTGTGTCTTATGGACATAGCATTGTGGTTGGTGAATTGGGGGCACCCTCCTACGTGACTCTCCCCAAGGCACTTGTGTCTCCTCTCTTATTTCATTGTTTACCTTCCTCTAGTGTTTCTATCTAGTGGGAAGATGACGAAAAACATTTATACTGATGCGGACCTAGCGTCCCTTTAGCGAGAAATCAAAAATTGGACTTAGTTCCTAATATGATGATGGGATTGTAATATATTATCCAACACTTGGCTAGTAGAAGCACTCCATGCTTTCTTCATAGTGATTTTGATGGTGTTTTATCTCATTTACAAAATAGAACAATACTGTTGCTCTGTGCACTTTATTTTTCTTTGAATCTCACCTTGGTGACACTCAGTTTTGAGATTTTCATTGTTTAGCCTCACGGTTATACTTAATATCCTAATTCATAGTATAACCTTGGCTCTTTTTGTAATTAATCATATGCATTGATGTTGTTGTTTATCATGATTATGTGAACACTAACATGTTTCTTTCAGGGATGTGTTTGTGGGAACATTTGGCAATTGTAAAGTACATCTCACCTTTGGGGGGCATGGCCTTTGCAAGTGTCTGTGTTCCCTTGTGTGTTTTCTTCCTACCTTAACATGCTTGATATTGATGCATGATATCAACCACCTTAAGGTGGGGGCATATATAAGGTAAGTTGTCTATTGTAGATGTTAGCAATGTGCTTGTCCTCAGGTGCAGTTTAAAGACTAGTGCGATGAGTACTTCTTGTACTCTAAGTTTGTTTGCAATCAATTAATTAATCATCAATCATCTTAAGCCCTCCACAGAGGTAGGGATGGTTTATTTCTTGAGGAGAGTGCACATCCTGTCATTTTCAAAAATCCTCATCGAGAGGCAGGGAGCGATTATGTGACTAACTTAACCCTTAAGCATGTCTTCGATGATTGTTGTGGCAAAGCCCAATCATTGGTGTGTGCCTATAATGTGCTTGAGATGGTGATGAACCTAGAAATAGGAACACTCCATCACTTGTCTGCCATGTTTTCTCTTTGTCTTCAAAGTGTGTGTGTTTGGCATGTCTGTTGCCCCATATGCAATTTAAAGACTAGTGCAATGAGTACTTTCTATATTGGTGGATTTTTTGGTGTGTCTGTTGCCCCATATGTATTTTCAAGACCAGTACGATGAGTATTTCTTGCATTATGGGTGGTGTGTTTACTTTCCTTGTACTTGCATCTGCATTTCATATATATATGAGAAAAAGAAAAAGAAAAGAAATCATTCATGTCTTCTATGCATTCACTATCTTCTTTGCATTTACTATCTTCTCCATGTTTTATGTGCTTGTTATTATCTTCTCTGTGATTGGCGTGTCTTCTCCGTGCTTAGTGTGTTTGCTATGTTTGTTGATCGTACTTTAATGAATGTATTGGCCTTGCATTTATACATACATTAAAGTGGGGGCTAAATGTAATGTCAGAAAATGTCCCCTTGGGGGATTTTCCCTCTTAAGGTTTAGTTCTTGGGTCTTTGATCTACATTTAAGACATCTTGCATCATATTTTGGCATCCTGATGAGAAAACCCCTAAGTTTCATGATGAATTGGACCTAGGGGATCCCTTGAGATAGACCCTACCCAAAATAGGGAGGAGGACTTGGGTGTCCATGCCCTAGTCCTGCCCTATTTTGGGTCAAGCCCAAATTTTAAGTGTCAATTTTTTACCATTATTTGGTTGCTAGGCCGACATAGTAAGTTTGAATTACGAAATTCTTGGTGGGAATGTTTGTAGTTGCATATATAAGCATGTTTAGGCATTCATTTGTAAACTAGATGATCATTAGATGGAAATTTCATGAGTGTTGGCATTCTAAAGGTGATTCAAGGCATTCATTGTTTGGCAAGACCAGATTTTGTGTTGGTTATGTGTTTGTATTTGCAGATTTGAGCATCCATCTCCTCATGGCATGAAGAACTTCTTCCTTCCATGAGATCTCCACTACAAGGTGATATCATTTATGTTTGCAAGCATTTATGATTTGGTTTTCGCCTCTGTCCTCCAAGAACATGCACTCTCTATTTGACAATGGTGTTTAGAAGACTTGAATGTCTCTCCGGGGCTTGACTGAGGCAAGCCTTTAAACACCACAACCCCCTCCCCATTTTTCTATGATTGCAGGTTACATGTTGAAGAAGTAGGAAAAGTGGAGTTATAGGAGAGTGTTGCAGAGTGTTAGAATCATAGATCAAAGCTGGAAATAGGGACCTCGACTTAGGCACCTACTCATTAGTCCTCTGGATCTTGCAACAGAAGAATCTCTAAGATAGCTAGAATAGGTTGCAGATAAAGTTCCTAGATCTTGACAAAAATTAGGGCATTGGACTAGGGCACCTGCTCATTAGTCCCTGACTGTTTCACTTCCTGAATTTTAAAAATTGGTACACATTTGTCTGTTATTTTACATCTTTCTATAGCAACATTTTTAGTAATTTATCTGTTTGCTTTAGTATTTGCATAATTAGGGTTTTAAGCATAATTGGGCATAATCAAATAATCAAATCACACAAATCCAAATTTCCCAACATTCTAAGTGACCAAGGACCTGATAGTAGATTCTTACTCGACCTAAGGTCCTTGAATGTTTTAGGGTGAAAGGAGGATACACAAACCAAACTAATCAAAAACCCTCTATCCAAATTTTTCCCTAAACACCTATATAATGAATATATTTGTTTGTAGATTGGGATTTATGTTAAGGGATGTTTGTAGTTTCTATGTTACAAGTTTGAGCCTCCGATGTGAAGATTTGAGTGAGTTTTGTTCACCAAAGTAAAAACTATTTTTCTGAGCATTTAGTGATGATAGGGAGAATGTATTCTACTTTGCATTTCTCCACATTTACATCTTACAGTCTGCAGTTCTAGAATTAAGTTTGTAATGATGATATGTGCCTTCAGTTCAAATGGTTCATGATTGCAAGTGATCTTTCCTTTATGACAGTGGTTGACAGTAATGTTTAAGTGCTTTGGTTTGAAGAATCTTCTGGATAGAGTGTTTGGGGGTTGTGTGAAAGTTCTTGGTGATTGTAATGTGCTTGTGGATTTCTCTAGATCATGTTCCTGCCTTTTGATTGGTTCACAAGGTGTAATCATGCATGAAGCGTGCTCCTAAAGGTCTTAGTCTTAACACTAGTTTTGGCCAACTTGGTTGTTTTCACTACTTGCGATTATACTTTGGAGTTTGTGACAGCATGTTGTAGCGTGGAAGATTGGATTTGAGTCCCAGCTAAGGCGTGGTGTGGTCCACATTCATCTCTTCTCCCTCATAAATTTGTTTAGGTCTAGACCTATTCTAATGTATGAGTGTATGTCGACCTTGGAGAATGCTCTAATGGTTGATGATTGTAGTGCCGATCTTGATGTACATTCCAAGGTTGATGAATTGTATAAATACATGTAATGAAGTCATGGATAAATGTTGAGTATGTGAAGATGCCAAGATAAGTGCAAAGTGAAAAAGTAGAATAGAGCAGAGGAGAGTTAGTATGCTTCAATGGAACTGAACCTTGGTATAATGTAGCTGTTATTACCTTAGTTCACCAACTTTTGGTAGTGAGCTCTAGGAAGTGAGCCCTAAGGCAGTAAGTTGATTTTTAGTATTTTTATTACATATTATATTGTGATCCAACACTCACCATGGTTTTTCCACTTAAAAAATCTGGTGTCTTGTGTCAAATGTGTGATTGTGCTTAAGTTTTTGATTTCATGCTTTCATGGTTAAATCATAATAACAATGATTGATGTGATGATGTTTATAAGAAGTTAAGTTTTTGGTGACAAATGACTCACCCCTCCCCTCTTAGTTGTCTTGCACATTTCAACAATTGGTATCAGAGCGAGGGTTCCTTGGAAGAAGCCTAACAACTTAAGGAAGATATGGGAAAGTGAACACATGGTATCCAAAAGATATCCTACTCCAGGTAGTGTCACAATTGATGATTGCACATATGTCAATAACGAAGAACTAAAAATTGCTCTTGCAGATCTTGATAAGTATGAAGTAGATATATCTGAGATTTGAAGGAGAATGTCAAAGAAGCTATGAATGCATCCTGAAGCTAAGAGAGCAAGTCAAGAGATCGAAGGAAAGGAGTAAAGAGCTAAATGAACAATTGAAAGTAGCAAATGAAGGCCTAAGCAGTTTATCAATGCTGGTTGAAGAAAAAGAAGAGATTGAGGAGCATTTAAATCAAGCTTTGAAAGGCAAGTATGAAGAATGTGAAAAGTTAGCAAAAGATGTGCTTCTGAAGCATGATCTGGAAGTAGCTAATAGTTACAAAGAAAAGTTCAAAATAAGCTTTGCAAAGATTGATGAGTTGATTGACAGTCAGAAGAGTCTAGATGACAAGCAAGGATTGGGTTTTAAAAAAGAAGAAAGTTCTAAATCAGGTCAAGTCAACATTGAGATGAAGAGAAATAAAGGCAACTAGGTATAGAATCAAAGAAACAGACCTAGAAGACCTCCAGTCAGGCAACCAAATGCTCAAAGGTACCCATCTTTTGATGGATATTATTTTAATTGAAACAAGTTTGGTCATAAGGCTACATAGTGTAGGACTAGAAGAAATCAAAATGTTCCATCATTCTTTGGACAGTGTTTCAATTGTAAGAAAATTGGTCATATATAAAATGAATGTAGAAGTCTGGCAAGGAATGGTTTTAACAATGTAAGGAATACTCAATCTTTCAATGGAAAGTGCTTTGCATGTAATAGATTTGGGCATGTAATACAATTATAGTAGACCTAGACATGTTGCAAAATTCTATAGAAGTAAGAATGTGAAAAGAAACTATCCTACAGAAAAGAGGAAAATAGAGCAGAGGGAAGATAAGGGAAAGAACAAGGTTGATCCAACAGAAACTAAGAAGGAAATGAGCAAGATCTAGATTAAGAAGGATGTAAAAGAGGTCAAGGATGGATCCACACTAGTCTCTGGTGTAGATACTTCCTCTGAGAAGTAAACTGGGAGCTCTGGCTTAGGGGGAGCTTTATTGAAAATCTTGATCCCCTAGCCAGATAGTTGGTGCTGGAATCTAGCATGAGGATATGAGTTACTAAGCTAGTTGATGAATCATTTGAAGAAGGTACTAGTAGAAAAAGGTCTAATGCGATGCATTGCAGAGCAATCTTGATCGACTGTGGTTGACAGTGAAATGTTTGATAGCTTTTGGGAGAACAACATTTATGACTATTAGGTTTTTACAAACAAAGGTTAAAAGGGGTCGCATCCAAAAGATTAATCACTTTGCATTTGAGTTGTCAAGCATCTAAGGAGATCAAAAGTAGAACCCTAAGCGATTTTAGTGATTTCTAGGTATTGCAGACAGTAATCTCTATTTCAAAATCAATGGTAATCAAATTCTAATTGTTGTGGTCTTTGTTAATGATATTATCTTTGGAGGCAATGAAGGTATGTGCAAGAAATTTGCAGAGGAAATGCAAAAGGATTTTGAGGTGTCTATGTTTGGTGAAATGAGTTTCTTTCTAGGACTTGAGATTACTCAATCAGAAAAGGGAATTTTCATTTCTCAGTCTAAGTATGTGAAAGAATTGTTGAAGAAATTTGGAATGAAGGATTCTAAGCTAGTATGTACCCCTATGGTAACTGGTTGCAAGTTGAGCAAAAATGATGAATCACCTAAGACTGGTCAGAAGAAGTATAGGTCCATGATTGGAGGACTACTTTATCTAACCCATACAAGACTAGATATAATGCATGTAGTTTGTCTTATGGAAAGATTTCAAGATCCCAGAGAGTCACATGTGATGACAGTCAAGAGGATCATGAGGTATTTAAAAGGCACTTCAGACTATGGATTGTGGTACCCCAAAGATACTGATTTCACTCTTGGTGCTTATATAGATGCAGATTGGGCTGGAGATGTTGATGATAGAAAAAGTACAAGTGGAAGTACTTTCCTCTTGGGTAACAGATTGGTTTCATGGCTGAGCAAGAAGCAAGAATCAGTTTCTTTGTCTACTATAGAAGTAGAATATATTGATGCAGCATGTTGTACTCAAGGGCTTTAGATGAAGCAAACATTGAAGGATATAAGAATTGTGTATGAAGAACTAATTTCAATCTTTTGTGACAATACAAGTGCTATAAATAGTTCAAAGAATCTAGCGATGCACTCAAGAACAAAGCATATATCTATAAGGTATCACTTTCTGAGAGAAAAGGTAACAGAGAATGAAGTAAAGATGTAATATGTGTCTACTATGGTGTTGGCAAGAGACACATTGGAGCTTCTTGATTGTTGTCATTAATGGTAACAAAGGTTATCCCACACATTCGCAATGCATGATATGTCCTCACCGGAAGTCAGATTGAAGAAGTGTTGAGGTCTGGTAAGCAAGAACAGAGCAGTCAGTAAGGTCCGACAGACAGGTCCAGATCTCTCAGTAGAAGTATCTTAGTGAAGTGCAGATTTGGGGAAGTCAAGAGGAGTATCTTGACTAATAGATTCCAAGGTTTGAGCCTCCAGTGTGGAAATGATAAAGAGATATGAATGCTTGAGTGTCGGGTTCCCAAGTGACAGTATGAATAGAGGAAGAACTGACTGGCAGAACATCAGACATTATTCCGGATGTGTTACTGATGATGGAAAAGGTTCTTAAGGCATAAGTTATGTTTGGCTGATATGATTGATGACTTCTACAAGTATATGCTTGATCCACATTACTTGATGTGCAAGGATTCAGCCGACAGATCAGAGTTTGTGAAAAGATTGACTATTCCAGATGCCGACTAGAAAGGTGATGAAATCACTTGTGCGGATATATATACAAGATGGATTTAGTTGTGAGAAGTGTTGTGGTTGTGTGTAATGTGTGAAGAAAAGTAGTAGACTTGAGTAAAAGCAGAAAGGAAGATTTGGTATGTGAAAGGAAAGCAGCACAAAAGAAGAAGAAAGATGAAGTGCAGTAGATCAGTGTACTGAGCCTAACTAGAACTGAACTCAAGCACATGTTGATGCTCCTTATCAGTTCAAGTACTGTATTACTCTTTTTATAAATTGTAGATAGTGTGTCTTTTGTAGGCAGTGTGCCTTTTGTGAGCAGTGTGCTCGGGCAGTGAGCCCTAATTGGCAAGTGCCATTTTGTATTTCCATTCTTCTAATAGAGAATACAATCTTGGGTTAATCACCCTGTGGTTTTTCCCTTAACAGGGTTTCCACATCAAAAATACTGTGTCATGTGTATTTCCACTTCATGGTTATGTTTTCTTATTTGAATTAATGCTGCATTGATTATAAAGAAAGTTAAGAACAAAGAAATTAGTAGGATAATTGATTCACCCCCCCTCTTAGTTATCAACAATTGGTATCAGAGCCAAGTTCCTCCCAACAGAGTCTAACAGCTTGAGGAAGATCTGGGAATTCAAATGGATATATATGGGTTAAGAGAGCAACTCAAGACTACCCTTGATGATCTTGAGCAGTAAACTCTAAAGTCAATGAGTTAAAGGAAAGACTCAAACAGACTGATGATTTCATGAGAGAACTAAAAGACAAATTAAGTCTCTCTATGAAAAAGAGAAAGGAGCTACTTCAGCAATTGGCAAGTCAAGGTGAAGCAAATGATACAAATGAAGATCTGAAGGAGAAAACCAAGTTATGTGAAAAGTTATCAAAAGAAATCATTATGGTAAGACATGAAATGGAATTAGGAGTTATGAAGTTTACCCAAGAGGTTGAAGAGAAAAGAAAAACTGAAGATGATCTAAGACAATCCCTCAAGGAGAAATCAGAAGATTGCCACAAGATAGATAGAATCATCAGACATCTTGAATCTGATCTTGAAGATGCTAAAGATAATGAAGAAAAACTTGAGGATCAAATTGTCTCTCTTAAAAGGGATCTTCAAACAACAAATGAATATAAAGAGAAATTCAAGATAAGTTCTGCTCAACTTGAAGTTCTCCTTGAAAGTCAAAAAGGGGTAGATGACAAGTGTGGTTTGGGATATGAGAAAGGAGAAAGCTTCGGATCCAGTCAAAAGAACTTTGGATTAGAAAATCCAAGGAAAAGGTCTAGAAGACCTCCGGTAAGGCAGCCCAATGCTCAAAGATATCCATCCTTCAATGGATACTGCCACAACTGCAATAACTTTGGTCATAAAGCTAATTAGTGCAGAAAGAGAATGAATCAGACTAATACATCCTTCTCCGGACAATGTTTTAACTACAAAAGGTATGGACACAAATCTCATGAATGCAAAAATATGCAAATAAACAACTCATTTAATGGTAGATGCTTTGCATGCAATAGAATGGGTCATATGGCTAATCAATGCAGATCAAGAAGATATCAATCAAATATACAAAGAAATGTTGTTTGCCAAATTTGCAATAGATCCAGTCATATTGCAAAATTCTACAGAAGTAGGAATCAGGACAAAAGAGGTCCAGTATATCATAATCAAAATCAAGATAAAGGAAAATAGAAAATGAATGCGGATGAAGTTCAAAGGGAGATGAACAAGATCTGGGTGAAGAAAAGTATAGAGAATATGGGGGATGGATCCGCACCAAACTCTGGTGCTGATATTCCTTCCAAAAATTAAAAAGTGAGCCCTGGCTCAGGGGGAGACACAAAGAAAACCTTTTTCCCCTAGCCAGTCAATTGGTGCCAGAACTGGCACAAGGAGAGTTGTGGATTAAAAGGGCTCATAAGAGAAACATCTAAAAGGGGTATGGTAAAGTTTTGAGAGATCCGAAAGAAGATTTGAAGAATCAAATCCTTCTAGAATTGATTCAGTAAAACAGTCTTCTGGTAAAAATAGATTCTTTACAAGTTTGGTCTGGTATGATTCAAACTATGGTATCTTGATCTATAGATAGATCAAATGACCAATGAAAGGAAGATAGATTATCACTACTCTCCTAGAATAACTTCAAAATCTGTCTCAGTGATCTGGAAAGGTTTTGTCTCTAAATAAGGCAAACAAGGCTAACCAGAATGAATTAGGTTGCGCATTTATTGCAGAATGAAAATTAGGGCTTCTCAGAAATAAAAGAGTTCATTCGCTCATCATTTGTACACTCACATTCGAAGAAAAGAGAAAAGGAGCTCTGCAACAACTTCTCCCAAAGATCAAGATGATTCTTCATATAGCTCAATTTGGATTTCATCTTGTTCCCTAAACAGCATAAAAGGTATTCTTCGTTCTTGATATCTCTCAGTAAGATTCTTTGATGATGGCTACTCTGAATATAGTAAAGATTTCTGATAGACCTCACCCCACATTTAAGAAACATCCATACAAATCCTTGGAGGTAGATCCCCTAGGAGCCTTCTCTAGTGTTCCGCATGGTGTTTTGCACACAGAAGATATTATGGCTTACATACATGCAAATATTGAAGAGTTTGGGGAATTCAAACTAAGAGATATCTATCACAAACAATTGATAGACGATGCTTTTGAGCTTAAACCAGAATATAAGGGCATCCAAGAGAAACATTTTGATCAGTTCATTCATTTCCCCTGCTTTAAAGAAGATGAATGGGTCTGGTATGTGTTGAGTAGGGTACATGACAACTTTCTATGGATTAACAGACCTTGCAAAATCACCAAGGAAGCAATTAAGGCAGTAACTGGGTTACACTCCTCTGAAGGAATACCTGTCCTCAAATCTGTCAAAAACAACATTGTAACTGAGGCCATCGGATCAAAATTTGATAAGAGGGCAATGACCATTGAAGATATTACTGACTCAGATATCAAGTTTGCATCTATGATAATAGGATACAAGATATATCACTACAGTAGGGAGAATTCAGTATCCAAAACTGTAGTATATACTACATATGAGATGCTGAGAAAGAATGCAGAATATGATCTTTGTGAACTTCTTTTGAGCCAATTAATGGAAAACATATAGAAGATCAAAAAGGACAAGAAGAACTCCTTTAAATATGGTGGACTAATATTATGTCTATTTTTCTACTTCATGAATGAGCTACCTAGATCAAATGGATGGGTATGGCAAAATAACAAGCCAGTAGCAATTCAGATTAGAGATTACTTGCATGAAGTTTGGGATGCTAAGGCAAGGAATACAGCTCTATGGGGTTACTTCAAGCACTTTCAAAATACAATGCAAATCAGAGAAAGAATCCCCAAATCAGTAGTTGAGAAATACAAGGATACAATGTGCTTCATGGTAGACACTAATCAATGCCTAATGGAGGCAGTAGAGCTAAGGATAGTCTGGATCATGCCTATGGGGTATGAAGTTGACGAACAAATTGTAGAGCTGCATGTTCAACACATGCTCAGTCAGCCAAAGGACCCAAAAGTAGAAAGATTTGAAACCTTTGAAGAACTAACTGTGAAAATTCATACAGAGCTAAGGCAGCCAGAGATCAAGAGGAAAGTGAGAAAAGAAGTAGAAGATGTTGCCAAAGGCTTTGGCATCTCAAAGGAGGCACTTGATGCCAATAGGAAAAAGATGGAAAGGGCTGAGGAAGAGAAGAAGAAGGCAGAAAAGAAAAATGAGGAAAGTGTTCCGGCAAAACCTTCCACTCGGACCAGATCATCAAAGAGATCTACACCTACCACTGCCAAAGGCTCAAGGACATCAGAACCGGAAGCACAATCATCCGGCAAAGGAGAGAAAAGAACAAAGACAAAAGCCACAAGAGCTTATGCTAGTCAAAGGGATGAAGAGGAGACTGAATCTGATGAAGAAATCAGGAAAATGAAGAAAAAGAAGAAAACATCCGGTCAACCCTCTACCAGACAGAAGGAAGAAGAAAAGATAGAGGAATATGTTGAAAAACCCACTCTTCTCATTGATGATATAATCAAATCAGTCACAGTGGACGGAAATCTTTAGCCAATGGTTGAGTTTTATGATGATTATGGTGAAGCAGATTAGAAAATATTGCAAGATGCCATAGTCAGGTACCTAAATATCTACAACAAAGCATTTATTGAAATTATATCTCTAATCCCTAAAAGCTTGGAGAAGGAACTAGAAACAAGAAAGAACAATGCCTAAGCCAAAGACCTAGAAATCTGGGAACAGATAGCAATTCAGCTATATCCTTCAATCAATCCCATGACAATGAATATGGTATTCAAAGATTGTAAGGATGAGTTTAGGAGCAAAGCAAGGATGAATCAACATATGCTTGGTGAGACTGACAAGGTAGCCAAGGACACAAAAGAGATTCTTTAGAAAGCCTTCAAAAGATTTAATCTTCCTATTATAGAGGACTTGGGTACTAACCCCTCGACCACAAGTGTTGCAGAAGAGTCTTTTGAGAAAATAATAGAAGAGGTTATGAATACCGGTGTAGAAACAGCTAAGGACTTGGAATCCTCTGCTCCGAAAGAGGTGGCCCATGAACAGACTAACATCACTCTTCTGGTTTCCCCTATTGACTCTGGATCCAAATGAGAAGAAAGATTAAAGGAGAAAGAAGCAGAGGTGAAGGGAAAAGAAGATATCAGTACAAAGGTTGTGGAAGGGGAGAAAGCTCCAAAAGATAGTTTTGTGACTACAGAAGAAAAGAAAAATCTGTCTCCGGCAAGAGACACTGCAGAATCAGTCAAGGACTTTTTGACAAAAGAAACTATGGAGATTGATAAACTGGAACTATTAAAAGGGCCATTAGATTTTGACTCTCTATCACCGGTGCAAACAATGAAAATAGCTTCATTTGCAAATGTGAAGGTCAAAGAGAAACTACTAAAATCTCACATGGAAGACTACGAGCTTATAGAGGTAGCATCCGGAGTGCTGGAAAAAATCATGCCATCTTTTCAGAAGGATCCCACAGCCTCCTCTTCCGGTAATCTCAAAACTCTAGTCAATAGTGTTAGTACACATTTTGATTCTCTAGAGAAGTCAGCTAAAGAACAGGTCCGGAAGGAGTTTTTGGATAAGAGATTCTCTGAAGTATAGGTCTAATAACAAATGATAGGAGAGTTATGGATATTGGGATAAAGAGCTTGGAAAATACTCTTAAAGATGGCAGAAATATGTACAAATTTTGCTTATCTTGGCCCACAGTGACCAAAGATATTGAGAGGAAAGTAAAAGAACAAGAGGATAAACTACTAAGTCTATCTCAAAGTTTTGATCCTCTCTCATCCTCCATAGTAAATCAAGAGTGTCAGACTATTGCAATCACAAATGCAATAAAGAATTTTGAGAAGGAAAGGAAGAACATAATTAGCCGGATGGGTGAACTTAGAAGGATCATTATCCCTAAGTTAGAGGCCATGCATGAGGCCATAAGTGATGCTCAGACTACCTCTTAAACCAATGATTCAACAGATCTTAAGAGGGCAGAAGCTTTTGTGTTCCTGTTGAGTGGTCACATCTCAATTTTGGATAGAATGAAGCAAAGTTGGGCAGCAGAATTCATCCAATTGAAGACATCTTTTGCAGACATTCTTCAGTTTATGTGAGTATGTTATATGCAGCTAAGTATAGTTAAATTTTTGAAAATTTTGATGTGCGGTTCCCACCCTTTGCCATTGATGTCAAAGGGGGAGTGAAGAGTAGTGAAAAATGTTGTAGCTAGCTAAGGGGGAGCTCCGAAAAATGTACATAAAGACAAAGCATCTGCTAAGGGGGAGTATAGTATAACACTTAGTTATTTTTCACTAAGTGTTGCCATCAATGCCAAAGGGGGAGATTGTTGGCAAGAGACACATTGGAGCTTCTTGATTGTTGTCATTGATGGCAACAAGGGTTATCCCACACATCCGCAATGCATGATAAGTCCTCACTGGAAGTCAGATTGAAGAAGTGTTGAGGTCTGGTAAGCAAGAATAGAGCAGTCAGTAAGGTCCGACAGACAGGTCTGGATCTCTCAGTAGAAGTATCTCAGTGAAGTACACAATTGGGGAAGTCAAGAGGAGTATTTTGACTAATAGATTCCAAGGTTTGAGCCTCTGGTGTGGAAAGGATAAAGAGATATGAATGCTTGAGTGTCGCATTCCCAAGTGACAGTATGAACAGAGGAAGAACTGACTGGTAGAACATCAGACATTATTCCGGATGTGTTACTGATGATGGAAAAGGTTCTTAAGGCATAATTTATCTTTGGGTGACGTAATTGATGACTTCTACAAGTATATGCTTGATCCACATTACTTGATGTGCAAGGATTCAACCGACAGATCAGAGTTTGTGAAAAGATTGACTATAACGGATGCCGACTAGAAAGGTGATGAAATCACTTGTGCAGATATATATACAAGATGGATTTAGTTGTGAGAAGTGTTGTGGTTGTGTGTAATGTGTAAAGAAAAGTAGTAGACCTAAGTAAAAGCAGAAAGGAAGATTCGATATGTGAAAGGAAAGAAGCACAAAAGAAGAAGAAAGATGAAGTGCAGCAGATCAATGTACTGAGCCTAACCGGAACTAAACTCCAGCATATGTTGATGCTCCTTATCAGTTCAAGTACTGTATTACTCTCTTTATAAATTGTAGACAGTGTGTCTCTTGTAGGCAGTGTGCCTTTTGTGAGCAGTGTGCTCGGGCAGTGAGCCCTAATTGGCAAGTGCCATTTTGTATTTCCATTCTTCTAACAGAGAATACAATCTTGGGTTAATCACCCCGTGGATTTTCCCTTAATAGGGTTTCCATGTCAAAAATACTATGTCATGTGTATTTCCACTTCATGGTTATGTTTGCTTATTTGAATTAATGTTGCATTGATTAGAAAGAAAGTTAAGAAAGAAGAAATCAATAGGATAACTGATTCACCCCCCCTCTCAGTTATCAACATATTGATCATATTGCAGATATTTTTTACAAAGCCTCTGCCTAAGGATACTTTTGAGTATCTTAGGGAAATGTTAAGGGTTATTACCCCTCCTCTAAACTAAGATGCATGGGAAGTGCATCAGTCCAGTGGTGTCCAAAGTCTTATTCTTTGATTTGGATTGATGTTTTGAAGGCTACCCCTCAGGGGGAGTAGGTAGATGTTGTTGATATGAGTTCCCAATAAAGAGCAATAAGTGTTGAAGTATTGCTGACAGGGGGAGTGGAAGAGTAATTCTAGTTTGAACAGAGCAGTATTATGCAAGTATGTGCAGAGGAAGAGAAGTGATTCCCTTTGCCATTGATGTCAAAGGGGGAGAGAAATAATTTGGAAAACTCAGGGGAAGAAAGAGTTCAGATGTGTAAAAAGAAAGGGGGAGAAATTAATTAATGCAGAGTCTTGTCTTGATGGTTCCTATAGTTTTTCACATCAATGTTGCCATCAATGACAAAGGGGGAGATTGTTGCAAGTATGTGCTTACCGGTGTTGTCATTGATGTCAATATATTTGTGTTGTCACTAGTGTCAATTGTGCTCTTATTTTGATTCTTATTTGTGTTGGGTTAGTTTCTTTGTATGTGTTGAAGATAATGAGAAAGTGTTCCTGATATTGAGTTGCCAAGTGCTTTTTAGAAAATTTTCTCTCCTAGTGGAAATAGTGTGTTGCAGAGTATCTTGGCTTGCTGAAGAATAGTGCAGTGTTTTTCTCTGCATATACTATATAATTAATATCTTTGTCTATGGATTGGGAGCTATGTTAAGGGATGTCTGTAGTTGATATGTTACAAGTTTGAGCCTTTACTGTAAAGATTTGAGTGAGTTCTGTTGACCAGAGTAACAACTATTTTTCTGAGCATTTAGTGATGACAGGGAGAATGTATTATGCTCCGCATTTCTCTACATTTATGTCTTACAGTCTGTGGTTATAGAATTAAGTTTGCAATGATGATATGTACCTTCAGTTCAAATGGTTTGTGATTTGGTGATCCACAAGCAATCTTTCCTTTAAGACAGTGGTTGATAATAATGTTTAAGTGCTCTGGTTTGAAGAATCTTTTGGATAGAGTGTTTGGGGGTTGTGCGAAATTTCTTGGTGATTGTAACATGCTTGTGGATGTCTCTAGATCATGTTCCTACCTCTTGATTGATCAACAAAGTGTAATCTAGATCGTGCATGAAGCATGCTCATAAAGGTCTTAGCGTTAACACCAGTTTGGCTGACTTGATTGTTTTCACTACTTGTGATAATACTTTGGAATTTGTGATAGGGTGTTGTAGAGTGGAAGATTGGATTTGAGTCCCAGCTAAGGCGTGGTGTGGTCTACATTCATCTCTTCTCCCTCATAAATTTCATTAGGTCTAGACCTATTCTAATGTATGAGTGTATGCTGACCTTGGAGAATGTTCCAATGGTTGATGACTGTTATGCCGACCTCGATGTACATTCCAAGGTTGATGAATTGTATAAATACATGTAATGAAGTCATGGATAAATGTTGAGTATGTGAAGATGTAAAGATAAGTGTGAAGTGAAAAAGTAGAGCAGAGCAGAGGAGAGTTATTATGCTTCAATGGAACTGAACCTTGGCATAATGTAGATGCTATTATCTCAATTCACCAACTTTTGGCAGTGATCCCCTTCTTTTGGTAGTGACCTCTAGGTAGTGAGCCCTAAGATAGTGAGCCTTTGATTTTCAGTATTGTTATTACATATTATATTGTGAGCTGACACTCACCATGTTTTTTCCCTATGTAGGGTTTTCTATGTAAAAAATCTAGTGTCTCTTGTGTCAAATGTGTGATTGTGCTTAAGTTTCTGCTTTCATGCTTTCATGGTTAAATTATAATAACAGTGATTAAGTGATTGATGTGTTGATGTTTATAAGGAGTTAAGTTTTTGGTGACAATTGATTCACCCCCCACTTTTAGTTGTCTTGCACATTTCAATAGCTTTTCCTTTGTTATGATCAGGAAGTGGATCCTTGTATGCTCCTAAGTTCTCATTGGGCGATCTTTTGGGAGGTTCATTGATTGTAATATCACCACGATATACAAGATCTTGTATATATTTCTTTAATCTTATGCAATCAAATGTTGTATGCCCCTTTACACGATGATATTCACAATAGGCATTTTCATTGAACTGTGAGGGTTTGAATTGATTGTCATCGTAAGGATGAATGGTAGGTAGTGTGATCAAGTCAGCTTTAATAAGGTTTCTCAAGACATTTTTGATAGGTTCCCCTAAAGGTGTGAATCTTCTTTTAGGTGCATTGCTTTGTCTTGGTTGGCGTTTAGGAATGCTGATGTTATTATTGTTGTTTGGAGGTGGGTTAGATGGTGTAGGTCTTTGTATGTTTTGGACATTCTTGACATCGGTTACACCATCATTGAGAGTGTTTTTGTTCTTAGCCCAAAATTGGGCTTTGCCATATGATTGATTGTTGTTGTTATTGGTGTTGTTGTTATTGTTGTTGTTTCTATTGTTAACTTTATTGTTGTTTTTGTTGTCGTTGTTTTCTCTATAAAATTTGATAGCTCCCTTGACTATGAGAACTCTTTAAATCGTGGTGTCTTTTATAGTGACTTCTTCAAACATAGAGGCACATTAGATTTGAATGTGAAAGCCCATTTATTGGTTTAAATTTGTCACAAACATAGTGACCAGTTGTTTTTTAGGGATGGGCCATGGGAGTTTGCTTGTGAGACTTCTCCATTATTGCAAGAAGGCAGCCAAAGTTTCCCCATTTCTTTGTTTGGTATTACAAAGGTCCATTATGGGTACTTCATGCTCAAAGTTGTAGGATAAGTGATTGATGCATTTCTCTACAAGTTCATGAAATGTTTTGATTCCGGGGAAGGTGTGCAAACCATTTGGTTGCTTGTCCTCCTAAGCTCCTAGGGAAAAGTCTCATGAGATACATATATCATCATATGAAACTTCTAGGCAAGCAATATAGAACTCCCTTAGATGTTCCCTGGGGTCCATTTTCCCTTTATATTTGTCAAATTTAGGTGCTTCAAAATTCTTGGGAAAGGGTGGATGTGAATGGAGCGATCAAAAGGATATGGACAAATATCCTCAAAGGAATACCATTTCGTTTTGTGTCCTTGTTGGATGTCATCTACTTTTTGTATCGACATTTGGACAATTTGTGATAAATCTATGGTAGGTGGCTTTGATATGTTGGTTTTTTGTTGTTGGATGAGGTGTTGGAGGAAATTGGGTAATTGTTGTCGTGGTGTATTTTGATTTTGTTGTTTTTGGTGTGTGATGATTTTTTGGAGGATGTTTTGTGGTATTTGTTGTTGTTGTGGATTTTGATTTTGTTTTTGTTGAAATTGGCATAGTTGAAGTTGTTGGAGAAGTGTTTGGTTAGTGTTTTGAAAGGAATATGATGTGGGTGGTTGTGAGATAGGGGTTGTGTGTACATGAAGGTGGACATTTGTGGATTGTTGCTAGGGTTGTTGAATGTATTTTTTGATGGTAGGGAAAAAAGTTGGGATATGAAAGTGATGGTATTTGAGTCAAGTTGAGGTATACTAGTGGAAGCATTTATGTAGGTTGTGTTATTTGGTATATTAAGGGTAATTTGTGGGATGGATGTGGGTATGGTTTATGTAAGTATGGATGTGGGAATTGATATCAGCATTGAGGTGTTAGAAAATTTATTTGATGATCAAGGTTGTGAAGTGTTGGGAACATTATTAGATGAAGATGGTTGGGATGTGTTAGTGGGGGCTTGGGTTGATACTTTGGCACTATTTTGGATCAAGAATTCCAAATACCTATTGGGATCAGATTTTAGGAATTGGTCCAATAAATCCATAGAGTCAGTATCTTGCATGAAGTCCATAACTTCTTGATCGGTGTTGTGACTATTGGATGGTTGTTGTTGATTTGCAAAAGGATTTTTCATGGCATTGTTTTTGTTAGATGGTTGTTGTTGATTTCCAAAAGGATCCAACATGACATTGTTTTCGTTGGTAGGAGGCATACCATATGGTCTATGTGATTCCATCTCTTGATTTTTCCTAGCTTGTGACCTTGTTTGTGGCATACAATAGAGAAGTGTGGGTAGGTTTTATGATGATAGGTGTGGGTGAAGGATATTGTTAGGGGAAATTTGGTTCAACAATGAATATGCAATGATAAACAATATCAAATACCCAAAACTCAATAGAATAGTGATCTAAGAAGATTAAACCAAATAAGCAATGAATAAACCAAAGAAAACCTTCCTTAGATCGAAACTTCCATTGTTGCCTATCAAAAGTCATCCTTGTGTGTATGAAAAGGGACCTCAGTGAATGCACTTTTTTGCTTTGTCAAGAATGTCGATTATGAATGGTTGTGGTAATGTCACAATGAAGAGGAGCTCCAAAATGAGGGTTGTAGTACGTAGTGTGTAGTAAAAAAGTGTGATCACAAGCAATGAAGGAATTGGTGCCAAAGGCGCGCTTTAATTCCTATAGAGTAACAATACTTGAAGCTTGGATGAATAGAATGGAAGAATGAGGTTGCTTTTATAGACTTGGGAAAGAAGAGATCAACAGTATAGAAGACTTGAGAAGATCAATGGAGGAGGATAGTTGAGGAACGTGCAATGAATAAGAAGAAGACAAGTGTCACACAAAAGCTGTTTTATTTGAGTTAATCACTTTCTTTTCTAAAGATAAGACATGCTTTTCATAAATTAGAAATCTTTTTTCTAATTTAAGAGAAATTGATAAAAACAAGGTTGATTGAATAGATAACTCAAGTTAAGATTTTCTTTTGCATGATTTGAGAGAAATTAAATAATAAATTATTTAATTGTGTGTGCATGGAGAAGAAGACTTATTTTTAGAAGATTTGGAAGATATTTGAAGATAAGCAGATAAGAAAAAAATTAAATAAATAAATTTATTTAATTGTTGTGCATGATTTGGAAGAATAAATAAAATATTTGATTGTATTTTATTTTTGGAGATTGAGAGAATTTAAATAAATTTGATTTGATTTATTCAAATTTGGAAGAATGAATTTGATTTAATTAAATAATTGAGAATTAGTTAATTGTTTGGAAGAATTTAATTAAATAAATGATTTTATTTAATTTTGAATTTAGAAGAGATAATTAAATATTTTGATATTTAATTAACTTAGAAGAATGTGAATCGTGTCATTTTTAGGCGTATACATTTATGGTGTTGCTTCAAAGAATAAATAGTCTGATAATGATACATGCCCCAGTTTGCCCCTGGTACAGGTTATGACAATAGGATGCCCCCTCAAGAGATTGGACAGGAAGAAGGCCGAAGGACGTGAGATGGACAATCTCACGAAGATGAAGGGGAAACAAGGTTGGGTTTGAAGAAAATAGGATGTGTTTCAAAGAAACATGAAAAAAAACTGGAAGAAACAGATGCGGGAAGTAGTCGTAGTCACCACATAGCCAAATTAGGGTTTGCATGCTATAAATAGGAGCTGGGTCCACAACACAAATCATTTGCACACTTGTCCTAGTCTGATTTGCTTCAGAGAGCACAGAGCAGCATGGTAGCTAGAGAGGCAGATATTCCACATGAGGAGCATCGATTCGAGCACGTTCGTCAATTCAACCGGCCAGCAGAGGTAGGACCCCCGGTATGTATCCTAAAAAACTTCTCCTAGGGTTGATTTAGGTAGCAATAAATGCTAGGAGAAAACTAGGTAAATAGAAGCGCAGAAATGTAGAATAATGCATATGTAGCGTGAAGTGGCGCATATGTATTTTTGTAGCGCATATGTTGAATAGAGTAGCACATATGTGAAAGCGATGCATATGTAGAAAATTGCAGCACATACATAATCCTGTGACACATATATAGCATGTTGCGGTACATATATCAAAACTATGCATATGTAGAGAACTGCGACGCATGCATGGATTGTTGCAGTGCATTTGCCAGAAATGGTGCTTTTGTTAAAAAGTGGTACATTTACCACCTGTTGTGGTGCATATGTCACAGATAGGTAGATTACTTAGTGAAATTGACTCAATTGGTGGCCTGTTTGACACATTAATTGATAAGCTATCTCTGAGATTGCAGGAATCTAGTCAAGAGATGTAGTTTGCTGTTTTGATCAATTTGAAATGCTAAGTTAGTTGACATGTTTTTATAGATATGTTGAGTATGGTACTTGCAGCTTTAGGTTGATGCCTTGCTTTACATGCTTGCAGGAGGAGATACTAGATACGCTACAGTCTAGGGAGCAGTTCCCTATGCCTTTGTTGCAGAGATATATGCTGACTAAGATAGACAGAGAGGCGCTTGGTGCTATGGGACTCAACTACATTTGCTTCATGCCCGAGGTGCGGGCGAACCATGGCTTGCTGACTGCTGCTGTGGAGAGATTCCACAGTGAGGATGGGACATTCCACTTCTTGATTGGAGAGATGACCGTGACACTAGAGGACGTCTACAAGATTTTACATTTGCCAATTGATGGCGAGCTTGTGGAGTATGATCCACAGAGAGGTGCGAGACTCACCGAGTGCAGGCGAGTGTTTGATGACCTAAAGCTAGTTGGATAGGTCATCCCTTGGTAGGATATTCACAATTATTATGACTACTTCCTAGGGATTGTAGCAGGATTGATCAGAGGCGTTGTATGCCTCGACTGGAGATCACATGGGTTCCCCATTGGATGGGGTAGGATCATGGAGAGGATGGTGATAGAGGGCACTTGATATGCCTGGGGTGTCTGCGTACTTGCACATTTATACCATGATATGCATTAGGTAGTATATCACAGGAGCACGAGCCTATCTGCAGGCATTTCACTTCTACAGTTTTGGCTATGGGAGCACATAGCAATCACGAGGCTGATATGTGTTTTTGCGAGATAGAGGGGAGAGCCATATAGCTATGGCTATGCAGGAGTGATTTCCCAGCATAGGTTGGGGAAGCTAGATTATTGGAGACACGCTTTGTATGTGGTAGACATGGTCATCTGGCGACCATACTTAGACTACGAGTCATGGGATGATGAGGCAGACGAGCTAGCTTACTATTTTTAGACAAGATGGCTAATAGGGTGGACCCGCTACATACTAGAGAGGCAGATTGTTGGTAGAGTACTGAGACAGTTCAGCAGGAGGCAGGGCATGCCACAGGGTGACAAGGTGTCGCTGTCCCTCATCATTTAATCTATTTTTAGATGTCAAAGAACCAGAGCTGTGTCCATGGCTGTCTGCAACTAGGGATCCTATCGTTACCAGTTTATAGCTAGTCCTAATTTTTAAAAGAAAGATTAATCTATCTGCTTGTTGAACAAATGTAATGAATGCTGGAAAATAGAATAAAACAGGAAATGTACTCAAAGCAAAGAAACAACAACATGCATCTATCTATTAAAACAAGAAACACCTTTATAAGAGAAAACTGAAATAATAGAATAGTGATACTAGCCTCCTGCCTAAGTGGTGAGAGTGGGCCCTTGCTCCACACCCTTGAGGCTGAAGGCTATAGTAGGAAATCAACACAAAAGATGATCAAAACTAAATTCAGTCCAATTCATTCATTTCTACATTCATGAAAATTTGGCTATAACAGAACTAAGATCTCTAAGAATCAGAATAATTTTATCATTGTCATTTTCTACTATTTCTAAGAGTATATAGAAAAATGAGTGATGATATATCACTAAACTTATCTACCAGTCTATCTATGAGATGACACCATCTCCTTATTGTTCTTAACTGTCTAACTTATGAAAAATCATCGTGCGAGAAAGGTAGACTTGAGTGGAATAGAAGTCCACTCAGAGTCTAAGTTTAAGTCTTAATACACTTGGGCATCAAAGCCCTGAAAATAAGGATATTGGTTTAGTTCAGTTCGTAACTCATGCAAAATCTTTGAAAAGATAAAACTTCAGCAGTTTAACTAATAGTTGACCCTACACCACTCAGGTGATGCTTTGAGTGAAGTGAGGGGTAATAAGAATGCTGCTAAGAGTGTTTGGTCGACAGCTCTACTTGGAAACATGCCTTACTCTTAGGAGGCACCGGAGATAGTTGTTCCTGTCTGCAGCTCTGGAGATACTCCAGACTCTCACAGAGCTCCAGAGAGGCATTCCTCAAATCTTTAAAACTTTAGGTGTCATGGTTCTTTGGTATTGTCTCCAGAGATAATTGAGGACGATCTCTGAAGATGCACAAAATTGCTGTTCCTGGTATCTACACCTGTTGATTCAAAAAGAAAGAGAAGTTCTGCATTTTTCCATCAATCTCACACACATAAGTCACCTCATCAGAAATTCTAATCTTAAGTAATCTATCTTAATTAATCACAAAATAGAATGATCTTGCTAACTTATTTGGGTGCAAACATTAGGAAGATGAACTAAGAGAGAGGAAAAAGAGAGGCAAAAAGATGTATTTCATGAGTGCAATTTGGCACTCATCATACCCCCCATACCTAAGGTTTGGCAGGTCCTCCTACCTTTCACAATCTGGATTTGTTTTAGCGAAGCAGCTTGTTAGTCAGTCTATACTCCTAGAGATAGGTGGTCCAAGTGGTCCTATTGGTGTTACCATTTCCTCTATACTTATCAACTTGCTTCAACCAGTCTTGCAATTTTTCATCTTCCAGCTGTTCTGTCCATACAGGGAGTGGTTCAATTATCAGAGGAGGTCTGAACTGTCCACCTATCCATTCCTATTTATATCTATCCATCAGTTGGATATCAACTTTGCCTTTTGCATGAATAATCTCAGGTTTGCAGGGGTGACCACTTCTCTAAGTTTCTGCTCTGGGGTCAAAATATTCCATCTCCTCTTGCTACAACAAGTACAGAATTTGCTAAATTAATCATAAAAAGACCAAAGTCAATGGAGCATTCTTGAAAACTTTTCAGGTACAATGGTAACATTCTGGTTGCATTTGCAGGATGATAGATAAGGGACCTAAATTGGGTCTGAAAGGCAAAAGGATTGGGACATTCTTTCCTGATGAAAAGATCTATTTTTAAATCCTTTTGGAGATGATCTTCCATCCTTTTGTTCCAGATCTACTGGTTTCTCATTAGGGACATGAAGGCTTAAGCTGGCATTCTCCCACAAAGTGATTAATAATGAAGGCTATATCATTAATACAGAACCCATGCAGGTACAATTCACATAGGAAGTTTTTGTCTTCATCATTGCTTCTGGTGTAAGCTACCATGAATCCTTTTGTTGTTTTGGTATCCTCAATTATGTTAGACAGGACTAAGGAGAGTTTCCTTTGCAGTACCCTTTCCTGTAAGAACATTGAATAGCTGGCACTTGGAGGCCTACAGGATAGAATTTCTAAGGAAAGGGAGGCCATTTGAATGATTTTGCTTTCCAAAGTTACTATTCTTTCTGCTCTGGCAATGACTGCCCTTTGTAGTTGCAACATTGGCTTGGAGGCCTCAAATCCTCTGCACCTTTTCTCCCAATGAAACAGTGCTTTGGGAATGTCAATGGGGATTGGACCCACATAGGCATCTATTTGAATCTCCTGCTCATTGGTTGCCCTTGGGCCAGACAATTCTTGAATATATTCTTCTTGGTCATCCAGTCTGTTATTGGCCCAAGTTAGCAGTTTATCCTGGCTTTGTACCTTTTCAATCAGTGCCTCCATTATGGTGAGGCCGTTGTCTCTGGCCATGGTGAGCTTAGAAACCTTCTGTGCTATTTCTTTTTCTTTTTCTTCCATCAATTTGGCTACCTCACATTTCTGTGCTTGCAATTCTACCTCTTTCTTTTGGATGATTTTATCCTTGTTTTGGAGGTTTGTTTGGATATTTGCAATAGTTTATTTCAGCTCCATCTCCACCTCGACTCTGACCTTTTTGAGGTCAGTAATAATTAAGTTCTTTCCCCAAAGCATTCTTTTTAAATTTTCAATTTCTTTCATTAATTGTTGTTCTGTTGAGATTTCTATATCCTCTTGGTCAGAGGGATGAGATAGAGTTTCTGCCTCTGTTTCTGT